>OY856411.1:91660000-92860000 GCA_963693085.1 Alisma plantago-aquatica
TATTCAATATTGGTATGTGATACGAAATAGAGATCTGACATACTGATGTGCATGATATGACAAGAAGAAAAAGACTTCATGGAAGGACAATGATGGACAAGATGGAGCAATATTTGTGGAAGCTTTTGTCTATATTTAAATTTATCTTAGCCCAATGGGAATGCAATAGAGTTAATAGAATTGCTATTTCATTATGCCATCAAATAGAAACATTTTACTTGAAAGAATATTGTATGAGAAGGATGATATATCAATAAAGTGAGATATTTTGTTTCTATTTCAAAAGATATGATCTTGCATGGCAATTCCTAAACATCTAAATAGTCTTTGTATGAAAGATATTGAGATGAGTGTTTGTAACATTAATACAAAAGGAATATAATTGGTAACTCAATATTATCATTAGCATAAGTCATCTTACACATACATATAAGAGATGCATGTGTAGAATACATGTTGATGTTAATCTAGATTCCCTTGGTTGTTGAACCTAAGGAAACATGCAAAGTATTATTTACACACAATGTGACATGATATCCTTCACTAGATATAGTGGGAGGATAAGCTTTCAGTCGGACCTCATACATGTGATGCATGAAGATCTTATGGAATGAATGCTACAGATAATTATTCTAACTTCATTTCATTTACTGGTAATATGATGATATGTTCTTAGTAAAATAGAAACATAAATATTTTGAAGTGTTCAAGGAGATTATAAATGAAGTATGTCTTTGACGAAAGTATTAAGAAACTTTGATGAGATAAAATGCTGAAATACTTTATATCAATATCTTGAGAACCTTCAGAAAAGAATTGTGATAGTGTATCATAAGTCAAATCCATTTGAACATGATGATGTGTCAGAATGAAGGAATTATACCATGGTGTGAGTTATGATATAATTGTCAATTAATCTAATCTTCTTATCCTCACTAATATATACCAATCTATAAATGAAGTAACATCTGAATGGTTTATAAGACATCATATATGATATGATTTGGGAATGTTCCAATATGTCTAAAGGATTGAAACCTACATTGAGAAAATAGTTCCTTGAAAAGGTTTATCCACAAACCATAATTGTTGTATGCTACTATTAATACCAATCAAATGAAAAAAGTGTTTTGTTGATAGGATAATGGAGTTCCTAATGAATTAGTGGGAGTAAAAGTAAAACTAGAAATGTTTGAGATCAAACAATGGTACAATGATAACCATGATAATCACAAGTTGTTCTGGAGTCCCAGGTTTATCAAGTAATATAGAATAAAATTGTTCTAGTAGAACACTTTTAAAATTGGAGAATTGTGAATTTAATGATTCATATAGGTTGGTCATAATAGAATCAGCCAACAAGTCAACTAGAAGTTTTTTATGAGTAATATGGGATCCATGTAAGCTAACAAGGTCAGAATTTGATAGTGCCACCTAAAAGGGTAATACCTATAGGGTGAAATAGGGTTTTGTGGCAAAGACCTACATGGATAACATATAAGGACAAATTGGTTGAAAGTATTTTTCAAATCAATTCAAGTTGTTGAACATGACAAAAAGTCCTTTACCAATTGTCATGCTTATTGTTGTAGTTAAAATAAACTAAGAGATTTGGCATATGATGGTAAAAAAAATGGATTCCTTAAAGGGAATACAATCAAGGATGTGTACGTGACTTGACCAAAAAGGTTTAATAACATCAAGAATGCAAATAAAGTCTATAAACTACAAAGTTCAATTTGGGATTGAAACAATCATCTTAGAGACGAGATCTTTTTATTTGACAAGATAGTCAAAGAGTTTGACTTGAAACAAAATAAAATATGAAATCTATTATTAAAAAGATTTAGCAGGAGCATATATGGATATTCCACATTTGGCATGGAAAACCCATTCCGTAATGAAGGATTAAGTGATACATCTTTTGAGATAAGGATTAAGACCTATGAGATAGTTCTTGAATGTTTCACAATGAAAGTTTGAGTGCATACAATAACAATGTGTTGAAGGAGTTCAACATTGAAGGATTGAATGAGAGAGAATCTAACTTGGTCACTCATGAACCTTATATTCTAATTCTTGTGAAGAATGGAAATGTCATGAATCATATGCCATAAGATGGATATATCATGAATACTATAAGTGTACTTACCCCATATAATCTTATATGTAGTAGACATGACAAGATGATATTAGTTCCAATAAGGGTTATTGGAAAGTCATTATAGATATTCACTAGTACTTGAGAAGTATCAAAGGATAGATTTCTTGTCGTTGGAGATAGCAATACAGGTAAGAGTTGGATTTCATTGATGCAAGCTTCCATAATGACAAAATGATTGCAATAAAAATGTTTGATTTAATACAAAAATCTTTTTTAATTGGAAGGGTTCTAAACTAATAGCCATTAATTCTATTCTTCAAAAGAAGCTAACTATACTTGTGTTATGAACACATAGTGATATTATATAGATCTAGAAGTTCATATGATGAACTTCTAGATGTTCCAACCATTAATGACTCAGTAGTGGTACTATGACAACAATGGAGCTACTTGTAAGGCAAGGAATATTAGATACCATATTACAGTGGTTTCATCTCAGATCATAGAGCTAACAAACATGCAGTATACTGACTAATAGCAAAATGTCGCTAACCCGCTGGATTAAGAACTTGTGCAGTAGAGGTATGATTGACATGTTTGGATCACTAAGAATGAGATTCGTGGGTGATTGTCTCTAAGTGCAAGTGGGAGGCTTTTGGTAAGGTATGCCCATAGAGCCAATCATGTGATGATTCATGTGGCATATACTATAAAAAAATTGATTAATACTCATAAAGGCAAGCTTCTAATTCATTATGTTTCACTCTATTATGAGATAATGTGGAAATACTATGAATGTATAAAGAATGACAATACTCAATGATGTATGTCTTCAAGTACATGACCTGGAAAGATGAGCTCATACAAATGTTAAAAGTGTGTATGTTCTTATTATGTCCCTAGTCGGTTGTTACTGTGGAGGGTAGATAGACACCAGTAACACATAAGACTAGAATGTGGGTTGGCTGATGACATACTATCATTAGTTATGATATGGAAATATCAAACCAACCACACATATACATGTTAAAGAATAGTGTATCAGACTGACCCACCTTGAGAGTGACACATGGAAACCATAATTGGTGGTCATAGTCATCTCTCATAGTGAAGGTGGTGATTGTGATTCTTAGACTTGAAATCACTGCATTTGTCACATGTTGTTGGGTACGCTTTCACATCATCAAATGCAATCCTGAAACATGGGTTGTTATAAAGGTGATGATTGGGTGCGTTTGACACATGTGGATAGATTGATAGTGATAGATATGGTATTTTTCCCTACTACTTGAGTATGATATTCTGGCCAATTGATAAGCGAGACTGAGAAATGCATGTGCAAGCACATGGAAATCAATATATGATATTGAGGTCATATTATCTCAGACAATCTACTCTTAGTTCAAGTAACATGGATTGATCATTGAGAGGATGATGATTCCATGCTTTGAGTTTATCCTTGATATCAAAGACAAAGGAATTATACAATCACTGCAACACCATACAAAAATTGTAGGTTGAATTGTTCTCCAACTTTCCATACATTGGGTAGCACTGATGTGCGACTAGGCACCACTCCTTGCTTGTGATGAAATAATCTAGTTATGGACATTCACTACCAACGTGATATGAGAACTATAGGGTCACACACATCGAAACTCATCTAGAAGAGAAGTTTATCTTGAACGATGATTGGATCGATTACTAAGGTATTTAGGTATTCGATTCACACAATAGATTGGTTCAGTATAGTGCCCAATGACCATCTCACATGATGAAACAACCGTTTGGGTAGCCAGAGGAGAGTCTCAAGTGTTGACATGGGTGTTTGGTTTTTTAAGTTGACCAGAGTTTGATTTGGTTAAGTTCTTCCCAAATTGAGGTGTGAACCGACTGGTTCATTCTGATGAACCAATCAGCTAGACTCACCTCAATAGAAGGTCATCTGGGTGGGAAAGACGGGCATCTCGCATGGGTGTTATGGCTTGGTTGGGGCTGAATGATCTGGATGTTTCCCAAACTTGTTCGATTCCACAATACTTATTGTGTAAGAAATTAATATGTGACATTAATTGGAATCAAAATTGCCAAATTTGTATGTGATTTGGGAAACTACAAGACAACCATCTCACTGTGCGAGATGTCCGTATCATGTACCAAAAGAATGTCTAGGTTTTCCAGACGACCATTTGGAGTGTCACAGGTTGTGAAAATTGAAGATCTTTTAGTCATTTTCACTCTCGCAAAATCCCATATAGACTGGAAACCCTGACCCTAACCCCGCCTATGAAAGGAGGGATACTGGGGGATTCCTAGAGAACAACACAAAAAATTGAGAACCAGTCCTCTACTAATTGTTTTCCTCTCTAGTTGTGGTAACTGAGAGAGCCCAAGCAAGTCCTTCCCGACAAGGGAGGAATATATATGGGAGAGAACAATTGATAGTTGTTGTTGTGGGAGAGCAATTTGGTGACTAGTATGCCAACATGAGGGACAACTCCTTCCTGTCTATTCTTGTTGAATGATAGGAGTTCTAGTTGGTTTGTGTGGACTACTCAAGAGGTAGGAGTCCTTCAGTTACTTATCAGAGAGAAAAGTCACTACAAAAGTTGTTCATGTTAATTGTTCATGGTGAAGACCAGGATCTGCACAACAACCGTCTAAGGGAAACTAGTTCACATTTGCATTGAAATGAGTTGTTGTTGCTGGACTTGCTCTAGGATCATGTATAACTTGCTAAACCATCCTTCCTATTTCATAGTAGTTGACATGATCTTATTGTTATGGTAATATAGATAGATAAAAATTTTGTTTCTGCTGCTATACTTCGTACTCGTATTTCCCAATAGAGGCATTAACCAAGTTATGCATAACCGTTTGAAGAAGTCACGGTGAAGTCCCTTCCCCTAGTGAAACCATTAATCACTACCCTTGCAGCTTTCTCACGATTCAGTCCTCTTCCTTCATGAGTAGCAATGCCACCCCTCTACTTGGTAACTAGACTCCTAGTCTCCTATAGATAAGTCACATTCCTTCTACTCCATCTCCTTTCCTCACTACAAGGGATGTCGATGCCTCTACACTTTCCTTTTGTCCCATCCACCCTTCCTCCTCCTCTATGGAAATCAAATTTGGTGAGGAAGACATGAACATGTTTCACAGAGCATGAGTTGTTGTTAGAACTCTAGCTGCCATGATCGAAGTAAGCTCATTCACCTAATGTAATGGGCATCAGTAGTGTTTGTGGACACCCAACTATTCTACCTATTGTCATGAAGCATCGTTGTCTTCTTTTACTCAAACCATGTCCAACCAAGCCCCAATATAATGACCTCCTTCTCTACACCTAGTATGAGTTCCCTAGGTTTTTCTTCAGGCCTCCTCATAGTCTGATCAGGCAAATATATTACCTATACACACAGGCACCTATAGAGGCATTGGTGGTGACCAAGACATTTTTCCAGTCACTCCACCAAAGTCAAAGGGCATGTCTGACACTTCCACTAGCCATTAATGGCCCTATAATGAAGCATCCACTATCCTTCATCTTCTTGCGATGAGCTCCATTGTTGAATGGCTTCACTGGCACACGGTGAAGTGGGTGTTGCCGACTGTAATGGCCAACAACAATAAAATGATATGCCTTCTCCCTTCACCTTGCGACCCATCACTCTACTCAAAACTATCACCCAATAATCCCACACTTCAGTATGTTGAAGCCCCGAGGTTCCTAGACAAGAGTAGCAGGAATATGCATTGCCATGATGGGATTCCTTCACCGTGCCAACCTTTAAGCCTCCCCAAATGTTTTGAAAGAGGTTGAGAATCTCTACCCTATACGTAGTGAAGGCAATGGATCTAGGAAGAACCCCTGGGTTTTAGTGAACTCAGCGAGTAGAATAGACACTTGTAGATCTCCATAAACTAAAGGGAAGTTTTGTTGAAGGAGAAACTATGGATCTTGAAGATGATTAGAAAAACCTTGGGTAACCTTGGGGAAGTCAGTGATATTCTTGGCCTGGCCACCAATCAACCAAGAACATAGAATGGCCTCTTCATTGGCTTGTGAGAATCAATTTGATCTCCTCATTGACTGGATCATGGTGATATCCCTATCTTGATTCTGAGAAGTACAGGGTCAGGGATAAAGTTCACTTTGATCAAGGAATACATCAAGATTCATCACGGTAAGAAAATTCATATTGTACTAATTCCCAATAGTTATCTAGTATTTTAATTATTAAGAATTTGGTTAGTGAGATAATATAAAGGAGGGGATGTATAGTATCATTTAAGTATACATGTAGTTGTCTAGGGTAGCTGATGCCTAATATCCTTTTGTATCATGTTAGCATAGATATGTATGCCAATTATTTAAATAGGAGTATGCATACTTATAACAAATACATTCCTTTGGTGTCTATAGTAATATAGATGTTCATAACATAAAAAAAATACATCGTATAGATTAATCATGTAAGCCAACTAATTTTACGAAGATGATTTATATGCTTCAAGAAAATGGTGTTCATGTCTTGTAAGATTGGGAATGACTCTACATAACGATATTATACTCTACTAGAAACAAAAACCAATGAACCAGAAGTAAGGGTACTTTAAATAATTTAATATCAATTGGTAAGTCACCACATCTAGATGGACACAACTTTACTGGAATAGAGTTTAGAATTAAAGATATTACTTCAAATGATATTATGGTAGACTAGTGTATATATAAATGCTTTTAGGTCAAGAAGGAAACTTTGGGAATTTTCCTAGAAATATGATTAGTCATGAATATTAGGTATGTGTTCTTCCATATTTAATTTTTGGCATTAATTTGATGAAAACATTCCTATAATGAGGCATTCTTGTAATTGGCCTTTCTACTTGTTCCATGATGAAAATTCCTTATTCTCTAAAATTGATATATATCTTTTTGCCTTCGGGTCTATGACCCCACCTGCATTGTAAGTTGAACTTGGAAATACCACTGATAACTTATTCCATATCTTTCGTTGGGTCTATTACCCAAATACATTGCTATTTAGTCATGAATATCAACTAGGCCATTGATGATCACATTGAGCCTAGAGTACATCTCCGCAACCCCTTCTTTCTTACCCATCCTGAAGCTCTCTAGAAGGTTGTACAACATGTATATCTTAGCCTCATTTACTTGCTTTGTTCCCTCATAGGTAATGCACAATTTATCCCAAATCTCATAGGCAGTGTGCCAAGATGAGATGTGGTTGAAATTCATTGGGGTAAGGGTTGCATAGAGGATGCTTATGGCTTTGGCATTGAGCTGGACTTCTTTTAGTACAACTTCATTTCATGTTGAAATAGCTTCCGTTGGCTACTTGTATGGTTTGACCACCACCTTCCACATATCAAAGTTCATCCCTTGAATGTAGAACTACATACTCCTCTTCCAATAGAGGAAGTTAGTGTCGTCAAAGACCACAAGGAGCATGGAGAAGCCTCCCTCTTGGTTGAGTGAACTAAGTAGGTTGTCGCCCATCCTCTCATCTCATGGGAGATTGTTGGAAAAGATCCTTAGCTTTGATACCACTTGTTGGATCTAGGGCTCTAGAGGGGGTGAATAGATCATTAAAATTCTCACAACATAAGTTAGACTTTCAAATTATATCAATTAAAACCAATAGCTTATGTGTAATTTGAAGTCCAAACTAAGAAAGCATAGCAAGGATGAGAGAAATTGAAACATGCACTTTGACAAGGTGGTTTAGAGTGGTTCCACTCTACAAACTAGGAGAGAGTCAATCCACTACCTCAATAGGTCAACCTCTAGGACTTTGAAATATGTGTATACTTGTATTCAATCATAAGAGATACATGGAGACCACCATACATTCAAGGACTTATTTATTCAATACAAGAGTCTTTCACCTACACAAGGACTTACCCACTTGATTAATATGTCGTCAGACTTCAATTAGGACTTACCCATACTTACATCAAGTCTTTGTCCTTGAAGGAATTAACCCACTATTCTTGAATATTGGCCTTTTCCTTCTCCTTCACATGGATAAGATCTTCACCTCTTCTTCAACCTTGTAGAAGAACATCAACAACTTCCCCTTCACTCGAAGTAGCTTTCTTCAACCTTTTCTTCTTTGAGAAAGGGGGTAGGGAAGATGGAATGGAATGAGAGCTTTATAAGTACATGAAGGTAGTTCTCTTACAATTGGCCTAACTCACTCATAATCACGAAATGCTATACAAATGAGAGAGAGAAAGGGGATCAAGGAGTTGCAACAAACTCAACTATAGCAAGGACTTCGAATAACATGAATGAGCAAACTTGAAATGAACTCCAAGGGTTCCTATTTATAACTAAGGGAGTTCCCTTGAGTGTGGGATCACTTAAGGGAAAATATTGACTCATTCCAAGTTACAACAGATCTATTCTCACTCAAAACAACTCACCAATGGTTATAATCACTTTTTCTATTTTTTTCATATAGTACATTCAGTCGAGTTTCAATAAAGATAACTCGACCGATCCACTAAGTGAGAAAGCCAATTTTCAAACTATCAGCCGAGTTTGTTTTGGGAATATTGACCAATAAGTCAAAATCAGTTTTGTTTAGTTGATCAATCAGTTGATTTATGTGAGTGTGCAACTCAACCGACTGGTCTCTCCAAAAAATCCGTCACTGGATTGGTCGAGTTTCCAACTCGATCGATAAATAATTTGTGACAAATTTTCTAAATTGACATTTGAGTGATCAAACTTTGGAATTAAGTGTCCCTGATTTTTTCTCATCTTAGTTACAAGTCATATCATCAATACAAGTGATTACAAAAATCATCTAAGGTCATTTGGAGTGAGTTCCCAAAATGCGCACTTGCATTGCTTTTGACTTGAACTTGAACAAGCTAGGGCTTATGTAATTTGATCCTTTTCATGTACCTAAAGCTTGAAATCAATCTTGAACAAACATATTAGATACATAGGAATGGAGTGGTTAAGTCATTATCAAAGTATGGGCAATGTACAACTCTCAAGTCAACACATATACCAGTTGATACTGACACACACCATTTTTTATCCATTTTCTGGTGTTCCCAAAACTACCTAGTTATAGGTTCTTTAAAGGACATGGACACACATGAAGGTTGTATGAATGAAGTTGACTTAAGGATAGCTTGAAATGACTAGGTTTCCTCCTGTAATTGGGACTCTTGTGGAAGTAGATATAGTATTTTCATTTTTTATGTACCACCCTTAGGGTGTTATAGTTATGTTTATGGAACATTTTGTAACTCTGTAAATAGTTATGCTTTCCACTTCTTAATATTTCATGGATCATGTCTTTTACCATTCAAGTGGGCCCACTACCGGGTTCCACTCTTTACAATACTTCTCCAGAAACTTGTCTTGAAGACCCTCCCTAGTTGTGATATGATCGCCCTCCATTGTGATGTACCAACTCCTTGCCTTGTCTATCAATGAGTACTTGAACATCCAGAGTTTAATGAAAACCTCAAACACATTGGGTTTCTTGTTCAAAGCAAAAGACATCTATACACAATGTTGATGGTCTTGGAAATTATCACCTTTGTTACCAGTGAAGGCACTTCTTTGTGTCATCGTGATCCACTATAAGAGGTTCTCAAACTACAGGGATGTGGTAGTTGGAGGAACCACCAAGTAATGTGTATGATGTGTCATTAGGGATAGAGAATTACCTAACTGACTTAAGTTTCTCGACATCATGAATGGCATCCTCTCTAACCTTGTTATTGTAGGAAAATTGGGTACAAATATAGGCAGCGGAAAAAAATAATTTAAATGCCCATTTTCCAAAAACACAAGATCGCATTAAGAACAATGTATCTAGGAAGGAAAGGTTGTAAGGTTAAACCTGGTCCTAGAGCAAGTCCAGCAACAATACCCTTGTAGTTGTATGCTTTTTCTTCAGCCAGTTGCATGCTCCTTCAACAACATCAACACTCAAACAATCATCTCTACAACCCTCATGGTGTAGCACCATAGACAACGGTTGACGGTGTCCTCCTAGTGGAAGACAACGGCCTCCCGCCTCTATAGTTGTCCATGCACACCACCGGGAACTCCGCATTGTGCTACCAAAGACAACGGGAAGGAATTTTCAGTTTTGTACATCAACCTGGTACAGTTGATACTCTCTCCCATCATTATCTCTCCCTTGTTATACCTCCCTTTATTGGGTAGAACTTTTTTTGGCTATTTATTGGTTATCACAACTAGAGATGGAAACAATTGTCAAAGCCAACTATTGTGTTATGAAAAGCCCCTAATACCCCTATAATTATGGGAGAGGTTATGATCAGAGTTCCCAGTCTGTGTGGGAGTCGAAAGGGTCAAAATCATGAAATTTCTAGAACATATGCATGACAAACCGATCAATTTGCACACCCGGCACGTCAGTTGGTGTGCAATCTGGCCACTTTGCAATGGAACCAATCAATTTGTGCAATTTCCTATTCTAAATAAAATTGGTAATCAATGTACGATTAATGCACAACATGACATCAACACCAATCCTTGATCCAATCAAATTGCAAAATCAATTGGGTGGTTCATCCCATGAACCGGCTAGTTCACTATGTGAATCAAACGATTCACTCCCTGGTTCAACCATTAATCAGCCAATGTTGATTCCCTTTGACCCGACAATCCAAGTGACCGGTTCAACCCTTGAACCGATCGATTTAGAGTCCAATCAGTCAATTTTGAACCTCATTTGTTTAATTGAATACCTAAACACCTTTAGTAATCAAATTAAACATCATTCATGAATATACCCCTTCAATCCAAGTGTATCCTATGCATGTGATCCTATAGGTCCAAAATTACATTAGCAATGAATGTTCATAACTAACTTACCACATCACAAGTAATGAGTGGCATCTAGCATCACATTATTTCTACCCAACGATTTAGAATGTTGGAGAACAAATTCAACCTACAGTCCATGCTAAGTGTTACTCTGATTACATAGCTCCTTTGTCTCTGATATCTATATTAAACTCAAGGCATGGAATTGTCATCCTCTCAATGTTCAATCCATCTTCCTTGAACTAGAGAAGACTGTATGAGATGCATGTGAGCTCACATTCCACATATTGAATCACATGAGTATGCCCATACATTACTCAGCTTTGCTTATCAAGAGGCCTTGGATATCAATCTTCTATAGGAGGGACAAATACCATCTACATCACTCACACTCAGTCTCAATGTCTCACAGTGTACTACATCATCACCTTATGGAAACCCTTATTCAGGATTGCATTGGATGATGTCAAAGTACATGAACAACATGTGATGAATGTAATGACTTTAGGTTTAAGAGCCACTATCACCAATATCACTATGAGAGATGATTCTGACTACCATTCCATGGTCTCCATGTATCACTCTCATAGTGGGTCTATTTGATACATTGTTCTCTAACATTTACCCGTGTGCTTGACTTGATATCAGATATCATGTCTATTGAGACTCTGTAATTAGTCTACACACACTCTAGTCTTATGTTTATTTTTCTTCCATAGTAAAATCGAATGCTGGACATAATAAAAATGTATGTACTCTTATCACAAGTATGATCTCATTGTTCAAGTCACATACTTGAAGACATACATCATCGAGTAATATCATTTTTTAGACATCTACTATGTATGTGTCATCATCTCATGATTGAGAAAAACATAATGAATGGAATTACCTTTATTGTTATCAAATCAGGCTTCTAATGCCACATTCCAATCATCATATGATTGGGTCTCTAGGCACAAGAATCGGGTTTATGGGCTCAAGGTCTCTTTACCCATGAATCATGCACCAACGGTCCTAGAGAACCCATTCGATGATCTCATCTAGGGTTCAACGTAGTCAATTGGGTATCTAATATCAAGTTTTGTGACCTTTACATCCAAGATTTCATCTAACATGTCAACTTAGTGATAAAGTAAAATAATAATCAATAAGCCAAGTAATACAAAAATTCATAAAGAAACAAGATTACTAACAATCAAATGATGTATGGTGATTGGCTACTCCCCATGTCCAAGTGAGGAAACTACTTTCTCATATACATGTATAAAGATCGTCTACCAAAGAAAATGAGAGAGGATGTTGTTGAACATGGTGTAGTATGCAACTCGTAATATCTGATGGAATTTCTCCACTTTAATAGCAACATGTCAAACAATCTTTGTGAAGAGGATGGGATTCCTTCTTCTATTCTCTTTGTTTTACAACAAAAATGGGATTGGGAGTGAGTGTAGACAACCCCTCAATTGTTAGGTTAGTCTTCTATATATATGGATGTTTCTATACTTACAAAATGTAATTTGGATGGGTTGGAGGTTGTCTCTTTATCTGTTTTCATGCTCACCAATAGCCCAGTTGGTCATTCAGATGGCCTACTAGCCTTTGTGTGAGGGATATTTCTAGAATTTTAGTTTCCCAACTAGGTCTGGAAGATTTTGTGACTCAGTGTCTAGTGTGCCTCCTGAAGACAATTTGGGTCAGCCGACCTAAAGGTGAAAACGTCAAATGGAATTATATTGTGGGTGATCTACTACTCGAAAGTCGTGAGGTTCATTGTGTAAGTGGACCGACTAGGGGGTCTCCAAAAACCTTGTTCGTTACCGACTTAGAAAGAAATTGAAAATGAATTCCAATCACCGAACTGGTAATACTAGTTAAGTGATTCACTTATAATTGAAAGGATACTTTGGCTCATTGGGCCAATCTACTGATTGGAGAACCAAGTTTCTCGACTGGCATGTCCAAAAAGCTTACTTCTTGTTTCCTTCCAATTTTTTCTGAACTTGAAGCATTCAATCAGGGATGCATCACTATCATGCTTTTGAGTTGGGTGGTGCTTTTCCCTACACAAGGGGAAGATATTATGTCAAATCCTAATATTTTCAGAACAAAAGCAGAAGTACAAATCTAAGAAAAATAACAAGTAATAACTACTTGAAATGAAAAAAACTTGTCATAAATCTACAATGAACTTGGGTTGAATATGCATTCAACATTTACTAATAGTCAAATAATGATGTTACAACTATCATTAGTGAAGAAAATTAGGTAATATACAAACATGGCATACGAGGGTGCATAAATTGCTTCCTAGCTGCTAAACCTCTCTATTCTACCTTACCTCATGTCTCTCTTAATGCGACTTCTTAGGATCTCTTGTGCTAGAATGAACATGATAGGAGATATAGGATCCCCTTATCTTAATCCTTGCGATGTTAAAAAACCCCTCCAAATTACCCATTGGTAGATAAAGTGAACCCTTCACCGTGAACCAAGCTCATAAGGTAGACTATTAACCCTCCTGAGAAACTATAGATTTCCCACTAGCCATCTAAAAATGACCATTATACCCAATCGAAGGCCTTGGATATGTTTACTTTGTACACCAGATTCTCTTCTAAAGGGTCACCTATGTAGAGATCACACATTAGTTCTTCGGTTAGTCTGATGTTGGTTATTATGACCTATTCTTAATGAAAAGTACTTGTTTGCTAGGTATCATCTGCAGAATAACCATCGTAATCGTAGATAGGATGCTCCATGACATGATTATAAAGCAAACATTTACAATGCTAATGCATCCAAAGCTAGAAAGAGCTCCCACCATAGGGATTTGAACTAGGAAAACACATCTAAGCCCCCAATGTGATGTTTGACCTCTGAGACAATGATTAATCAGCTCATTTAGTTTTCCTTAAAATGCTTAGTGTAATAATCAATAGCCTCATTCATGAATACCTCCTCACCTTTTACCTAGTTGTCCAATCTCTCACAATCTTAATGAGATTCGATCTTCTCCTTTTAACCTTGACATGGGTATGTAATTATTTTTATTTTGTCTCCTTCCTTGAGACATGTTATTCATGAAGTCTCTCTCCAATAACATTCAACCCATCTAAGAAGTAATTATGTATTATTTTATTCCTCATATAGTTTCTCTATCATACCTTCTAAGTCAGTAGCTTAATGTATGCTCTCTTATAGATTTTTGACTAAATTGTCTTGAGTTCTAACCTTTTCAAAAACATCTCCCACCACCATCTTATTTCATATTTGAAAATATTTTCTAGCATTTCTCTTTCCAATTAATCTATAAGAGGGGCTACCCAATGATTTTGTGGTCTAGTTCTGACGTATGAGATCCTTAATCCCCTCAGGTATAAGGCACATCTTTAAAATTTGTAAATCACTTGTCTACATACCTAAAACTTGAGATTTGTCAATGGTTCTTTTTCTGTAGAACGAACATTCACCACTATGATGTACATGATCTTTTCTATACACGATGTAATGTAGTAGCCACCGATTTTGCTGTATGTGTTAGCCACTTGTTGGTGTAACTAAGACTTGAGAATTTTAAACCATCAGATCTTGATGTCTCAAGCAAAAATCATGCCTTGACATCTCAAGACATTGCCACGTTCACATTCCTCACTTCATCATATCGTATCCATGACTCGGTCTGTGGGGAGTATGTGGTGTGTTAACCTCCACACCTTCTCAAAAAACACGCCCACCCTGATTTGATTTACGAGATTCTTTTGAATCTATTTTTATTTGATTGCTTTATGGTTCTTCCGTTTTTCATTTTGTTTGCACTGATTAGACATTTTTTTGCAAAAGAAACAAATCATATTTTAGTTATTTTAATAACCAAATTGTCATAATTTAAAAAAAAACATCAAAATGTCAATGTTCTAGGTCAATACATTCCCGTTTGGGATTTATTTCTCTTAGAAGGCCAATGTGTCCGCCCAAAATGTATATCGTGATGTGTCATGACGAAAGAAACTTTCACTTCATCTATATTATTTTTCTAACTTTGGTACCATGTTATAGTAATATATATATATATATATATATATATATATATATATATATATATATATATATATATATATATCTGTGTGTGTGTGTGTGTGTGTGTGCATGATTTAGTACCAACCCTAGTAATTAGTAAAATATGTTATATTATGATGGTACCTAAAATAGGCTATGATAGTAAAACATAGTGGTACATTGATCTATAGTATTAAATGATTTTTCTAATTATGTATAAGAATAATAATTAAAGTTTCTAAAAATATACAATATAGTAGTAAAGCATTCAATCACTAGCTAAGATATACATTTATATAAACATTTCAAATAACTAAACTAAGTACAATATACAACAATACATAAAAAATAATGTAAATAAAAATAATATAATATATATAATAATTCATGATGTATGATACATTTGAACAAAGCCTTGGAGACATCATATCTCTCATGTTTGGTCTGATCTTAGAATATATATTTTAAATTGTAATAATCTCAATAACATCTATGTTTTCATGGTGTGTTTACAACTCATAGTTCTTCAAGGACAAAATGAGACACTTCATATCAACAACATTCTTAGTGTGTTTGTTGTTAGCATAATTGTCATTCTTAGAGGCGGTGAGAAGAGGTTTATATAGCTCAATAGAAATATGAATTTATTTATAGTTAAATTTATATTACCAACAAATTTATTTACTATTAATATATTTTACCAACCATAAATATTGTCACTCAAGTATATCCATATAATCAATACAAATTTGAAGTTATTGTAATCAAAAGTACCATTTTTTGCTTACATAACCTTTAATTAAAACCTGAATAAATTTATTGAATACATGATAATAGATATATTTATATTATAATTAAATATAATATGTCTATATGTGTAGTTAATGCAACTATTAAAAAAATATTATTAATATCATAAGTAATATACTTATGATCCCCTTATAACATTAGAATATAATTTTATACTTTTTTCCAATAATATATTTGTATCCAATGATCATTATTTAAGTTTATACATGCAAATACATATATTGAACTTAAATTAAATCATATAGTTATGTTATATGTATATATATCATGTTTTAACTATATATTGTCATATCATTAATATAAAACTTAATATTAAAAAATATCTAATGCTATTATTGAACTACTAAACAAATATTTTATGTGTAGTGTAATGTACTATATTATTTATTTTTTAATGATGATGTCAGTATTATAATTTTGAAGTTATATTTTTATATGTAATTATTTATAACTTAATAATATATTGTATGTTTTTAAATTGTAATTATACTTTACATGGCATTATATACATATATTATTGCTATGCAGTAATGTAATGCTATATTCTAATAATATGTATCCTTATAATGTATTATTTTTTCACTAATTATTAGGATTTTTAAGGATCCCTATAATATAATATAAACTCTTGGCATAATGCTTTAAGAAAAAGTACTTTTAGATGATATTTTATTCAAATTGGATTAGACAATACTCACAACAATAATTTGTACATTATTATCGCAATATAAATTTGTTAAATTGTATAGGCTGTGTTTCGTACAGTTCTTATAGATGAGAAATAGAATATAATCAAAGATAACATTATGACTTTTATCATTATATAGGTATTTTACTGGTGTTTCCTTTAACTTTTGATAAAGTGATACTTGTTACTAAGTGGAAGCTACTATGAATTATGTCAACATAAACAATGGTCTTTTTGAGGCAAAATTGGGTTTTTGTGTAGATACTATAACTTTTTCTATGTATTGATTTAATAATGCAGTATTATATAGTTTATTTCTACTATTGTAATTAATTATAGGTATAAATGTACTATTATATTTTCGTTTTCTGATCAAAATTTTAGCTATAGTTAAGATACATTATATCTGGTTGTTAAAGAACCTTTTACACATTAAGTAAAATATAAAAAATTGATAACTTGGTATCAAAATTAGAGATAAAAATTATGATAGGGATGCATCCCAACTTGGGAGAATTGCACAATTTCTTGGGAGGTACATATTTTTTACGATGCATACCAAAAGAGGACGCATTGCCCCTTCAAATTCATATATTGACACATTTATATGAAAGTGTGACGAATTGGTTAGTGAAATGGGGAACATGAGAATCTCTTCATTTTTTGTTTTGCATCTCATTTAAGAAGCATGGATAAGGGTCCACGTTTCCTATACACATTATGTAGAACAACCCAATATATTTTCCATTTTCTGACTACATTTCTACTCCCAAAGCATTAACACCACTAAAACACCTCATTGTGAAGCATAAGCACCACAAGGCTGAGCTGAGAAGCCACGAAAAGAACAATAACTAGTTGGGTTTCACTAATGAATTTGTCAAATTACTTGTGATTGATAATACAGATACAAAATGTACTTATCTTTATAACAGATGCTCTTAACATAGTATCATAGCCACTCGTGTTTTCTCTCAGGCCGAGAACAGGTCACTTGGCTCAAAACCTATTCTTTTCACTGGTTGATAACCCATTGTCTAAGTGAGAAGAATAGACATAAGATTAAAAATCACATTTTTGTCTCCATCTTTATTAGTTAGAACTGATATGATTCAATATTATAATTTAGCATGTACACATATCTAGTCTAGTAATGTACTAGGCAATACGGAAAATATAACTAAGAAAGGAAACTACAAGAATAATTATCAATATGAACGACTATTGACTTTTTCATCTAAATTATTGTCCAAAAATTACTTGGCATGTACCTACGTGTCAAACCCCACACCCACTAATGAGCCACACTATGATTATTAGAGGTGGTCCCAATATTAAGTAAACACCAATCCCAAATCTGATCATAAGTGGCAAACAACAAGCAATATAGATGTCTTAGCATTAAAAATTGATTAAGACCAACACTTGTATTAAATACCAAAATTTAATTTAGACAATAATAATACAACATAATGATGAGTTCTCCTAATAGAAATTTATAAAAAAATTCATCATGCAACGCTTAGAAAGTTTAAATATACATGAGAACATCACATTACAAAATCCATGCCTTCTACAAATACACATGACACCGACAAGGCATTTACAAAGACCCCCATTCATGAACTCTAGAGACTACACTTCACCTAGAAGTGATGTCGCTCGATTTGGAATACAAATAGGACAATCAATGATTTGTGTTCAAGACCTAAAAGTTGTTCATCGGTTGATTAGTCAATGTCCAACAGGTTGATCTCACTGTTGCTCCCATAGCCACACAAAGCACATTATACTTTGTTCTTATCTGACAAGCTTGGCAAGAAACCATACTTCCAACCTAGATCCTTTGTTTTTGCCTTATGTGTGAGGACATGAATCAACTCTTGGAGTCATGGGAGAAGACACAAATAGTTTAAGAAAATTTGGTCATCCTCTTTGTTAATGAAGGAGCAGTCATTATTCAAGTTTAATGAAGCCTGCAACAATTATGATATAAACATTAAACTTGAAAGGAGAGACATATAACAAGTTTGTAGGAATATCATTTGCATGTGGTAATCATTAAAATGAATTACCTTCTTTATTAGTTTTCCTTAAATCTACTTGACTTGAGCCTAGTCAAGTATAATTTAAGACAGTGTGCTCATGCACAAGAATCTATATTCATTTTATGTTTAAGTCAACCACACTAAGAAGGTTAACACAACCAACATCCTTCATGTGTCCAAACGGACCCTATATCATTGCTACCTTCATTCCCACACCTTGGTATATGGCTTGGGCATACCACACCATATATCACATATGCATCATATCAAATTTATCTTATGGAAAAATTGATATTAGTATGATAATATGACCTAAATTACAATCTTATCCTCTAATCCTAATATGTTAACTTAGTACAGAGAGTTGGGGTCTTGGTTCCAATCTTTTGGTTATTCTAACCATATCTAGATTAGACCCTACTTATGATCTATAGGGTTCATATTAATCACTACATTTAAAGAATTAGGGTCCTACATTTCCATCACCACAAATGATAACCTAAAGGCCAATCTTTAGAACTCAATAACTTAGGCATTGACAATGATCACATGTGGCATATATTGTTGGTTATGTATGCCCAGAGAACCAATCAAGTGATGATTGTAATGGCATATCGTGTAAAAAATAATTTGATTATTAATAAAAAAGCAAGTTTCCAATTTATTCTATTTTTTTAGTTATGAGATAATGAAATTACAAAATAAATGTCCAGAGAGTAATATTACTCAATGACGTATGTCTTCAAGTTGGGGAGCTGAGAAGTGATATCATACGGATGTTAAGAGTACATATATACATACTCTCATTATGTCCCTGATCGGATGTTATTGTTGGAAGGTTGATAGACAACAATAACACAAAAGATCAGAGTGTGAATTGGTTGATGACTGAGTCTCATTGGTCATGATATGGTGATATCAAACCAATCACATACATACATGTTAGAGAATAGTGTATCCGATAGACCCACCATGAGACTAACACATGAAAGTCATCATAATGGAAGTCATAGTCAGGTCACACAGTGATGTTGGTGGTTGTGGCTCTTAGACCTAAAATCATTGCACTCATCACATGTGTGATATTGAGATTACATATATCTTAGACAGTCTACTCTTGGTTCAAGAAACAAGATTGAATAATAATGATGGTGGCTACTCCATGTTTCTAGTACAATCTGGAAATTAGTGACAAAGGAACTATACAAACATTGTAACACCATACACAGATTGTATGTTGAAGTTGTTCTCCAACTTTTCCATTTACTTGGGTAGCAATGATGTGTGACTTGGCATCACTCTTTTCTTGTGATGTCATAAGTTGTTATGGACATTCGGTGCCAACGTAATATGAGACCTATATGGTCACACACATAGGTCTTGACCTCGAAGAGGAGTTCAAATCTCAAATGATAGTTGAATTAAGTGCTAAAGTGTTTAGACATTTGATTCAGTCAATAAACAGACTGACAACACTGCCAAACACCCTTCTCAAATGTTCAGACAACCTTCTGGAAGTGCCAAACGACTGTCTCAAGAGTTGAGATGGGCGTCTGGGTGTTAGACCTAGTTGTGAGTTGAAATCGGAAAAGGAACAAACTGACCCAACCAAACAGTCTCAACTTGGATCACCAGACGACAGTCTGGGTGAGCCGAGACGACCGTCTCATATGGATGAGATGATCCAGTTTGGTCAGGGAAGGTTCTAGATGTTTCCCTAGTCATTTTGCTTGAGCAATACTTGTTGCACAAGGAAATCCATGTCTAACATTTATAGGAATTGATTTGCCAAATTTGTGTACAATTGGAAAACTATAAAATGATCGTATTGTAGTACAAGAAGACCGTCAGGCTTTGCCAACTGGCCATTTAGGCTACCGTAGGTTGCATAGTTTCCAGAATTGTTGTGAAAATTTGAGTTCTTTCGGTCATTTCCACTCCCACACATTAATCTCGTATCGAATAACAACTGAGAACCTTGACCCTGACATCTACTATATATAGAGGGGTATTGTGGGCTTCTCAGAGCAGAACACAAACAATTGAGAATCAGTTCCTTTGATAACTATTGTCCACTCTGGCAGTGGAGGAGCCAGAAACTAAAATTTGGTGAGGCCAAGTGTAACCAGAAAAATTCTAATGTCAATATTTGAAAAATAATGAATTAACTTTACAAAGGTTGAAAATGATAAAAAATCTACTAATTTTCATAAATGAAAGAATTCACCAATTAAATGTAAATGAAAAGAATTAAAGAGAGGCAGACCATTTTTCATTGCCTAGAAGTGTTCCATAATTAATGGTTTCTACAATTATATTTTTATGCTAGACTCTAGGACATGTCTCCCTTAGATTAAGTATTTGTCCATATCATATGAATGAAGGATGATGGTCTATATAATAAGAAAATGATTATCAATTTGTAGCATAAAATTAATAAAATCATTAAATATATAGTACACTGAGGAAAAAAATCAATACAAAAGAATATATTATAATATGTACATTTTTATGAGATTTTAACATTTAATTGGAAGACTTTTCTCATTGTGTAATAAATAATAGAAGTGAGTTAATATGCAATAGGTATTTAAATGTGTTACTTTCTTTATTATAAAGTTATATGTAATTGAGTTTGAATATGCTTAGGACATATTATTAAGAAAAAAATATCACAATTAGAAGCCATAGACTCCTTCATTCATATAAGTAAATTTTGAAAACCTATCTACTATGATCATATCTTGATTTGATTCATTAAATTAGTATGGATTAATGTGGTATAACACACGTTCCTTATTCTTTTAAACTATCTTTTTGTTAATTCGCTTGTTTGTTATTTTTTTGTTTCACATAGTTTCTTTTCTAATATAAGATAGACTCTTTACCGTTTCCAATTCATAATTATTCATGGGTCTTACGTTCTCTTCTATGTAACTTGTTCCATTGGTGACATAGTTATTTTATTTATATCCATTATTGAGAGGGAGAGGTCTATCGTTTGTTCTATATTAAACATTCCATGCGGAGTGACTACCCAACCTTTTGTACCAATTGATTACAAACTAATGCATTAATTCCTCGTGTTTTATTATTGCATGCAATGACAATGGATTGATAAGGAAAGTCCATCCGTTTCCTTCGTGGCCTAGCTGTTTATCCGACTTTTCATATATGACGATTTGGAACTATTGATGTTAATTATTCTTTTAAATTGTAATGACGGCGGGTGAGGCCAAAGGCTATTTTGAGCAATAAAAGCATATGTAAATGTGAGAATTTGGTGAGGTCGTGGCCTCATGTGTCCCTAGTGTGGGTCTGCCACTGTGCTCTGGTTGTGGTAACTACAAGAGCCCATGCAAGTCCTACCCGATAAGGGAGGGATAGCCATAGGAGAGAACAATTGAGAGTTGTCATTGTGGGAGAGAAAGTTGGTGACTAGTACATCAACAGGAGGGACGACTCCTTCCTGATCATTCTAGCAGGATGACAAGAGTTTTAGGCAGTTTGTGTGGACTACCATAGAGGCAAGAGGTTGTTGTTTGTCGCTCAAAGGACAACATCATCCAATAGTCTATGATAAGAGAAGTTTCTGAAGAAGATGATGTTCTTGGTTGTAGTCTCTAGTGCAACTGGGATTTAGAGTTGCAATATACCTTTATGAGCATGATGACCTCACTTTATAACACATACTTTATGATAAAGGCAATAAACATACGTTTTAGGCTTATATGGATAATTTTAAGTCATAATAGGCACTAGTAATGCTTGGAATATCATATGCATGGCTGAAACATATAAATATAGCTAGAATAACATAATCTTAGCCTTTCTGCATAGAATATAGGTCAATTTTATAGCATAAGAAAGAATAGTAAATATGTTTTAAATCTGATTCGATATTTAGAAAAAGTATCTTATGATCAATGGGTAAGACCTATGTTGTTTCTTTATTAGTGACACCAAGGTTGGTTCCAAAAAAATATATATCCTCCATTCTTAAGTTTTCACCAATGGTCTCTTAATAAGAACCATCAAGTCAAAGATATATTTTATGTAGTGCATCTTCCATTAGGAAACTATCAATATACTATGCAAGGTTTATAGACATTCCCTTGTTCCGATGTGTAGTGGTTTTCCAGAACCTCTAAACTATCACTATATATGCTATTAACCATCAATTCTATATGATGACCATTGCAACAAGGTTCCCAACCTTTTGCTTTCATGGTATAGGTAGTGGTTTTCCAGAACCTCTAAACTATCATTATATATGCTATTAACCATCAATTCTATATGATGACCATTGCAACAAGGTTCCCCACCTTTTGCTTTCATGGTATAGGTCAAACAACATTAAGAATTACTAAATTTTAGAATCCCACTAGCTGCAACCTGCATATTGTAAAACAAAAACCTCACAACAAACCAACATTGTACCAACTAACACATTGCACAAATAATCATTTCTCATTTCACCTGCATCATATATCCTTGATTACCAAAATACACAACCATTCCACTCATTTCACCGACATCACATGGCACCCAATACCATACTACTACACAAATAATCTAATTCGCTTTCACTCATATCACATTGCACCTAATACTAAATTGCACAAACAATCCCAATCTAATTTTGTGAACATCATTATTGCATTGATTACCTCATTACACAAATGCTCCCATTCTCATTTCACCCACATCATATTGTATCAAAAGTTCACAAAAACATATATAATAACAAAAGAGTTCACAAAAAAATATATAATGACAAAAGAATGAGAATAGAAAATATAATAACAAAAAATTTCACAAAATATATGTAAAAGAATTGGTTTGGAGAAATTTTATACCATTAATTCACAATTTATGTACACATCCAAAAACCTTTCACACTATCTTTCTTGAAGATAATCTAATTTTCAAGTAGATATTGTTGATTATTGAGATATTGTAATATAAACACATTTTTAGTAATCATATATATACTTTTTTATTTTGATTAGTGAAATGAAAATTGAAAGGTTATCCAATTTTGTGTTGTCTTATGTGTGAAGTTGCACAACATTATATTTGCACCAGTTACATACATGCACTTCATAACAAGTAGTTACATGACCAATCCTTAGATTATAAGAGAGATTCATAAACCTTTAATATTTACTTACATATAGTGATATGATACTTACAATGAAATTGTTAACAACATAATCATATCAAACTACATAATATAGAAGCATCAAGCTAGATGGTTTTTGTGATGTTTGTAAACTTAATTGGCACAGTGGGAAGTTTCTTTTTCCCCCATGGCAGAGGACGTTCGACTTTAAGAACCCTATCAACTGAAGTCAGCACATAATTTCCTAACTATATAATAAAATTTGAAGACATATTTATGAGTTCAAAAAACTTACATAACTAAAATTTTTTAGCACTCTAAAATCTGGTATAATGCCACCAAGGTATAAAACATCCACCTTAAGTTGTGATGATGAATCACTAGGAAAATCAAATATTGGCCCTTCATGTGCACGTTTGTAATTTTAGATAAGAATTGGTAAAAAGTAACTAAATTTTTATTTTGATAATAGAGTAGATGTGCTGACATCAAATTCTTAGGTGTGAGTATGACATGTTTATTGGTGCTCTTAAAGACATTATTACACCAATCATGTAGGTATCATCCATAGTCAAACTTTGATCATCCTTCAAAATATTTAGAATGGAAGGGATAGAAAATGCCACATTTGGTCATGGCTGTTCAGATCGTTATAAATCGAGTTTTTATATCAATAATATGGGTAATAAGTACATGATCATTTTAATGTAGAGTTATCTAAAAAAGATCCATCCACATCCACATTTATATTGTCAAAGTAGTTGACTAATTAGGGGTAAATAATTATACACAATCTTGGATTTCTAGATTGATTTCTATCTCCTTGGATCCAACCCTCGCATGAATAAAACTGACATTTTGGTATTGATTAGGAAATGTTGGTTATCTGTTTTTTCATCTTTAACTGAAAATCAACAAAAAATAGAGTTGATTTTTATAATATAAACTAGAGTCAGTTTACTATAGAAACAAACTCAAAAAAATGATCAAAAGATCCATATTTGCTAGAGAATCGGGAGTTCCTATTGTCACACATGATTACTTAAAAGGGGGATTCATTGCAAATACTACCTTGGCACCGTATTATTGTGACAATAGTTTACTTATTATAGAAATAATAAAAATTTCACCAAAACTGACATAGATAAATGATTGGTCCACATGACTAACCAGTGTATGACTCACTAAAAATCTCCATACCAAGATTGGGGCTCGGTAAAGGCATATCAATTATCATGTTTAACATGTGACTTATTGATATACAATAGTAGTTATGATCCAGGGTTCATCATGAATTTTATTAGACACAATTTGGTATATTGCACACTCAACCACCACCTTACGCATTTGGTCCTACTCTAGATTGCATTTTGTACTAAGATAAAAATTAAATTTATATCACCTATAATATATAAAAAATCAATATATAAAACTTATTTCATGTTGCATGGAAGATACATCATATTATGTTGTATGCACTTCACCGCCCTAGTAGCTACCCCTCCCTAAATAATCCACTTCCAACATAATAGTTGGTCTTACTTTAGATCCACTCCCATGGGTTGCCACTATTTCTTCACTTTTATAGGAAATATATCAACAGTCTTTCCTCATCTCTGCCTTTATCTTTTTTTTTTCTTCTAAACTATCCAAACTCTCTCCATTAATCAAAGTACCCGTGCATTGTTTCCTCTAGTAGAGTCTAAAGATAACTCTTATCCTTAACCACTCTCCTTGGCCTCAAATACAACATGGATGATGTTGAGTTTCTAGATGAATTTGGACATCATCCCTTTGCCCTTAGGGACAAAGATGCCTTTAAGGTGTTATTCATGTTTCCTTTTCAATTGCAAATTACAAATTCAAGAATTAAAAAAATATTTTTAATATGATAATGTTGAGTTGCCAAAATATTCACATTTCATCACCACTTTTTTAGGTTCGAGATCTAGCACGTGGTAAGCATTGTGTGAGCATCAATCCAAAACTAGAAATGGTGTTACATGGTGATGTCAGTAGTAGATATAAACTAGGATTGACAAATTACTAGACACCCATAAATTGTGGAACCCCTATTCAACCCACATTTATGGTTACCCGAGGAAGTTGAATGGTAGCTAGTTTGAGTGGAGAAGTTACTACATGCTTGTAGCCTGTTATCAAGGAACCTGGTGTTCTTTATCCAAACCTCCCTCCTAAACACTAGTTCCCCTTGTTCGACTAGAACCTTAGCCACTACAACATGTTGATAGATTCTAGCCTCACTTCTACAACATGCTTCCACCCTCATCCGCAAGACACTATTCCATCCTTGTCTATAACATTCTTCTAGCATTATGACTACAATTTACTGCCAGTCTTGTTACCACAACAAGCTTCCATCCCCATCGGCACATCATGCTTTTAGCTTCACCGTCATAGGACAAATCCCTCTTTGCCAGACACTTCTCACTTACCGCTGTTAAACTCTCATTCCTCATCATACCCAGGCATTTCTCCAGTCAGGAAATTAGATCACCGCCCGATGTTTATGGTTTATCATATTTAAAACTTGGAAGGTGTTGTAGATATTGCTATGTTTTCTCAACTGGTGCTGAATCAGGATGGTTCAACAATCCTAACAGTTGCTAGTCTAATGCATGCCTATAAACTTCATCAACATGTTCTAATCTGACTAAACCATCTCTATTTCCATCCAAGTATTAACCACACTAGAATCTAGGCTTTCTTCAGCTCTTTCATTCACCACGTTCTAGTTCCCGATGTGGTGCAATATGGAATTGGCGACCATTTTTATCATGGCATTGAAGAACACCTATACCCATATGTGTTTTATCTGTCACCAGCTCACCCTCCTAGTCTCAATCCCCATTATTTTCATCACCCTCTAGATGACACACAACAACACAACCCATCACACCTTCCTCTAGGTTGCTCCTTCCTCGCTACAATAGGATTCACCATCTTGATCATCTCCCTTACATAATTCATTCAATGTTGAATGGGTTGTCTAGCTCTATCTGGCCACCATGCTTCTCCAAGTTTCACTTATAGGGTCTTGGCCATGGTGTGTAGTACTATTGGGACTATAACAAAAAATACATCTTGGAGACATTAAGTATATGGTGGTGGCTTTGAGTACATAACAACGATGATGATAATGAGTGCAAAAATGAGTGTATGGCACCATCATTGAATGCTTGGTAACAGTGGCAATGAGAGTCTATAATTTGGTGGATTTATATGAGAGGTAGTGGTGGAAACAATGTGAGTTATGTACTATGCTTGTGGGTGGACCGATTCCCATTGTTACCCTACACCAAGGGAAGAAAACCATGAAATAATGGAGTCGGTGACCCTAAGATTTGTATTTTTTGTTGTACGGTATGGTATAGGACAGTTGATAGAAAAGTCACCCCCATTGAAATCCCTTGATATAGATTTAGACTTTCCAAGACCTGGCATAGTTCTACACTCCATAGAGTGTGCCATTTTTCCCAGCTTCTATTTGACATATCTCTATTGTTGTTTTACCTAATGACCAGAGCCTCCTCAATGGTCAATTACATTTTTTCCTAACTATAATTTTGTTCTTTACTACAATGTTGTGTATTTTAATAGTAAGTATAAGAAGATTAATAACCTTGAACATTTAAGCATAAGTTTTTTTAACATGCAATACCTTCATGTGTTATTCTAGTTGATGTGTCTTGAGTCTTTTCCACATTGCATAAGAAGAGTGTGGTGTAATTTGTCATGGAGTATTTTAAAATCTATCTAGTTTATTGTCAATGACATAGTGTCTTATGAGTCTGGCCTTCTAGTTTTGATACATCTTACCTATTTATTGGATTACAAGCCTTAATGTAATTTAACATCTAAATGAAATTATAATTTTATTTCAAAATCATACACAATGTTGTTGCATATACATAACTTATCAAATGGATGGTTCAAAATATCGATAACTACTTATGGCTGCCTCTATCCAAAGTAACTCCTATGATTCTTTGGGGACTTTATGCAATGATATAATGTCCAATGGAACCTTAGACAAAATAGCATACCTACTTAATGTGTATAAACACTAGAATTATTTTCTAGAGGCACAATCACATAATGAGGATAACATTTTTCAGGAGATTTTTTCTTCATGTACCTTACCTCCCCACACTTTAGATATTATTATGAGACGGTGGATTCAGTTTGGAACAACACACAATCACCAGGGCAAGCATGAATCTTAGCATCATTGAAACCTAGAAAAACATCCTTTTTTCTTCATAAGTATAATTTAGAAGGTCACTTCATTCTAGTAGCATGTCTTTGAAAACAAATTACCACATACATACACTTTTTTTCACTCCACCTATTGTACTCCTTCAAACTATACAATCTCAAAAATGCAACCAATTTTTTGAATTTAGTGCAACCCTGACACAAAAATTTCTTAGCACTATGCAATAATTACTAAACATATTAGGTGCTTCTACCAATCATCCTCAAGATTCTATAGAATTTCCTCAACCATATTTATATCAACTCCATTCACATCATTATTGTTTCCTACTTTAACCTTTAACTTAGATCATTAAAAAACTCTTTTCAGGTTCTTTCCCATTCCAATACAATTATGTATTGTTCCTTGTAATCCCATTAGACATAGTATGACCTTTAACTTTGTTGAAATTTCCACTTCCAAACATTAGCACATATTCTACATGGGTATTAAAATATATCCAAGGGTGATTTTTTATGCTTGCCTATAAAATTGATAAAGATTCTAAGATAATGCTTGGACTACTACATCTGGTTGTTTCCAATAGACATCCAACATCAATCATGTCTCGAATTTATTTAGGTTTTTATTTGACACGCTATTGTAGGTACTAAATCATCTGATCAAACATCATACCATAATGAACTATTTGGAGAACAACTCAGATATATGTTGCATGTGTACCATCTAGCCCGTTCCTAAACACTAGATCTCATTAGAAAATGAACTGTATGTGTTATGCTTTTAGGAAAATTTGTCAACATTTTCATACACATCCTCAAGTACACCAATGTAGGTAAATTAACTATTGGGAAATCAGGGAAACAAATAAGGCAGTGGAAAAAAAAATATACATGCCTAATTCGCTAATTAGCAAGATCTCATCAACAACGATGGATCTAGGAAGGAGGGTAGCAATAACTATACCTAGCCCTAGAGCAAGTCTGGCGAATCTAGAAGTTGTATGATTCTTTCTCAAGTTGTGTACGGACAACTGTCATGGTGGCACCACCAGAGACGTTGGTGGTTTTTTTTCTCCTAGTGGGAGGCCACAACCTTTGTGCCTTTATCATTGTCCATGTGAACAATCAGGAACTCCAAATTGTGCTACCAGAGCCAATGAGAAGGATTTGTCCCTTCAAACGTAAGCATGCTAGTGCCGACTTGATCTTCCAATTGTCTCTCCCTTATTATCCCTCCCTATTACTGGTAGGACTTGTCCGGGCTCTCTGGATACCACAACTAGAGAGGATGACAATTTTTAGATCTTACTGTTGTGTCTGGAATTCCCCAAGTGCCCTTCTATTTATAGGAGGACCATAATTAGGGTTTATAGTCAATCTAGGAGTCAAAGAGACAAAATTTCATGAATTTTCTAGAAGCTATGAATGGTGAATTGATCAGTTCATATGCTTTCCCATTTTGAATCACATTGGAATTCAATATTTGATTAATGCAAAATAGGATGTCAGCATCAATCCTTGATCCAATCAAATAGATCATTGAATCAAGTGCTTCAATACCTAAACTAGTCATATCAAACCCTGAAACAGTTGGTTCACTTAGTGAACCTATTGGTTCATGCCCAGGTTCAATCATTGTTCAACCAATGTTATTTCCAATTGACCTCATACTTGATTCGGTCAGTTCAACAGTTGAACTGGTCAGTTCATAGTCTATTCAGTCAATTTTTAACCTTAGTTGTTTAACTTTAATACCTAATCACTTTAGTAATCAAGTTAAACACCATTCATGAATAAAATCCAATTCCATGTGCATCATGTATGTGTGACCCTATAGGTTCCAATTTATGCTAGCAGTGAATGTCCATAACTAACTTATGAAATCACAAGAAACGAGTGGTATCTAGCAATAGTTCATTTCT
The DNA here is from genome assembly GCA_963693085.1 of Alisma plantago-aquatica. Lineage (NCBI taxonomy): Eukaryota > Viridiplantae > Streptophyta > Magnoliopsida > Alismatales > Alismataceae > Alisma > Alisma plantago-aquatica. Next base: position 91,689,850 of record OY856411.1, read on the forward strand.
ACTCAAGTCATTTACAAAGTTAGAAAACAACTTCAACCTACAATCTGTGATTAGTGTTAGTGATCTTATAGTTCCTTTGTCTCTGATATCTGGATTGATCTCAAGGCATAGAATCATCATCATCTTCAGCGTTCAATCTATGTTCCTTGAACTCGAGCAGACTATATGAGATGCATGTGAGCTCACATATCACATATAGAGTCACATGAGTATGGCCATACATTTATCAATGTCTCTTATCAAGGGCTTGGATATGAAAATCCTATACGAGGGACAAATCACATCTACATCACTCACATTCAATCCCCATATATCTCAGTGTACCCGAGCATCACCTTTATGGAAACCCTTATTCAAGGTCATGGTGGATGGTGTTCAAGCACATCAAACAACATGTGATGAGTGTAATGATTTTAGGTCTAAGAACTACAATCACCACTATCACTATGAGAGATGATTCTGACTACCATACAATGGCTTCCACGTATCACTCTCAAGGTGGGTCTATCCAGTACATTATTTTGTAATAAGTACCTATGCATTTGACTTATATCAGATATCATGACTAATAAGACTAGGTCATTAGTCAACACACATTATAGACTTATGTATTGTTATTGTTTATTTTGCTTCCACAATATTATCTGACTATGGACATAACAAGAATGTATACAATCATATCATACATATGATCTCATTATTCAAGTCCTCAACGTGAAGACATATGTCATCGAGTCACATCAATCTTTAGACATCTATTATTCATGTTTTATTGTGTCATGATTGAGAAAAACATAAAGACAAAATTACCTTTATCATTATCATATGAGGTATTTAATGCCCCATTACAATAATTGTATGATTGGCTCTCGAAGCGTACATACCAACAAAACCCCACTTCCACTTAGATCCAATCACCCACAAATCTTATTCCATGTGATATTAACATGTCCATCATGTTTTTGCTATGCAAGCCCTTATGTAGCTGGTTAGCAATGTTTGCTTTAAGTTGTTCATTTGCAAATGTTCTCATCTCCCCATTGTATGACCTCTCATATGAGCCGGAAGTGTCATAGTATTCTATCTGAGATTCATTGCCTATCAAGTAGCTCCTTGTTGTCATATCATTTCTATTGTGCCATTAATGGTTGGAATCTCTCATAAGTTCATCTATATGAAGTTGTTGGTCCATACAGTATCCTTTGGTGTATTTGTTAACCTAAGATACTAGGCTTCTATTGTAGAATTAGAAATTGTCTCTTTCTGGGAACTTTTTTGGCTTACTATTCTATTTTAATGTCAAACATAACATTAGATCGTGATCATTAATTTTATTTGTCATTTTGGAAGCTTGTGTTAGTATAACCCTTTGCACCCAATTCTTCCCTATTACCAAAACCAAGGAAGTGATCCTTTTAGTTCTTCTCAAGTACTTAAGGATATTCTTTTGTGGTAGTCCAATGACATTCATGGAATCTAATATATATCCACTCACCATGTAAAATATATATAAGATAACATGATGAGTACATATCCTCTCATATCCTCTTATCATATTTAATACATACCAGATAATAGGATGAGTGCACAACATTAGTTACATGATACATCCAATTGTGAATGCATATAGAACATTACTCATGTTTTTCCATTCTTAACAATAATTGGATATTGGACTCTCGATACATTAATCCCATAGGACATGGACAAATTTATCTCATTGATTCCTACATGCCAAATCCCTTCAGGATCTTGCCAATGTATGTGCTCTTTCTTAGGTCAAGAACCTTTCCAGATCTGTCTTTATAGATCTCAATTCCTATCTCATAGAATGCTTTGCCTAAACCATTCATAAAGAAGGTTCCTCCCAGCTAGGTTTTAACATGTGTAGGATAAATACTTCATAGCCCATCATCATGTGGAGTATTAATATGCTCCCACTAAATCTATTGTAATCATAGATTTCATCTTCATTTCAACTGAAGTCAAACTCTTTGACTATCTTATCAAATAGAAAATTCTAGCCATAATATGTTTTATTCAATACACATACTGACATTTGCAGCTTAGAGACATTATTTGCATCATTGAATTTACAAACCCTTTAGGTTGTGTCACGTACACATCCTCATAATTATTCCAATTAATGGAATGTAGTTTTTAGCATCCATATGCCAAATATCATACTCAAAATAAGCTGCATTGAAAATCATGATCATGAAGGATTCAACAATGGGAATTGGTGAAAAAGTTCATCATGTTCAACATATTGAACTTGTTTGAAACCTTTGCAACCTATCTACCCTTCCATGTTGGTCTTCTTCTTGAAGACTCAATTTCACCCTATGGGTTTTACCCCTTCAGGTGGATCTACTAAGGTCATACCTTCTTGGTGTACATGGAGTCCATCTTGGATCTCATGGCCTCAAGCCATATCCCAGATTTGGGATGCTTAATAACTTCTAGGTAGGTTGTTGACTCATCATCTATGACCAAATTACCACCCACTTGATCCATAATATACCATAATCTTTCAAAACCAAGGTGTGTCCTACTCGATCTATGAGGTTTTGCGTATTACATAAGGAACTTGAGACTCCACAACATCTTGTGATTCTCTTTGTTCCAACTATACCTCTTTTAGGTTCAAGGTTTTCTTGTTGGTCTCGTACATTTTGAGCTCTACTTTTCTCCGCTAATTTCTTTGAAATGAAACTCCCTTTAGGAATACAACCATCCTAGAAACAAGAATTTTGTTGTCAATTGGAATAAAAGTAGTATTCAGTAAAATAACATTTATGTGATTTGTGCACAAAGCTTTTCAAGAAACAATTTTCCTATATAAGCTTTCAATCCTAATTTTAATATAGACATATGAGGACACCTTCCATGCCATATCTCATATGGTGTCTTTTAAACCATTATAGAAGGGACATTATTTTAGTATAAAGCATGTGCCAAAAACAAAATTGGAAGATCAACTAGATCTATTGACAATCTCACCATGACTAAAAGGGTGTGATTCTTTCTTTCTGATACACTCTCATGATACACTATTATTGTGTTTTAGGTGGAGTTCATCATTATACATTAACATGATCTCTAGAAGGTTATCAAAATCTTGGTTTAAAATATTTTTGCATCGATCATATCAAAGTTTTTTAATAATTTTATCAAGTTGGTTACGTACTTCATTCATGATCTCCTTGCACACTTCAGGAGATTCATACTTTGTAATTCATTAAATACAAACTATCTTATCTATTGTGGTCTACAGTAAATATAATGAAGCATTGTTAAACACCTTTAGCATTTATTCTAAAAGGTTTGTATACATCAATATTTATGAGCCTGAATAGAATGCTCATTCTCCCACTATTTCTAGTGAAAGGTGTTTGTGTAGTATTTCCCTAAAACAAGGCTCACATGTTTCTATTGGTTCAATAACCAAAACAGTCTATATAACAATTGATGGATTCTATAAATGCATTTCTTATTAATGTGCTCCAAGTGACAATGCTATAGGCATTTTTTGTTTGAGTTATCAAGTCATTTGATAAAGGTGTCACACAAATTAATCTCTACAACTATCTAGTATAGATTTTGAGACGTAGGGCACTTCCATGTAAATCTTATCTTTCAAAATGTATGTGACATCCCCTAATTTTCTAAAACTTAATCTAATGTGTAACATCCAAATTGAAAACCCTCACCTCAGTGAGAATCCCAATTTAAACATCACACAAGAGGCTAAGAAAGAGAAAATCAAGGGAGTCAAAAGGAAACAAATAGTAACATATGCACATGAACAATAATAAAACTATACACACATGTTCACCATTCAACATATAATTACAACAAAAATTGTTACAACATTAGATATTACACATTGAATAGAAAACTTATATATATACATGTACTACCACTAAACTACGGGATCTTAAGACAACAGGTCCACCTATACATCAACTCTCCACACCACTCTCAACTATCCCAGATCTTCAAGAGCATAACCACAGCCTAAACAAAAGATTACATGTGGTACACGTCAGCACAATATTTAAGAATATTGTACTGTGTATGCCTACATGTCTTTTATATACCTCTCATCATATCTTGGCAATAAGATAAAACTAATACTTGGCAGTAATAGAAGAAATATAAGAAAATCATATAGTTGCACAAAGATGTTCATTAACAAAAGAGAACACACATTTTAAGCATATTTTCCATTATATCATCCATGCATTTACTATCTGAGAGTTGAATGCAGTAAGGCCTTTATGATCACTACTAAAACGTTAGATCATATGTACAATGTGACCACTACCAAAGACTTAGGTCCAAGCAAACTACCAAAGAGTTAGTGCTTTCATATGTATAATGTGACCACTACCAAAGAGTTAGGTCACTTCCAAGCATGCTACCAAAGAGTTAGTGCTTTCATATAATGGAATATATATATTATGTTTGATGTGTTCATAACAATAATTATGGAAAATCAAGAAACATATCATACAAGAACAATCATTTCAACCAATACCATATGCCAATTATTTACTACCATATAACACAAGCATACTGTATAATAAGCCAAGTAAGAGGTAATGGCATACCTTGAACTGAGATAATCTATACCACATTCCTTATATCAATTATAACCTTCATCAAACACCTGGTTAAGACAAGATCACATATCACCATCAAGTTCTCAACATCTTAACCCTAGTTATGTCCATTTTAGGGTTTACTTATCTCATTATGATATTCTCATGATAACTTGTATTCTTGTCTTAGATTTATCTTACTGATGTCATATTCCAGATTATAGTTCATCAACATGTGTCACATTATTATGTGAATATATTTAACATTATGTCACTTTCATTAACCATATTAGGTTTACATCACATGTATTAAGGATACTCTTCATATAACATGAATTTTATGCATATAACTAATATCAAAGTTCCACATTAGCTTCTAGTTATTGATATTAGGGAGTTTTGTAAATCTCATCATTTATTGATCATCAATGTATTTATTACATTTTATTTGGGGTTAATAGCCCTAATTATCCATATGTAGTAAATTATGTGATTTTTTTCATCAACATGACCATATCTAACATCATATGTATTATAAACATGATTATTCACTAACTGACATTTTTCCATAATTTTATATCATCATTTGATATTTATTACTCATGAACTAAGAGTTACACATATTACATGATATCACTAATATTAAAGCATTAAAAGGCTAATATTATGCTTCCATATTGTTCTACGCATTTTTTTTTGAGAATTTTGGTATATTATATGTTTTTTTTCTGATAATCGAGCTATTTTCTACGAATTATCAAAGATCTGTAAGATTTTGGGGTATTTACCTCCCTGAGCCAATGGCACTCTGCCATGTGTCCGTGTAGTGGTGTGGCACTTTGTTTGAGCCGACTGGTCATTGCTTTTGAACCCAATTCATGGTTCTTGCTTCTTCACATCTATGCGATCTGCCTTCTCCCAACTCTACACTTGAGTCTGGGGGGGGCTCGATTCTCCACCTGGCGCTCGTGCTCTTCTGTGAGCATTGCGACTGGGCTGGAATGGTGGTGAGAGACTAGCCATGGTATCATCCTCATCAGGATCCATCATGATCATGAGCTTAGGCTTGTCCTAATGTGCACCGCTGACCTAGTGCCTATTTTGGTCTGTCAGTGCCGCCGCTGGGATCTAGCCTGCGGCGGACGATCAACCACTCACTAGTGCTCATGTCCTATTCTTCTACCTCTATAGCCTCCATACCTCCCTACTGCTATCATGATACAAGTGCCTGGTGCAGGAGCCCCATCTGTAGTGCTTAGTACCTACGTTAGTGAGCCCATCAAGACTCAGTCCTAGATTCCAATGCAAGCCACTACTCCAACGAGCAATAAGGTCGAGGCACAATGTTTGTTCTTTGAATAAGGTCTCGACTAACCCATACCCCATCGCGTGATGCAGACTTCACTCTACAGTGTTGTGTTGGTAGTGTGCATCACAAATCTTAGCACCGGTTCCGCTTGGCCTAGATGCTCTGGTGAGACTTGGTCATTGTATCCGTCTCCTCTTCTATTTCATAGATGTCCAGTAGCCTCGACATATAATCCACTATTGTTCACCTCTCACATCCTTAAGCACTGCCATTTCTTGAGCAATGGGCAACAATGATCATCGGAGCTAGGGCTTGGTGGTACTCCTCTATGATACAGACTCTACTAGTGTCCCATGCTCTCCATGGCTCCACCTTGAACTGTCACTGATGGAAGGGGCTACCCTAGCGAGATGAAGGAGAGGCTCCAAGATGCTTCAGTTCCTCATTCTACTCTTTCTTCTTTGGCTCCTTCTCCTACCCAAGATATGTATTAGGAGGGGGAGGAAGTGTAGGAGAAGGGAAGTAAAACTTCCTCATTCCTCTCCCTCAAGTGAGGACTAGTAGGAAGGTCATAGTCTAGTTGAGGCGAACTACTCGGTTCCCCATGTACTCTCAACCCATGATGGGTTTTATTGACTATGCGAGTCCCACATTCCTCGACTAATCATAACTACTACAAAGAAGGCAAGTTCCAAGCCATTTGATCATATCTAAGGGTCTGGATGAGTTCTCATGAAAGCCTTATACGTGGCTACTAAAACACGAACACAATGCTAATTTAAATGAATCAGTCGTGTGCCATATATATCAATACATTCAAACCTATGTATCTCTTTCTAGGAGCAGTGAAACGTTATGAAATTTGGACCATAGATCAATCACAACTTAAGTTACATTCTACTCAAATTGGTGCCAAAACTCAATTCTTTGACCATTCAATTAAATTCCTCAAAATGACATAAACTTTAGGATATTAATCTTGAAATCAACATCAATTAACCTCCATGCTTTTTCAAAACACTAGAAGCTCCCAAATATTCACTCCATCACATCATTAAAAGAAAATTTTGTCCTCAAAATTAATAAAAAATCTAGTCCATCACATCATATACATCTTAAAAGAAATTGTGTCCTTAAAATTAAGCCATTCTCATACTCCAAGGAAAAACTAAAAGGTCTTCATTCACATCTAGTTCACCACTTTAGTTGTGATATCCACAAACAAAAGCTCCATAACTATATATATGTATTACCCTTCATACAAGGGTGAAGCATATAACTCTAGGTTAGGTCAGGGCATATCTCATATGTATTAATTTATTCATAATATTCTGGTTCATACAAGATACATGATGATCTTTGTTAATAGCAGGTACATAGTAGTAATTCACTAATTGTATTACGTGCCCATCGGGCTGTATGACATATTCCAACTATAGTGGAAACAACCCTTACTTTGCATAGTTCCAACTTACTTCTTCTCGGGTCCTAAAGTGGAGATCTCTAACTCCTTCTTTTTCCTTTATTCCTTCAAGGGCAAAGGACCATTTCCTTTTGCACTTACCTTTTTCCTTACCTTGAGTTTAGAAAACTTAGACTTCAGCCTAGCCTCAGAACTCTTCTAGCCTTGCCTTTGTCATTGTACTTCACTCTATCGATCATCATCACAGGTTTGTCCTTCTTCATTCTTGCTTCAACATTTATCAACATACCAAGTAGTTCTAACTGCGGTTTAGCCAAGATACTTGATGTGGTTTTTAATGCACTAACAAACTCACCCAGGGCTGAAATCCCTGAGTCTTTACCAAAACCTTGCGTAATAATACCACCCACAAGCAGATGTGTCTTATCACAGTATAGTTGAGGAGTGAATCCCAAGGGACAACGTTTTTAAGAATCTTTACTAGTTGAATCTAGTTAAATCAAGACTAATATTTATAACAAAGGTTGGTTTGAGTTTAGTTAAACTAAATCCAGGGAAAGTAAAGAGTAGGATTAAAAGTTGATTAAAGATTAATGATGGAAATCGCTGGGATGGACCCAGGTTTCACCCCCTCTACACCTGCAAACATATCCAAACACACACATCTAGGCTAGATATAACCATCGAAATGGAGCTATTGGAAATCCTCCATACAGACATTAGTTTCATGTAAGCATCACCTTAGGCATCAGATGTCTCATCGCCATCCAGATCATGCACTTACGACTCTGAAGATACAGATATCCAACTGAAGATGCGGGCCCCCCATATGGGCATTAGGCACACAGAAGTGTCATTGTGGGCTAGATGTCTCGTCCCCTCACAGATCACACACTTACTACTTTAGGGAATCCCATCAGAAGTTCTCATCAGGGAGTTAACTGCATTAATTGATATTTAAAGCCTACGCATTGAAGTTCTTGCAACATAGGAAATAAAAGATCATGCAAGGCAGGTGATCAATCCAAAAAGCATGCATTAAATGATTAATAACAAAATGGAGAGTTATATACAATCAATCAGATGTTTAGTAAATGAACATGTAGGCAAGGGCAGTGGGGCTAGTCCCCGCACCCCAGCAAAAGTAAACTACTCACTCATGGTGAGAGAAACAAAAAGAACAAGAGAGAGGGAAGATTCCGCCATGGTCATGATGAAGAAGATGATCGCAACTCGGTGGAGAGACAGTCTTCTACACAATGTTGGGGCAGATCTGGACGAGGAGGGAAGAGCACCACGACGGTCAGGGCAGATCTTCTTTCTCTACCTTCCTTCTCTTCTCATACTCCTTGCTCGCAACAGGAGGAGCAGCTCATGGATGCATCAAAGTATGCAAGGCATTGGAGATGTAGATGGATGGTTGCAGATTTGGGTTTCCACCTCCGATCTGGATGAGTGGAGAGATTGGTTGTGCAAGAACACCACAAAGGTTGGCTCTTGGCTATGGAGACTGTACTCCCTAGGCTGGGCACAGAGCGGTAGCCTAGCGGCTTCTGGAGTCGATCCTTTGATAAGATAGGTGGGTGGCCTATTTATAGGCACACTCCACCGACATACTTATGTGGTCGTGGTACTGGCCGCAGTCGAGGTTGTATACCACAGTCGCGGTGTACCGATTGCGGTCAAAGTCAGGTTGTGGAAGAGCACTGACCGTGGTCACGGTTAACATTGATCGCGGTTGCAGTACTCAGTAGTTCATGATCCTCAGGTCGTGGTCTCCCATGCCGGTCGCGGTTGCGGTGGTCATCTTCTTGGTTGCGGTCGTGGTCATCATGAAACAAACCCACCCCTGCAGGGGGGGCTATTGCTGAGGGTTGAATGGCATGCGTTGATGAATCCTTTGACTTAAGAGGATGCATTCTGATGAAGGATCTAGCCATCGAAAAAGGGTACAAATTATGGACAGTTTCTTGGGCACGCATAGCGTGATGTTCAATCCTGTAATGGAGATGAATAGATTTGGTCAAAACTCTAAATAATGATATGGAACTGGGGAAAATTGTATATGAGCATATTCAAGGGGTGAATATCAGCATTCAGTGTAAAACTGGGCCAAAAATGGTGACTAAAACTAAGATGAATATGCATTGATCATTAATCAATTAGTACCACTTGATAAACTGGCTATATGATCTAGGAAATGACTGTAGAATCATATTTGTGGCCAACTATTATCACAAAGGGAATCCCAGTCTCTCTAGATGTTCCACATGACCAGTCATATTGAGCACATGGGGAAATACTGGATCTTCTTTTGTAATTTTGCACTCAAAGAAAAAAATTGATACATTGTACCTTTCTTACTTTGCATGATCATGGTTCACATTCTTTAGATGTGTGACCATTTCACGAATCTTGATGTCTTCATGTTTCTCATGCAATTCATAGTTCATACAATATAGAAACTTTGATACATTGTACCTTTCTTACTTTGCATGATCATGGCCCATATTCTTGAGATGTGTGACCATTTCAAGAATCCCCAGGTCTTCATGTTTCTCATACAACTCAAATTTCATACAATATAGCATAAGGTTCTTAATGTCTAAGACATAACTGGTATGCTTCCAATAAGCATCCATCTCATCCCTAGGCACATCAGGAGCAGGTTCGTCTGGCACTGGTGTATTCATGACATAGAGCTTATGCTCATCATTGAGAACCCTTCTCAATGTCCAAAACCAATCATGGAAGTTTGTCCCGTTTAGTTTGTTCTTCTTGAAAATTGATCACAACAATGATTTGTTTGACATTTGCATCTACAAAATAAATTTGCAATATACTAAAACACTTTTGATTAATCATATTTGATAACATAAATGATATTAATTAGGTATTTAATTAATTATCGCTCTCACTATTTTGTTCAAATTGATATCCCTCACCACCAATTCAGAATATTACATCCTTCGACCTTCTAGTTTGAAAAGATCAATATTTCATAAAATCATTAGTTGACTTCGGTTGATCTCCCACAACATGACCATTTATGTAGAAAACATTTGTCAATTGCATCTCATGCAACTCTTAGATAGATGTTGTGTTCAAATCTTTGTCATGATATATGTATGATTCTAGGTACTTGATCTCATTAATTTCACCTTGCTAAGCCTGACCCAATGCCAACACACTAGATTATGCACCTTGCTTTGGAAGATCTACATATCTACCATCACACTTCCATGAGATGGATAACCATCACGCTTTGGTGTAACCTATGGTTAGTCGATCAAGGTTTTAATGTGTGTTTCTTATGGAAGGCATCTGAGACTTAATATTGTATTGGGGGATTTTTTATAAATACATATACATATCCAATCACCACATACTTATAGTACATTTTTATATACAATCTATAACCACAACAAAAATATACAATTAATGCACACAAGAAATGGTTGTGTACATTCTATTGTAATTCCTTGGAGACATAAGGAATTACTACCACCTAAGTTCCACATCATATGTTGGAACTGTTGAATCAAGGTCAATGTCGAGTCAAGGTCTAAATTGACTAAACCCTGGTTTTGATGATGAGTAATCATTCCACTTATTTATGTATAATGCTTCTTCATGAGTTATTTTAGATTATGTATAGACACACTCTAAATGCCCTAACTTGCACATTGTAACTTGGAGAAAAGACAAGTAAAAATCAATGCAAGTGTACTTTTGTGGAATATGATGTAAATCCATTAGAATCATGTTGTAAACCACTTGTAATGGTTGTATGATTTGTAATTAATATTAGAAACATTAGGAGCACTTAATTAAAATATTTAAGAACTTTAATGACATTTTTCAAAATTCGTTATAAGGTTTTTTCGATCGAGTTTCTCCTATGTCAAACTCGACCGATCCCCTTGATTCATTTTGAGAATGTCCTAGTTCGGTCGAGTTTCCTATACACAAAACTCGACCGATCCCTGCACTAGATAATACTAAAGATAAGCGATCGGTCGAGTTTCATCCAGGGTAAACTCGATCGAAGCTTCAAATTTTCTTTGTAACATAGTGCAATCGGCCAAGTTTCCCAAAAGTAAACCTGATCGATTGCATTGTATGGAAAGTGTAGAAAAATGCTTCTAGTTGTTGCAGTGTTGCAAAACTCAAAAAATATTGTTGCAACACCCTAAATGATTAGTATTCATCTTTAAGTGTACTGGATAGGAGGCATCCCCAACTATAAATAGTACCCCTTTGGCTTCATCCCATGGTTAGCCAAGCAATATGAAGTCCCATATATTATAGTTGAGTTCCGCCAAGAGCCTCCCTCTCTCTCAAAGCTTAATCACTTTCTACATCCTTTAGAGTGAGTAGGAGATTTATAAGAGTGCTAGTCCTACATGTATATATTATCAGTCTCTCAGTTCCTGCACCTTCCAATCTTTCATTTCTACTGTGAAGATGAAGATTAATATTCTCTCTATTGGATAAGAGAGGTGAAGAAGAAGTTAAGGATTCCCTATGTGAAAGCTTCTCCTTGGAGAAGGTGAAGTCAAAGGTAGAAGATCCAACAATATTGGGTAATCCATCAAAGGAAAAAGACTTGTGCAAGAGTGGGTAAGTCCTTGGTGAAGGCAGAAGACTCAATGCAAAGTGGGTAAGTCCTTGGTGAGGTTGAAGACTCGATCTCTGATAGGTAAGTCATTCAGAAAGGTTTTAGCTCTCTTCTCCTTAAAGGGAAGGTTGGACATCCTAGGCCTGAAAAAGGAAGGTCATATATTGTATATCTCGTAATGGAATATAAGTATGTAATGGTTGCAAAATCTTAGAGCTTGACCTCTCTAGGTTGTGGACTGACTTACTCATAGTTTGGAGTATGGAATCACTCTACATAGATTGTGTTCTTGTACTTGTTCAATATCTCTATCCCTTTCTATATATGTTTTAGTTGCCCTCAAAAGTTCGTACTTGCTATAACATCTTAGAAATATCTTAAAGGTTTAATTAATTTTCTCTAAGTGCATTAAGCTCTATTCACCCTCCTCTAGAGACCATCCAAGATCCAACAAGAACCTGTTAGGGGCGATCAATTCAACTCTTGAGCCGATCGGTTGGCCTCTTGGTCGGTCATTTGGTTTCTTGAAAAGGTCATTTTTTTCTCACATTGAAGAGACGTCTGGACTCTTACAAGTAATGGGTTGGACACCAGTCGATCAGTTCCTCATGTTGTCTGGATCCTCGATCCTCTAGTTGATCGGTTCAAAATCTTAACCCGATCAGTTCATCTCATGCAGAACGTCTTCTCATGAGGAATCATAAATTGAAACTATCTTATTCAGTATTACATTTTAGAAGGGAAAACCTTTACATTTGAGGAAAAATAGGAAGAGGAGAATCAATTTACATTTGGAAGGGAGGAGAGAGGATCAATATACAAACTGAGTAACAATAGGAAAGAAACCAAACAACCAAGTGCACAATCCACTAAGGTTTTGCCCACAACCATGCTCATGTCCACCAATAAAATACTTTTAGGGTGACACATATTGATTACATATATATCATTTCAAATATATATTTGTATTTGTGGGATCATATATGTGGCATTAATATGATATGCACATTAATCATTTTGAATATGTGCATCGTATGCAAAGAAATGATTCTGATCACATCGATATAAATACAGATACACCATAAATTGATATGGCTTTGATACCACTATTGTGAAATGGGGACAACATGTAAGGTAGTGAAAAATAAAAAAAGTAATGCATGATTCCCTAATTAGTAAGTTCTTGTCAACAATGATGTATCTAGAAATGATGGTAGCAGTAAATATACCTAGTCATGGAGCAAATATAGGGAAAACTCTTACAGCGGTGTACTTCTTTCGCAAGTTGCACAAGAACAACTGTCAGAGTGGTAACACCACAAACTATGGTGGTTGTTGTCCTTCTAGTCGACAGCAACGACCTCCCAGCCTCTATTGTAGTCCAATGAACCAATGGGAACTCTATGTTGTGGTACTAGAGCCAATAGGAAGGAGTTTTCCCTTCAAACATCAGTATGCTAGCATCAACTTGCTCCCCCAATTGTCTCTCCCTTTCTATCCCTCCCTTTCATGGGTAGGACTTGTTTGGGATCTTTGGTTACCACAACTAGATAGGACAACAATTGTCAAAGCTTATTGCTATGCTTGGGAAGCCCCTGATACCCTCTATTTATAGGAGGATTGGGGTCAGGGTTTCTAGTCGATATGGGAGTCAAATAGAAAATTTCATGAATTTTATAGAAGCTATGTATGGTGAACCGGTCAGTTAACTATTGAACCAGTCCATTCATGGAGAACTAGTCAGTTTAAGCCTTGAACTGGTATGTTCATATGCTTTCCTATTTCAAATTATTTTGGCATTCAATATTTGATTAACTCAAAATATGATGTCAAAATCAATCCTTGATCCAATCGAATTGAATGTTGAACCAGTTGGTTAAACACCTAAACAATTCTATCGTGTCAGACCTTGAACCAGTCCTAATTATATCATTTTTCAACCAATGTTGTTTCCAATTGACTTGACACTTGAATCAATTGATTGAACACTTGAACCGGTTAGTTCATAGTCAATTCAGTAAATTTCCAACCTTAATTGTTTAAATTGAATGTCTAAACACTTTATTAATCCAAGTTAAACATCAGTCATGAATAAATTGCTATTAAAATTACATTCTAGGTGTGTCACCCTATAGGTCTCGTTGGCACTGAATGTCCATAACTAACTTATGACATCACAAGCAATGGGCAACATCTAGCAACGCACATCATTGCTACCCAAGTAATACAAAAGGTTGGAGGACAAATTGAACCATCAATATGTGATTAGTGTTACAATTATCATATAGTTCCTTTGTTTCTGATATCTGGATTGAACTCGAGGCATGGAATCGTCATCCTCTTCAACATTCAATCTATGTTCCTTGAACAAGAGAAGATTGTTTGAGATGCATGTGAGCTCACATATCACATATCGAGTCACATTAGTATGGCCATACATTTCTCAATCTTTCCTATCAAGTGGCCTAGATATCAATCTCCTATAGAAGGGACAGATTCCTTCTACATCACTCACACTCAATCCCCATGTATCTTAGTGTACCCGAGCATCACCTTTATGACAACTCTTATTTAAGGTCACATTGGGTGGTGTCTAAGTATACCGAACGACATGTAACGAGTGTAGTTATTTTAGGTCTAAGAACCACAAACACCAATGTCATTATGAGAGTGGATTTTGACTACCATACAAAGGTTTCCTTGTATCACTCTCAAGGTGAGTATGTCTGGTACATTATTCTCTAACAAGTACCTATGTGTTTGACTTGATATCACACATCAAGACTAATGAAAATTTGTCATAAGTCAACACACACTCTATTCTTATGTATTATTGTTGTCTATTTTACTTCCTTAATAATATCTAACAAGGAAAATAATAAGAATGTATGCACTTTTATCACACACATGGTCTCATTGTTCAAGTCCTTGAAAGTGTGTTTACTACATGTATGAAATGAAATTGCACGCATCGAAGTAATATAGGTTCAAAGAGGCCCAAATATCGAACACAGGGAAAACATGAGTCCAAAAACTACTACTAACTGTGACGTGATCAACTAGATAAAAGGAAAATAGTGATTGGTGTTTAATTAACTAAATTGTAGGAATTGAGACTAAAAATGTTGGTTGTAATCATAGAATGAATGGATTCCTTAGGATTAAGATTTCACTCATGTTCACATTACAATTAACATAATTTCATTAATATTTGTTCCTCCAAACCCTAGACTAAGGATCATGTAGCACAAATTACCTACTCTCACATCGTAATTCATTACCTAATCTATATAGATCCGATCCTCATAACAATTTAATTATTATTTAGGTGATTTAATGCATTCTCTAGATTATTCCCTTCAATGATGTAGGCCTTCTCTCGAAGATCAGTTTAATCTATGTAAATCTATGACTTGTTCAATCCTTAATCCCTCACTCAAAGAAACTAAAGGTCTAATAAATCACAGGTGGTGATCAAGCATGGACAATTTGTGATGCAATCATAAAGATATGACTAGAAATTAAGTGAAATATACATTAATTCATTATGTCGAGTACAATGCAAAATCGGTCTACTCCTATGTCCTAAGGAACAAAGGGGATTAGCCCCGTGTGATTTACATTATCATTCACATGGGATAAGAAATGAAAAATGTGGGATACATTAGAAAATTAAAGTAACCCTTGAAGAAGATGGTTTGGATGACTCCCTCTCTCAAACGTGTCCATTAACTATCTTATGGCTGCAAATCCATCCAGTGGAGGTGCTCGAATCACCCGAAACATGGTATGATCGTACTCACCCCTATTATAGAAGTGACTTAGGGCATCATTAAGTTGCAACCATTGGATTAACTATGATATTTAGTCTGGCCTAATCATGATAAGATGATACTATCAACAGAGTGTCAGTGGCACCGAGGATGTCTCACCTCTGCGGTCCTCTGTGAAATGTTGGTACCACCGGCATAGGTGTTGATACCACTGAGATGGTCCCTGACATCTCCTATTGAATTTTGGTAATACTGATTCACCTATTGATACCACTGAGTTCTTTCAAATTCACTCTATTTCTTTTTTTCAAATTTTGGTACCACTGATGCACATGTTGATAGCATCAAGATGAGTTGATTCTTGTCAATTTACCTAAAATTAAACAATAAAGAACATAATATCCACAAATAATGAGATATCAACATTGAATAGTAATAAAAATGAATAGTTGATGCATATGAGTGTCACAGGCTAATAATGAAAAATCATGTGCAATTAATATAAAACCGAGCAATAAATGTACTAAATACATAGTAAAACAACATGTGAAAAGTGACAATTATTCAGTGCATCAAACTCCTCTAAGCTTAAATGTGACTCATCCTCAAGAAACACACCCTCAGATCCATTTGAAATAAGTCACCAAAAGGACAAAGAATATAAACTTCATTTCTCAACTAACCCCACCTAGTAGTCCCAAATTGGCCCTTACTGACCACTAAACATTAACTATTCTTAAGTGACCAAAAAGATTCATTAAAGATGTCCACCCTTGCATGAGAGAAATACTAACAATAGCACAATTATTATCATAGTCAATCAGACATTCACTTGGTGCATCATGGGATTCCCTACCTACATTGCTTTTTTCCCAACTATCTACTAATTGGAGGTAGTTCTCCTTTTAAGAATGAATGAGGAGATCAATCATATATAGCCTATGAATAAGATCAATGAGTAGAATGAAGTAGGTGGCTTATGAAGAATCACAAGTAACTTGGAATCATTTATGTAAAAATAAAAAATGATAAATTTAAACATGAACCAAGTGAGTAAATGTATGAATCCTAATGCCTACTGTTATGGGTGGAATGATACGTGCACTCAAAGTCTCATCAAATTATTGAGAATGAAACAAAATAATACATCATGTAGATATCTTCATATCTTATTGAAGAAAAATATAGAGCTGAGATCAAGGCATCCTTTCTCTCTCTTTATTTCATACTATTTTTTTTCTTTTTTTTTTCTTTTTTCATTTTCCCACTTTAGCATGATTGAAAATTATGCTCACGCTTCATAATAACAAATCATATTTTTTTAATTTTGATCGTATTTTGAGGGGTGTAGATGTGTATCCTTGCAATTTATTTTTAAAATAAAACAAAACATGGGTAGATGATGTAAGAATGAATGATGCAAAAGATATGTAATCTACATGAGTTTATTATGCAACTACTTGATATGGAAAAAAAGCTATATTTTATTTCTTTTAATTTTGTAACTAATGCACTAAAAGGAAACTAACTATCATGTCACCTATCATGCTATGAAATGCAATCAAGAGGAAACAATTCATGTTACTAGATCATCTTAATATGGTGGATCAAATGAATGAAAAGCAGATGGAATCATGAGATTAAGAGACAATGCCTTTCTTGATCTATGATATGTCGCTCTACTATTGACTTGTGTACTAGGTAACCTTGGGAGTTCTTTCTAAACTTCTATTTAAGGTCTTGTTCATGATTTGGTCAATTCAGGCTCAAACCCCATCGTCGTCCACAATTCATGGATAATTGAGACTTCCATTCAAATCAAATTCATTAAGATGACTAACCCATACACTTCCTCTAGGTGATGCTACTCAATAATTTGCACTAAGCTTTCAAAAATATCACAATTTTTTTAGATTCCATTGTAAAAGAATAGAAGAGCACACTCTATGAAATGGTAGAAATCATGCAAATAATGCTCCATGATTAAAGTAGATAGTTGTGGATCCTTCAAAATCATAATGATAAAACTGAAAAGCAAAATAAAGATACATTTGTTCCATC
This sequence comes from Alisma plantago-aquatica, assembly GCA_963693085.1. Classification (NCBI taxonomy): domain Eukaryota; kingdom Viridiplantae; phylum Streptophyta; class Magnoliopsida; order Alismatales; family Alismataceae; genus Alisma; species Alisma plantago-aquatica. Next base: position 91,707,644 of record OY856411.1, read on the forward strand.
ACCCCCTCCCAAGCTTGAACTTGACTATGTCCTCATAGTCAAAATCCAATCAAAGAGTTGGAACAGTGGCACCATTTTCTTTATAGGTTGGCGGCGGTGGAGGTATTGGTGGCTCTGTGGATCAAGTTATTTTGGTATACATCCCTTTTGTTGGTAGCACCAACTTGTGCCTTGGTGGTAGCAAGATATGAATTTTTTTCTCCTTCTTTGATTTGTATGAGTCGGTGTCACCGACATGTGTGATGGTGGTATCAACAACCTTTTTCTGTAGCTCTGTAAACTTTTCTGAGAAAATTCGATAGTACCAACTTGTATGTTGGTAGTATCACCTTTCTTTCCTGGTGTCTTGTGATTATCTGAGAAATGCCAGTACTACTGACTTAGGTGTCGATAGCATCGACATGCTCCCTGACAACTCCTTATTAATTATTAGTAGTACCGATTCGTCTGTTGGTTCCACCAAGTTATTTTGACTTTACCCTATTTTTTTCTTCAAATGTCAGTACCTCAAACGCACATGTCAGTAGCATTGAGCAGAACTGATTCACGTCAATTTATTTGAAATTAAATAATTAAGAACATAAGCTCCACAAATAATGATAAATCAAAATGGAATAGTAAAAGTAATAATGATAAATCATGTGCAATTTATAAAACTAAGAAATAAATGTACAAAATACATAGTAAAATAGCTGATAAAAATGTATATTACTCAGTGCATCAATCCTCAACTTGAAGACATATGTCATCAAGTCACATCATTCTTTAGACATCTATTATGTTTGTGACATCATCTCATGATTAAGACAAACATAATAGATGGAATTACCTTTATCATTATCAAATTAGGTATCTAATGCACCATTACAATCATTGTATGATTGTCTCTTTGCGCATGGATACCAACATGAACTCTCCCACATATGTACCTAGAGAATGGGACGAAAAACTAAAAAATTTCATCAGCACTAGAATGCGGACCAAACACTCAAGTCCTACGTGAGAACATGTGTTCAAGAAAAATCCCAACAAGGACTATCAAGGATTTATCCCTAGCTGGTAAATCTTATATGGTCAAACCGAAGTCGTATAGAAATTTAAAGATTTAAAATTGTAGATAATTTCGTGGTCTTATGACTGCATTTATTTTGGGCCACACAATTGAGTTCATGTACAAGTCATGTAGGTGCTTTAATTTTGGGCCACAAAAAAGAGTTCATGTTTGTAGTATAAAGGTAATAATGACATAGGAATCAACGCAATTCAAATAAGAGACTACATTAATTGACTAAATATTATAAAATACTTGTATTTTTCACTATGAAATTGTATATATGTTTCTATTAGAGAGAAGCATTAGAAAGATAAGTACCTCACTAATGGAAGACTCCTTAGTGGTGAGTAGAAGAAACAAACTAGAAGAGTAAGAGTTAAAGGATGAAATAAGAGTGGCATAGGAGTAGTGGGGACAAAGAGGCAAAAAAGTGCTGGAAGATGAGAAACACATAAATATATAGCAACAATGAGAAAGTAGTACTGCAAGCACACAATAGTGACAATGTCAATTAGAACCCATGGTGGAATCAGGAAGAATCAAAGACTTGAAGAAAATGTAGATTTGAAACTATTATGATGGTGGAACTGAATATAGATCAACACTGTGATGGAAAAATGGAGAACACCAAAGTGGCATGTAGAAGCCACAACAACAACCAGAACTTATATCAACAATAGGAGAAACACTTAAATGATGATATTAAAGATGAACCATCAATAATGGATGGTGGAGACGGCTATTTCTCAATGCCTAGAATCCCCTAAAATCCTAATTCTCTATCCCATGGAATGAAGTTAATATAAAGCTCTATTTGTGAGTTAATTTTGAACCCTTATTCGATGATTAATAAATGTAAAATCGTCAACTTAAGTTGTTGAAAGAAATTTCCTTGGTTAGAAAGATCGACTAAAAGGGTTCGCTTAAATGAATACTATATCCTCTTTCAGCTGGTGATTTTGTGTTAGAAAGCATCCTTTTTACATCTGTCAACAATTTATACAACCAAACATTGACACACAATGTTCTGCCAAAGATAACTATATGTGTAGCATTTCTTAATTAAATGGGTAGAGTTAACTAATAAATCATTAGGGGATGGTTTTAGAGTAATTAGGAAGTCTAGAAATAAAAAATGGTACATAGTTATCTCAACATGTTTATATACTCACCTCTAGAAAACAAAAAGAAGATAGAAAATTCTTCACTTGCCTTTGTTAGACCTAGCACAAATTTCCTTAAAAGCATTGCTCAATATAGATCTAGTCTCACATCATCTTTCAAGCCATTCAAAACAAGTTTGAGAGGAGAAGTAAAGAAAAAAAAGATAATATATTTGTTCTTATGAGAAACATGGCTAGAAGGAGTATGGAGGGGAGGAAGAGGATGAAAAATACTAAAATTAGTGAACATATTGTAGATCTCTTATCTACAAAAGAATGAAGAACCCACAAACAAGAACCTCAAAGATAAGTCCAAGATTTTTCCCATATCACCTATAGTCATTCAAAAATTGCCTACATAGACTTCAATATATTGAGAAATGATGTTTTGAAAAGTGAAGCAATGAAAAATTGAGAAAAAACATATGTATACACACACACAAATACACACACACACAAGTGCAGGCACACACACACAAAAACACGCACACTCACACACACACACACACAGATATATATATATATATATATCTAGTCAGGCTAGAATACACTCGAGTGTACGGATCACACGAATACACTCAAGTGTGTTTGCATATCAAGACTATTTTTCGCAAAATGTAAACCGTTGATCTTCACCGTCATACTATAACTAGGCTACATACAAATTTTGAGCCCATTTGGATGAGTGTAAGTCACTCATCCAGGGGCAACAAAATCGACGCGCGAAACTAATTTGAAATGTATAATTTTTGCGGTCTTCATAACTTGAGCTATACATATCCAAATGTGCTCAAATTTTTCGTATGAGTTGTTCATGAGATGTTTAAGAAGATCAACAGATTAGATTTTCAAAACAAATATTGTATCATGAAGAACTACTTGAGTGTATTCCGCTCTGGATATACTCGAGTGTATTCTAGCTTGTCTCTCTCTCTCTCTCTCTCTATATATATATATATATATGTGTGTGTGTGTGTGTGTGTGTTGCGGGTAAGGGAATAGCCCAGTTGGTGAATTGCACTGGTCCCCAATGAAGGGACCCGTGTTCGAAACCACACGGAGAAGCATCTCTTCATTTATCACCCTCTCGGGCGTCTGGCCTCCGCCACAGGTTATGGGAGAGGGGGGAGAAATCTTTCTCTCTTAATCCCATATATATATATATATATATGTTTGGTCAAAACAACAAATCAACAAATGTTAGAAGTATTCGTTTAATTCATAACCAAATGGATGGCACTGAACAATGTATAGAATAATGGAAAAAACCCACTATGTTTATAGGAATTATAAACCATCCGGATTTTAGCCCATTATCAGTCACTATGAATCAAATTGGTGTTACGTCGGTTCTAATAAAATGTTTGTTTTCTTATTAACTCTAGCCAGTTTAAACATAACTAAGCCCATATGTATAACATGAACTCAAAAATGTTTATCATCAACTCGACTAGTTTTAGGTCTAGAATGCACATAGATATCTCAAAGTGTAATAGTTTCATTTCAAGTATTCTAAAGCTTCATTTGATTATATCAATATATTTGTACTTGTAAATAATATAACTTGAAACATTTTCATAATGAATAAGTTAGAACTTCATGCCACATGTATTGTTCTTTTATTTAAGCCAAAATAACACATTTAATACTACTCATATCATGTGCAAATTTATGAACGAAAATCTAATAAATTGGTTCAAAATAAATCTCAAAGCAATCAATATTACACTTAACCTTGGGTGTTAGACAGCTTTCTCAAGTATTAATTAAGCAAAAGAGGGATAAGCCATGACAAAAAGATAAACTTAGGATAGGCACCAATAATCATCTTCTATAGTGAATAAGAATGCTAACTAATCATATCCCAATACATAATACGTGTAGGTAGGCCACATTCTTCTAGTCTTGGAAAGGATACCAATATCTTCATGTGTTAATATGAATGACTTATTGATACAATTTAATGTGTATGTGTATATTGGGGTCTTCAGGGGTAATTTAAGGTGTTTTACAAACTGTAAAGGACTAGGTCTTGTCTATGTATGTTGATTAAGGTTGTAACCATTTTACCATGGTGAACTGACAATAACATACCCATCCCAACTAACCAAAGTGTAAACCTGTCAAGGGTGAGAATAATCAAACCAAAATTTTGCTTGATTCAAACACTTTTAGGATTGATGGAAATCATTACCAAAATTATGCTTGATTCAGACAAATGAAACTTGTAAGAACGTCATGCCATCTCAATAAACAAGACATATTACTTCTTAACATGTGATTTGAACTATTACAACATAATTGAGGCAACAAGAAAGCATGTTCTCACATTAATATACATCATGTACAATATGTTATAGAAATCCTGTCAACCTCACTCTCACATCCAAAGGATTAGAGTAAAAATTATAGACGAACTATTATCCATGTAATACTCTCTTTACACCACTACATATCTAGTATTTCTAATAGCTAGCTTGTAGGTCTTCAAGCAGCAACTCAGTACCTATACCTAGGAACATGTTTCAATATTGAATCTATGTGCCGAAAGAAAACCATCCAAGATAACTTGTATATGACATATCAATTAAAATATACCCAAGAAATACACACATGGAGGCTAGAAATCGTAAATCACGTGAAAGGGTAGGTATAATGATGATATATACTTGTAATAAATAATTGGATCGTGTTAATTAACTCTTTATTTTATTCCATAAACATAGATGAAGTGTACCATAATATTTTAAAGTTTTCAACCAAGCTAATATGTCATCATACAAGACTAATAGTAGACCCAAGACCAAAACACTGCTAAACTAGTTCCTTTATTGGAAAAGGGGCTTGGCATGTATGACTTTAAAGGATGTATCAGCTGATGAAATAATCTGAACTCTTACTCTAAACCTAGGTACTCAAGCATAGAGTCAAATAGACCCTATCTCTAAATCTAGGTATTCATATAGAGAGTCACAACAGTACAAAAAACTACCTACATTATTAGTTCCGCAAGGACTGACTCACTGAATCATAACTAAACCAAATAAATTGTACTGGGAACCACTACAATATTTAGTGAACACATGATACCTACTATTGTGAAGATCATTTACACTTAGCTTGGTCCCCATACCCCACTGCTACTATTTGGATATCTCAACTTGGACACTACCAATTAGTTTACAAAATTACATCTTCATAATTTAGACATATTTGATGGATTATATGGTATCGTTGCATCTATAGTCACGTTGATTTTTTAGTTTCCCTTATATTTGATCTATTATATATGTATTATCTTAAATATAAAAAGTTAAAACATCAATCTCATTTTTGTACTATGTGCTATAAGTATACTCATGATTTAAGTAATGTATCTTATTAAATTAACTATATTGATCATACATGAAAATATTGGAAATGTATATGCACTTATCATCTTGAATTCAGAGCTACAAAATAATAAAGCATCCTAACTATATTTTGGCATTTACTCTACTGTAAAATTCAGCCAAACCTACCTCTAGAGTTTACTGACTATGAATTTTATAATTGTTGCAAGCAAGTTTTTTCAAACCAAATTCAACATTGATTCATTATAGATTAGCTATATCAATCACACACACATAAAAGTAAAGTCAAGATTACATATTCCAAAATAAATAAAAGTAAAAATATGGAAAATACAAAATTTTCACCTTTTTGCTGATGTTACATTAAATTAAGGCTAACAATTTTCCATCTAGTTTTATTCTTTCTATAAATCACAATTACAAGGTGGTTGAACCAAATTTTGGGAGAAAATTCCCAATTCCCTTCTTTATATCATATTATTCACACACATAAGTCTCTTACACTAGAACAAGGATAAGAAGTGGTAGGAAAAAATAACAATATATTACCCCACTAAATTGATGTCTTCTAAGAAAGAGATGGAGACAAACAATTAGAACAACTTAAATGGTTCAACACAAAATATTTGCTTGAGTTTTTACTTCATAATCCAAAGAGTTCATCATGGTTTCCCCTCTTTCACATAGAAGATTCCGCCTCAACTTCCACCAATTAAAGCTTTTGGCTTCCAAATATTTTTTGTGGACTTATATGTTAAATTTCATTCAGTCTATTATTGTGATTGGATGTTTTGGCATCATAAAAAATAGTTGCATTGACTAATGATAAAAAATTTGAATCCAATAGGTGCATGATGTAACCAATGAGACTAGGTTTTTCCCTCCTCAATCTGTGCAGGGGGTCATAGTGGTCGGTCAAAGCACAACGATAATGACCATCTGTCATTAATTTAAAGCATGAGCCTCGATTGAAGGGTTCCTCTTCAATAAAAGGTCTCCATCAATGTTACCTAGCCTCAGATAAAGAAGTCAGATGATGGGACTAATTCTTATAGAAGTATCCCTTGTCGGCCCTTGTAATCGATGCAAAAGTCTCATTGATCAATTTACCCTTGAATTGGTTGATCAATTTATTTTCTATTCAAGAAACTTATGTGGCATTAACGAAAGAAATTTTTTATGTAATCTTACCTCCATTTTAGATTCGTCTCAAAATGATACATAAAACATACATCTGACTAAGAGAAATTTATTTTTCAAGATACAATCAAGCATTGATTCGAAAAAAAAAATATTTGCACTATGAGAAAATGATGATTTAGCTACGATTGTTTCAGTTACATTTAAATAATTTGTTGCTAGAGATATTTTTACTTATAAAATATTTTTGTGTGACTTAAATATTTGTATCCACCTCACTAAATAAGAGGTAGCTACAAAATATCACTCCTAATGTCACCAGATATAGAGAAAAGCTCCCGCAATATCTCCCAATTAACCCCACGTAAACGCTTCCAGCCCCCCAACCTTTCCCCCCTCCGCCGACCCCGGAACATGATAGCAAATGTCGTATCATGCAACTTCTCCCCTGCGCATTGCAAACCCATCCTGATGATGCCCGTCCTGCGAGTCATAAACCTAATCATGCCGCAAACCCATCCCGACGACACCCTTGCACGATCACCCATGTGTGTTCCTCCAACATGCTCTCCAAGCGAAATCGTCAGCCGATTACTCCAAGGCATACTACCGCCTCACGGCCTTCATCTTGCCCTTCTTGTCTTCACGAGTCCCCCTCACAGCGTCATTCCTCCCAGACAGACTGCCGCCTCACGACCCTCATCTCGCCCTCACTGGTTGCCTTCACGGGTCGCCCTCACGACGCCGATTCCTCCCAGATGAACTTCCTCCTCACGACCCTTATAGCTCTTTGTCACTATTTGCCATCGTGGTTCACCCTCTCGGTGTTGATAGGCTTGACCGACTACTCTCCACTGATCAAAGCATCACCGATCACTGAACCAGCTTAGTGGGAAATCACATGACTAGTAGCAGTGACGCCCGGATAATTGGTCGTCGAGCTACTGGACGTCTATCTGACTCCTTCCTTGCAGCCAAGATCATCTATCGACCTTTGTCTCTAGACAAGACATGAAGAGAAGGAGATCACTTGACACTTCTAGCCTCCGTCTCTGATTACCTGGACGCTGCATTGTTTTTAGGTATTTTCTTTATTGTGCCACACCCATCCTTACTCCAAATAATGTCTGTTATATCACACGAAAAGTAATGCATTTGAACTTGGTTCTATATTCTATACAATCCATTTGTGTTGATCTAGAAGAAATCGTTTAATCATCATTTATTTTGTCTGTGCCCCTAACATGTTAGTTTGACATATCTGTTAACTATTAAAAAGAATAATGTAGCAATATTATTATTTTATTTATTTGATCTTTTTTTAATAGCCATGTAATCGCCCATTATATCTATGGACATATCATTTGTTGTGTAATTTCTTACAATTTAGACAACAATATATATTCGAGAGACACATATGTATTCCAAATGCAATATTAGGAAGTCGGTCTTTTTTGCACCGGTTTGTATATATAGATATATATAAGATGAGTACAACATGGAAATTTACGCATGGACTCTCTCACATATATACTAAGGTTATCGCATCCTTGTAGCATTTTCTGACAATTATATTAATAGATATATTTGATATCTACCTAGATCGTTACATAAACATTACACCAAACAAACATTGAAATTCATGAATTAGTATACTATTAGAACCTTTGACAGAGTAAGTTCAGAGCTGAAAATAATTTTTTATTGCAAAGAACTCAATAATTGTCAAGGAAAAAATAGGAAATATAAAATAAAAAGGAGTGTGGCACCCACGTATCCACTTAAACTGCAGAGGCATCCCAAATCGAGCTATGTACCCAACATACAAGCATGTATCGATTTTTTTAACATCAAGATGAAGTTATGGACTATATTTTAATTCTACTATATGGAAATTATATTATGGAACACTTTCTAATATATATATATATATATATATATATATATTTGTTTTTTTTATTGTGATAGGTCATTATGATAGATAAAAGTTGGATCCATGAGGAACATAGAACAAGCACGACATATTTACTTAGAGTTGTTAAACTTATAGAGCACGCATTTTCAAAATCCAGTAGGGATGGGACTATCTTATGTCCTTCTAAGTAGTGCTTAAATGTGCATAGGAAGAATCGGCAAGTCGCAACTGAACACTTGTTATGGAATGGATTCTTGACCACCTACACAAATTAGATTTTTCATGGTGAGGGTTCATTTGATAGCTATGAGGATTCACAAACACAAAATGATACGTCCAACTATGACATGAGAGACATGTTGCATGATACATATGGAGTATCACAAGATTGTGAGAATATGGAAGACGAAAACCATCAATTTTTATTATTTGATGATGTAGAAGCTGAACAATTTTACAAAGTGTTAGAGGTTGCTGCACAGGAATTGTACCCTGGAAGTAGGAAGTATTCCAAATTGTACATAGTTGTGAGGTTGTTTCACATAAAATGTGTCAACAATTGGAGTAATAAGTCATTTTCTGATCTGCTTGAGCTTTTGAAGGAATTGCTTCCTGAGGGATAGACGTTGCCCGACTCTTATTATGAATTCTAAAAAATAATGAAGGACCTTGGACTTGACTATGATAAAATCAATACTTGTAAAAATAGTTGCATTTTGTATCGAAAGGATTTTGTAGATAAGACTTCATGTCTGAAATGTGGTGCTTCTAGATATAAAGAAATCAAAATTGATGAAGCTACAGGTGTATAAAATATTTGTATGAACAAGAAAGGAGTTCCTTTTAAAGTCTTGCGCTACTTTCCCTTCACTCCTATTTTGAATAGATTGTTTGTGTCTTCAAAATCGTCACCCCTAATGTGGTGGCACGATAAAAGTCATATCAAGGATGGGATTCTTTGACATCCAACAGATTCTCTAGCATGGAAGACATTTGATAATATGCATGCTGAGTTTGCCTTTGATTCTACAATGTTCACCTTGGATTAACTTTCAATGGATTTAATCCCTTTGGCCTCATGAGTCTATCATATAGCATTTGGCCCATCGTATAGATTTCGTACAACTTACCACCATGGTTGTGCATGAAGTCTCTGAATTTTATCCTATTGATGATTATTCCTGGTCCAACTCAACCCGGAATGGACATAGATGTCTACCTACAACCATTGATTGAGGAGAAAACAACTATGGGAATCTGGTGCTGATACTTATGATGCTGATCATAAAGAGGTTTTCAAGTTGCATGTTGCCTTACTGTGGACGATAAGTGACTTTTTTGCATATGGTTACCTATCTGGTTGGCAAACTAGTGGGTATCTTGCATGTCCTTTCTGCAACAAAGACACATGCTCATGGAGACTACCACATAGTAAGAAAGCATATTTCATGGGTCACAGGAGGTTCCTCCCAATGGATCGTAAATTTCATAAAGATACTTCATCATTTGATGGAAAAGAAGAATTAAGAAGTGCTCCTAAGATGTTGTCTAGAAGTCAAGTTCTAGATCAAACTAGAGATGTAGATAATTTACCGTATAACTAGAGAAAGTGAAGTATATTTTTTGAGCTGCCATTCTGGAAGCATAACCTTATACGTCATAATCTTGATGTGATGCACATAGAAAAGAATGTATGTGAGAGTTTGATTCACACACTGCTAGGATGGAGAAGTCAAAGGACAGTGAAAATTCTCGATATGACCTTGAATAGATTGGCATTAGGCATATACTTCACATTATCAAGGAGAAAAATAAAAATATCATCTCGCCTTCATATTTTACTTTGAAGAAGGAGGAAAAAGAATTATTCTGTAAGTCATTAAAGTCAGCTCGAGTTCTCGATGGGTATTCTTCTAATATAGCTAGAAATACACGCGTCAAAGAAAGAAAGTTGATGGCATTCAAGAGTCATGATTATCATGTATTGATGAAACAATTTCCCCCCATTAGCTTTACCAGTAGCATTTCCCAATAGAAATGCTAGAGATGTTGTAATTGAGTTGTCCACATTTTTTAAAGACTTATGCTCTAAAGTCATAAATCTAAATACTTTTTAGAAGTTGGAATCTAGAATAGAAGTTACTCTTTGTAACCTAGAGAAGATTCTCCCACCATCATTCTTTGATGTGATGGAGCATGTGGTTATTTATCTTCCACGAGAAGCGAAGATAGCACGACCGATATTCTATCGTTGGATGTACCTCGTGGAAAGGTAATCTTTCTAACAATTAAATTTTTTCATACTTTGCATTTGATCGTATGTGATGTTCTTACAAAATATTTTTTTCTTCTTATTGTAGACACTTACAATCTTTAAAAAGATATGTGTGAAATAAAGCTGCTCCAGAAGCTTCTATAGCAGAAGGTTACTTGGCAGATGAATGTTTAACATTATGTTCGAGATATCTCTTAGGAGTTGAGACAAAGCTCACTAAATTGTCTAGAAATGATGTGGAAGATGAATATATGGATAATGATGAAGAGTGGTCTATATTCTTTCATAAAGGGCATCGTTTAGGAAAGAAGACTCATATTACGCTTGATAGCGCAATGCCTAAAGATGTGCATCAATATATTTTTAGCCAACTGTGATGCAGTTGATCCATATGTGAAGTAAGATTGTTATTTACTTATCATTATGTAATTTCATATTTACGTCTAGGTGTGTTACACATGTTTGTTGGCAGGGAGAACATATGATACTTGAAGAAAATCAATCCACATGCACAACAATGGGAAATCAGTAATCTTCATATCAATGGTGTCAATGAATGGTTTAAGAAACATTTAAGTTTAAATAAGTTATTTCCAATAGCATAATAACAAAAATATATAAATAATAAAATTCTTAATATTTTTAGATTGAGGAGAAGGAAAAGTCACCAATTGTGTCACCAAACCTTTTAGTGTTGGCTTGAGGACCGCAACAAATGATAATGCAATATGCGGGACATGTAACAAATGGTTATAGATTTTGCACCAAGGATCGAGAATGCGGCAGAAAAAACAAAAGAGTGGAATTATGGTGAACACTTAGACTGAAAGTTTTGCCAGCTCTAAGGACAAAAATCCTATAATGGGTCAGGTTACATACTACGGGGTGTTACGGGACATTTTCGAGATCAGTTATTACGAGCAACTTAAAGTTGTATTGTTCAAATGTGACTGGGTCAATGCAAATATAGGCATCAAAAAATCTAAAAATGACTTCACAATGATCAATTTAAAATGTATTGTTGTAACTTATCATCCATTTTCATTGGCCTCCCAAGCACAACAAGTGTTTTATGTGAAAGACATAAGTCAAAAAAATTGGAGCTTTGTTGTGCACACTACACTTCATGATACTTATGACATGGAGGAGAAGCTTTATGATAATTTCATGGATGGAACTTGCTTATCTGAAGATAAATCTTCAAGTGATTTGGAAGATATCTTAAGTGATGTTTGTGATGACTTTAATTTAGTCAGAGAAGACATGGAGGGTGTGACCTTTTATTAAGGGGGTCAAGATCCCCGTCATTGATCTTATGTAACTCTTTTTATTTTATTAGTTGGGTCAAATAGTGGAAACACTCATGTTATCCTTTTATTTATAAAATGGTCATTTATTCTTTTACATGATTATACATTTGTTGCATAAATATTTTCTTTTGGGTTAATCTGCTTATTGAGTTTGCTTATCGGATGTTGGCTTCATCAACAACATATACTATTATTTAAATTTTTTATTTTATTTGACAAATAGAGAATGTATGGCATACTTTTATTTTGTAATTAAATTTTTTTTATATCAATTGTCTTTTTAGGAGAATGAAAAGACGTAGTCAGCTATTGTCTCCACTTACTGATGATGTATGCAATGAAGGATTAACTCATGGGAGTATGTCATGTAAAATCACAAATTACATCATTTAATATATTTCTTATAGCCGCTCATCTCATCATTTTAGTTGCAGGTATTTCCAAAAGACCAAAAGGAGGATATCTTGGTTCGATAAATGCTGATTGGGGGTGTTCAATTGCAAAAGAAGGACATTGAAATTGTGAAACCATGGCGGGATAAGCTGTAAACAACAACATAAGTTCTTCTTTGAACCTTTCAAAAGAAGAAAAAAAATCCCTTTGTGTCAAATGATGCAGTTGGTATTTTTGGTAAAGGTCATGTGGTGGCAATCTCAAATAATGCTAGAGAAGGAAGTCATTCGAAAAGACACTTAGAAAATAGAAGTCATCCAGGAGTGCATGTAGGAACAAGTACACAACGTTTGGTAAATGTTGTTAGTATCAATCAAGGGGTTGAAATTGATAATTTAGATAAAGAACAACATTCTATTGTAGATTCTCCTACTATTGATCCTAGGCAGAGTGAAGGTAAGAAAATTTAGATACAAAGATGCATTACATCTTTCACAAACTATTACTTATTTATATGTGTATAATATGTATGTCCTTTTAAATGCTTGCATCATATTCATGATTTTGTAGGGGGGGCTACAAATAAAAAACAAGGTGCTATTCTAAGTGTATCTGATTATGGGGTAAGACAGGGGATAAAAAGCTTCCTTTTACTTTGGATGAGAATGGATATCCAATAGGACCACATCAGAATGACATGTCTTACTTTTTGGTAATTGTTGCTAGAAATTCTGATCTTGCACTATTAAACTATCTTGATTGGCGACACCTTGTAGAAAACAAAAATGCTATATGGAATTATGTGGAGGTAATTCTAGTCTTTGAGATATAATACAATGTTGTGAATTTTGTTGTTAAAAAATGATTGTTTTATTACAGGCCAAGTTTGTTATCAACATAAAGGGGAAGAATTCAGTTTTGCAAACAATGAGGGATTGTTGGAGAAACTTCAAAGCGGATATAAAAAAACCACTATATGCGGCACAAAGAAAAATATTACCGACTTAATGATTGTCCCTCTCGTGTTGATCTTGATCAATGGAAATTTCTTGTGAATTTTAGGGATTATGATGATGGAAAGGTAAAACAATTTCTTCCTTAATTTTGTAGAATTTAGTAGTGTATATTGTATATAATTATATTATAATTCATTGTATGTAGTTAAGGAGTGCTAGAAACATTATGAGAAGAAAGTTCGTAATGACGAGACATACATTGGGATCAATGTCCTATGCCTGTGTGAAGGATAATGTGAGTTATCTTCTGGTTGAAATGTGCATTACACTTTCATACTGCTATGCTCATATATGTTGCTACTTTTACAAATAGTTACAAGAAAAGAAAAATGGCGGCAATGTTAGCAGATTAGACTTGTTTAAGGCCACCCATTTGAAGAAGGATGGTATTATTGTGGATGCAAAATCTGTAGAATTGATTGTAAGCAATCATTTAACAATTTTTTTACTTAATTAAAATATTCTCATTATTGTTGTATGTAGGACAAGTTGAATGTGACACTTGCAAGTAATGATGAAAATCTCGATGAAGACGAGATATTTGATCATATTTTGGGCCCAAAGAAGATTCATGTGAAACATATGATTCATATGTCTCGTAATGTATATGAAAATAAAATCACAGACTTAGAATTGGTTCTTGATGCTCATACCCAGATATACGAGGCTCAACAAAAGGAATTGATGGAAATGAAGAAAATTTTTGAAAATCTTGAAGCTATGATGTTGATAAATTCTAACATGGGTGCTTCGTTTCAGTCAAACAAGGTAAATCTTTAAATTATTATAATGTGATTACATAATAAAATTGATTTTATTATAGTAAACTATTAATTTTGAAGAATATCATAAGGACCACCAATGAAAGACTACCCAGACCGAATCAATCGAGTAGTAAAACACCCATTACCTAAGGATAGGTTATTGTATCCAAACATTTATTGATTAATTTTTTCAATCTGTATAAATAATGTTTGACATAGTATTTATAAATTTAAAGGTCGTTTCCTTGTAGCACAAGGGCATGTTACTTATGCAAGTCCAAGTTATGTCGTAGGAGGAGCACTATTGGGGTCCCCATTTGTTGTCGTGCCCATTATTGTACCAATCCAACCTCAAGAGTAGTTGATTAGGCTATTTGGTCAACACCAAGTCATTGAGGATGAAATTGGGACAGTGATAGCTTGGCCAAAGAAATTACTCATTGTCAGGTATCATTTTATAAATTAATCTAAATACTAGAAGTGCTCTTCTTAACTATTTCTTCATCATTGTAGGGGAACCATTTGGAGATGTGGAAACCAAGAGTAGAAGTGATTTGATCAATATAGATATTCACATTTCATATCAATTGATAGGATTTAGCAAAAATATAAGTCATCCATTCTTTATTATGTTTAGTTGGTTTTCAATAAATGTGGATGTCACACATATTGTAGTACCATTCATTATTTCATTGTCTTGATTTTAAATTCAAAGGAAAAATTCTTATAGATCATTCGCTATCCATTTCCCATGCATCAAATTATTACCCTGTTATTATAGTTACTGAACAAGTGGCATGTATGGTTCTGGTTGAAGAACAATTTGTTGAGGTCAAATCGACAGTAAACTTGTTTATCTATTTGATGCCTATGATTTAGCAGTCCTACTAATCTTTATGACATTTTTTTCTTTCTGATGGCTTTGATATTTGCATTTGCAAAGGATTTCTGTTTGAGATGTTGATAGAACTAATGGGACTATACATATGGGTTTGCTGGTTTCTCCCTGTTCTCAGATTCCCAAGGGTTTAATATAACCAATCCTTTTGATATGTGATCTTCTGTTGCTTTTCTTTGATGATCTGAAATTACCTACAAAGGGAAATTGTGTATTGTTGGTTAAAGCCTTACTAATTTATGTTCTAGGGACTAACTGAGTGATTTGTTTATTATTTTTGACTTCATGGGTGCTTTATCATTGCTCCATTCTTTTGAAGTCTTCTTGAAGACTGAGTTGTTGGTTTTGTTGGTCCAAATGCTATCAATGTGTAACGTGTCTAATGCAGAGTCCCCATGGAGACAGATTCAATCTAGGATCAATTTTTCATGTGAAAATGCCAACTATACAATGCACATGGTTGATAGCTTCATGCTTAATAATTATGTAGTACAAAATCGTTACCTTTGTGTGTTATTATTTTATCCCACTGAAGATCTCTACTACTTGTAAATATTTATGGATCATCTAAGTTTTTTATAGGTGGTTAGTATGATCTATTGAACTATGTTATTTCTCAAGAGTAGTCTTATTTAATCATTTGGACTTTATGTGAGGTCTAACCACACTTGAGCTTCTTAATATATGGCTATTTTCACCATCTTAAGCCTTGAGAGGCCTTTTTTCATACGTGGTTTTGGATGTTGGTGCTGCTACAGATTCAACAGTCTTACAAACATGGATGAGTTAATCATGATCTTCTTTGCTTTCTCTATTTTTATGCACCTAATTTCTATGATATCTTGTTGTGATTGTCTATATGTTAATGATTGCTTGTTCTGAATGCCCCCTTTTTATATCTGTTGTTCTGTACCTTGATTTCTCTAGTGGTTGTAGGTATAAGGTATTTCCTAAAGGATCTGAGTGCCCAATCATATACTAACAATGTGGTTGATCTGCTTAATTTCTTTCTTGCACATGCAATGTCTGTATGTATCTAATTACCTCGCAATAATTTTTCTCTTGTTATTATACCACCAACCATTGATAATGAATCATGGCACAAGCACCTGAATCATGTCTATGGAATTAGGGGAAATTTCATTCTCCACCTCTCTGACACCATTTACAGTACTGACAAGGGATATGTATTCACCTTTTGCACCTAGGATCGTAGTAGATAAATCACTAATTCTTGTAAATATTCTGTTGAAGATCATTCTATTGATCTCACCTTAATGCCTTGTTGAAGCTTCTACTAATAGATTTTTATTGGCTATCAGATCATTTAGCTCTCATCATCTGATACTAGTGGATATGATAGTTTTTCAGATATGCCCACTAGGTTTGACTGAGCAGGGAAAAACATTCTTTCACTAATTGGCATATGGAAAAATCCTTAAAAGAGTCACAATATGGTAAGGATAGACATGCTCGAATCAAACTATATCATCCATATTATAGGAAATATAATTACATGGTTTTCAAATCCAAATAATGTGGACAATGACATACTCTATGTAATTCAAACAAGAATTCCTACACAAGGAATGGGGTCCTCAAGATCAACCCCAAGCGTCCCAATTGTAAGGAACTCTATGATAAGGCATATAAAGATCCTGAGGTATGAATTCTTCTTTTTTTTGTGTACCATTTTTATACTACCATTATCACTACTGAGTGTCCCTAACATTACACAGCTAGTTCACCTTATTTAACCCATGGATACTTCTAGTACTTATGTATTGGACTAACGATGCTTGATACTTAAACACTCAAACAGAGTTTGTATAGTGGCTTCAGATTCATGTACACATGTTTCACAACTCTTCCTCCTTTATATGTCTAACCTTAATATTTTGATAGGTGAGGAGGTGGTATTAGTATCTATCTTGGCATGTGGCATTAGGTTGTAGATGTTTATTATCATATTGTCATGTTCTTATTGTAATTAGCTAGATAACTACACCTACCTATGTACAGAGTTGTATCCATTTAACTTCTCCATTTTTTTTTGTGAAAAACACTCAACTATTGATAACAAAAAAACTTTGGGCATTTACAGACAACACACCTGACCAAACGTAAAGAATAAAAGGAGAAAGTATCCCACACAGGGGATCAAAACATCTCCAAACAGCAAGACCATACACAACCAAGGAACAGGCTCATACACACAGAGAGAGTAGGAAAAAAAATACAGGGGATAGCTCATACATCAACCTAGATAGATAGCCCTGACACTAGCATTAAAACATCCTATAAAGAGTGCTCAGGCCACTAGCTAGAAGGCCACATCAACAAACCCTGCAATAGACCTACCCTACTACAGTAAAACTCACCATATGCCATGAGGAGTACAACAAACTGAATGGAAACCTTGATAGAAGGTCTCTGCAAAGAAATGGAATACTAAATCGACTGAACATCGACTCGAATCCAAAAAAGACCCAAAACCCTCCATGCAGGGGCAGAAACAAACTCAAAGAGTTCACTTAGCAAACCAAGTTTAGATTATCAAATTTTATGCTTGGAATCTCATCAGTCTTGTTCTTCCTACCTTTTTTCTTCTTCTTTTTCTTAGGTCTGGAACCCTCACTTAGTTTGAATTGCTTCATAAGATTTGGTTCTAGATCATAGGAGCAGATAGAACTATCATCATTAGAGGCATGGACGTTTATATGTTGATACTCTAGAGATAAACTTGAGTTGTGCATAATCTACCTTGCGCAAGAAACAACCTAATCAGGTTCCACTTTATCGAAACAAGCAGGTGTGCATGCTCTACTATACCCTATCAAACTCAACATGCAACCCTTTAGGGTTGTATTCATCCATAGCTTATAGGGTTTTCTTCTCAAACACTAGATAGTATGGTCATTGATTGCCACAATGGGATAATAATCCAAGGAATGACTACTGAGATGCTAAACAAAATCTGGCAACGCTCAACTAAAAACAAGATAAGAACCAAGATGAGAAATGGAATAACAAATTAGATATACTAAGAAACAAGATTATGATAAACAATCCATACATTGTGGATCTTGTTACCTATGCTAAGTTTATTTTATTTAATAGATATCAATAACATTATTTTCATTTGAATTTTAATAAGCACAATGTATAATGCATTTTAGGCTAGACTTAGAAATACTTGGGGTCTGATGCTACTCCTTGTTCATTGTTTTCCATGTACACAATAAAAAGATATAAAAACTTAAACATATCTTTTGTAATTATTTTTGGCATCTTCTTACATACAATAAAGCTATAGTATAGTTTACCATATGTAGTCGATATAGTACAACCTATATTTTGTTTCAACATTCATGTCTCTATTAGGAATTGCTGCTAGAGTAAACTAATGTCTAATTCTCCTATATTTCTAGAGTAAACCAATGTCTAATTCTCCTATATTACTCATAATGCTATCTGTGAATAAACTTTCATTGTCTAGGGATTATAGGATGTTTGAATTGGTAATATGTATCACCCCTATTGCAATTACACCTAGGAGTTTGCAAGCAACTGACACCAACTATTGGCTTTGCTATGACCATAGGAGGAAGCACCATCCATTCATGGGCTTCCAAAAGAAAATGTTGTGGATGAACAAATACAAGTCTAAGTCATTGATATTCATCATAAGTGTAGGGCATATCAAGTTAAGATAGAAAGAGACACCTGGTAAGCATAAAGATTGACATAAATCAGTGGAATGCATTGGTTAATCTTGTTGTAGTGTTTGATCACATGATGCACTGTCTCAGGAACATACTCTAAGTTTAGGTTGAGATACAATTCCTCCCTGGTAGAGAAGAAGTAGTTCTCGAGAGATACAATATTTGGGTGATCAACAAGATGCATGGTCTGCATCTTGCGGTTCTTCTACCTCCTATCCTAAAGGACTTTATAGATAGCCACAAATTCCCAATTTCAAGGTACTTTGCCTAAAGAAGAACGAATCAAAGAATGACATGGAATCATGAGTCAAAGCCTCTCACATGTATTACATAGAGTACAACTCATAGTTCTGAGTTTCATTTACTACATAACAACTACTAGTGAATACAAGCACGTTCAATAGCATAAAGTACAACCCATACTTAGCTCACCTAGAAAACAACTCCAAAAGATCCATGACCTACAACACACTTTGTCATATGATTGATCATCTACAATAAACTAGAAAAGAAGGAACATGCCATATAGTTAGTCCTCATACTCTCCTTGTAGCTCATATGAAACCTATTGAGCTCATCAACCAGATCTTTGAGCCTTACATAAAACTTCCAAGGTATGAGGTCTTGGGCAGTTTTAGACACTCTAACCCTTCTTGGTTCGTTGGAAGGTCAAAGGATTTAGCTTTTGCAAGATACATATGTAGCTACAATACGACATTTTGATATTCCCATAGCAACTCCAACTCATCCTCATCTTCCTCATTAAATTTTTCACATTTCTTCAAGTTTGGTTCATCTAAATAATCATACTCTTTGACATGAGGACCTTCTTGTTCTGATTTTGTTTCACCTCTTCCTCTTATCTAGTTGACGTTGATGCTCATACAGTTTTTGCAAAAAGATGCAATGCGATCCCTTAGTGTTCCACTAGGTACATGGTTTCTTAAATAGCACATGTGACACTTTTATGTCATATCTTTAATAACAGATGTGTCATTTCTATGCTCCTATCTTTAATACCAGATGTGCCACACTATTAGCTATTGATTCTTTCTACCTTCTCCTTAGCTAGCTTCAGCTATTTCTTCTTTTCCCCTAACTTGATCACAGACATTATATAAGTTTACTTATCTCGTAACATTTTAATCATAGACAAGTATATACTTTAACATAATGTATTAATACACTGAGTCATACGGTGCTTTATCATACATGTTCCTAAATTTGCCTCTAGTTTAATTCTACTTATCATTTTAGTTGGCAATGCTCCCCACCTTTCTACCTCCAGGTTTTGCAACCAATCTCTACTTTGGAATTCTTTGAGCTAATATTTGATCCTATAGTTTTGTGTTTTTATCATGCAGGAAGGTTTGAGATATGGTGGATAATATCTTCCTCTACTTCCTTTATTGATTAGTTATCCATCTTCCTAATTTGAGGTTTCATTCTTGCATTGACTTGTCTATGTATATGTCAAGCATCTTATAATATCTAGCTTGATTCTTAAGATACTTTTTGCTTTTTAGATATCACCATGGCTTTCATTTTCTACTTCTCCTACCAAGCTCTTTCTTAACATAATAGCTGAAGGCATTTGAAGTATGGCTTGACCATGCTTCTAAAAATAAGAGGTCACATAAGAAATTGGCCATAGTGCTTCAGGTTGGAATCCACTTTTTCATTATTGACCTATTATTTATTGTGGTGATATTCATTTATTTATCTATTGTCAGCCATAATCTGAATGTGCAATGTTTATTACACCAAGCTTCTGCCTTTTGGTCATAGATGTGTGTACAAATGTCAATGCCATTCCAGGAGGTATTCTCTTCCAACATCTTATCATGTATGCATCTTGACATACTACAAAGAAAATTTGTATTTGATTGGAATGAGATTTAATGGCCTTATGTCAGTCTACAAATATCAAACTTTGAAATGCATGAAAATCATATACATACTCAATGAATTGATGTTAAATTGAATGCATTAGTGCAATAATATTTTTTTGTTTACTGCCTTACAGAGTGTTGGAGTTTTGGTTCTTATATGTATTCAGTTGTGACAACCTCCTGATGGTTCTGGAGTGGTTAGTTTGTTGCTGGTTTTAGTGCAAATATATATTTAAGCCAATGATTACACAATTATATATTGGTTTTTCAGATTACTATGCAATTTTCTATTTGTAGTAAGAGCATGTGAATTTTGGAACAGTTGTGTAATTGGATATTCTTACTTCTATTTGAATGGTACTTTGGTTCCTTGTTATTGTTGGATTCTTATTGCTACACAATAATTTTTAGTTATTGTCTACTTGTAAGTAGGATGCAATAGGTGTGCCTTTACTCCTAACTATATGAGAAATCTTTTATAGTTTTATAGCTCATAAGCTTGTATTGGAGTAATGTTGGGTATCTAATATGGCACATACATTTTATATCTTCACGGTGACTCTTACTTGTTAAGAAAAGCTTTCATGATTGTTTTCTTTTACTTACGGATTCTCTCCAGTAGATTTTCCTATTGAATTATTATAGTTAGTTCTCTTTCTAATCTCAGTTTTAGTAATATACTAATACATAATATGTTCATACTTAATCAAAGTTGGGGTTACTTTAGTGACCACATAATACTATTTCCAGGATAAAGTCATGCAATACATGTGAATAAGACAAAAACTAGCAAGGACACTTCCGATCCTAAGGAGGGGAATAACAATCCTAAGGAGGAAAATGGAAATGTGGCACAACCTAAAGGTGTCACGTTAAGAAGTTATCATAAGAAAGAAAAGCCATGGGGCAGGGAGGAAATTGAAATGTTAAGAAAAGGCATGCAAAAATATCCAAAGGGAACATCTAGAAGGAGGGAAGTAATTTCATAGTATATTGGTATCGGCAGATCAGTTGAAGAAATTCTTAAAGCTACAAAAACTATTCTTCTTCAGAAGCCTGATCCAACAAAGGCATTTGAATTTGTAGCCAGAGGAATAACTAACTACAACTTTGAAAAATGTAGCCTAAACAATTAGCTACACGAGTATTTGCTATATATTATAAATGTAAGGATAAATGTAGCTAAAGCTTTTATCTACAAATTTTGGGGTTTCCACTACAATTTTTTTTTTGTAGTTAAAGACCATATTTTTCATAGTGTTGAATGTAGTTATCATATTTGTAAAGTGAAATCAGGGTTCTCTTTAACACCAAGGTCAAGAGAAAAGAGAAAATTATGATTGTAATGAACATCTTCTTTGGAACTTATAGCCTTAAGCTTGCTTGTGAAATGAAATCCCCTACACCTTATCTATCTTTCATGAAATATATAAAATGCCAATATGGTCAACATATGTCTCAACTCAAACTTTAGCATTATTCCATCACATTCATAGTCATAAATATTTGCAAAGAATGATTGAGCTATATTATCTTGTCAATTTATTCTTGCACGTATATGTGCTTTTATCATGCTCAAATATTTGTCTTATGCATTCTATCCCACAGAGATTGTAATTTGTTATTTTGTTTTATAGTCTTTCCACTATATAGGACCTAATCATGTATAGATTTGTTGAAAAATTCATGCACAAAGAAATAATTGTAATGAGTTAAATCTCATTTCTATACAAGACATTGCAACTATAGCTTTGTGAGGGTCATATTTATTGACAAAATATATTTTTCTTGGTGCCCAGTTAACAATGAAGATTTGGAATCATGATATACCAAGTATAATTTTATTATCTGATTTGGGACTCACACTTTTGTATTCCAAAAAAGTTGGTAACCAAGACTAGAGTCTTATATTTCCAACATCCTGAATAAAAATTGTAAATAAATAGTACATTATGAACTCCTTTCCACCAAAAATAAATTCTAACTAATGAAAAGTTGGGATAGAAGAGAAATCCTAATTTTGCTTCATGTAAGCATGCTTGTCATATTTTTCTAAAATTTTCATCAATCTGAAATCTCTTTTTTTCTCACTTCCCTTTTTCATTGATCATCCTAAACCAGATGATTCCCAAGATTTATATATTCCTTCCTCTTCTTTTCACCTAGATAACTCATTTTAGAATGTCTTGATAGAGTCAAAATAGAAAAGAATATAAGGTCAACTAGAAACTAGGAAACAAAGAAGAGTGTATTAATTGTTTGAAATAGAATAGAAAATATGAATCATGATGGTCCTATGTGAGTGGGTTCCCTTTTACATAGATCAAACAAGAAATTTTAAAATATAAAATCTTTAGATCTAATTTACATATTGATATATGCCAATACTAACTATTAAATTTCATGTGATATGATCTACACATATAAATTGGGTTTTTTGTATAATTTCTAAAAGTTAACTGTATATATATATATATATATATATATATATGATGTTACTTATCAAACTAGTAAATATGTAGTTGTAATGAAGAAACTATGGCTTGTTATTTATATTGTTTTCCATTGGACATGTCTTAAATAAATTGAAAGAGTACACGAGTAGATACTCTGACTTCATAATTACTTCGGCTGAACTAGAAACAACACTTACATCTGAAATGTAAGAGTTGTGTTGAGAATGGGATGATTTAGTATTTAGTTAAAGTATGCTAACAACAATCATATCTAGGTTCTTGTATGTCACATTTTTGGTTAATTCTTTTTCTGGATATTCAAAATCGAGGAAACGTAGATGTGTTTAATTTTACACTAAATTTGTTTACATTTTGGAAATAAATATTTTTATGAATTATAAAATCTTGATAAGATTTCACACATTGAAATTTCTATAATGTCATCCAATTTATTTTCTCTATAAGAATATTGTAATAGATGACTTATTGTGACTATAACACAATTGTGCAATATTTTAGTTATGAAGTTAAAATTGTTTAAGACAACTTCATCTTACTAAAATAATAATGACCCCACACTCTCACCTCTCACATACACGAAGTAAATGCCACTGTAACCTGACCAAAGACCCTACCTCATATGAATTATTTAACAAAAGGTGTTCTTACATTGTAATAGTGAATCCTAGTCTGGTTCGTATTTAAAGATAATATGATTCAAAATATGCTACATGGATATCATTTTTATACCTAAAATGGAACTCAAATCATTATCTACCACAAAATGAAGGTCATAACTATAACACCCTTGACCTCAGTTTTGGGAAAACCCTAGAATCTTTACCTAAGTAAGTTGCTTAGAACCTTGTCTTAATATTTGAAATGTAATTTAGACTTAAGGAGAGTTTAATTCTCAAGTTTGAGCTTGTTTGCAAATTGTTTGTGCTTTATATGATAGTTTTAGTGCAAATTGCAATTTACACAAAATGTGGGGTTGATGTGCAAATTATAACCTATAAATTGTCCCTTCTCTATCTTAGCATCTTATAGAGTAGAGAGAAAGGAGGTGTGCCTTGTTTGAGACTTGGTTGAGTGACAGAACTCTTGGTGGTGAAAGAATCAAATAGTGATGCAATTCTTGATCAATAAATGGGGTTGTGTCAAGTTATGAAGTATATATGGGATTGCCAATCAACTCAAAAGCCATAGAGGAGGTCCCATATTGGTTTAACAACTTTTTCGAAGTATTCATATTAGGCGAAGTACCTCAAGTAAGTGAAGCATATCGGTTAAGACGTTCCTTGAAAAAGTTGTATCTATTTGTATATAAATTGATATTGGGTTGTGATATCTTGTCAAGCAAGATACCCAATAGTGGATATCTTATATTTGTATTATCCTCATGAGTTATGCATGTCAACATAATTATGGATGAATGGAGTCACCATGCATGGATGCATTTCACCTAAGTGCATATGGTGGTGACACCTCACATACATTCTCTCTCGAACCTCAACTATATAAGCCTCCCTTTTCACCTACTAGTGAAACCTTTCGAGTCTCAAATTATCCCTCTTTTTGTGGAAGACCATAGAAGCTTGAGGAACAGGAAGGATTTTGAGCATAAATCCTAAGGTGAGCCATGGTGATCTTCAACATTGAAGGACTATGCTTCTTGGATCATGGTTCCTTTCTTTCTATCTTCTTCATCAAGTTCCTAACTATGGTATCTTCTTTCATATAGAATTGTTGTGATCGAGTCTTGGATTTTTGATAAGTCATCGTCAAACTTGGGAACATGAATCTTTGGCTCTTGAAACTCTTGTGGTGATCTTGAGGCAGGTTATATAACTTGAACTCAACTCTATTATTTTCACCTTCAACTATGCAATACTTGATGATTCCTTTTTAGTTTCAACCGCCCTTGGTTGAATAATTATTCAAAGAGATCTAATGGAAATATGGGGTTGTTTTCCATGAACTAAATTGTTAGTGGATGAAGGGTTGAAGATTGAAGATGATGAAATCTCCCATGCCCAAACCGATATTGGTTTAGGAAACCCTAACCCGATATGGGTTATGTGAGGGAAACCTGATACACATGAAGGGAGATCCTAACCCATTACTAGTTTGTTGCATGTGAAGGACAATCATCTTTATAGTTGTCTAGCATGTTACCTAAGACTAAGGATGGGGGCAAGGCGATATCTTGAAAGTTTAGTGAAGATATGAAATCAATAGGGCTAACTCAATATGCCCTAACCTTAGCAACATGACACTCCTTTAAACCCGACACCCCTCTAACCCGACATCAATGTAAAGGGTGACACAGTTCTTTGAGTCTAAGGCCAACACACCATGTGAAGGTGTGCATGACACACTCCTTGAAGTCATGGCCGACAAAACAAGCAGCGGTGAGGTTGGTACCTTGATAAGTGAAAGTATATCAGGGTATTGATGATGGCTGACCTGATACTATCAAAACCTTAGAACCCGATATGTATTAAAACCCTTGAGGCCGATATCACTTGGGGATAGCTAGGGAGACAGAATCGATGGTTCTATGGCTGATACACTAGATAACAGTGTGGCCAATACCCTAGAGTATGATATGGCCAACACAAAAAGTGATAGGGTGGACGATACCCTAAAGCGAGGTCAAGATATTATGCTTATTTACTGTGAAAATATTAAGCTAACGTGTGAAGAAGGTGGTGCACCAAGGTATGGTGAAGGTGATATACCAAGATATGATTCATGGATGATATCACTTGAAGCACCTCAAGGATGATATCACCTTAAGCACCACAAAACGGATATCACCCTAAGCACCTCTAAATCGATATCTCTTTGATGTGACATGGGCGACACAAGTGATAGTGCCATGGGTGACACAAAGTGATAATGGCATCGAGGCCGATACATCTTGATGAGTGTAGGCTGACACATGATGAATATAATCAATTGATACACTATGAAGTAATGATATGGATACACTTTAATAAGTGTAGGCTATAAACCCTAAAGAGGGTCAAGCCAATGTAATAAGTATATCAAAATCAATATCCTAGTAAGGATGAGAGAGAAATTTATACTACTCATATGAGAAAGGTAATACTTCATGTTGATAATCAATTAATGATAATTGATGAGAGTAATTAAGTATGCTTGAATACTTATAGAAATAATATAAGCTCTTATGATGTGAATTAGGGTTTGGTTGTTAAATATGAACTTGAAAACTCTAATCGGCTACAAGGGGAAACCCTAACCCTTATTATGAGAGTATTGAAATTTGAATGATTCTCTTTATGGCATGGTGATAATATTTACTTGATATTGTTTTTACCTTGAAATCCTAAATGTGTAGGTATTATGAGATGATGAGCATAGACAAGTATGAGCTATGATGGTTTAGCATGATACAGATTAATAGCCATGTGAGATACTTATACAAAAAGTATGATATATATATGGGTCTGATGACCTAGAGATGATTGTTGCTTGGTAATAGGTGACACTATTCAATGATGAACTAAGGGTTTGATACCCAAAACATGTGATCATAATAATGAAAATCTTAAAGGGATGAGATTCCCAGTAATGTGTTCAAGGGATTGAGATACCAGGATGGGTATAACAAAACGTGTTCCAATTGATAGAAGATTCCTTAAAAAATGTATTGCACCTTTATTTGTATCATTTATCTATAATTCATGATTGTAACTTGGTTGATGCTAAAATATAGATGTTGTAATGCACTTAACTTATCAAGTGAAACTAAAAATGTAGTCTGCCCTGGCCATAGATCCATTCAGTCTCAGAACCTACTGGATGGTGAAATGAGATTTACTCGGAGTGCATATTTTTGAATATGTGAGGGTGTAAGTTGAGTATCTCCTTACTCCCTTTAAATAATAGGATTAACTTTGAGCCATACCCTAAGAAGAGTGTGGTTGTAGGCTGTAACTCAATATACAATCAGGATTGGTTATGGAACATGTACTAGTAAGAGTGTGGCTACATGCCATGACTCAATAATACAACCAGGATTGATAACAGGTCATACCCTGATAAGGGAAGATGTACGGGTTGTATCTTTCTAGCGTTGAGCCTATATACCCAGACTAGCTAAATAGTAGTTTGACTAGTGATGTCAATGCAGGTTCACTCGTGTTGACCGAGGGGGTGTGGTCGTGGAGTCTGACTCTTCCATGAACCTTATATGGCATTGATGTTATCTAATTTAGGTTGGTTGGAGCATGAGTGGTATACCTTATTTCCTCAGGTCATAATATTGATTGTTGAAAGATGTAATCAACCATGTAGCGTATTTGCTTAAGGATCAAATACGTAAACATTGAATGAATATGCAGTTGCTTTTGTATGTCATAGTTGATAAATTGTATACATGTTTTTCATATTCCTTCTAAAAGTGATTAGATGATCTATTGCTCAATCACATATATCTAAATTACTTAAAAGATGAAATTGCTCTAATCTGCATATAGCAAGTAGTTATACCTATTTAATTCAATAAATGTTTCTTTTGCTCTTTTTTATAAATATTTATCTTGGATAATAATATTTTTTGTGGAGATTTATATCTCCCGCTGAGATATGGATCTCACCCCATCGGTTTCCATACTTTTTAGGTGGACATGCACGAGGAGGTAGAGATTGTGTAGTAGAGAGCGGGCAGTGGCAACAAGAACACCAATAACAATTCAAGTTGAGTGTGTTGTTATGTGTCTTGTAGAAATAGAGTCCTATGTGTTGCCTCTGTACTCTCAGGTCCTTGGGAGATAGTGTGTAAATAGTTTTATGATAGATTTGATATTTTGTCTTGAAAACCTCGATGCATAATGTTGCTTTTGTATATGTTCTGGTAAAGCAACTGATATCTCATGTCCTTGTGGTGTGATGGAATGATGTAAGTATGAAATGAACCATGATGTATACATGGCTTTGATTCTTTTTATAATGAGTTTCCTGCTAGTGGATCTCTTGGTAAAAAGGTTTTAATTTATAGTGATTTTCGGTAATCCACTGCTAATGGTTATTTCCAAGTAGTTTTGTGTGACGTCGCTATCAGTTTGATAGAGGTCCTCACAACTTTGGGTATCAGAGCCTTAGGTTCAGTGAGTCTACAGGGACATAGGATTGAGGTTGTTGAGTCTGTTCTAGTGTCCTCCAGATTATTATATAGTGACTTCTTCTTATAGAGAAGAAGAAGTAAAACTTAAAGATGGCTGGAGAATACAAGGAACATGTTGTTGAGATTAGTATTACTATACTAGGAGGAGGTACAAGGGAACATATGAGAGAATAACAAATGCCAAAGAATCCCCAATTGGATCATACTATGTTGGAGAACCCAACTTTTCATGCCCTCTTTGGGCAGTTCATGATGAGGATAACACATATGGAGGATCAGATGCCACTATCACAAACTAGGGTACCAATCCCCAATATAGAATCTTCAGGTTCTGGTAAGACTTTTGAACGGTGACGCCATGTAGGAGCTATAGAATATGCTGGAACAACTAACCCAACAAATACAGATATGTGGCTCTCTGAGTTAGAGAAATATTTTAAGATTCCTAGCATCCCAAAAACCGACAAAGTTAGGCATGATGTGTACCTATTGAAGGGAAGTGTTGGCCATTGGTGGGCCATTGATGAGGATATAAGGTCTGATGTTGAGGTCAGATGGGAGGAATTATGACACGAGTTTGTCAATAGGTACTTTCCTCAGACGTACCTAGATGAGAAAATCTCACAGTTTGAATGGATTAGGAAAGGGCATATGAAGATCAATGATTATGAAGCTAAGTTAATCGAGCTTCTGTTGTTTTGTCTGCACATGACTACTACAGACCGAGAGAAGATTTGACATTTTCAGAAGGTTCTGAATGTTGAGTTATCCATATATGTAGCTACTTTGGAGAATAGAAAGAGATTTTCTACGTTTGTGGAATTGGTTAGGAGGATGGAAAGGTCAGTGACGAAGAAATGTGATGCCAAATTTTGGAAGGGACCTACCCAGTTCCTAGGACTGAGGTCCAGAAGTTATAAGAAACCAAGGTTTCATGCACCGTCAGCACCATAGAGGTTCAGTGCTCAAATGTAGTGGATGTTAAGTAAGGGTAGAGGTCGTAGATTTCCACCTATTGGAGCCCATAGTGCAGCATCAATGTTAGTAACATGGTCGCCTAGGCCACAACAAGAGACCCAAACCTGACATAAGTGTAGGTAGACATGACATCTGATGAGGGATTGTCAAGTAAGAGATATTGAGGTAACCCAACAACTGAGGAAGAGTCAGCAAGGCTCTCACAGATAATAGTTCTATAGTGGTGTAGGAGGATGAGGACGTGGATAGGTGTCTCAAGTTGGTTCATCTGCACTAGGCAACAAAGGATGGGGTCAGCAACAAGCAATGATGAGATTCTATACTATGAGTTAGTGGGAGGCAGTAGTCCACCCATGAGTCATGACAGGTCAGATGGAATTACTTCATTATGATATGTCTTCATCTTGCTTCATATCTATTTTTGTTGACCCGTGTGCTACACACTCCTTTATCACTTGTGAAGTGATTCATAACTGTGATTTGTCCGTTAGTCATAGATTGGATAATTTGCTGTTAGAAACTTTGTTAGTTGGTTCTGTAGTGTTCCTAGAGTATGTTCCCCCTATGTTCTTTATTTCTCAGCCAACAACATTTAAGTAGATCTTATACAACTTGAGATGCATGGATTTGATGTAGTCCTTAGGATGATACACTAGATGACAATGTGGCCCATGCCCTAGAGTATACTATGGCCAACACACAAAGTGATAGGGTGGCTGATACCCTAAAGTGAGGTCAAGATGTTATGCTTATGTGAGGTGTAAATATTAAGCTAAAGTGTGAAGAAGGTGATGCACCAAGGTTTGGTGAAGGTGATATACCAAGATATGATTCATGGTCGATATCACTTGAAGCACCTCAAGGACGATATCACCTTAAGCACCTCAAAACCGATATCGTCTTAAGAAGCTCAAAACCAATATCACCCTAAGCACCTCTAAACCGATATCACTTTGTTGTGCCATGGGAAACACAAGTGATAGTGTGATGGGCGACACAAAGTGATAATGGTATCTAGTTTGATACATCTTGATGAGTGTAGACTGACACATGATGAATATAATTAGTTTATCTTCTATGAAGTAATGATATGGAGACACTTTGATAAGTGTAGGCTAAGATACCCTAAAGAGGGTCAAGCCAATGTAATAAGTATGTTGAAATCAATATCCTAGTAACGATGAAAGAAAAACTTGTACTACTCGTATGAGAAAGGTAATACTTCATGTTGATAATCAATTAATGATAATTGATTAGAGTAATTAACTATGCTTGAATACTTATGGCAATAATATAAGCTCTTATGATGTGAATTAGGGTTTTGTTTTTAAAGATGAACTTCAAAACCCTAATCAGCTACGAGGAGAAACCCTAACCCTAATTATGAGAGGGTTGTAATTTTAATGATTCTTTTTATGGCATGATGATGATATTTACTTTATATTTCTTTTACCATAAAATCTATTATGAGATGACGAGCATAGCCAGACATGAGCTATGCTGATTTAGCATGATACAAATTAAATACACATTGTGCGCCATGTGAAATACTTGTACAACAAGTATGATATATACATGGGTCTGATGACCTAGAGATGATTGTTTCCTGGTAAGAGGTGACACTGTTCAATGATGAACTGAGGGTTTTATGCTCAAAACATGTGATCATAATAATGAAAATGTTAAACAGATGAGATTCCTAGTAATGTATTCAAGGGATTGAGATCCCAGGATGGGTGTAACAAGATGTGTTCCGATTGATACAAGATTCCTTGGAAAATGTATCACACCTTTCTTTGTAGCATTTATCTATAATTCATGCTTGTAACTTAATTGATGCTAAAAGATGTTATAATGCACTTAACTTATCAAGTGAAACTAAAAATGTATTTTTCCCTAGCCATAGATCCATTCAATATTAGAACTTGTTGGATGGTGAAATGAGTTTTACTCAGGGTGCATATTTTTGAATAT
This sequence comes from Alisma plantago-aquatica, assembly GCA_963693085.1. NCBI lineage: Eukaryota > Viridiplantae > Streptophyta > Magnoliopsida > Alismatales > Alismataceae > Alisma > Alisma plantago-aquatica. The sequence continues at coordinate 91,739,108 of OY856411.1, forward strand.
GGGAGGGTGTAAGTCAAGTATCTCCTTACTCTCTTTAAACATCAAGATTGGCTTCGGGCCATACCCTAACAAGAGTTCAGTTGTAGGTCGTGACTCAATATAAAATTAGGATTGGTTACAGACCATACATAGATAAGAGTGTGGCTACATGCCATGACTCAATAATACAATCAGGATTGACTACGGGTCATACTCTGATAAGGGAACAACTATGTGTTGTATTTCTCTAGCATTGAGCCTATATACCTAGGCTAGCTAAATAGTAGTTTGGCTTGTGATGTCACTATAGGTTCACTTATACTGATTGAGCAGGTGAGGTCATAGAGTACGACTCTTCCATGGACCTTGTATGGCACTGATGCTACCTAATTTAGGTTGGTTGGAGCATGCGCAATATACCTCATCTCCTTAGGGCATAATATTGATTGTTGAAAGATGTAATCAACCGTGTAGCGTATTTGCTTAAGGATCAAATACATAAACATTGAATGAGGATGCAATTGCTTTTGTATGTCATAGTTGATAAATGTTATACATGTTCTACATATTCCTTCTAAAAGTGTCTAGATGGTCTATTGCTCACTTATAGATATCTGAACTACTTAAATGTGAGATCTCTCTACTCTGTATATAACAAGTAGTTATACCTATTTAATTCAATAAATGTTTCTTCTACTCTTTTCATAAAGATTTATCTGTGATAATAATATTATTGGCAGAGAGTTATATATCTAGATGAGATATGAATCTCATCCCATGGGCTTCCACACTTTTTAGGTGGACATGCATGAGGAGGTAGAGATTGTGCAGCTGAGAGCGGGCAGCCACAGCAGGATAACAGTAACATCTCAGGTTGAGTGTGTTGTTATGTGTCTTATAGAAATAGAGTCTTATATGTCATCTTTATACTCTCTGGTCTTTGGGAGATAGTGTGTAAATAATTTTATAATTGATCTGAGATTTTGGCTAGAGCACATCGATGTATAATGTTACTTTTGTTTATATTTTGGTAAAGCAATTAATATCTCATATCCCTACGATGTGATGAAACGATGTATGTATGAAGTGAACCATGATGCATATATAGCTTTGGCTCTTTATGTAAAGAGTTTCCTGATAGTGGATCTCTTGGTAAAATGATTTTAATTTTTAGTGATTTTTGGTAATCCTCTACTAATGGTTATTTCTGCATAATTTTAGTGTGATGTCGCTGCGGGTTTGACAGTAGTCGTCGCAATAATAATAAAAATATATTATTTATCACAGATTCCCTTTTGTTTTGTGATGGAGAATTACTTGAATTTCATTTTGAGTCTCAAGATTTGTCCCCATAGCAAACTCCATGCCATTCCCTTCCTTGATATTAGAACCTCGAGTTCTCTCTCCTACATCACGACATGGTGTTTCTAGCATTGGGAACCAACATGAATTTGGAGTGATGTGCAAAGAACACAAGATAAAAAGCCCAACTTTTGGTGTTTGTGGAGCTCTCTTACCCTCCATAATATACTACATGCCAAATTCTTAATCCTAAATATAAGGAGCAAAAATCTATGGACGATACTTTGATATTACTTAGAAAAAATTTAGTATTCAGATTTATATTATATTTGAAACTTTTATAACGGTATGGACTATAAACAATTCATAATATCTTGAGAAGTCTACAGAATCTACCATGGAGAAATGACTCAGCCACCACATACCGTTTAATATATATGAAAACACGTACTTCTACAATTTTTTATATATTTTAACATCTTCAATGCACTGACAAAGAAAACTTCCAACAAGTTCTTCCTACTTGGACTAGCTCACTTGTGTGTAGACCATGCTGCCAAGTGCCAGCCAATGGCAGTGAAATCTCATCTGACAAACTGAGACAAAGCTAAACCTATGATTCACTAACGAAGACTTTCTTTTCTGCCTAGTAATGTATATCAATCAATTAAACGCCCTTCTGCCCTCGCTCACGTGCTTCCTTTGAGATCCCCAACAACACCGCCATTCCAGACGTACAGAAGCGATACTAAGACTTTAGGAGCAATGACAATCAATTCAATGACAGCTCACAATCTTGTGACACGTTGCCTTATTTGTTCTAGGACAACTTCTATGTTTTCCCGTCACGTAAATGTGAATCCCGACCAACTCAGTTGGAATGTAATTGTATTTTATTTGGTAAAAATTAGACTAATGGCTCCGTTCAAGATTCTGTAATCTTATTATTCAGACCAACTCTGTCCAGAAACTTGTTTTATATACTATTTTGTTTAATATGTAACATTGAAATTGAGACCAGTTCAATCGAAGTACCAATTAGGATGAGATGCCTATATCCTTAGCTAAATATGTTTGGTTTAGGATCGGGATTCTGTGATGAGAGTTGAGTTAGTTAAAACATCTTGATTAGTTCGATCTAGATCTAGTCAAATTTTGTTGGCGACCTAATTAACACCTATATTAGACTGATCTAGCATTTAATGTCGTATATTGAACAAAATAACATATAAGACATAGTTAAAATTACATGTAATCCCACTAAAAGCAAGTTGGTTTTGATAATTGGATTACGAAAACTTGTTATGGAGCCCGTCACTCCAGTTTTGTCAAACAAAACATGACTCCAATTTTTACCAAATAAGATGTGACTACACTCTCTCCGGATTGGTCGGAATTTACCCCTACAGGGCGCAAATATAGAGAAATTGATCTCTTTTAGATCCTTAAAGTAGCAAGAAATCCTAACAATAAATGACGATCCGTGCTCGCGGATGCTGCCGGCCGCTGCGGTTGCTTGTGCTGATCTGGCGAGACGCATTCCATTTACCTACCCCTTGACTTTTTTGCGGCTTACTCTTTTCTTTTCTTCTGCGGGTCTGGTTCATAAAATCAGCCCCGTAATCTCATTATGAACTGCAATCTCCGGCAGGTCCCTCTCTTCCTCCATGATTTCCTCTCTACGGCCGAACCCGGGTGGGGGCTTTGTCGCGCAGCTTGTGCTACGGCTGCTGGTCTGCTCCCTCGGTCCCTGTATCGCTGCTACACGGGAAGTAGTTGAGGGTCCGTCTTCCCCACCATCTGAGGGTCCTTCTTCCCCACCATCCCCATAATGGTTGCAGTTTTGCCTTCAATAAGCCCATGGCCCTCATCCTCTTGTAACCCCGTATCTGTTTTGCTCTGCATTGTCCCTGGCCCTGCCACATGCTCATGGAAGTGGAGATCCTGTTTATGACTCCATTACTAAAAGAGTCATGCTATACATCCCAACCCATCCACCCGGTCATCTACGGGGTGGTTGTGAGGTGTGATCAATGTTGATGTGGCAAAAAAAGTAAATATACCATGAAGGAGAAAAAAAAACTAGAGAGACAAAAATATTTTACACATAACTCTTAAACCGTAAGGAATTTTAGGTCGAAATAAAGACATGTTATAAAAATACTTTTTATCAAGACCAATGTTGACATATTTTGAAAAAAAATAATATCAGAAGTATATTAAGAGGAGAGTATATAAAAATACAAGTGGTGTTTGGGTACTATACTTAGATTGACAATTCAGGTACAATACATATTACTTTTTTATTTCTTCGTATTCAATATTATGTTATAAATACATAAGTACTATATATTTTATCATTTATATTAATTTTTACATACATTCATAATGTAACATTTGTTAAAAATCATAAAGAAAGATATCCGCACATTGTACAAGAAGTACAACACTAACAAAAAGTATATTATTAGAAATACAGTACTAACAACCACATTCTATTTTTTTTAAAGTATTCACATTTGTAATATGTATAGACGTAAAATATTGATTGCCTCTTTATTTTTCACACTCAATATTTTATCATGAATCCGTAAGTAATGTACATTTTATCATTTTTATTAATTTTTTATACATTTAGAATGTAACGTTTGACAACAATTGTATACAAGGATACAAATACATTTACAAGAAGTACAATACTAATAATCACATTTTGTAATACAAAATATAACACTAGACGTAGAGTAGAGGCACCATACGAGACATAACAACAATACATGATTTGATGATCTTGTTAGTAAAGTATGAGACATGCCATGTATAAAAGAATGCCGATAACCACATACCATTCATATGTAAACTAATTCACATTTCACTAAAAATATACACATTTTACTAAAGTACAGTACTTTCAACTATTGTTTAAGAATAATTAATCATTGATCCCTTTCATTCCAAAGTACATTACTAAACTCATCACTACTTTTAGCTTAATCGAATCCATAGATGAATAAGTAGCTATTGTATATGATTTGGGACAAACACAAATGTGTATTGTAGTCACATCAGTACTTTACGTCTGTACCCAGAACATGTGTATGATATCCTAAAATACAAATATTATATTTCTCGCGTATTATCATTATTTCAAAGTATGTCAAAGTAGTCTTGTTGGAAAACATTTTTCAGAAGAATTTTAATACAATTTATTTCATCAAAAAATACGCTCCAGATTGAAAGTTATGGACAAAAACATTCTCTCTCTCTTCTACTTCCCTTATCCTTTATTGTTTTAATTCTTGTTGACAACATGATAGCTGGTGTCAGTTCTCATTCCTCAAAATCGGGTGGGCGAGGGGTCCTAATTTCATGTTCCGGGTTCACTGATACGACACTATTACAATTCATTCGAGCCGTGAAAACCCCCATTAATTTTTTTAGGAGTGGATTTTTGGGATAAATCTATGGTGCAGACTAATTGGAATATGACTGCAATAGGAAGTTGTAACAGGGAATCTGATCCCGTTAGCGAGCGGGTGGGAAGATGACTATATTTAGAATTTTTTTACTAAATTTTCAGTATTGCGGTTCCCGCGCTTCTTGATGTCGAAAGCTGTAGCAATAGTTCCGACAGCATCGTAAACTTCTGGCGAGCACTTGCAGCTTTGAAAGTGCTTACCTAATAACATAGTAGTGCGGCTGTTAGCTGCGTCAATGGAGCGGATGACTTTTATCGGGGAAAAACTGAAAAGTAGTCTTGGAATAGAGGTTTTTCAGGTCATTCAAAGTCATCTTTAAAATCAATTTAAGTGGGCCACAATCTTTCACCATCACTGAAGACAACTTTGTTTTTGTGTGTGTTTCGTTTTTTTTAAATTGGTTAGATCTGGTAAAAATTAAAGCGGGGAGTCGAGGCCAAAGGTCGACTACTAGTTTAGGCATGAGACAGAAATACAAATTCCATCACTTTAAAACAATTTCATCTCTTGTACCAATATAAACGGTCTAACACAAACGAAAAATTCTATCATTAACAACAGTACTCAAGCGTTTTACATATAAACAATTTTCCTTTGCTTAGTCCACAAACTATTCTTGCGCTCTTCCCGGCCTTAGCCAGGCTTCCAGTTTCCTTAATAGTATCTTTCATCATGATTCCTTAAACAATCATAATAACATACAAGAAATTGAAGACGTGACTTTCTTTTAATCAAGACAAATCACCTAGTCCTATGCCTCTATTGTATTCTTGGGATTCATCACCCTCACCCCCACCTCACACTCTTAATATCTTCAATTACAACAAAATGATTCCCTTGATCTTGATCAAGGACAATATAACTCATAAAGCTTTTGTTTCCAAAATATCTAATCCTTCTAGAGTTTCTAACTGTAGATGCATCAGTCTTATACTTGACTCTTACAAAATTACCGCCAATGCTCTAAGCTTGAGAATAAAAAGATTTGACTCCAATGCAACGACCTAGACTTCAACTAAATGGGTTAAGCCAAACACTAATGCAGCAATTAAGGACCGAGATTCATTGGTCATATTAGACATGTCAAATTGGGTCAAAATCCACGATGACTCATCGGTTGATCCATTTAAGTTGAGTTTGACAAAATTTGTCACATGCTGAAAATCACCTAAACCCATAACCACATGTTTATATAGGGGGTTTCAGGAGTGACCCGTAAGTGACCCAATTAATTGAAATAAATATAAATATATACATAATGTATGTTGGTTTTTGTGATATCTAGGAAAACAACATTGGTTTTTCTATTGTATATTGTCATACAACAATTAGTTATGATTCTTTTTAAGTTTGCATAAATATATTTTGACAATTAATTGAAAGACTTGATGTCAAACAAGTAGTTGGTTGGTCCCATCACACTATATCTGACATAAAAAACATAGTTATAAGTTGTTTTAAATGTTATTTTTAGTGTTAAGGAAAGAAACTTAGCAACTTATTGTTGATTGGACAACACTTAGATTTTGATTCATTTTGTGCAACAAAATTAGGAATGTTTGAATTTAGTTTAGTTGGTACAATGAATGATTTCATTATACCATATTACTAATAACAAATAATATTCTTAAGTTTAAGACAATGTATAGATATAATCCAATTTTTGTATCAAAATGATGTTCGTGCAAAGCTAAATAGAAGATGATAATGGAGGTTATGATTTTAACTTCACTTACAAATCAAAAGAAATAAACAAGTAAAATTCGTAAAGGTGTACTAATACAAGTTAAAGCCAACACACAAAAGAACAAGGAAGCAAAAAGATCAACCAAATATGATAAAATAAATCAACAATTTAGTTGAGACTGTAGCACCAAATATGACTAAAAAATATTTAAAGAATCTAAAGAGCAACAATGAAATTTATATCTCAAAATGAGAAGAATTAAGCAGGTATAGATTTTAGCCCATGCAGTTCATCTTCCTTAGTAAGTCACATTTTTCATAATTAAATGGATGTTATTATAAATATTAAGAGCTATGTTCATTAAATTGCAGAATAACACATAATAAACCTTATCTATTAAAAGTTGAGATTTTGATAATGACAATTTCTTTCTCCATATAAGTCTTCTATTTTTCTATATTCCATAAATTCATGTATATTATGCTAAATCGTAAGTAGCCCGATGTTGTAGCCTGTCTTTGAAGGAATCTAAACGAAGGAGTTTCTTGCCTTTTCTTTTATTCTTCTATTATTTATTAATTAAAAAATATATATTAATTGGATATAAGTCACAAAAAATAATAAAATACTTAGTACATACTAATATCAACTTATATAAATCCTCTTTTAAGGGTCACCTTAGATCTTATCAAAATAAAAAATGTGTTGGCATGTAACCCGCATATAACACCTGGTACCATAAATGATATCACAAGGTTAGTTTGCATGTGTGCATCTATCCATGATATTTTCTTTAAATTTTGCTACTAAAATTTAAATGCAATAACTCTCTTTTAACAAAACATCCCACAAGTTGAGACAAAATTAAGTTGCTAATATCTGTTTTTCAACATTTTAATTAAATTTGCATCTATTTGTGGTTTTATGAATTTTACATAGCATACTAGTTTTTAGGTAATTTATTTATAAAATACACAATGTACTAAATATATCTAGGTTTAAAGTTATATTATTATTACCATATTTGTTCTTAATTATTCTAAAAAACTACATCATATTTTCAAATATGTAAAACTTTTGAACAAAAATGTAACCCATAGTTTTACCTAATTAAATGCTTACCCAAAAAATAATTTGAAGCATAGATATATTTATACATCATATAATGTAAAAATAAATTACCAAAAAACTTATAGTATATAGAAATAACTTATTATGCACTTGGATTCAAATTACCAGATTTTTTAAATAAATTGATATTAACAAGTTAATTTTGTCTCAACTTGTGGGATTCTTTTTTAAATGAGAGATATTGTGTTCAAATCCAATTATAGAAATTTTATTGAAAATTTTCTAAGAAAATGCACACACATCTCGAACTAATCTTGTGATAACATGTTACAATACCATGTGTGGTATAGAGGTGAGATGCCAAAATGTAATTTGTAATTACTCCCTCCCCATGTTATCCTCAATTAAGGTGGACTGAGAGGGATAGATCCATTATCATAATTCTATGAACCAAGTTTAGCAAATGACTGATAACAATTAGAAATTTTATTAAATGAAAAAGTGTTTGATAACACTATGAAGATAGAAGCTCCTCTAGAGAGATACATGATTTTATCAAAGAGAAACTAAAATTGAACAGAAAGTAAATATATGTATAAATCCTCTAGTAGAGTTTAGTCATCTTTTATTTTTGTGCCATCTTTCGAATGTCCATATCTTCATATACTCTACAAATTAACCTAAAATATCGACACTCAAAATTTGGTCAGCATATCTCTATACCGATTATGTGGGGCAAACAAAATATGTTTATGTAGATGTAACAACATAAAAAACCATATCTACAATTATAATTAAATAATTGAACTAACATTTTCTATTTAACTTCTCAACCATATTTGCTCAATCTTTGTGGTATACCCTCTCACATGGGTTTTGTCCCTACAATGCACCAACATAACCTTACCTCTCTAGGGCTTGGTATCATATCGGCCTTTCCTATAGGGCTTGACCTCTTACTAAGCCTCTCTCTGGGTTATAGTCATCTTCTTAATGACTTTCTTTTTCTTTTCGGTAGTATTACCATAGGGAAATATGGCATCAGATATGATAGTGGAAAAAAATTACTGCCATATTTTCTTTGGAAAGTAGACCGTATCAACAATTATGTAATGGGAATGAGGGTTTGCAAGAGATATAACTAGTCGTGGATTAAGTTCAACAATTTATCCTTGCAAAAACATCTTGTTCTTAACGTAGCACTTGAGCAGTAATCAACAATAGCCTCCTGGTGCAACACCACAGATGGTAGTTCATGACATTCTCCTTGAAGGTGGAAATGACATCCATACCTCTATAGTAGTCCACACAGACCGCTAGGAACTCTACACTGTGTTAGTAGAGCCAATGGGAAGGTTTTGTCCCTTCAAACATCAACCTGTTAGGGTTGATTCAGTCTCCTGTGTTGTCTCTCCCTTATCCTCCATTTCACAGGTAGGACTAGCTCATGATCTTTAGTTACCACAACTAGAGAGGAAAACTCTTGTCAGAGAGAATTGTTGTGTCTCTAGAAAGTCTTGACTACCCCTCTATTTAATGGATGGTTAGAATTAGGATTTCCAGTCTAAAAAGGAATCGAAGTGACTAAATTTTCATGAATTTCCAAAACATGTGAATGTTGAACTGGTCGGTTCACAAATGAACCGATCGGTTCACATATGAGCTAATATGTTCATCCCTAGAACTGGTCATTTAACTATGTTTCCCAAAAGCAATTTATTGACAATTTATATTTGATTCAATGCACAACATGACGTCAATATCAATCATTGATCCAATCGTATTGATCAATGAAATGATGGACTAAAAAATCTGAGCCAATCGGTTCACTTGTTGAATCGGTCATTTTAGAGTTTTGACTTCCAGTACCGGTTCAAATTGATATGACACTTAGATTGATCGATTCAACACTTGAACCAGTTGGTTCACAGTCTAGTCAGTCAACTACCAACCATTGTTGTTTAAATTGAATACTTAAACACTTTAGTAGTCAAGTTAAACATCATTCATGAATAAACTCCTATTCCAAGTGTATATTATGTGTGTGATCCTATACGTCTCAAATTACGTTGGCAGTGAATGTCCACAACAAATTTATGTCATCAAAGCAATGAGTGATATCTAGAAACACATCATTGCTATCCAAGTAATTGGAAAATTGTAGAGTAACTTCAACCTACAATCTATGATCAGTGTTACTGTGATCTTATAGTTTCTTTGTCTCTGATATCCAGAAAGCACTTGCCACATAAAATCATCATCCTCTTCAAAGTTTTCAAGTTCCTTAACATAGAGCAGACTATATGAGATGTATATTAGCCCATATATCACATATTGAGTCACATGAGTATGGCCATATGTTTCTCAATCTCACTTATCAAGTAGCCTGGATATCAATCTCTTGTAGGAGGGAAAAATTTCATATATATCACTCACACTCAATCCTCATGTGTCATAAAGTACCTGAGCTTCACCTTTATTAAAACCCTCATTAAAGTCACATTGGGTGATGTCAAAATATAGAAAATAACATGTGACGACTGTAGTGACTTCAGATCTAAGAACCACAATAATCACTATCACTATGAGAGATTATTCGGACTACCATTTCATAGTCTCCATGTACAAATCTCAAGGTGGGTTTGTCTGATACACTATTCTTTAACAAGTACCTATGTGTTTGATTTGATTTAACATATAATGACTAATGAGATTTTTTCATCAACCAACACACACTCTAGTCTATGTATTATTGTTATCTATTTCACTTTCAAAGTAATATATTACTAGGGATATACCAAAAATGGTATACTCTTATCATACATATGATCTCATAGTCCAGGTCCTAAACCTAAAAACATATGTCATCGAGTAGCATCATTCTTTAGACATCTAGTATGCAAAAGTGATCATATCATGATTGAGACAAACATAATAGATGAAATTACCTTTATAATAATCAAATCAGGTATCTAATGTCTCATTACAATCATCGTATGATTGTCTCTTTGGAGATATGTACCAACAATTACCCCTTACAATCACCTTTCATCGATAGAATCTTGCATTCAAGCAAGTTATATTCATATGATACACACAAGGCCATAAAATTTATAGAAAGTAAATAAACAACCAAGATGTTTAATGGCAACACATTCATGAAGCTCTAGAGAACATTGGAATTCAATAAGATCGGTTATCCATAAGTAACCACATATTTTTCTTAGGAGATGAATTAATATCCAAGTAACTAGGGTAGATTTAATCAACCAACCTATAATTAATCCTTATCAAAAAAGTATTACTTCTATGTTCACACAAAATAATCCTAGATCTGAGTTGGGTCCTATGTAGGGTTTTGTGTTGAATTAGGATTGCATTAGGGTTAGGCACCCCAAACCGTAATTATCACATATTTAGACTTTATAACTTAGGAAACCTTAATTTGGTAACATGTGAGCACTTTATCCTAGATTATATCCAATTTTATTATTCCATCAAATTAGATTAAACTTTATTCATTGGGATAAAAAAATCAAGATATGATCATCAATTTCATAAATTTAGGGTTTGCATGTGTTAAATGCCATCAAAATATGCATTACTGTATACTTTTAGAATTGAAGGCTTAATCAGGAAATGAAACTTACTTTATTGGATTCTACATTTGTTTGGTCATTTTCATTAATGTTTCATTATCATTCCAGTTACCATCGATTTCTGAATTTTTATAAGACTAAGTAATATTCTGACCAATCAGGATTTCCATGTTAGTGAGAAATATAATTGTCTATGTGTGACTTTTCTTGATTTATATCCTGACAAAAAGTATCATCTTTCAAGGATGTGATAACATTTATGTCACGTGGATGAGAGAAGGATGGTTCGATCCCCATGGGGATTTTCACCCTTTGTGCCAGTCGAATAGGCAGTCAACATGAGGTTAACCCAGGGTTGACTTTAGTTGTTGGAGGCACATCAACCGTGGATGAGAATCAAAAGATCTATTCCAGACTCCACTGAAGAAAGCAACCAAAGAACGGCAGTGGAGATGGTTGGTAATAGCTTCTACATGTATAAAATAGAAGAAAAAGATGGGGAGGAGAAAGCCGACATTTACCTAACAACTCGGTAATTTAAGGCCACGAGAAGCTTCCTCAATGTTCACCAGACATTATCCTCCTTTCGCCATGGGTGTGATGGATGGAGACACATCCTTGATGAAGCTTTACAAGTTTCAGGAACCGTAATTGTAACACCAGGACCCACTTTCCAAGACTCTAGTAGATTTCAAGAATGACGATTGGCCCCACAAACCACCATTTTCCTTAACTACATCTTTGTCCTTACTCATGCTTAGCTATGAAGTTCCTAGTGATGGGTTCTGATGCAAGGGTTTTGAGTCACTTTTATAGGCTAGTTTTGCATTCGTTTTGTGTGTTTATTGGTCATATTTGTGGTTAATATCGAATGATTCATTTCCTTTAGCCTATAATCTTACTATGCATCAAATTTACCTTGTTTCATCGTACTTTGTATAAATGATAATATTTCTTAGATTTGATTAGTATTTTTCTTGTTATTCTAGGCAATTTGCATATCTAAAGATGTCGATACCATTGACAGGCGATCGATGCCATCGACATGGCCATGGCACACGGTCGGAGAAGAAGCAGAACTGGTCGATACCATCGACCTAATGGTCGATGCTATCGAGGTTACATCAGCATGCCAAAGCACAACAAGTCGATACCATCGACGAGTCTGGTCGATGGTATCGAGCTACCATCAGAGAGAGCACCAAGAAGCAAAGAGGCGCCGATACCTTGCAGGGGTCGATACCATCGACACCCCGTCGATGGTATCGACGCCATCGAATTAGGAAAATCTACAAATCGCTTTTAAATGAACGACCGTGATATTTTGTTAGATGTAAGTGATACCTATACCTAAGAAAGACGACCCAAGCCGTACTATCACGTCATTAGCAGCCACACGAGTCTCGAAAGAGAAGAGAGCAACGAACGGAGCCCATAGCTCACCCCAGACGTTTCCAGAGCCATTGACGGACGATTCTCCCACCGGAAGGTTGAAGAACGTGCATCTCACACCGAGGAACATCTGGATCTCCTTCATTTAGGGGTTACATCATCTGCATCCATGTTTCCCCTATGTTTCCTTCTTCTTACATGGTGTTTTTCATTGAGATGAACATGCAGGGCTAATCCCCTTTGTCTTTAGGACTGGGAGTAGCCCGGGCAATTGTTGTATGACTCTTTTTACATAGTTAACCATAATTTGTCTCTCAAATCCATGGTATGATATCATTTTCTCCATTGCTATCATTGTGCTTGATCACCATAATGGTAAATTAATACCCTTACTTGCTTTTGGATAAGAATTAACGGTTGTGAAGAGATGATAATCACATTAACTAATAAATCCTTTGGAAAAGGTGATGTACGGTTAATGGTGGGAACCTAGAGACAAGTTTTTCATGAACCTAATTTAGGGTATAGGTTACTACTGGCGTGGAACTGACCTAGATTAAGGTAGTAAATTGCATCGTGGAAGCGAGCAATTTTGACTACAGGAAACTACCCGGAATACGAGACGAATTGGGATAACTGTGTAAGACTTAGTACAATGAGAGCCCACGGTGAAACCACAATCCTAGAGATTCCATTTTAATTGATTAAACTAACCATTTAATCAATTGCTTTATTTTCTTTTTCAAAACAACTATCAACTTTTACAATTGGTCTAGTTGATTGCGAACAATTATTAGTAGTCTACTAAAAATTACATGTCCATGTGTTTGACTCGGGCCTCACAAGGCCTATATTACATTGATGCGTATACTTGCATTTTACGCACAATAAAGTTGTGTCAAGTTTTTGGCACCATTGCCGGGGACACAACAATTTTCAGCACTACGAGGGTTGCAAGCGGCCACTCTAGGCCACCTTTTTCCTTTTTATTAGAAATTTTTATTTTTGATATTAATTGTCTATCTTTCAGATTATTTATTCATTTAGCGTGGTACTTACTCAATTTTTCACATTTCAGGTACTAGTGCATGCTGAAGACGCGTAGTATAGACTATGCACAATCGTCACCTGAGGTTCCGCCTTCAAGATCGGGTGATGAGGAGGAGCATATCCACAGTCAACCTGAAGGCATAAGCATGGATTATGAATCTGAATCAATGGCTAAGGAACAAACAATATGGGAGAAGATCAAGGCTTCTTCTTCATCTGCGTCAAAGGGGCCGATCAAAAGGCAGGCTATCAACATTCCTACATACAAGATTGATATGGCACTGATTAATCTAGTCAAGTCCAATGCATTTCATGGCTGAAGAATGAAGATCCAGTGGCCCACATCAGCTAATTTGTGGAAAGTTGTGATATGATAAAGATTGATAGGTTTCCAAAAGAGGAACTGTACTTGAAGCTTTTTCCCAGTTCTTTAGCGGGGAATGCACGAGAATGGCTGCACAACCTCAATGATGAGTACATCGAGACTTGGGACCAAATGATAGAAGTTTTCTTTGAGAGATTTTTCCTGCCTGAGAAGATGAATGACCTCGTAAGAAAGATTCATAATTTTAGTCAAAAGGCCAGTGAGAGCTATTCAGTGACATGGGGGTGCTTCTAGATCATGCTGAGGAGGTGCCCACATAATGGGATAGACAGGGAAAAACAAGTAAAAATTTTCTACTTTGCTCTCAATGAGGATGACAGAAGCAACTTAGATTCAGTAGGATCTGGTTTCTTCTTAAACAACACAGACACAAGGTGTTGGGAGATCTTGAAGAACGTGGCTAGAAAGTAGTCGTGTGGTGATAGAGATGCACCAAAACAAGTCAGGGTTGCATCAGAATCAAAGGTAATTAAAGAGTTAAATTCGAAGATGGACCTACTAGCTAAGAAGCTCTTAGAGAAGGAGACCAATGGGTCTGATGAGGAAGAAAATGTAAAATATATGCATCAATAGGGCTATAGGAGCAATGACTACGCTTGGAGGAAGGACAATAAATTTTCATGGAAGGATACCAATAACTTTCTGCAAGATCCGAATGCCAAACCACAGCCAAGTGTAGAGGACAAGAACAATGAGTTGATCAATCAAGTGCTAATGCAAAACCAAGAGCTGATGAATACTTTTGGCAAGCAAATTTAGTCACAAGGAGGATTTCTAAATCAATTTGGTCAGACACAACAGGGCCATGGCGCACAACTGAGGACTTTAGAGACAACAATGAACTAAATTGCGACTGAGGTGGCTGCGATGAAGCAAATTATTCAACAAAAACCAGTTGGGAATGCCAGGCCCGCTCAACCACATCAACATGTTAAATATATTTCAATTAACAAAGGACTAGGGCTTCCTGTTGAGGAGATACATGAGTAGAGTACCATGCACATAGACTCGGAGGACAAATCAAAAGTTCCATACCCTCACAGTTTGTATGGATTGCCATGGGGTTGCAAGACGCCATTCAGCTCACTTCAAAATTCTAACAAAGTCGTGGCCACCTCTCTGAGTTCTGAAAAGATTCCTACTCCAGAAGAGAAGGTGAAAACTGTACTTCAGAGTGGAGCCGCCACTAGCAATGTGGAGAAGCAGCCACAAATCATGCCATCCAGAGATGATGTAGTAGATATGATCTTAGAAGGTGGCGTTGTAGCAAGCTTAGGGCCGAAGACCCCTAAAGTGACTTATGCACCACTGCACATGCGCATTAAGGAGCCACCAGTGCCATTCCTAGATAGTCTGAAGCCAAGGAAAGAGAAAAGGCACTTTCAGAAATTTCTAGTGAATTTTCGGCAACTCCACATCAACATTACATTGGTGGAGGCTATAGATAAAATTCCCTTATATGGAAAATTTATGAAAGACATCATCAACAAGAAACGGTGGATCAAAGATACAGATGTCATATGTGTTGATGAAATAGTGAGTCCTATAATTCAATGAAGGATGCCAAGGAAGAGGAAAGATCCAGGATGTTTCTACATTCCATGTTCTATATGTTGTCGATATTTTCCTAAATCTCAGTGTGATTTAGGAGCAGACATTAATCTTATGCCACTCACCACTTTTCAAAAGATGGGATTGAAGACACCAAAGTATACTTCTATGACAATCGAATTGGCGAATGGATCCATTGTGAAGCCACAATGTATATGCGAGGATGTGCTGGTCAAAGTTGACAAATTCATCTTCCCAGTTGACTTTGTGGTCATGGACATGCCTGAGCTAGACGGATGTGAAATGTTATTGGGAAGGTCATTCCAAGCTACGACTGATGTGATCACTGCCATTGGGCGAGGTTGCTTGACACTTGGGATTGGCGATGATAGGGTCAAATTCAAATTGCCAAATGAATCATTAGTGACAGTCCTTGACAACCCAAGTTAACAGTCTCTTTATGTCTAGCATAAGATGTTAAAGTAGGGCGCTTGTTGGGAGGCAACCCAACCATTGGTAGAATACATGTTATTTACTTCATTTTTCGTGCTTTAAGTAGTTTTTGTTAATTTCATTTTTTTAAGTATAAAAATGATACCCTGATATGTGTGCTAAGTGTGCAGGTCTGTGTGGATGTCGATACCATCGACCACAGTGTTGATGGTAATGACGAGGGTAATGAGCAACAACTATAGAAAATTTTCTCCGTCGATACTATCGACGGCCTCGTCGATAGTATCGATCAACCCACAAGATAATCGACTCAAATTCTGGTGCAAGTGGATAGCATCGACCCCATGGTCAATGCTCATGAGATCTCTGGAGATATTCAGAGGATTTCTTTCCAGAGAAATCGATACCATCGACCGTCATGTCGATGGTATCAACATGCTTCATGGGAACTCACCACCAAGGCCTCACGAGGGCAAAGGATGCATACAAAAGTCGATGCCATCGACCGTCATGTCGATGGTATTGACAGACCACATCAACAACCCATGAGACGCCATCACACCCTATGATCAAAGCTTTCAGGGGCAGTATCCAGAGTGGAACCCCCATACCCAACAATACCCGACATATCCACCACCAGAGAAGTAGTAGGGTATCACTGTTCCACCTTCTAAGTTGTTCTTGACTATGAGGCCATAGTCGAATTCAAGCTTGGGAGGGGGGGAGATGGAACAGTTTCTATCTTAGTTTTATTTTCATCTTCTTTTATTTATCATCTTCTTTTATTTTAGTTGTGTAATTTTGTTTATTTATGATTTTCTAGGATCGACGTTCTATCTAGTGTAATCAGTGGATGTTTAAATGTAAATTGCATTTTCTTCTCAATGTTTTTCATATGGGGCTAAGGTGTGAAATCTGAGCATTAATTGATTTTTTTTTAAGAAATTGTAATTTGGCTTGTTTGAACTTTAGCACGTAGCGTATGAAAGTAATTGGGTAGGTCAACTTTAAAATATATGATCATAACTGTACATCCTTATGGTTCAAGAAATGAGGACATATATGGATGTTGAGCCTAAACTGACCAAACAGTAACAACACTTTAATCTGAAGTGAGAGAGAGAAACCCTTTGATTGATTGGTACACATGTCAATAAGGAGGGACATATAATCTTTTCCAATGGTTCTATCAATTAGTCTTGTGATATATCCACCTCATTTTATTCACACTCAACCATAAGAATTGGGAGCACTTTACAGTTTTTCATCTCTTGATTGCATGTCATTTAGATAAGATTGCATTATAATTAGATTTGGCATCTTTTGTATAAAAAAAATTGTATTTTAGTCATGCATGCACACATTTTAGAGTGCATGCCATTTTAGTTGCATAATTACTTTCATATAGTTGCATTTTGCATACTCTTGAGCATGTAGGACATTATATGCCTTACTTCTTCTAAAAAATAAGGAAAAGCAGGGAACTTGTTTTATACTCTCTGAAAAGTAAATTACAATGCATCAATTTTAGTAGTTATGTGAATAAGACCAAGAAAAAAAAATTGTAAATTTCTCCTTTGTCAATTGAGAAAAATAAGGGCTAAAAAAAAGTAAATATCAGAGGGAGAAAAGAACTGGTTTCACCTGCATAATAGGAAGAATAAGCACATGATGTAGTTTTGTAGACATTTCATCTCACATTGAGACAGAATAGTAGAGCATGCATCATTTCACCTAAAATGTAGGCATTAGGTCATATTCATATGCATATGCATCATTTAGGTCATTTTTGTTATTTTTGCATGTTAAACTGTATTGTGTTCCTTTTCTTCCACAACCGCCCATTCCATCCACCTGTTTCTCAAAATGGTAGGCCACCTATGATTATCTCCTCATTCTTGTATATCAGGAGATCTGCTTCCATGTAGATGGTAGTTAGGACATGAGCAATGTAGATAAGAGATCACAAGATGCACCAAGCCTGAACCGGAGGATTTTATTATATTAACTGCCTTATTTTATAGTGTTCGTTGATCTTGGGGTGGGTATCTATTATGGAAGATCATTGTCACCTTTAGGGTAGTTATCATTCCGTTGTTAGTGAGGTCTGGTAGGTGCATGCCAGGTGGGAATCATACTATGATATCTTTTATGCTAGTATGTTATTTAGTTGACCCTCACAATTATATTCTATAGTTTTGTTTCTTGAGGACGAGCAAAGTTCAAGCTTAGGGGAGTTCAAAAACACGACATGACTTTACCATGTGTAAAACACAAGTATACGCGTCAATGTAATATAGGCCTTGTGAGGCCCGAGTCAGACACATGCACACATAATTTTCAGTAGACTACTAATAATTGTTCACGATCAGTTAGACTAATTATAAAAGTTGATAACTGTTTTTAAAAAGAAAATAAAATAAAAGAAAATAAAGAAATTGATTAAATGGTTAGTTTAATCAATTAAAATGGAATCTCTAGGATTGTGATTTCACCACAAGTTCTCATTGTACTAATTCTTACACAGTTACCCCAATTCGTCTCATATTCCAGGTAGTGGCCTGTAGTCAAAATTGCTCACTTCCACGATGCAATTTACTACCTTAATCTAGGTCGGTTCCACGCCAGTAGTAACATATACCCTAATTAGGTGTAGGAAAAACTTGTCTCTGGGTTCCCACCATTAACCGTACATCACCTTTTCTAAAGGATTTATTATTTAATGTGATTATCATCTCTCTCAACCATTAATGATTCGCCAAAAGCAATTAAGGGTATTAACTTACCATTATGATGATCAAGAACAATGATAGCAATGGAGAAAATGATATCATACCATGGATTTGAGAGACAAATTATGGTTAACTATGTAAAAAGAGTCATACAATGATTTCCCGGGCTACTCCCGATCCTAAAGACAAAGGGGATTAGTCCCGCATGTTCATCTCATTGAAAAACACCATGAAAGAAGAAGGAAACACAGGGCAAACATTGATGGAGATGATATAACCCCTGAACGAAGGAGATATGGATGTTCCTAGGTGTGAGACACACGTTCTTCAACCTTCTGTTAGGAGAATCATTTGTCTACGACTCTGGAAACGTTCAGGGCGTAGCTCTGGGCTCCGTTCTTTGCTCTCTTCTCTTTCGAGACTCATGCAGCTGCTAATGACATGATAGTACAGCTTGGGTTGTCTTTCTTAGGTATAGGTATCACTTACGACTCACAAAATATCACGGTCGTTCAATTAAAAGTGATTTATAGATTTTCCTGATCTGATAGCATCGATACCATCGACGGGGTGTCGATGGTATTGACCCAAAGAAGGTACCGACACCTCTTCACTTCTTGGTGCTCTCTCTAATAGTTGCTCGATACCATCGACCAGACTCGTCGATGGTATCGACTTGTTGATCTTTGGCATGCTGATGTAAGCTCGATAGCATCGTCCATTACGTCGATGGTATCAACCAGTTCGTCTTCTGCTCTGGCTGTTTGTCATGGCCATATCGATGTCATCGACCGCATGTCGATGGTATTGACATCTTTAGATATGCAAATTGCCTTGAATAATGAGAAAAACACGAATCAAATCCAAGAAATATGATCTTTTATATAAAGTATGATGAAACAAGGTAAATTTGATGCATAATAAGATTATAGGCTAAAGGAAATGAATCATGCGATATTAACCACAAATATGACCAATAAACGCACAAAACGAATGCAACACTAGACTATAAAAGTGACTCAAAACCCTTGCATCAGGTTCCTTATTAAAGAGGTTCACCTTGGTGATATGGGTTGTCCAATCATTACTTTTAAATTCATATTATCTAAAATCTCAAATCCTGAGATGTTACTATCTTCCCCGCTTAGACACTGAACTTCCTCGTCAAGACTCAATTATATTGCCTCATTATATTTCTCCATTTCAGAGTAGACCCAGAATGACCCAAGGAAACCCAACTGCCAATCATCACTACCAGTATAAGGGTGCCTACATCACCATGGATATCCCTTTCCAAAATTCTAAGACTACATGACTCAAGACTGGCATGCCACATGACTAGGTGCACCCCTTCTACTAGAGGGGTAATGGCTCTAATACCATTTGTATCACAAGTGTCCATTGCCCAAGTCTATTCTAGAGTTTTAGGAATAAACACTAGACCACAAACCACCACTAGCCTTAACTATGTGATTTGTCCTCACTCACGCACAAGCTGAGATCAACTTCCCAACAAGTCACCCATCCTAGTAATATTTTAATTGAGCATGCTTAGCTATTGAGTTCTTAGTGATGAGGTCCTTGATAACGAGGTGAACCTTGGTGACATGGATAGTGCAATCATTCCTTTTAAGATCAATTTATCTAAGCCCTCAAACTATGTGTTACAACAACCAAGGGAAGGGTGAAATGGGCTTCTTCATTGTTTCTAAACATGCCAGACAACTTCACGGGCTCCTTGCAATGCTTTTGGCCAAAGCAATTGGCCTATGGTTTCCTAGAGTTCTAGAATGATAGTTGTGGTGCATTAGAGGTAGGGTGCCAATGACATCATATTTATAGGATGAGGATGTGTATGTAGGGAATATACCTAGGCAACCCCAATTGTACATTTTTCTTGTGAATTGAGTTTTCCCAGTTCACACAATGACAAGGGACATGATTTGGCTAGTTTAATCCTGTTTCTTCTCCCAATTACAATGGAATTGATTCCACTAAAAGTGGTTAAGGGGAGAGAGAGAAATATTTAGGGACGGTATATGTGTCAAATTTTGAGTCAGATCTAGAGGAAGACAATGACCTCTGACCATTCAACACTTGATATGATGGGCAAGACATATGTATGGGCCTCATGTCATGTGACTAAGGCTAGGGTCACACAGATTATAGTATAACACACATTTATTTAAATATGTTATTTAAATCAATTGAAAACTGGGATTCCCACTTTATTCTTTTCTTTAAAAAATTCTCTAGGCTTCTAGGAAACTCCAATTATTATCAAATTTTAAGGGAAACTTCATAATGAAAATATATCATATTTGGAAAAAGTTTTTATCAAAACATGAAATTTAACTATCTCTTTCTTTCCTCTCAAGTATTCCCTTATTTTGATTATTTAACACATGTATTTACCCCTTTTCTATTCCAATTTTGGAAAGTACTCCTATTCTTGTATTCTCATACATTGGATTCAAGGTGGGGCCTAATTATGCCCATTGGTTGCCCTCAACTATTCTTTTTAGTAATAGCATGATATAACATATGTCAAATATTCAACTGCCCATTATTATTGGGAACATTGAGATTATTGAGATTTTTCTTTACACCTTTAATTATCAAGCAATAATGAACTATTGAAAATAGAGAAACGAATGGAAGCCTTTCAATATAGAGAATTTGCATTCTTAAACAAAAATTGGCAAAAAATACATAGAAATTCTAACCTTTCTAATATGTCCTTATCAATAGTTTATTGTCATCCAAATATTTATAATACATGAAAATTCAAGTTTTACATAATTTTATTTATTGACAGGGGTCTGACGAGACCAATAAAAAAGGGTTGTATGAATTGATATCATTATAGACGAAGTAATTTATTATTTTATTGTGTTTTGAATTTAATTCAATACATGTATCCAAATTAGTAATAGCATAAAAAGAAAAGAAAAAGCAAGAAACACCTCTCTGTAGCTTATATCAAAGATAGGTTAATATGGAGGTTATTTAGAATTTATCATAATGTAAGGGGTGTTTTTGAAATTTTGACAAAATAGTGGGGTATTTGAAAATAAAACACTAATAAAAATGGATAACGAACAATTTCAATTGCTCTAAGGAATTTTCAATCTTGACCCATGTTGTGTCATTAATGTTTTGGATTTTTTCATTACCATGAGTTTTCTATATATGAGTTCAAGACCATGTGTATTGACATCAACTATAGGGATGTAAATGGGTAGGGTAGTGTAACACTCCAATTTTTCACAATTTAAAATTTATAAATTTGTTTTTATAAAAAAAACAATATCTGAAGGGAAATGTAAGACAAATAAGAAAAAAATAAAATGAAAAATATGGTTTCTCTTATACATATGCCTTCATGTATTGTAATTAACTTAAAATGTTGAATGAATGATATACCTTCTATTTTTCTCTATCTCATCCTTGAAAATGTTTAAAAGAAATAAAATTGGAAAATAAAAGGAGTAGAGTTCGAAATGATAAACATATAGCTTGAATAAGAAGTCTACTTTTTGTTATAGCTTTTAACATAAAAGGGATACATCATAATTCACTATATCTATCTCCTCCATGGAACACTCAAAAGATAAAGAAAAATGGAATCAATTAATGTCTTGGGATGCATGGAAAAGAATATTCATCAATCACATGATGTGGACATTACTTTCTTTCTTATTGAATACATGTAACATTATCTTCTCTCGAGTCTCTTTCTTCAAGAAAATTTTCCATAAAGGCATAATAGACTTAAATTGGATAAATATTGATCATCTCATTTTAAGAGTCAAAGAAATAATTAAGGAAAATCTTTTCACATCATCTCACCTTTTAATGCATGAAAGTGAAGTAAATAACAAATATGGACATTGTGAATAAAAATACTCAAAACTTGAATTTTATTGAATAGGAAGATCTAGAGTATGTAATGAATGTGTGGTCCAAATTTGTTTTTTTTTTCAAATTCATTTGACCTCTCAAATAAATATAAATCACAATATCAATCCATTTAACACATGCAATGTAAATATTATTTAATTGTTTGTCAAAATTAGTCATCATGAAACCATGTATTTAAAATAGTAGAAGGCAAGCTAGAAAGAGAGTTTGATTATTTTCTTTTTTTAATATAGTTTGAAGTTTGAATAATTTATTATATTGTGATAAATATTTTACTTTGAGACTACAAAAAATCTTGGTTTTGACCCATCACTTTTCCAACACAACTACGAAGTGTATTATGAAAACTAAAATGTCATTATGGATGAGAAGATGTTATGTAAGTCAGAAATAAAATTTATGTAATTAATATGAACAATTATATATGACTTATTGTTAAATAGTCATAACATTGTTTTTTTTTTGGAATAGGGTAAATATATTGCCAAAAAGTAGGTATAGCTAAGCTATACAACAAAGCAAGGCATCTCTAAAAACGAGACCCCAAAACCATAGAAAAAAACCAAAGACAAAACTATACGAGGGAACTATACAAAATCCCCAGTATACTTTCGTAACAGAGCTTAGACTAAGTAACAACTCTTGTCTATGCTTTACATGCCATGTTAGATTAGTGGAAAAAAGCTCCAGTAGCTTGAGTTCTTCACACCCACTAGATCCATGCTTCCTTCTATTTCTTTCATTCGAGATCATATAGATCAGTCCGGATATGCAGAGATTGGCAAAACTGCTAAGCGCTTTGTTCTGCCTAAATTGATCTTTGGCCCAAGTCAAAATCTCATAAGGGTTGTTTAGGCCATTGAGTTTCCAACCATTTCTAAGGAACATGATTTTGAGAAGCCGATTAGAAAATATGCAATTAAAGAAAACGTGATCTGCAGACTCAACTTCCTCTTTACACAGATAACAAATGGCGTCTAACTAGATGCCCCAATTGAGAAGCCTATCCTTCGTGGGTAGCTTGTTGAGGAGAGCCCTGTATAACGGAGTACTCCATTTGGGGCAATGAAATCTCCCCCAAATCATGTCAGCGAGCGCTTCACATCTTGACTTGCCTGTATTAGTGTAGGTTAATGGTGGGGGGGCTAGGATATCCCACCCACCATTCGCAGCCACCCTATACAAGAAGGGTGAATTATTAATCTGATCACACATCACACGCCACACCCTGGAAGGATTACAATCAATATTACATAAAGGGAGATTGATGTATCTTCTTTTCAGCCATGTCACCCAGCAGTTGTCATCCTGGGTTATAAACCTTTCAACTCTCTTCTTTGTGCATAGCATCATCAGATAATCAAGATCCATGATCTACAACCCACCCTATTTGAAGGGTTTTGCAATAATGTCCCAAGACACTCCATGTCTTTTTCCAGCCCAAATAAAATTAGCTATTAAAGAACGAATGTTATTTAGAACATGCTTTGGAATAACTCCCATAATAGCCCATAATCTCACTGTGGCTTGAACTACTAATCTAACCAACACCAGTCTACCCGCCATAGAAAGATTTAGTCCACTCCATATTTCAATCTTTGTCCTGAGGTTGTCCATCAGCTTGTTAAAGTCTCTAGATTTGGTTCTTCCTGAGGCCAGAGGAATCCCAAGGTATTTAGTGGGAAAAAACCCCTGATCCATCCCAACAACACTTTTCAATCTGCCCCTCCTGTTATCACATGATTTTGAGAGAAAGACCTGTGATTTTATAGTGCTAATGTATAATCCAGTTTGTTTCCCAAACACCTTTAGAATTTTGGTAATTTCCTTCAGCCGTTTAGCATGGCCCACAGAAAAGAGAAGAACATCGTCAGTGAAGATGAGAGATGGTTTAACATTAATACCTTTGACTTTGAACGTCTTCACAAAGTTTTTAGTTTCTACCTCTTTGATCATATGACTCATTCCTTCCATGACCATTGTAAATAGTAACGGAGATAGGGGGTCTCCTTGTCTTAGACCATTTGCATATCTAAAAAGACCTTCAGGGGCACCATTAATGAGCACAGAAAAGGAACAAGTACCATAGCATTGTTTCATTAGATTGATCCACTTCTGACCAAAACCCAAAGATATCATAGTCTTGTTAAGAAAGGACCAACTGATGTGGTCATAAGCTTTGCTAATATCAATTTTCATCATGGCTTTGGCAGTAGAATTCTTTTTATTGAAATCAATGAGATACTCGGAAGAAAGGACCAACTGATGTGGTCATAACATTGTTTTAAACAACTACAAATTATATGAGAATGAGTAATTGTAGTCAACAATTTTTAAATAACACATTGAAATCATGTTTTATATTTTTCCTATACAACTAGTGCATGTAGATGTAAAATAAAGTTCTTTTTCTCTTTCCTCCTTTTTGTGATTTTTTTTAAAATGAAATAATGTGTCTCGGCCTTAATTACATGAAAATAAGACATTATGATAATTATATAAGGAATGGTAGAACTCTCTCACCTTTCCCTCTCATTCTTTGTGATTGTGAATAAAATGTAATGGTAATTTAATTAATGTCATGCTTTTGATAAACAAGTGAAAGTAAACAATAATATAGTCTATCTTAAATATCTCATACAAAATATATTAAAATATAATGAAGGAAATTCACAAACAAGAAATAATTAGTTTGACCTCACTAATTAACAAAGAAAAAGATATTTCACCTATTCTTATCTGTTAATACATTGAACTTAAGATAATGACCAATGTTAAATTAAAGGACAAAATATGTTTTAGAAAAATTATATCCATTTGGGCTAGAAAGCTATATACCCCTAAAACCTATAAAAGGGACCCCCATGATCCTAGCATACCAAGGAAAAACACACTAGCCTATTTTCTTGCAAGTCACATCCAGGTGTTGCCTCAAAATTGGAGAGACCATATTAGGATCAACTTTGCTCCAAACACACTAGCCTATGTTCTTGGAAATCATATTCAGACACTACCTCAAAGGTTATAAAGACTACCTTAAGATCATCATTTCTCCAAGGTAAATGAGCCATGTTGTTGATCACAAGTATCATTGCTCCAAGGTAAATGAGCCATGTTGTTGATCACAAGTATTTATGGTTGTTTACATGTTTAGTATAAAGTAGACATTGTCGTTTCAAGTTTATTGTTATAATCATGTTCACTATATCACTACTTGATGATTGATATATGCTATGTCATATGTCTATAATGTTCACTATGATTATATCTTATGATTAATGACTAATGAAAATCATGTTAATGATTAAGAGGGAGAAATCCCATAATGTTTAAGAGATTATGTTAATAGGGATAAAATCTCATAATGTTAAGTTCAAGAATCATGATTATGTTAATGTAAATGTCATGTTAATGATCAAGTTAATTGGAATTGAAATAGTCTTTATATGCTACCAAATCATGGACCTTAACGGGTCGTCAAGGGAATTCCTAGAATCAAGGGATTTCCTAGCAATCATGTGCTCCCAAGAGGGCATTATAGAGGGATGAATACATTTACTTTTCAATTCTTCATGTTAAAAATAATTCAAATGCTTATAATTAAGTCATGTCAAGTATACTTTACTCTGTTCTTATTATAAAGTGACAGTCCCATTTACTAATATGTGGATTTTCCCCTTTGCATGGATGGGGACACGATGTCCTTAGGAATTGGAGCAAGTAAGGACTCAAGAGAAGCAGGAAAGGACTAGAAGAGTGTCAAGATCTTACCGGTGGAGTGCCATCCATACTAGATGACCCAATTACATAGAGATGTTTATTTTCATGTTTAGTTTTCCATGCTTAGAAATGTTTTGACATGTTATAGAACTCAACTATAGTTTCCCATGTAAAAAACATTGTACGAATCTCAATGGTGATTTATGTATTTATTTGCTATGATCATATTAATGTGGCATCCCCCTCCAAGATGAAATCTTCCGCTCAGTTATAATATATGTCTAAAGGAGGGTGTTACATTAATGGTATCAGAGCCAGGTTAAATGGATGACCACTAGGAAGCAATTTGATTCATATGTTCTAACCCTAGGTATAGAAAAAGTAAGTGCATGATATTAGAAATTGATGTAGAGGTCTAGTTCAAATAAGGACTAGGGTTATGTGCCTATATGTTTTGGATTTTTTGTCTAACTCTAAAATTGTATATAACATACTCTCTCTTTTTTCCATGTGTTTTTGGTATGGGACACATGTTTATGGGATTTTGTAGAGAGATTGTTATGTGCATAATCATACTTGTCTACTCCTTCCAATTGCATGTGGTAAGGGACATGTGCATGAGAGAGAGACTAAGACAAGCATGATAAATCATGTCATCTTTGAATATATGAGCGGCCAACATGTATCTAAAGGTGAAAACTAAAATAAGAGTTGGCACTAAAAGTTTGAGATTTATATTCATTTAAACCCAATCACATTCATAGTAGAACTAAGCGTGCATTCAAAGTGTAGATATTTGACATTGGTAAGCAAGAATCAAAACCCCTAGAGAAGAGAGCTCCTTTGCCATATCAATGATCATGTGAAATGGATTACTCACATGTTGATTTTAATAATGAGGTCTAGATAGTGTTTTTTCATGAGAATGAAACATTAATACAAAATTAGAAATTAGTGTAGATAGAATATTTTAAACCCTAAGGTGGGTAGTATCGTAGAAAATTTCGAGGAAGAAAATTATTTTAAGGTGATTAGAATTGTAACACCCCAATTTTTCACAATTCAAAAATTATAAAATGGTTTTTATAAAAAAAACAATATTTGAAGGACTTAATGTAAAAAGGTCATGGAATGATATTCCATATAAAAAAAATAAAGTAAGAAAAATAAGAAAAAATAAAACTAAAAATACATTTTCTCTTATACATATGCCTTCATGTATTGCATTTAACTTAAAATGTTGAATGAATGATTTCCCTTCTCTTTTTCTCTCTCACATTCTTGAAAATGCTTAAAAGAAATAAAATTGAACAATAAAAGGAGTAGAATTCAAAATGATAAACATATAGCTTGAATAACAAGTCTACTTTCTGTTATAGCTTTTAGCATAAAAGGTATACAACATAATTCACTATATATCTCTCCTCTTCAAAATACTCAAAGACAAATAAAAATGAAATCAATTAATGGCTTGGGATGCATGGAAAAGAATATTCATCAATCACATGATATGATTATTACTTTCTATCCCCTATTGAATACATGTAACATTATCTTCTCTCGAGTCTCTTTCTGCAAGAAAATTTTCCATAAAGGCATAATAGACTTAAATTTGATAAATATTGATCATCTCATTTTTAGAGTCAAAGAAATAATTAAGGACAATACTTTCACATCATCTCACCTTTTAATGCATGAAAATGAAGTAAATAACAAATATGGACATTGTGAATAAAAGATACACAAAACTCGAATTTTATTGACTAGGAAGATCTAGAGTATGTAATTAATGTGTGGTCCAAATTTGGATTTATTTCAAATTCATTTGACCTCTCAAATAAATAAAAATCTCAATGTAATCCATTTAACACATGCAATGTAAATATTAATTAATTATTGGTCAAAATTAGCAAACATGAGACCATGTATTAAAAATAGTAGAAGGGAAGCTTGAAGGAGAGTTTGATTATTTTCTTTTTTCACATTCTAAAGTTTGAATAAGTTAATATAATGTGATAAATATATTAATTTGAAATTACAAAAAATGTGGGTTTTGACCCATCACCTTTCGAACAAAACTAGGAAGTGTGATATGAAAACCGAAATGTCATTATGGATGAAAAGATGTTATGTAAGTTAGAAATAAAATTTATGTAATTGATATGAACAATTAAAGATGGTGTATTGTTACAAATTATATGGGAATGAGTAATTGCAGTCAATAATTTTTAAATAACACATTGATATCATGTTGTACATTTTTTCTATACAACTAATGCATGTAGATGCAAAATAAAGTTTTGTTTACTCTTTCCTCCATTTTGTGATTTTTAAAATGAAATAATGTGTCTCGGCCTTAGTTACATGAAAATAAGACATTATGATAATTATGTAAGGAATGGTAGAACTCTCTCACCATTCCCTTCTTTCTTGATGATTACAAATATAATTTGATGGTAATGTAATTAATGTCATACTTTTGATAAACAAATGAAAGTAAATGATAATAAATTCTATCTTAAATATCTCTATGTCCTATGTCTATGATGTTCACAATGATTATATCTTATGATTAGTGACTCATGAAAATCATATTAATGATCAAGAGGGAGAAATCCCATAATGTTTAAGAGATAATGTTAATAGGGAAAAATACCATAATGTTAAGTTCAAGAATCATGATTATGTTAATGTCATGTTAATGATCAAGTTAATTGGAATTGAAATCATCTTTATATGCTCCCCAACCATGGACCTCAAGGGGTTGTCAAGGGATTCCTAACATTAAGGGCTTTCCTAGAAATCATGTGCTCCCAAGGGGGCATCGTAGAGGGATGCATACATTTACTTTTCAATTCTTCATGTTAAAAATAATTAAAAAATGCTTATAGTTAATTCATGTCAAGTTTTCTTACATGTCAAGTATACTTTACTTTGTTCATATTATAAAGTGTCAGTACTATTTCCTGATGTGTGGATTTTCCCCTTTGCTTGACTAGGGACGCAATGTCCCTAAGAATTGGAGCAAGTAAGGACTCAAGAGAAGCATGAAAGGATTGGAAAAGCTTCAAGAGATTACTGGTGGGGTGCCATCCATACCATGCGACCCAATTACATAGAGATGTTTATTTTCATATTTAATTTTCCATGCTTAGAAATGTTTTGACATGTTATAGAACTAAACTATAGTTTCCTATGTAAAGAACAATGTACAAATATTAATGGTGATATATGTATTTATTTGCTATGATCATATTAATGTGACATCCCCCTTCAAGAGGAAATATTCCACTCAATTATATTATATGTCTAAAGGAGGGGTGTTACCGGTAGGGTAACGACTTACCATTGTCCTTACTCGTGTCAAAGTTGTGGGTAACATGTAATGTAATTATCCTTTTCCGAAAAACATGTACACTACCTTATCCACACTCATTTACCCATAGGGTAATGGGTAGGGTAACTAGTGAGACAGGTAAAGAAACTTGAAAATAAAAATTCTTAATTTGTAACAATAATTTCATACCATATTCCCTAAAAAAAATAATATATTCCTAAAATTAATTCTAGCCAGTAATAATAATGAAAGACACTAAAAATACTAATATTTATTGAAACATTTATATATAGAAACAAGTCTGGCCTTTTTTGGAAAATTACATACTATTTGAAAATTATTTTGTCTCTTATATGACTATAAGATGTGACACGTTACCAATTGTTTGCTAAAACTTCTAGAACTAAATATTAGTACAAATTAATAAAGTAGTAGTGAGGTTTGTTAGGGTTTCAATAGGCATTTATATTGCATTGTATATGAAATTAATAAGTTGACCTTATCCTAATGCGTAAATGGGTAAAGCTGGTAGGATAAAGTGTAAGGAAATATGGTGAGAGAGACGAAAAAAAAATAAAAAAATTCTTGCCATATTCCCCAGAAATAGTAGATCGCGTCAACAACTATGAATCGGGAAGTAAGGTTGCAAGGCATATACCTAGTCTTGGAGCAAGTCCAATGACTATTTATGCAGTGGTGTGCTTCTTTTGCAAGCAGCACCTGGATAGTTGTCGGCGATGGCCTCCTGATGTAGCACCACAAATGTTGGTAAACGATGTTCTCCAAGAAGGGATAACGACCTCCACTCCTATACATAGTCAATGCAGACTACTGGGAACTCATATCATTCTTTTAAAACCCACATGAAGGATTTTTTTCCTTCCTTTTGATATCAATGTGCTAGTATTGACTTCTCTCCCTTGTCATCTCTCCCTTATCGATGCTCACTTTTATAGGTAAGACTTGCTTCAGGATCTCATGTTACCATAAACGTGAGAGGGCAAAAATTATCATAGCTTATTGTTGTATCTCCTGAAACCCTTGACTACCCCTCTATTTATAGGAGGGCCAAGATCAGGGTTTCTAGATTAACTAGGAGTTGAAGTGATAGAACTTCATGATTTTTTTGGAAGTTATGAACCACAGACCCGTCAGTTCACTTTTGAACCAGTTGCTTCACATGTCAAATGGTCGATTCCACACTTGAATCGATCCGTTCACATTATTTTCTATTTGCAAACATATTATCTTTGTTGTGATATTAATGCACAACATGACATCAGCATCAATTCGTGATCCAATCTCATTGATCATTGAACTGGGTGATTCACAATCTGAATTGGTTGATTCAAAAATTAATTAGGTCCATTCATATTTTGAACCAGGTGATTCATTTTCTAGTTCATCCAATTTTCTTCCAATCTTGTTTATGTTAAATATCTAAACACGTTAGTAATCAAGTTAAATATTATCTATGAGTAAACTTGTATTCCAGTTGTATCGTATATGTGTGAACCTATAGGTTCCAAGTTCCACTAGTAGTGAGTATCCATAACTAATTTATGATATCACTAGGAATGAGTGGTATCTAGCAACATATCACTACTACATAGGAAGTTGGAGAACAACTTCAACCTACAACTATGATTACTGTTATAGTTACAATATAGTTCATTTGTCTCTGATATCTAGATTGAACTCACGGAATGGAAACAATATCCTCTCAACATTCAATCCATGTTCCTTGAACTAGAGCAGACTGTCTTTGATGCATGTGATCTCACATATCATACATTGATTCACATGAGTATGACCATATGTTTCTCATTCTCTCTTATCAAGTGGCTAAGATATCAAGTCCAGTAGGAGGAACAAATCCCGTCTACATTACTGATAGTCATTCCCCATGTGTCACAATGTATCAAGGCATCACCTTTATGGTAACCCTTATTCAAGGTCACATTGGATGGTGTCAAAATACATTAAACTACATATGGTGTGTGTAGTATTTTTATGTTTAAGAACCACAATCACCACCAACACTATGACAGTTGATTCTGACTACCATTCAATGGTATCCATGTATCACTCTCAAGGTGGGTTTGTCTAATAAATTATTCTCTAACATGTACCTATTGATTTGGTTTGATATCACATATCATGACTAATGAGATTATGTCATCAACCAACACACACTCTAGTATTATATTTTATTGTTGTGTATTAGCTTCCACAGTAACATCTGATTAGGGACATAATAGGAATGTATGTAATCTTATCATACATATGATCTCACTATTCAGATCCTCAACCTGAGGACCTATGTCATCAACTAACATCATTCTTTAGACATCAATCATGCTATACCATTTTCTCTCAATTGAAATAACATATAATTGAAGATTTCCTTTATTATTATTAAAATCATTGATAAAATATGTCATAAAATCATTATACGATTGACTCTCTGGGCATGCATACCAACATAAAGCTTCTCCCTTTACTCTACCATCTGTATATGAGGGTAAAGGATAATGACTAGTGGGTTAAACAATATACTTACTCTCACCCTATCCTACATGGTATGGGTAGGGCTATCAATAAGGAGGGTACGATGAGGCTAAGGCTCTACCCATGCCCTTACCCTCGTATGGGTAGTGGGTAAGGGTAATTACCCTTCTCACCAATCCCCTTACCCTAAACATGTTCCCTACAAGGTAAAAGGGAGGGTAAAGGATAAATAGGTAATTTTGAAATGAAAAGAATATTTAAAAAAAGCTAACTCTTTTTAAGGTGGTTCTTAGGGTGATAAACATTAGGTCACATATTTCTTGACTTACATTTTCACAAATGTGAATATAAGAAGGCCAATGTTAAACTTGCATTATGCTTAGACATTGGTTCAAGAATAAAAATGAAGCATATTTTTATAGTCAAGTCAATGAGTTCATATTTTACCAGTCTGGGGAAGCTCTCTTATTTATTTCACCTTCTAATCACTACTACAGAAACGGCCTTTGGCGTCGGTCGTTTAACCCCATTTGGCGTCGGTTTCCAACCGACGCCTATGTGGGCGCCGCTAAAGGTCGAACACTTCGGCGTCGGTTTTTTAACCGACGCCTATTTAGCCTATAGGCGTCGGTCGTTTAGTAGATATCCGACGCCAAACAGGGTCCGCGCCACAGAAAATGGCGTCAGCTAGGGCACTTTCTGCGTCGGTTATTCATCTCAAAACCGACGCAGAAAGTGCCCTAGCTGACGCCATTTTCTGTGGCGCGGACCCTGTTTGGCGTCGGATATCTACTAAACGACCGACGCCTACAGTTTAAATAGGCGTCGGTTTGATATGAATATCCGACGCCAATTCCAGGACTGCTTTGGCCACATAAGGCGTCGGTTTATATTAAAAAACCGACGCTGTAGGTCTTTCCTGACGGTTTTCGATAAATAACCGACGCCTATTTATATATATTTTTTTTTCATATCAGTTTGCAGGCCTGCTGTGGCTGGTCAGCAGGATGAGAACCTGCAGTTCAGTTTTCTGAACTGCAGGTTTACGACATCCATTGATATCAGCCTACAAACAGGCCGCAAACCTGCAAAAGTCACAAGCAAAATTCTACACAAGTACATTCATTCAGACATCAATTCAATTCTCACATTCACACATATAGAAACATTCAAATACATGCATTAACATTCACAAACATTCATTTACAAACATTCATTTACAAAGTATCATTCATTATCACTATCAGCATCCCAATTATATCTTACAGTTGCCACTGTTTGTACAGCTATTGCCCATTCTTCTCTTACTTCATTTAATGCTTCCATCGTATATGGAGCATTTATTTTTTTTAAACGTTTACCTGTAGTGTGGTCAGTTTTAAACACCTGCAAAGAGAATGATGTATATATATAAGTAATAATATAAAAATAATATAAGATTGATATATTGCATACTAACTAATGAGACTATATATAATACCTCATGTATGGTATCGATGTCCAATGCGGCATATTTGATAATCATATGCATAAATCGCATCACATAGTATGCGCATGCCCAGCCATTGTCTTGTGTAGCACACTATAAATTGAAACATACAAAATAATACAACTAAGCACAATTCACATCAATAATATATATATTCGAGTCGGGAACTTACTTTTACGTTCTGCCAATTTATTGGCTGGTTCTTTTTCATTGGGACCGTTCCTCCAGCCTTTTTGAATGCATCTAAACCCCTACATGTTAATATAACACAATAAATTGCATAAGTAAATAGTAATGTAATAAAAGATGTTAACGGATATAAAAATGAAATATTTCTCACCAGAATATTGGCATTCTCATTACGTGTCCAATTTTAGTGTTCAATGTACTCCCCGCAGGATCTAGATAATAAACAGTGAATGTCTCGGGGGCAATAACTAGTAACTCCCAATGTCTACCGCTACAAGTAGAAGTTAACAATTAATAACTCAAAATGCAAAATAAAAATGGAATTTTCTTAAGTCCAAATTATAAATAAAGTAAACATACTTGACATTGAATGGAGCTATTATTATCTTCTTCTTTTGCTGACCAAAAATTGTAAAAGCATCTATACAGTATTGTTGAACATTATCAGGGTCTTTAGCTACCAAACTAATCAATGATGGAATCAAAAATCCCACATGATCAAATGCAAATTGTTTGCAATGATCTTCGACTAGGTAGCTGCAAAACATATAGGCGTATGCATTAATATATAAGAAACCAGATCACCGGAGCTTACACAAGGTATATGGATGTATAAACAAGATCTCACCTTATCCATGTCTCTATCATTGATGTATTCAGCCAATCATACTTAAACAGCTCAATAATATCTTCTATCAATAAAGAGCTATCGTATGATTGACCTGCATAATCTGCATCTAAAGAAATAATTATAGGGCAATGTACATTATGTGCTCGTAGCCAACATGCCATTCCCCTACAAGCAGGACCTAACGGGTATGTTAGGTCAGTTGGAACCCAATCGGGTAATGTGGGAACTGGAAGTGGAGGCCTAGGTGCTCCTGGTGTCTTCTTTTTAACCTGTACATATAATTTCAGATCAGTTGACATCATATATACACATTAACAGTCTAAATCAATGTAAATTTATCTTACAATTTCAGTCGTGTAGATGACATCTGCTTTGGGCCACAATATGACCCCGCCTTCTGCCTCACCAAGTGTATCAATATCCGGGTGGGCATATGGCAATGTAGCTTCTCTCCAATCGGGTAACACACGTATCGGGCTCACACGAACGTAGCCCTGTGGCATTGGAGTCCCGTGAAACATTGCCCCAGGAAGGGACGGGTAAGCCTGCGCCTCTGCGACAACGTAGTTTTGCATTCTTAAGCGGCATGGCTTCAATGCCTACAAATTTACGTAAAGAATATTATACATATATACATATCATCTTGAAAACATAACAACTTGAAAAGACTAACTACAATGTCATAAACAATACTTACAGCAGACGTGCTAGGCGATGGGTCTCCAGGATTACTCGCAGTGTGTGCATCAGGAGAAGAGTGGGTCGCCATAGGCGTATTGGAAGCCTGAGATGCCTGCCACCGCATCAATTCTTCCTTGACCTTCTCAGCAACTACATCGTTGACCTTCTTAGCAACTAAATCCTCAACTCTCTTATTCTCCTATACATGGATAAAAGAAACATTAGATTCTTATTAATGAATTTCCTTTTGCAGTAACATTCTAAAAAAAGAATAGGTTACCTCTTCTTGAGAAAGTCCCGCTCTGGGTTTGCGCTGGGATGGCCCAAAGAATGCTTTGATGCCAACACCAGCGCCGGCACCTCTAACACGTCCAGGATGCTCTGGGTTACCCAGAGCAACTGTCAATTCATCCCTTGTGCCCTGAGGGATGAACGTGCCTTGTTTCCTCTGCTCGTGCAGCTCCCGCTAATCACCATAAACAGAAATTGGTAAGTTAACACCACAAATAATCAATATTCAAACGATTTCTGTAAGAGTTGTATTTTACCATTTTTTCAGCCGCCTCAGCAGTTACAGGCTTCTTTATTTCACCCTTCTTGTTTTGCCTGCCAGCTATCCAGATATCATGGCGAGGAATGGGTGTGGTAGACTCCTGAGTAGGAGCAGACTCCTGAGTAGCCGCAGACTCCGCCTGTAGTCTTTGGCGAACGCTTGCATAGCCTTTTGGACCCATAGTGTGGTCATGCACATTCAGTGCACGCCTTGCTTTTTGTGCGTCACTGAGGGCCTAGTTAGTATGCACATTAATGATTTGGTTAGTAGCACTAAATGCTAATCTTGAATAGGTGAATACAATGTATATTAATTAAATTAGGAGTGACGCCTAATACCTTGAATTCTTCAGATTTTCTTGAAGCAACAAAATTGTCCCAATCTTCTTTGTCCAAGAAGTTCCATTGTTCAAGGGCTGACTTCTTCTTCTTATCACCCTCTTTTATGTATTCTCTATTCAGATTTGTCCTATAATTCCTAAGCATCTTTCCAGCGCGTTGCATCACATTTTTACGATGCAACTTCTCATCCAATGCAAACAGATTCTGTAAAATAGAAATGTTATTAACTAGTATCCAAAATAGAATTGCAAATAATAGAATTTGTAATCTACAAAATAGAATTGCAAATAATAATAACTCACGCATAAATCCTTCCATATCGAGTCTTTTTTCGCTTGAGGAACTTTATGCCAATTGTCATACTTAACACCACAATGGCTCCGAGTGGTACACCCAAGATAGTTCACAAAATTATTGCGGTTCACTCCAATTGGATTTCCTCCATTATCAAACTCCACCGCCAATTTAGATCCACTACCACTTAGCGCTAATAACTTCTTCAACAGAGTGATGCCCCTTTTCTTGTTAAGTGTCTGGTGTTGCGCATCAAGTTGCTCCAGTGCTTCAGTGGGTACAGGTGCATCAACCTAAAATTTGACAAAAATAAAACACACTAATTTAGCCCAATATAGAAATATAGGATATATGACATAACTAGAAGATAATGAATTTTATAGAAATACAGGATATGTTTTTAGAACTTACATTAGTATCCTCGCCATGCTCATCATGGACTTCATGCTCATCATGGACATCATGCTCATCATGGTCAGCCATCTGAAAATGTCATTAAAAAGGCAAACATTTAGCATTTGTATTAACTAGAAAAAGGCAAACATTTAGCATTTGTATTAACTAGAAAAAGGCAAACATTTAGCATTTGTATTAACTAGAAAAAGGCAAACATTTAGCATTTGTATAAACATACATGTCTCTAAAATTGTGATCTTTTATCAATTAACAATCCTTCATTGTGATCTCCGCGCACATATAAGTCATCATTAGCTTCAATATTTTGTGAAGTTGGCAACCCAACTGAGAATGGACTGGAGTCATCATACTTATCATAGTTCTCTTCTTCATCTATAGGATCTTCAATGAACTGTCTTTTACCATGAAGAACAACCGACCATTTATCATTTGCAGGATCATCGATATAGAATATTTGTTTCGCCTGTGATGCCAATATGAATGGTTCACCCTTCTCGCCGATCTTTTCAAAGTTCACCAAAGTGAAACCCAATTCATCCACTATAACTCCTTTGGTGTTATCAACCCAATTACATTTAAATAGCGGAATTTTGAAATCTATGTAGTCAAACTCCCAAATGTCCTCAATGACACCGTAATATGACATTTTAGCTTCACGTGGACTCTTATCCTTTGCACTTGCAAAGTACATAGTCGACGCTTGAAGAGTGACCCCACTATTTTGGACGACACTCTTATCATCTTGGCGCTTTGTGTAATATGTGAATCCATTAATGTCAAACCCTTCATAAGACATAACATTCGGTTTTGGTTTAAAGGCGAGGCATTTGATAGTTTCTGTAATATCATTTGGTGTTTGAGATAGTTGATGTAAGACTTTATCTTCAAACCACTTAGTAAAAGTCTTATTATGCTCTCTAGCAAGCCACATTGAACTTGCTCGAGGATGTTGTCTCTTTATGAAATTGGTATGTTCCTCGATATAAACACTCACTTCTTCCATATTGTGTAAAATATACAAGTGAGCTTGTTCCAACTGCTCACGGCTGATTACTTTCACCCGTGATCCCAAAATTCCTTTGCCCTCGTCAATATTCTTGTCATTATTAGGAGTGTCATTACCACTGAGAAAGTCATTGCAAAAATCCATAACCTCTCTCGCCACATAACCTTCAATAATACTCCCTTCAGGCCGATAACGGTTTCGAACATCACCTTTAAAAACGCTCATGTATCATTCAAAGGGATACATCCAATGCAAGAAAACTGGTCCCAACATTTTCACTTCCCTAGTCAAGTGGACAACAAGATGTACCATGATATCAAAGAACGAAGGAGGGAAATACATCTCAAGCTGACATAGGGTAACAACCACTTCTCTTTGCAAATTATCGAGAGTATCAGGGTCAATAACTTTGCTGCATAGACTGTTGAAAAAGAAACAAAGTCTGGTAATCGCAAACCTTACATGCTTCGGCAATATAGATCGAATTGCCACAGGCAATATTTGTTGCATTAGAGTGTGACAATCATGAGATTTAAGACCTATCAACTTCAGATCTTTCATTGATACCAATCTACGGATGTTGGATGAGTAACCATGTGGCACCTTAACATTTACCAAGCATTCACAAAAAGTTTTCTTCTCCTTTCTAGACAACGTGTAACAAGCGGGAGGTAAGTATGTTCTTTTATTACCCATTTCACGTAATTCTGTTAATTCTGACCTTATTCCCATTTCACGTAGGTCCAGTCTGGATTTTATCCCATCTTTAGTCTTACCTGGTATATTTAATAGAGTACCAATGATGCTATCACAGACATTTTTCTCAACGTGCATTACATCGATACAATGCCTGACTGTCAAAGAACTCCAATAAGGAAGATCCCAAAATATTGACTTCTTCTTGAATAAAGAATTGTCACTCCGTGTGGCCATACTACATTGTGATTTCTTACCAAATTCATTGACAATGTCTTTTACTCTTTCATAAACAACATCCCCTGGTATAGGTTTAGGTGCACTTCGTTCATCATTCCATCCATTGAATGCTTTGCGCTTCCTACGATACGGATGGAATTTTGAAAGAAACCTTCGATGACCAAGATATACAGTCTTGCCGCCATGTTTTAGTCTTATTGAATCAGTGTTTTCTTCACATATAGGACACGCTTTAGCTCCTTTGACACTATATCCAGACAAATTCCCATATGCTGGAAAGTCATTAATAGTGCAAAACAACATAGCGTGCAAACGAAATGTCTCTTTTGCTGAAGCATCATAGGTCATCACACCTTCAGCCCAAAGTTTCTTTAAGTCATCAATCAAAGGTTCAAGATAAACATCGATATCATTTCCGGGTTGTTTAGGGCCCGATATCAACAATGACAACATAACATACTTATTTTTCATACACATCCAGGGAGGAAGATTGTATATAACAAGCATGACTGGCCAAGTGCTATGTTGGCTGCTCAATGTCCCGTACGGATTCATCCCATCTGTACAAAGCCCAAGTCTTAGATTCCTATCTTCTTCACCAAATTTAGGGTACAATAGATCAATCTTCTTCCACTGTGGGGAATCAGACGCATGTCGTAGGATCCCATCATTATTTTTCTTAACATCTGCATGCCACCTCAGATTCTTCGCATCTTTCGGATTTGCAAACAAGCGTTGAAACCGTGATATTATAGGTAGATACCACAACACCTTGGCAGGAGAACCAGTTTTGAACTCCCCCGAAGTCGTCAATTTATACCGTGACGCACCACATTTTGGACAATCTTTCAAATCTACATAGTCCTTTTGAAATAATACACAATCATTCGGGCATGCGTGTATCTTCTTCGCCTCCATTCCCATTGGGCACAACATTTTCTTTACCTGGTATGTTGAGATTGGAAGCTCGTTTCCTTCAGGAAGCATTTCTTTCAACAAAGTCAACAATGAAGTGAAGCTTTTGTCGCTCCATCTATTGTTAGCTTTCAACTTATACAATCTCAAGACAGCGCTAAGCTTCGTAAACTTAGCACAACCTGTGTATAACGGTATCTCAGCATCATGCACAATGTTTGTAAAGATAGGAGGTGGATCGGTGTGCTCTACCCTACAACTATCCAGCATCGCATCAACGATGTCTGCTGGAACTGGTTCGTTCACATTTACGTCATCGCTATCGACATCTACTGGTTTCGATTTTGAAATTTCTCCATGCCAGTGCCATTCTGTATAGCCTTGTACAATCCCGTTGCACATGACATGACTTTTGATTTCCTCACCAGTGTTGACTTTCAAGTTGTTACCGCAATGCCTACATGGACAGTAGAACCTATCTGTAGGTTTTTTCCTATGTTCCTCGGCAAATCTAATAAACTGATCAAGACCAGATATAAACTCTGGGGTACAACGATTACGAATCGACATCCATGATCTATCCATTCTATGATCAGAGAAAACAAGTATATATTAGGAAACAAGTATATATTAGGAAAAGATTAGGCAACATTTCCCCGCTGTTCTCTAAGTACATATATACTTAGAGAAGAAACGGGGAAATGCCAACAAACACATGTGATGTCATTCTTATATATAATAAATGTGTACCACCTATCCCATCCTTGAACACCTAATCTCACTAGTAAGTGTATAATGGGTATTGGGTTTTCAAGAAAATTTCGGCAGCATTTCCCCGCTGTTCTCTAAGTACATATGTACTTAGAGAACAAACGGGGAAATGCTACCAAAATTTTCTTGAAAACTCAATACACATTATACACTTACATCCTAAGTGAGATTAGGTGTTCAAGAACAGTCCCAAACCGGGGACTATCCAAGATTTACTCCTAATGAGTCAATCTTGGACGGGTTTCTAGGCCAACAAACACAATAATAGACATCTACAATGAAGCCGGACTCCATACAAACAGTATATAATTTGGTGATTGTTCATTCTAATTTATACCAATGTACAAGTAATATAAAAAACAATGATTGTTCACATTCTAGGCCAACAAACACATGTGATGTCATTCTTATATATAATAAATGTGTACCACCTATCCCATCCTTGAACACCTAATCTCACTAGTAAGTGTATAATGTGTATTGGGTTTTCAAGAAAATTTCGGCAGCATTTCCCCGCTGTTCTCTAAGTACATATGTACTTAGAGAACAAACGGGGAAATGCTACCAAAATTTTCTTGAAAACTCAATACACATTATACACTTACATCCTAAGTGAGATTAGGTGTTCAAGAACAGTCCCAAACCGGGGACTATCCAAGATTTACTCCTAATGAGTCAATCTTGGACGGGTTTCTAGGCCAACAAACACAATAATAGACATCTACAATGAAGCCGGACTCCATACAAACAGTATATAATTTGGTGATTGTTCATTCTAATTTATACCAATGTACAAGTAATATAAAAAACAATGATTGTTCACATTCTAGGCCAACAAACACATGTGATGTCATTCTTATATATAATAAATGTGTACCACCTATCCCATCCTTGAACACCTAATCTCACTAGTAAGTGTATAATGTGTATTGGGTTTTCAAGAAAATTTCGGCAGCATTTCCCCGCTGTTCTCTAAGTACATATGTACTTAGAGAACAAACGGGGAAATGCTACCAAAATTTTCTTGAAAACTCAATACACATTATACACTTACATTCTAAGTGAGATTAGGTGTTCAAGAACAGTCCCAAACCGGGGACTATCCAAGATTTACTCCTAATGAGTCAATCTTGGACGGGTTTCTAGGCCAACAAACACAATAATAGACATCTACAATGAAGCCGGACTCCATACAAACAGTATATAATTTAGTGATTGTTCATTCTAATTTATACCAATGTACAAGTAATATAAAGAACAATGATTGTTGACTTTCTAGGCCAACAAACACATGTGATGTCATTCTTATATAATAAATGTAAACCACCTATAACAAACACATTGTCCAACATTAGGTTCAACACTTGAAACATAGATTCGTTTTCTTATATAATAAATGTAAACCACCTATAACAAACACATTGTCCAACATTAGGAGATGCCTGACTGGGGGGTTGGGGGGTTGGTGGGGTCCACTTTTGACTCGCTCCCAGGTACGAGCAGGGGGCTGCACTCGGTTGTGTACTGGCAAAAAGAAAGATGAGTGGGGTAGCTGGTTTCACAGATCAGTTTTTGACTCACTCAAACATGGATATATATTAAGTGATTATTAGCTTTGCGAGCCACTATAGAGATTGTATGATAGTTTAGTTCCCAATTGGTCTATGTTAAAATAATCTTAAGAATCTCCTATTGGTGCCACAAAAATAAATTGGACGGATCCATCCGAGGTTTGACGTACATAAATCTAATCTGTTCTACCGACAAGGTGAAAATAAAGAAACTTGCCCTAAACGTTTGTGATATTGCTATTAGGAAATCGTTTTCGAATTCAAGTGCAATAATGTTTTAGCTCCTTTATTTAGATAGTTTGTGATCATTGACAGATACTGTTCAAAAATACATATTGGAAGTCATAGTGCTCAAATGGATTAAGCAATCTGCATTCATTGTACGCAAGGTCCAAAAACTTGAATATTATGTAGTAGTCTGAGAGGGTCCGAAAATGTGGAATTCATCTGGACCTATTCTCTAAGACTTGAATTGCAGAGCAATGCACTTCATATCAAACAAGGCCTTTAGTGTATATCCAGAAAACCAGTTGGCGCATACCTGTTGGCGCGGGAGGCAGCGGGAGTCAGGTGGAAGCTGATGGCGTCAGGCAGGCTGAGGCGGCGAGCTCCAGGCTCGTCAGGCGTCGGCGGCGAGCTCCAGCAGCAGTGGCGGCGAGCTCCAGCAGCAGTGGCGGCGGGGCGGCGGAGAAGGGGGCTCCAGGCTCGTCAGCAGTGGCGGCGGGGCGGCGGGGCGGCGGAGAAGGGAGCTCCAGCAGCACGGAGAAGGCGGCGGCGGGGCGCGGAGAAGGGGGCGCGGAGAAGGCGGCACGACGGCGCTGTCGTGGAGAACAAGGAGAAGAAAATCGCCGGCGACAGGGTGGGGAATCGACGGAGAAACAGAAAGGGCTCGCAATGAAACAGGAGGAAGGGGAAGAGTCGGGCACCGCGGGTTATTAAGTCCCAAATAGCGTCGGTTTTTTACAACAACCGACGCCTAAATGTCTTTAGCGTCGGTTGTCCGAGAAAACCGACGTCCAACTGGGCGATAATTTCATGAAATTGTTTGGCGGGAACCACCTTCAACGTCGGTTA
The DNA here is from genome assembly GCA_963693085.1 of Alisma plantago-aquatica. NCBI lineage: Eukaryota > Viridiplantae > Streptophyta > Magnoliopsida > Alismatales > Alismataceae > Alisma > Alisma plantago-aquatica. The sequence goes on from OY856411.1 coordinate 91,782,148, forward strand.
TCCTTTAATCACCGACGCTGAAGGTGACACTTTTCGCACAAATTTTCATCACACATAGGCGTCGGTTTCCACCTAAATAACCGACGCTGAAAAGGACACTATTTTTCGCGGGCGACTTTAAGCGTCGGATTGTTATAAACAACCGACGCTGAAGACAAAGCGGTACCCGTGTCTGGCTGGTCTTCGAATATAGACGTCGGTTGTCGTAAACAACCGACGCCTAACATAGAAGGCGTCAGTTTTTCCTAATAACCGACGCCCAGAAAAGTGTCACTGAATGCTATTTCTGTAGTAGTGAATAAGGTCCTAGTAAATAACATTGTGTGAAAGGGGTTCAACTATTCTATCATCTCGACTTCCATAGGAAAGTTTCTCATCACTACATGTAAGACCCCTAACCTTATATTAATTGGATTCTTAAAACCTTAATCAAACCCAAATCCATGATTTGATATCTTGTGACAATGCTAAGTTTCAAGTTTTGACCAATTTGGACATTGTTTGAGCAAGTTTGCAATTTTTTGAGCTTACAAGGACTTTCATGAAATTTTCCCATATCTAGGGTCATTCTTGTAATTTTTACATGTATGTTGTGCCTCATAATTTTTCATGTCATGTTTGATATAGTTGTGTCTTTGGTTGGCTAGTTGTACCATCAGATTAGAGGTGTTTCCTAACCTAGGGTTGAGACTAAGTGTTTCTCACTTAGATGCTCTAACTCGATGGTTTTGCATTATGTTTCCTTGGGATCCAATGGTCCACCTTGAGGTGGTAGGATCTGATGGTTCTCTTGTGATGCTTGAGATTCAATGGTTTGCTTTGAGTCACCACCAAGGTCAATGGTTTTCCTTATATTGAACATAATCGATGGAGATCCAGGGTTTCATTTTGTGGCCAAGTGAGGGCATGATCTGAAAGACCACCTAGTGTTGGAGGTCAACAATTCTCCTAGGGTTGACATCTAATGGTCCCCCTAGTTCTAAGATTCGATGGTTGACCTAGTTTTTCATGGACATGAAGTTTTGTATTTGGACACATAGCATGCATGCTTTAACACATCTACCAACCTTTTTCTCTCACCCCAAACATGATATACCTCTCTCCTTCCACCCAAACAAGATCCTTACACACCCACTTATTTTTGCTTCTTGGAGGTATGTACCTATTGCTTGGTGGTGGAGAAGGATTTCTAGAGGAGGATGCTTGGCCTACCTTGCTTACATTTGCTTCTAGGGTTTGGATTTACCTTCTCTTGGGTCAAGTTGAGCTTCATTACATTGTTCCTTGGCCTAAGCAAGTAAGATCACCTTCCTATATTCATTTTCCTTCATTCCCTCTTTATTATCTCTTCCTTCTTGGTCAAGCCTGTGGTGTTCTTGGTGGAGGTTTTTCATGTGGTACAAGGACACCTTCTTTCTTCTCTCTTGAACTAGGGTTTCCTTATTCTTAGAGAAAGGAGCTAGCTCGGATGTGTGGAGTTCTCAAGCTAGGGTTTCTTATCTCTTTCTTCAATCTACCTTGTTATTTGGACATTCATCTTCTTTCTTGAGGTGAGTTATATATCCTTCTTCATGTTTATTGCTTGCTCTTAACTTTCTATGCTTAGATCATGCACTAAAAACGTAGTACCAAGTACAAACATGATTTCCTTGACTAGGGTTTGAGAAACATGTGGTAGTTCTTGAGTAGATAATCTTCCTATATGTACCTTTTTACCTTGTGCACGTTCCTTACTTGGAAGTAGGAAATCTAGACCTTGCATGTCCATGAACCGATTGTGTTCTTGTAGTAAGAAACAATCGTTTTCCTTAAGTGTTATGGATTGAATGCTCTCTTGTTTTCATGACTCGATGGTTTGTTTTCTTGTTCAAATGATGGTTTACACTTAGTTGTTGTCTTGGACAATTTTGTCTTGAGCTTGAAAATCGATGGCTATGTTTCCTCAAAGCATCAATGGTCATGATGCTCAAAATCAAGTGGTTCAATCGATGATTTCCTTAACCCTAACAAATGATGGTTTCCCTTGATGCATGAAATCTATTTTGACCTAGTCTCAACATCCAATGTCTTACCTAGACTTGACATTTGATGGACTACCTATGTTTAAGAATCAACAGTCTTCATGTTTTTTCACAACCTATGGGTTTCCTAGTGTTAATAAACGATGATGTTTCTAACTTAACAATCAATGGTTTCTCTATGGTTAACATTTGATGGTCTCTCTAGGTTTGGTAACCAATGGATTTACTAGGTCTATGATTTGATGGCTACTCTAAACCCATGATTCGATGGTCCCACTACATGTATGATTTGATGGATTTCCTAGATGTTTGATTCAATGGCTCTACTATGTGCATGGTTTGATGGTTTTTCCTATCATGAATCTCATGGTTTCAAGTGTGGTACATGACTCGATGGTTTGTGCTTGATGTACATAATCTAATGGTTGTGTTTAAAACACAAGATATGATGGTTTGTTTCTTGGATTTAGTACATTCATGATCCACTGGGGATGCTAAGTGTAAGGATTTGTGCTTTGAGTATGTGTACAAATTGATGATTTCTCTTTGGATGCTGAGTTGTTGTTGGTATGTATGCCCTGAGAGCCAATCATGGGATGATTGGTGGGATACATTAAGATTGATTTGATAAACATCAAAGGCAAGCTTCCAATTCTTTCTGGTTCAGTCATATGAGATAGTGATAGAACAGATTGAATATCTAGAGAATGAAAGTACTCAATGACGTATGCTTTCAAGTTGAGGACCTGAACGATGAGATCATACGGATGCTAAGAGTTTGTAGATTCTTGTTATGTCCCTAGTCGGATGTCATTGTGGAAGTTAGATAGACAACAATGACACACAAGACTAGATTGTGGTGTTGGTTGATGACAGAATCTCATTAGTCATGATATAGAGATATCAAACCAAACACATAGGTACTTGTTAGAGAACAAGTGTATCGGACAGACCCACCGTGAGTTTGACACATGGAACCTTGACATGGTAGTCACAGTCAGTACTCACAGTGATGGTGGTGAGTGTGATTCTTTGACCTGAAATCACTACACTCAACACATGTTGTTGGGCACACTTTGACATCATCAAACGCAGTCCTGAAACATGGGTTGTTATAAAGGTGATGATTGGGTGGCTTTGACACATGGGGCTTTTGAGGGGTGAGTGATAGATATGGGATTTGTCCCTCCCGAGGGAGTTTGATATCCAAGGCCACTTGATGAGTAGGATTGAAATAGGCATGCGCACGCATGTGTGAATCAGTATGTGATATTGATGTCATACATATCTCTTCCAATCTGCTCTGAGATCAAGAAAGTGAATGAACGTTGACAGGATGACTGTTCCATGCCTCGAGTTCATTCGGGATATCAGTGACAAAGGAATTATACATTTTGTGTAACACCATTCACGGATTGTAGGATTGAAAGTTGTTCTCCAACTTTCTATTTCACTTGGATAGCACTGATGCGTGACTAGGCACCACTCTTTTCTTGTGAAGTCATAAGTGTTATGGACTTTCACTGCCAATGTGAAAAGGACCTGCAGGGTCACACACATAGGATTTAACTTGGAAGAGGAGTTTTGTCCACAAACAATGTTTAGATTGATTACTAAAGGAGTTTAGTAGTTCAATTAAACACTCAATTGATTGATAGCTCAAAATCATAGTGTTCAAGGTGTTGGACAGATTGATTAGAGTATCATATTGATTGAAACTGCAATTGATTGATTCTGCACAATCTGCACTCCCAACCGATCGACTCATGTGATGAACTGAACAACTCAGCTTGGTGAACCAATCAGCTCAGGTTGTGAGTCGATCGGCTCATGGTCCGGGTGAAATGATTGCTTCAAGTGTTGAAACGATCGGTTCAACTGATGCAACTGAGCAAGTTGGGAAAGTAGGATTGGTGAGAAATTTCCTTTCGTCTCACTTGCCCAATTTGATTGGAACAAGGATTGGTATTTGATACCAATTAGAAACAAAAGATGGAAAGTCAATCGGGAACTGATCAGGACCACGAACCGATCAGTTCACATATGAACCGACCGTTTCATGGGTCCCAACCGATCGGTTGAGGTGTCAACTGACCGGTTCAGGTCCCCAACCGACCATTTCAGTTGTGAAATGATCGGTTCAAGTTACGAGTTGCTTGTTTTGTGGAAAATCTTGAATCCTTCTACTCCTGCTTTTAGTCCCACATTGCCCGGGATGGAGAACCCTGCCCCATGACCCTCCTATATATATAGGGGTATTGGGGGCTTCTCAAAGTAAAAAAACTCAGTGCAACCAGTTGCTCTGTGAAGTTATCGTTCTCTCTGGTTTTGGTAACCGAGAGAGAGCCCGAGCAAGTGCTACCCGATAAGGGAGGCACAACAAGGGAAAGACAACTACAGAAAGCGACTGGTGGCAGGAGAGTGTGTCAGTGACTAGTACGCTGACAGGAGGGTGTGACTCCTTCCAATTCCTTGTGGGACAAGGAGATTTGAGTTCCAGATGGTCTGTATGGACTACTTCAGAGGCGGGAGATTTCTGCCGCTAGGAGGATAGACTTCAATCCCGACAGTCCCAATACGACCAGGATTTGCACAGACACCGTCCAAGACCAGAGGTGAAGACCGCGCAAGCCACAAGGTATTTTTGCTAAGCAAGCCTTGGGACAAGGTATGATTCCACAAACCATCCTTTCCTATTGTATAGACGTTGACGCGTTTCCTTATTCTGGGTTTGGGGATGAAATTTTTTGTTTCCGCTGCCTTCTCTGCCTCCTCTAAAACCCAACAGTGGCATCATAGACACATCAACTGCTCTATACTTTAGGATTATCAATATGATCAATTTTGGTTTGTCACCTTTATTTATTGCATACAATGCGAATAAAATTGGATTTATGCATGTCCAATCCTAAATCCACAAATCCCAATTTACATATATGATATGTATAATGAATGAACTCGATACACGTCTCCCTTAAATGCGTTTTGTGGTGGATGTATAGCGTGGTTATGGCCAATAAACCCTATCTGTGTATGGTTGTATGTGGTTTCTTGCATCTCGGTTTGCGCACCGATCTTCCTTCTCCTATTCCTGATGTAACTCGTAATAATTTGAGATTTCTTTCCTACCTTTTCTCCCCTCGAATGTAACTCAAGATTTCTCTTTTTACAATGTAAAATAGTATAGAATTTTATTTCTTGTTATGTCAAAGAACGGAGGATATCCTGACGACAGCTGAGACGATCGGTTCAAGGCGTGAACCGATCGGTTGACGTTCGAGACGATCGGTTCAAGGAGTGAGCCGATCGGTAGATGACCAGTTTGAGGAACGAGACGAGCGGGTGGAGGCCAAGATGAGATGAATGATGACCAGGCGAACCAATCAGTTGGAGGAGCCAACCGATCGGTTGGTGGCACCCAGCCGACCGGCCTGATGGCGAGCCGATCAGTCATGTGATGAGTTGATCAAACCCAGAAAGGCAAAGCACATAGTTCATCTTGTACAGGTTGCATGTGATGTAGACTTAGATGACTGTGATTCCTCTTGGCTTGAGGAATCACATTAGGATGGCCATAATCATCGCTTTTATCATTTTTCATGTTTTCTATGGGATATAGCATGTATATGATACGTACTATGTATAGTGGTGATTGGATATGTATATGTATATAAAAACCAAATCCCTCATTAAAATATGAAGTCTAATATGCCTCCCATTAGCGGCACACTTGAAAAACTCGATCGACCAAGCGTAGGTTATGCCAAAGCGTGGTGCGCCGTCTATGTTATGGAAGTGTGAAGGGTAGACATGTAGGTTCTGCCAAAGCAGGGTGCATGTTTACCTTGTCGGCTTTTGGGTTAGACTTAACTGGTGATTCTTAGAGCGTCTAAGCCCAGAGGCAAGGAATGTTCATGGCAAGGTTTTGCACATGTTCATTCATCAAGAGTTGCATATGATGCAATTGGCAAGAGTTGCCTACCTGAGAGATCTAAGTTGTGGGTGACAGCCCAAGTTGGTCCATGACTTAGAGGATTTCAGGATCTTGCCCACTAGAAGGTTGTACGCTGCAATCTTCCGAATTGATGGTGAGGGCTATCAATTTGAAGTAAAATAGTGGGAGCGATAATTAATTAAAGTACTAATTATATCATCAACTTTTCAAATCAATCAAACAAGTCAAAAATGAGTTTTTGGACTAAAATTGCATATTTTCCTTTTGTAGTACAAATGGAAACAAACAACAATCACTTTTCTATGTGATCGGTCCTTGAAAAGGACAAGCTAAATGGGACAAACTTCCACGACTGGTATAGGATATTGAGAATTTTTCTCACTCAAGTGTGAAAGCTCTATGTCCTGGATACTCCAAATCCAGAGGAACCTACTCCTAATGCACCAAAGGCAGAAAGGGATGCTTACAAGAAGCATTCCAATGATGCCATTGATGCAAAGTGCTTGATGTTGTGCTCTATGAACCACGAGTTGTAGAGGCAACATGAGAACATGGATGTCATTGAGATGATTCAACATCTTAGAAATATGTATGAAGATCAAGCACGACAAGAGAGATACAATGTCTCAAGGGCACTGTTCAAGTGCGTCATGACAGAAGGAGATCCAGTTGGTCCTCACACACTCGAGATGATTGGGTATGTGGAGAAGCTGACAAGACTGGGATTTCCACTGAGCCAAGTGTTGGCTACTGACGTGATACTGCAATTGTTACCAGAATCCTACAGTCAGTTTGTGATGAACTACAACATGAACAACTTTGATAGGCCACTGTCAGAGTTGTTGGGCATGTTGAGGACAACCGTGATACAGATGAAGAAGGACAAGCCTATGTCTGTTATGGTGATCACGATCAAGAAAGGCAAGTCCAAGCGCAAGGGCAAGGGCAAAGCTAAGAAAGGTTCTGATGCTAGCCAGGAGCCCAAGTCATCTTCAGCTCTCAAGGCCAAGGGAGGCGTGACCAAGAAAGGAAATTTCCACCATTGTCAAAAGCCAGGACATTGGAAAAGGAATTGTCCTCTCTATCTGGAAGAACAAAAGAAGAAGGAGGCGACACACGTCTCTACTTAAAGGTGTCTCGAAAGTAAACTTGTAACACTTTTGAGGTATATTATACCAAGATGTAAAGTGTAAAGAACTCATAATTGGGGAAATGTTGCCACCATAGATAGGAGTACTTTAGTTTATTTTCAACCTAAAAGGCATGTAATATAGTTATGAACTGCTATTTCATATTTTCCAATAGACAGAAACACTTTATTTTTGCATATTGTATGACAATGATGGCAATCAATAAAGAGATGTTTCAATTTCTAAAGATATGATCTTTGTGGCAATGCCTTGTTTATCTTGTGGTATTTGATATGCATAAGATAAAAAGATACCTAAAAGTTATAGATAACTCAAACAATCAAATTAGCATCAATCATGAGAAATTCATTTCTAGTTTCCATATGATGGATAAATCTAGACTCTTTTGGTTAGAGAACCAGTAAGAGACATGAATATCTTGGACATGATTAATCAATCTTCACTAATGTTTGTGGGAGAATGATTATCCTATTAGGTATGATACATGTGATGTATTTACATACCTATTGGAACAAATGCTAATACTTCAAATGGTGTTTCGAGAAATACCAATATTAATATCTTGAAGTGTTCAAGATTATCATAGATGAAGTGCAAATTTGGTAAAGTGTTAATTCTTGATTAGATCAATGAATGAAATACTTGGACCAAATGTTTGAGATCCTTTTAAGTGATTATGATAGTGTATCATAGTGAACTCATGATTAAGGCAAGGTGATGTCTAAATCAAGAAGGAATCATACTCTAAGGAGTTAGAGAATGATTATCAAATAACTGAATTCTTCTTAATAAAAGAATACCCCACACTAATAAAGGACATTGAGAATCACAAGGAGTTGTGAGTTCTTATATCCTTGACAGATACACCTCATATATCTATGTGATGAGTTGTTCATATGATGAGTCAACTATCTAGAAGAATATGAGGAACCGAATTTTGAGTTATGGTTTATGACCATTACATCCTAAATGACATCCATGTGAACCATAAGGTATGACCTTGATGGTAGCACCCATTGGAATAAAATCCATAAGTGCGAATAAGTCTTAAGTGTTAAGACACATGGATAATATTTTGAGAAGGATGATGCTTATTGATTGCAACTTAATGACTAAGACATTTGGCATATGGATACTAAAACCATATTCTTATGAGGAATAAAATAAGGATGTGTACGTGACACAACCTATAAGGTTTGTGAATCCACTAATGCAAATGAAGTCTATAAGTTACAATGGACTAATCAATGTGATTGATTGAGTATAAGCAAGTCAAAAATTGGATCTTTACTTTGATGATATAGTCAAAGGTTTGACTGATATGTCAAAGATAAAGAAGGGATTTGTGATTTAGTGGGAGCATGTTCATATTCCACATGTTGATGTGAAATGGAAATGTTCTAGAATGGAAATCCAAAAGTGGAAATTATCTTTAAGGAAGATAGAGATGTTTCCTATGTGATAGGAATAGAGATCTATAGAGATAGTTCTCGAAAACCTCTTGACCTGAAAAGAGAAAGAATACATTGGCAATTTGTACTGAAGGGTTCAATATGCACAGATTCAGTGGGACAAAACTTGTCCATGTTACATGGAGTTAGTATCCCAAGGCCAAGTGTCCAATTCTTATGAAGAATGGGAACACTAAGAATAGATATGGATCTATCATGTATGTAGTCATACCATTATCTTGCATGGCAAGAACAAAATGCATTCATCATCTTGTATGTAGGACATGGCAATATGATGTGCTCATCCTGATAACTAGTATGTGAGACATGATGAGTGGATATCTGTCTACTTCCAGTAAGGGTTACTAGAATACCATGAGAACTTGATAAGTACTTGAGAAGTACTAGTTATATGGAGATAAGGAAGAGTTCAATATAAAGAGTTACATTGATGTGAACTTCCGAAAGGACAGAAAATTAATCACAAAATATATATATGATATATAAAAGTGAAAGTTTGTTGATAATTGGAAGTGTTCCAATGAAACCATTTAAAAGGAAATGCTGAGTATCTGTGTGTTAGAGAACAACAGTGGATACTATATGGATCTGGAAGTTCATGAGATGAACTTATAGATATTTCGGTCATTGATGACAAGTATGGAATCCTTGATCATGCAATGTGGCTAAAGGTTAGCAAAGGAATACTGGATCGCATATTACGACAACTCCATCTCATACGTGTGACGTACATCGAAGAGATGAGAGACATGCGGTTAAACTGACTTTGGCAAGGTGTTGCCATACCTCACTATGTTCGCACTAGAGCACAGTAACATGTGGGACATGTTTGAAGATCACTATGAATATGATTCAAGGGTGATTGGCTCGTAGTGCAAGTGGGAGTCTGTTGGTATGTATGCCCTGAGAGGCAATCATGGGATGATTGGTGGGATACATTAATATTGATTTGATAAACATCAAAGGCAAGCTTCCAATTCTTTCTGGTTCAGTCATATGAGATAGTGATAGAACAAATTGAAAGTCTAGAGAATGACAATACTCAATGATGTATGCTTTCAGGTTAAGGACCTGAACGATGAGATCATACGGATGCTAAGAGTTTGTACATTCTTGTTATGTCCCTAGTCGGATGTCATTGTGGAAGGTAGATAGATAGAAATGACACACAAGACTAGATTGTGGTGTTGGTTGATGAAAAAATCTCATTAGTCATGATATAGAGATATCAAACCAAACACATAGGTACTTGTTAGAGAACAAGTGTACCGGACAGACCCACCGTGAGTTTGACACATGGAACCTTGACATGGTAGTCACAGTCAGTACTCCCAGTGATGGTGGTGAGTGTGATTCTTTGACCTGAAATCACTACACTCAACACATGTCGTTGGGCACACTTTGACATCATCAAACACAGTCTTGAAACATGGGTTGTTATAAAGGTGATGATTGGGTGGCTTTGACACATGGGTCTTTTGAGGGGTGAGTGATAGATATGGGATTTGTCCCTCCTGAGGGAGTTTGATATCCAAGGCCACTTGATAAGTAGGATTGAAATAGGCATGCGCACACATGTGTGAATCAGTATGTGATATTGATGTCATACATATCTCTTCCAATCTGCTCGAAGATCAAGAAAGTGAATGAACGTTGACATGATGACTGTTTCATGCCTCAAGTACATTCAGGATATCAGTGACAAAGGAATTATACATTCGCTGTAACACCATTCACGGATTGTTGGATTGAAAGTTGTTCTCCAACTTTCTATTTCACTTTGGTAGCACTGATGTGTGACTAGGCACCACTCTTTGCTTGTGAAGTCATAAGTGTTATGGACTTTCATTGCCAACGTGAAAAGGACATGTAGGGTCACACACATAGGATTTAACCTGGAAGAGGAGTTTTTTCCACAAACAATGTTTAGATTGATTACTAAAGGAGTTTAGTAGTTCAATTAAACACTCAATTGATTGATAACTCAAAATCATAGTGTTCAAGGTGTTGGACAGATTGATTAGAGTATCAGATTGATTGAAACTGCAATTGATTGATTCTGCACAATCTGGACTCCCAACCGATCGGCTCATGTGATGAACCGAACGGCTCAACTTAGCGAACCAATCGGCTCAGGTTGTGAGTCGATCGGCTCATAGTCAGGGTGAAATGATTGCTTCAAGTGTTGAAACGATTGGTTCAACTGATGCAACTGAGCAAGTTGGGAAAGTAGGATTGGTGAGAAATTTCCTTTCGTTTCACTTGCCCAATTTGATTGGAACAAGGATTGGTATTTGATACCAATTAGAAACAAAAGATGGAAAGTCAATCGGGAATTGATCAAGACCATGAACCGATCGGTTCACATGTGAACCGACCATTTCATGGGTCCCAACCGATCGGTTGAGGTGTCAACCGACCTCTTCAGGTCCCCAACTGACCGTTTTAGTTGTGAAACGATCGGTTCAGGTTATGAGTTGCTTGTTTTGAGGAAAATCTCGAACCCTTCTACTCCTGCTTTTAGTCCCGCATTGCCCAGGATGGAGAACCCTGTCCCATGACCCTCCTATATATAGGGGTATTGGGGGCTTCTCAAAGTAAAAAAACTCAGTGCAACCAGTTGCTTTGTGAAGTTGTTGTTCTCTCTGGTTTTGGTAACTGAGAGAGAGCCCGAGCAAGTGCTACCTGATAAGGGAGGCACAACAAGGGAACGACAACTGCAGAAAGTGACTCGTGGCAGGAGAGTGTGTCAGTGACTAGTACACTGATAGGAGGGTGCGACTCCTTCCAATTCATTGTGGGATAAGGAGATTGGAGTTCCAAGTGGTCCGTGTGGACTACTTCAGAGGCGGGAGATTTCTGCTGCTAGGAGGACAACCTTTAATCTCGACAGTCCCAGTGAGACCAGGAGTCGTCAGTCCCGGTGCGACTAGGAGCTGCACAAACACCGTCGAAGATCGGAGGTGTAGACCACGCAAGCCACAAGGTATTGTCGCCGAGCAAGCCTCGAGATAAGGTATGATTCCACAAACCATCCTTTCCTATTGTATAGACGTTGACGCGTTTCCTTGTTCTGGGTTTGGGGAGGAAAATTTTTGTTTCCGCTATCTTCTCTACCTCCTCTAAAACCCAACATTTGTAACATCAATCCAATCTATCTAGCTGAATCTAACTTGAGGAAATCAAGTGATAATGCTTAATTGTACTTGTCTTCCTTTATCGAGTAATGGTGAGGAATACTCTTATATGTTAGTGGTAACCCTACTTTTTTACCTTGGTGAATATCATAGATCTCATATTTGATGTAGTCTTATGCTATACCTATTTACCATAAGCAAGTTGATGATTTGTGAAATCTTCTACAAGGTGTTTAAATATAATGATGTTCTTGCTGGAGATAATGTGAATGGTATTAATGACATTTGAGCAAATATTGAGACCTAGTGGATGTGTACTGCTCCTTATGTGTGACAATGATTTTTATCCTATGATGGTATGCTAAGGAATATATCTCATACATTTTATATCTTTTGTAGATGTTATATATTGATTTGTTGCAGAACACCTCTAGGATTTTATGTAACTTGATTTATGCAACATTAATTCACCCAATTGAAAATAACTAATCAAGCAAAACCTAATAATAAAGTGTCATGTGCCATAAAGCCATTCTAGTGTCAGGGAATGTTGGATGGTAAAACAAGTATTCCAGAAGGGAAACTCAGAGTGCATATTATTGATCATGTGTGGGTGCAAGGAGATTACATCCTTGTCATCCTGATCCCAAGGTGTCGAGGATGGTTGCGGTCGTACCTCAAATTGAGGGTGATTGATGTCATATCTTGGATAATTATAAATATGGATATGTGATGTGATTCAGGACATGTGTGGTTGCACCTCAGGTGTTATGGTTTGTATACCCTAATTTCTAGTGTCGTGACCTAAATACTAAGGGAAGACTAGGTTGATTGTAGATTGACTAATATGTCACTGTGGCGGACTTGTATTGACCTAGGGGAGGATGTCTTAGGATTCTAGCTCTGCTATATCTTATACAAAACTGATTGTGACTTCACAATGGTTAGATAAAAGTGGTATGCCTGAAACTTCGTAGGGCTTAGTAAAAGATATAATCTAGTCATGTGGCATATATGTATAGGTTAAATAACAATTCACATTAGTTGATAACCCTTTCCTTATATCTTATAATGTTTAGCTGATGAATAATATGGTAAAAAAAATTAACTATTCAAATAGTGATAGTTGTACTTGTTCCTCTATATATTTTGTTAATCATTCTTTACCTATTTTATATGCTAAATCTATTTAATCCTATGACCTGTTGTAATCAATAAATATTGTTGAGTGTTATATCTCTCATTGGGACATGGGTCTCACCTAGTGGGTCACCACATATTTTTAAGTAATCGTCAGTGGCGTCATCATGATCTTGGGTTTGAAGAGGAGCAACTTGGAGATCAGTAGGAGTGGAATGTTGGCTAGTGTTAGTAAGTCTTAGAGAAATTTGTGTACTATTAGGTTTGGGTAGGGAATTTTTTGTAGATGTTATATATATAGACTCAATTTTTGGCAATATCTTGATGTTGTATATGGAATGTGTATGTGGAACAATGTTTTGTATACAAGTTGTAGTTGAGACCACTGGACAGATGTATAGATACCTAGTTGGTATCAGATATTTAGGTTCACTGAGTCTACAGGGGTACAAGACTTACATTTTATGTTTGTTCTTATGTAATCCAACATATTTGATCATATCTTATGCTTATGCAGATATCTATGGAGTAAGTGAAGAGAGTGTAGAGAGTAGCTATGTCATTCTAGGAGGTGGTGATAGGAGGCTAGTACCAGATGGTAGAGTACCTATGATTGGGCCAAAACAACTCGCACCTCCTCAGTTTGGCCCTATAGCCATGGAAAATCCAGCTTTCCTGTCCATGTTTGAACAAATCATGGTAAAGATTACACACTTAGCGGATAGGGTACACTACAACTAACATTCACATTAGTGGCCTTTTCGAAATGCCACTGAAAAAAAATAAACGCCACTAAACATGTTTAGTGGCATTTGTTGACACTTAAAAAAATGCCTCTAGTACCAATGCCACTAGAAAGACAGTGGCGTAAGTTGTGAATGCCACTAAACGTTTTTCTTTAGTGGCTTACAATAAATGCCGAATAAAAGCCACTAAAACATCATTTGGCATTTATCAAAAAGCCACTATCCATCAATTGGATTTTATACAAATGCCACTATTTTGTATTATGTTGGTGTATGAAACGATTCGTTTTTAGTGTAATGGCGTATAAAAAAGCCATTAATGACATACTAGTTCTATATTACTACATTTTTATGGCTTTTAGGCATTCAATTTTCAGTTCATTATCAGGTTTTCTAATTGAATGCCAATTGTAGCCGAACTCAGTATTCCAAAAGTATGAATATTTTTTATTTATAATCAAATGACAATCACATGGGGAGGAAATTTTACCTTACCCCTTATATTGAATACAACACCATTGATATACTTTCATACAATATTTTTCTATTCAGTACAATAACTTCTACAACATTGGATTTGTCTCTTCCCTGATATGACTATCTACTTTTCAGCATGCTGACTTCAGAGCTACTTCAGGAAATAGCTTTATATTAAGGTGGAATCCTTGAACCACCTACTAGAACCACTGGATAACAGGTGATTTATTGGTGTAGCCAGAGTATTCTGTATTTGCCCTCAAATCTTCCACTACAATAAACCATAAGACAATTAGAAATTAATATAACCACGCAACTGCAAAGTGTGGATATCAAACAACATATATATACTTACAATCAATATCTAGAAGTCCACTAATAAGCAAATCCAAGTCTAAACCAACAAAGATCCACCCAAAGAATCATCCAAGTGTAGTATAACTACATATTTAAGTGTTCATATGCATGCACACATGTCCTTGTGCATGAAAACCTGTCAAAAGATACAAGTTTTGTGTTATTGAAAATGTAAACTACAATAATTAATGCATCGAACATAGATAGGAGTGTTTCCTTGTACTTTAGATAGGATGCCTACCTGGATAATGGATTACGTGTAGTCGGATACTTTATTCTCTAGGCATCCCCTACATGCCACTACCATTAGTCAGTAATAGTTGGAGTCTCACATTTGTCATTGCCATTAGTATACCACTTGTTGGCAAGTTCCTTGTTGTCCCTGATCCTGAATGGTCTACTAGAATGCATGATAGTATACCACTTGTTGCTGAAATCAAACCACATGATATCAAAGCCAGTTGGGGGCATGTTTATGATGTACACCCCACACTCTAGGTTCCCCTAATATCACATAAACGGTGGTCATGGCAAACCTGTTATGTACATTTTTGAAAATCCAACAGCTAGAGAAGAAATCAGTTCTGCTATTTCATCTATTTCAGATCTACCAGGTGCTAATAAATCAGATCTGCTATTTCATCTAAAGAAGAAACCAGTTGATTTGACTACTTGACTTCAAACCTCATTTCCAACAGCTAGAGAAGAAATTAGTTTTGATATACATCAGATCTGCTCTTTCTCGTACCTGCAGGTTTGTCAAGAATAGGGATACACTTCTCGTCAATGTCCCTAGAGTGTTCATGGTAAAACCATCTCCTGTTGCAACACACAACAAAAACAAGTGATTTGGGAGATTGAAGACCATATATGAAGAATAGACATCATTTAACATATGTATGATTCACTTTTCAACTCAAACCTTGAATAATCTTTGATCAAATTATTTGTTCAACCTAGATATACTACATGTTGCTGACAAGTTTCCACCCTCGAGAACATGACCAAACAAAGGATGTAAGAGAAGTAGTGAAAGCCATGTTAAGTAAGTCTGATTAATTATAGTTGTTTTCTGCTATGCATTCAGATAATTAAGATTTGTTGGCTAAATTGGACATTATTATAATCCCTTTGTTTTGATGATGACAAACATTTCATTCTTGTGAATCTAACATGCTACTTGAGTGTTGCAGGATAAGGTGGATGACAAAACACTTGGAAGATCTATATGCTAACTTTGCTTTAAGTCATGAATGTAATCAAATGTAAAACCTTGTACAAGTATATAATGTACAAGTACTTAGATATCATGTAAATCAAGCATTCAGATCTTCCCTAGTCAATCACAACACTTAGATAGGTCATCCCCTACAATAGTGTCACAACTGCACATTCATACACACAGTTAGTACTTAGTTTAAAACATTGAAACATGGTTAATCTCGGTCGACAAAATTCTTGACCGAGACACTCTCGGTCGACAAACTCTTCGACCGAGAAAGACCTAGGTAGCCGTTAGACATAGCAGACAAGGTAGTTGGGAGTTGGATTAGAACGTGATATACACTTGTTCCTGACAGACCCTCGGTCGACAAGTCTTTGACCGAGAAGGACTCTCGGTCGACAATTCTTCGACCGAGATGAGTTCTGTCTGCACTTTTCAGAGTTAATTAACTAGCCATTATTAAAGAAACTAATGGTTACCTAATGGCTAGTTAAGCACTAAGAACCCCCTAGAAAGTGTCTAGAACGTCCTTAAGCATCCATAGGCCATTCCTATAAATAGGACAAGCCATAGGACACCCAAAGTACACTTGTGCAATACTTGAGCTTACATACTTGTAATTGGCAATCTGTTTTGAGCAATTGAGCAACACTAGTATTTTCTATTCATTTCCCTTACTCCAAATTCGTGTCCTATAGGCTAGCATCTCCTATCCACTAAACCTACACTTCCACACTCATTGGTTAGGAGATCAAAACGCTTGATATAAGAAATCAAGCCTTGTGCTTCAAGTGGTAATTGCAATTTCCATTTCCTTTCTTGTTCTTTCTTATTCCTTGTACTCTCCTTGCTATTCCTAGGGTTGGAGACTACGGATTGGAGAGAGTTTGATCTTCTTGGTGAAGAAGGAGATCTTTGGACTACTTCTAGAAGGCTGTCTCAACAGGAAGCTACTTCAAGAGGAAGGCTACTTCAAGGGGGAGCTTGAAGTTACTTCAAGAAAGGCTGCTTCAAGGTTGGTGAGACTACTTCAAGGTGAAGGCTGTCCAAAGGGTGTAGAAAGTACTATAATTTTATGTAATATCCTTGCGAGGTAATATAATTACATACTTTCAAAATCCCGGTTGGGTAAGCAACCGGGTAGTGGATTGACTTCCTTAGTATATGCTAAGGTTGGAACCACTCTAAACACCTTGTCTCCTTATTATTTCAATTGTGGTTGTTTGAGTTAAATTATTTTAAAATAATCATAAAACCCTATTCACCCCCCTCTAGTGGTTTTTGAATTGGTATCAGAGCTGGCTTCAAGGAGCTCTAATCGAGTCTTGAAGAATGAAGGGCGGTGGTGTCTACAACTGCAAGAAAAGGAAAAGTATGGACCAATCTTCAACATGTTGCAATTGGTGCTTAGGAACAAAGCACACTACACCTAGCTGTCCATGGAGGTCAAAGAAGGAAGAAGTGCATAAAGAATGCCTAATTGCTACAATAAGTAAAGAAGACAAAGAAGAGGTAAGTCTTTTTGATTTACCTAAAGAAGAGTTAATTGCTAGTCTTGAAGAGACACATAATAAGTACATTGAGTGCAAGAAGAAATTAAAGAAATCTAATAAGGCAAATGATGAGTTACATGCTAAACTTCTTGCTCTTACATCTGAAAATGAAGATCTTAAAAAGGTTATTGAAGATCATGATATTAAGCTAAAATTTGTAGAAGCAAATTGCAATCTTCTTTCCCTAGAAAAGTTAAACTTGCAAACTCAAGTAAATGATCTTCAAAAACAACCTGTTTTGTTTACACATCTACATTATGATATTATTGGGAAAGAAAGAGATTCCTTGTTATCTAATCTAGATCAAGAAAAGCTAGACATCAATAAGAGAATGGATGAGATTTTCAAGCTGCAACAAAAATTAGTAGTTTGAGTAACAATGATACCCTTGATAAAATTTTAAATAATTCTTACCATCAAATTGGAAGGAGAGGAATAGGTTATAATCCTAAAAGAAAATCTTATCAAAAACCTAGTTGGAGAAAGACACAAGCGCTAGAAAATCAATCTATGTATGTACCTAAGGGCAAATATACATATGTACCCAAGAACAACCTAGAACAAAATCATAGAAAGAGATATGAGGTTGATTCCATATGTTGTCATTATTGTTTGCATCTTGGACATTATTCTTTCTCATGTCCCTACAAGAAAAAGGATGTTGAGTTAGTATGGGTTCCATAACCCCCAAACTAAATGAATAAAATTAAGTTGAGATATGACCAAAGACTCTAACTTGTATATCTCTATTTCTATCTCAACTTAACATAATAGGACACCAAGTCAATCCAAGAAATTAAAATTTATAAATATACATCTTCAACTAACTTGTTTTAGTTTAGATTCTCAAAACCTAGCAAATTGTATATGATTAGTTGAGATTTAACCTAAATGTTACTTTGATATTTAAATGTCTCATCTTAACTAAACTGAGTTTTTTAAACTGCATAATTGAATAACCTATGATTTACTTGTAAAAAATTGCTGAGAAACAGTACAAAAACAATCTCGGTCGAGCAACTATTCGACCGAGAACATTGTCGGTCGAGCAATAGTCGACCGAACAAGTTACTGTTTTCAAGTTTGCAACAAATGTAATAAAACCTATACAAATAGTAGCATTCTCGATCAAAACGTCAACCGAGATAAATTTGGTCGACAAATAGTTCGACTGAATCAAGTTCTGCTTTACCTGTTTTCAATTGATCTAGATTGCTATCAATTTGTTATTAATCATTGATTTAATGTGAAAATCAAGAATAAGTCTTGGAGACCATCTTTGAATCAAGACATATTGATCTTTTTGCAACATGAATTAAAGTATAACATTATGAATATGAAATCCTTATTGTAAAAATGCTATATGAAGACTGATATTGAACATACTTTATTTATTGAAAAAGTTAATTAAGATGGTTTGTCTTAAATTTGAAAATCCATGAACCATGAGTGAGATTATTTTGGTTTATCCTCTACATGTTTTTAAAACTGAATCATGTTGGTATAATCAAGGAAATTACTACTTTATCATAATCCACATGGTTTATCCTACGTATTTCTTGGTCTATCTATGTAGGAACCATGTGTATTAAAATTAAATGGTCATAATCATTGTATTTCATGAAATTACATGCTTCGATCTTGATCATTGTATTGTAGATATACTTCTACTGCTCTATCATAATTATTGTGCCATGATCATTCTGTTTCATTGGTTTGTCTAAAATAATCTTTGATCCATATAAACAAACCAAAAATGGATATTGCTTTTGATCATTATGATTCAGCTCATATGAAGATGCCATTTTGCATAAATAGTAAAACTTCATGGCACAAATGTTTTTTTTAATTAAAAATCTGTAGAAATTATACTTCACATATACGTATTCAAATTGGAAATCTACAGAAATTGCCT
Source organism: Alisma plantago-aquatica (assembly GCA_963693085.1). NCBI lineage: Eukaryota > Viridiplantae > Streptophyta > Magnoliopsida > Alismatales > Alismataceae > Alisma > Alisma plantago-aquatica. Next base: position 91,801,297 of record OY856411.1, read on the forward strand.
CTTTGTTGAAATCTAGTTTGACCAAGGGGCGCTATGGTCGTAGTCAAGATCGACCTAAAATAAGCCTAACAAAATGCTCATTTGCACATCATTTTACTATACTTAATCTTAGTATCCTGATTCAAAATGTGTTTTTGAAAGGTCAAAATCAAATCTTAAAAGCTAGTTATGACCTTATAATTGCTCAAAATGATTACATTATTACTCCCCTAGAAGATATATATATGTACACATCTAGTCTCTCACTTGCATTAAAAACTAGCTCAAAATTTTATCTACAGCAACTTCGTCGATCAGCAAAAATTTTCGACCGAAACATACTCGGTCGACGAATTCGTCGACCAAAAACATCTCGGTTGGCTATACTTCTTGACCGATACTCACCAAGTAAATGTTGTACAGTCGAACCCAGATATATTTTCGGTCGACAAAATGTTCAACCTAGCCAACATCGGTCGATGACATTGTCGACCGAGGTCAACCTTGTGAACCCCCATTTGTGTGAATTAAAAGGCAATATTCTGATTAAAAAAAATTATAATAGCTAGTTTTCGATCGACCGTTGGACGAACGAGAGGAGCATCTGCAGAAACGATTGTTGCGGTCGTCGGTCGACATATTGTCGACCGAAATGGAATCAGTTTTGCTATGAATAGAGCCCAAAATGACCATTTTCTTCACAACTTCACATTCTCACTTCTGTTGATCCTCTCTAGTGCATTCTTGTGCAAGTTTTTAGCATCTCTACATCCAAGTCTTGCCTTGCTACTTCTCCACTTCAAAAAAACAAGATGGCTTCCTCATCATCGCGTGGAAAGAAGCAAGTTGCAACTAGGAAAGGAAGGATGGTCTCTCCAGCGCTGCTGTTCATCAACGACATCCCATTCAACAATGCAGATGCAGGCGATCGCTACCTCAGGCTATCCTCAAGAACTCCTCTTTCACGACGGCCAATCGACGTCTTGGACTTCCACAACATTGTTGATCTGGAGGAACTCTTTGAGGTGCAACATTTGTCTGAATTTCTGAATCCCTCCTTCCATTCCTACTCCTCAAAAGTAGTTAACGAATTCTATGCCAACATAAACCCACATCCTGACCATGATTCCTTCTCTTCTATGGTTAATGGGTATGGATTCCATTTTTCTAAGGAGGGTATTCTTAGCATGCTTAACATAGATATAGAAGACTATAAAGATTTTATTGATCTCACCACCGGAAATCTACTAAATAAACTTTCTCAGGATGACACTACCACTAGCTTAAGTGACATTAAAAGATCCATCTTTTTATCCAATACCACTTGCCATGAAGATAGGGGTACCTATTATGCCATAAACTTAAAACCTGAAGCTAGGATCTTAAACCTCATTGTTTCCACCAATATCCATCCTCGGGCAAATAAATCTGAAGTACCCACTTTTTGCATGTACCTTATCTATGCCATTCTAAAAGGTATCCCCATAAATTTCATTCGTATCATCCTTAAGAATATGCTTGAGTTCTCTGGCAATCCACCTTATGCTGACTTTGTTTGCCAAATTACTCAACATTTTCTTAAGAAGAATATTGAGGACCTAGGTTATACATGGGATAGGAAACCTCAAAAGATATGTAAAAATATAGTAGAGAAGATGGGAATCGACTTTGGCCACAAAAGGGCTAGGACTGAAGGGGAGACATCCACCCAAGACATACCTCCACCACCTCCTCCTACCAACCTACCCCATGATCCTATGACAAACACCTTAACATACATAGCTGGATCTCAATATCACCTAAGTAGGAAATTGGATTACAATCACCATGCCATGACTTACTTAAATCAAAGGATGCAAGCCCTTTTTCCTAACCAACCTGATGAATATCCTCATTCCCTTAATCCTGGCATGCTAAACCCATACAATCCTTCCTACAACTACTATCAAATTCCACCTCCACCATCTCCTGATCTCACTCATACTCAGTTTTCCCCAATCCAACTCCAAGACATTGCTGCCCACTTTCGCTTCGATCGTGTTCCCACCTTCTTGGAGGCTTATGCTTTAACCAAGACAGGTGCCTTGGAGTGGCAGACACTGGTCAAATATTATGGAGCTGAGCCCTTAATTGGAAAAGACCCAGAAATTTATGTAATCCTTCGGTCTTTTCAGTGAGAGATATCTTTGTAATGTTTGTAATGGAATGGCTATCTTTGTAATGATTGTAATGGATATCTTTTTATAAGCAAGTATGTCATGCTTTATGGGTCATCTTATAAATTGTATGAACACTAAGTTGTTATGAATAAAAGTGTTTTTCTATGGCTTCATTTGGACATATACATGTTATATAAGAATATTATAGTAGAGCATAAAAATAAGGGGGAGTAATATATGCAATGAACCAAAAAGGATCCCATTCTTTGCAAATGATTGAAAAATAAATTATGGCTAAATTTGAAAATGCATCACTTGTTTTTAAAATTGAATATCTCTTTAAGGGGGAGCATAGCATAAAATTAAGGGGGAGAAATAAAGAGTCATACTAAATGATTATATTGGATATCCTTTTGAAATGACAAAGTGGGAGAAATAATATAAAATCAAAAACATAAAATAAAATGAATAAAATGAGTTTCATAATATCTCGGCCAACATCCACTTGCAAAACAAGAATGGCTACAAAAGGTAAACTTCATGTATGAAACTCACATGATTTATATTTCCTTATTTTATATTTAGGAAATGTTTGTCATCTTCAAAAAGGGGGATATTGTTGGCTAAATTGGACATTATTATAATCCCTTTGTTTTGATGATGACAAAAATTTCATTCTTGTGAATCTAACGTGCTACTTGAGTGTTGCAGGATAAGGTGGATGACAAAACACTTGGAAGATCTATTTGCTAACTTTGCTTTAAGTCATGAATGTAATCAAATGTAAATACTTGTACAAGTACTTAGATATCATGTAAATGAAGAATTTAGATCTTCCCTAGTCAATCACAATACTTAGATATGTCATCCCCTACAATAGTGTCACAATTGCACATTCATACACACACTTAGTACTTAGTTTAAAACATTGAAACATGGTTAATCTCGGTCGACAAAATTCTCGACCGACACACTCTCGGTCGACAAACTCTTCAACCGAGAAAGACCCAGGTAGCCGTTAGACACAACAGACAAGGTAGTTGGGAGTTGGATTAGAACGTTATATACACTTGTTCCATACAGTCCTTCGGTCGACAAGTCCTCGACCGAGAAGGACTCTCGGTCGACAATTCTTCGACCGAGATGAGTTCTGTCTGCACTTTTCAGAGTTAATTAACTAGCCATTGTTAAAGCAACTAATGGTTACCTAACAGCTAGTTAAGCACTAAGAACCCCCTAGAAAGTGTCTAGAACATTCTTAAGCATCCATAGGCCATTCCTATAAATAGGACAAGCCATATGACACCCAAAGTACACTTGTGCAATACTTGAGCTTACATACTTGTAATTGGCAATCTGTTTTGAGCAATTGAGGAACACTAGTATTTGCTATTCATTTCTCTTGCTCCAAATTCGTGTCCTATAGGCTAGCATCTGCTATCCACTAAACCTACACTTCCATACTCATTGGTTAGGAGATCTAAACAGTTGATATAGGAAATCAAGCCTTGTGCTTCAAGTGGTAATTGTAATTTCCATTTCCTTTCTTATTCTTTCTTATTCCTTGTACTCTCCTTGCTACTCCTAGGGTTGGAGGCTAGGGATTGGAGAGAGTTTGATCTTCTTGGTGAAGAAGGAGATCTTTGGACTACTTCTAGAAGGTTGTCTTAATGGGAAGCTACTTCAAGGGGGAGCTTGAAGTTACTTCAAGGAAGGCTGCTTCAAGGTTGGTGAGACTACTTCAAGTTGAAGGCTGTCCAAAGGGTGTAGAAAGTATTGTAATTTTATGTAATATCCTTGTGAGGTAATAAAATTTAATACTTTCAAAATCCTGGTTGGGTAAGCAACCGGGTAGTGGATTGACTGTCTTAGTATTTGCTAAGGTTGGAACCACTCTAAACACCTTGTCTCCTTCTTATTATTTCAATTGTGGTTGTTTGAGTTAAATTATTTTAAAATAATCATAAAACCCTATTCACCCCCCTCTAGTGGTTTTTCAAGATTATGGTGAAACGTTAATTAGATTTTCTCCTTAGCAGCACAAAAAATAAATTAAATGTATACAATCACTTGCAGGAGCAAGAAATGCTTAACAGAAAACAATGATTAATCCATTTGGAGCATACTAGTAAAACTCATGAATGCCAAGAACACCAAACAAATTGGGGTTTTTAGTGGTTATTCCCTACTTGTTACAAAAATTTTCTTGCCTAAAGATATAATGGTTTACTCAAAATTTACCTTTTTCTTTGTTTCAGATGGTTGTGTGACAAGTACATTTATGAAATAAAAATTCATAAAAGTTGACCCTAAATGACAACAAGGATGCCATATTCTAGGTTGAATTGAGTTTTTGGGTTAGGGGAACACAACATAAGATATATAACCTCAATAGTGACTGGTCATTTGTTAATCTTAGATATGCACAATTTCTCCTATTTTATGGTTATAGTTATGATTTGTTTTGCTATTCTCTCTATCCAACCTTCTACTGCATTGTAGTGTGTCATGACACACACTTTCCTTCATAGAGATGACATGTAATGTTCTTGGTGTGTGGTTTCTAGTTACCATACCACATGGTAGTAGTTTTATTCCCATGGTATATCTGCTGGTAGCTGTCCTGTGTTTCTTGCTACTGCTACTACCACAACTATAACTGGCACTCTGCAATAGCAGTAGGAGCATAACAGCTCCATCTTATGCAATATTCAATGACCTGGACGGACATTCATTCACATAGTGATTCCACTTGATAAGATTCAAAGAGCATACTTAAGTGATGACATGAGCAAGTCAGAACACATACCAAAAATGTAAACCAAAACTTGTAAAGACAAATCTATTTTCCAGCCAAGGTAGATCTTTTATATATTTTATATATGCCCACATGGAAAATGTTGTATAACGTTGCTTATTTTATTAAATGAGATTGTTTACTATACATTTTCTAGCCAAGGAATATCTTAACTGTTATTGTATTAGCAAGTATCAATTCATCAATTCCAGAAGTGTTGAATTTTATGCACATGCACATGGCTTTTCCTGATCCATGGACAAGCTGGTTTAACTGTTATTGTATTAGCAATTAGGTGAGAACAAATGACATAATTATGGAACATATAACATAAAATTATGGAACTTATAACATAGTTTTGAATGAAAATGTACATCTTAATCACCCAAGGTGTTGAGGTACAAAATTTCATAGAGGAGGAAATGTTTATCACCAAGTATCAATTCATCACCAACTCCAATGTGTTTAAGAGAGTGAAAAAGGTTGCTTAATGGAAACCATCTAATACATTTGCAACAAAAGTATGGGGTATTGTTTGGAGACCAAAAAATATCTTAGGCATATAAAATATGATTGGAGAAGAAGATCTCACAGTACATGTCATATCCTAAGGCAAAATTATCCATCATGGCAAGAGTGTTGGTGATATATTGTTGATAATCTCCTTGGAAAGACATAGGTCTATGGAAATCTTACCTTCATGATCTAAATGAGAAATGTCAGCATGAACAATCCCAGATCTAGGTCTTGTATGGGGCAAAAATGGATGAATCATTTATGTCTTTATGATACTTAAATATAGACCAAAGACTGGGCCTCGATCTAGGATACATTATAGAGACTGAGAAACAACACCAATGTCTCCAATGAGTTTTTCATCATCACGATAGAGTGAAAGGAGTCCAAGATGACATTCCTTCTTCACCTATAAAATAACAGAATGCAAATCCAATAAGAAAAGGAGTGCTTAAGTAGATTTTCTTATTGGACACCAACAACCAGAAAAATAGATGCACTTTGGTGCATTTATAGGGGAGCTATATTAAAACCCAACACAATGTGCAATAGAAGAACTATGGAGACAAACTTAATCAATCATGTAGATCTTTACACCATGTACAACACTTTTTTGATATTGCTTGGAGCCATTGTGACAGTTGTATGATGTTGTTTGCCATACAAGAAGGCCTACGACAATTTATAAAATGTCCTCAACACCACCAAAAACACCATCATTAAGTTGATGATCCTTAATATAAGAGACAAAATATGAAAGACACCTTCATTGTGTAAGCAAGCCTAAAGAGGAGCACAATCTGCTAAAAAAAGCTTCTATGCATAACTGAATCCAACAGAGTAATCTCACATCGAAAAATACTAACGTGAGATGATAGTGTTTATGAGGGGCTTAGAATGGGGGATAATTGCAATAAATACCTAGGTAGAAATCTACGTATATATATTTAGATATAGAAATAATGCAAAAGAGTAATGCTCAGAAAATATTGAATACCTCATTTGAATGGTGAGCTATTGGTGTGAAGGACACATTTTCATACTCGATAGGCAAGGGAATCTTTTCCAAGAATTCTTTAAGGATCTAAGTACATCTTCTAAATTGAAGTTCTAATAACATGCCTATTGAGGGATCTAGACTGTCATCACCCATCTCCATGAGAGCATACCTAGAAAAATATAAAAAAATTGGTTTTAGTGAGGTATATTGAATTTACAAAAGTTAAAAAACCAAACATTTGGATTGAGAGCACTCCCACCGACTTTTATATTTCCTGGATACAAAAGACTTTCCTAAAGTTTGCAACCATAGGGTCTAGCTTGCACTGCATCACAACAACACTGAGTTGACGCAGACCTAACTCACCATAATGGAGATAATTGCCTTCATCCCAGAATTCCAATTACCAGATTTAACATCGGTTTTCATGATATCAGAGCACATATATCCTCAATTTCCATTCCCAAAGTAGTCTACAACAATAGGGTATATCTTGAAGTGCATCAAAACAACAAATGCAAGTATGAAGCTAAAAACCATCAGATAATTATGAGATCAAGTGGGGGAACAAAGATAACAAGGCAAGTGTTCCTAAACTTTTCATTAAGTTTTACAACAAACCAGAAACAAGAGATTGACCTTCTTCCTATAGTTGAGAAGAAATCATCACTTAGTACATAAAACCAAGAATCTAGAAAAGATATGAACTTAGTACACTAAACATGTGTACAAACTCATGTTGTACACACTAAGAAAATATACAGATTGCACATTCTACTCCCCCTCAAGCCGGTGTCAAGATATCATAACCATAGGAACTATTTATGCAAAAGATGGAGCGATTTATATCATAAGATTTTGTAAACAGACTTCATTGGCCATTTGTTTAAGGTGACATGTTAACAAGCTTCTACTGCTACAAACAGAGTGCCAAAAGGGAAAACAAGTAACTCAGTTGACCAGCTGACAGGTGAAGCTAACATGGAACTCAACTGTATATAGAAAAAGTAGAATCTAAAATTGCAAATAACTAACTAGCATGTCTTCTCATGAGGCTTACAAATGCTACATAGGTCCTTGACATACCTTCATGGTATCCTATGTGGGATTAAACCACATGTCTAAACGAAATCATGTTAATAATGTACTAAAAAGTATAATAAATAAAACACAACTAGGTTGATCATAGAACCAGCCTAATAATTATCCATACAGTGGTGTCTGTGTGGTGTATGTGTAAATGTGTAGGTTGTCTTACGAAAGAATCAAAAGATTTTTCATTTTTAGTAGAATGGCAAAAAGATTTCATCCTAGATATAATATGTTTCCTACTTTTAATCAATTAACTTTGACTGATTCACCCTGTGCCCAATTAACACCAGTCTTTGGAAAAAAAATCTAAGAATCAATATTATTTATTAGTGCAGATTATAATAGTAATGTAGATGCCTTCAGAGTAGAGATTTACCATTATAGGCTTCCTAACATAAGCACACTAACACTGGTATTGAAAAGAAGCAATAAATATTTCAGTTTACTTATGGAAAGAACCAAAATCAAAGTTTCAATGAACAACAAGAGTCATATGTGAACTCAAGAGAAATAGAAAGCATTCCATCATCAAAACTAGAAGCAAGAATGATCTGTACTCAACATCTCAGCTACTAACTCAAATACAAAAGAAAACTCTTCAAACTATGAAAACTCTTCAAACCAAGAAAGCCTTTGCAAAAACAACATTGAATTTCACTCTAAAATATATGGGGAGGAAAGAGGAGGAAGCTCCATCTCTTTGTTGTCATATTACAACTGGGATTCCAAATACTCACCAAATTCACAATACTTTGTCAACCAAAAAGCAATTGGGGCCTAGGATTCAGACTTCCAAAAATCTTTAATTTTTTTCTCCTTGCAAAACAAGTTTGATTTTTTTTCAAAAGTTCTGACTTGATTGATGCTTCAATACTAAAAGCTAGGTACTATAGGGTATGTGATCTCTTGAATGCGTGGTGAATTTTTGTCCCAAGATACATGTGGAGAGCATATGGGTGGAACATCAATGCCAAATCGGAGGCTAACATTTGGAATGAAAATTGGATACTTGAGAGGATGGCTTTTGGACACCATACTTAATTTGTTTAAGGTATGTCCTCATTCTTATGAGTGAGATGATAAAAAAATCTACTATTGAATAGGATCTGAACATGATATCCTCCTACACCAAACATGACCAAATAGAGAACATTCCAAAAATGTGTATATGTCCCTCAAGGAATGCCTTTATGTGCTAGTATCCAAATGAAGATATATCTTCTTTTATCTCTCTTCTTACTAGTTGGGGGATCACTCTTATAACTCTATTTTATTAATACTAGGGAACTACTTGATATAAAACATGATAACAATTAAAACGAACCTTATAGACATGTACCTGGATGTGATTTATGTGAGTTTTCACATTCTTCATGAACCTCTTATCCAAGTTGAATGAGATAGTCCCCGACCAGAGTCAACCTCAAGATAGTCTCCAACTACCAATTTTTTAGAGCTCACAAAGAGACTCCATCTAGTTGTGAAGAGATGCCTCCTATGTATTCTTGCATATTAGAAACATAAAATACATTATATTGTGTTGATGAGACTTTATGGAAGAAGAAAAATTAGGTAGTAACCATTATTTACATTTAAATAAGCCATAACAAAGAGATGTGATTACAGATGCATTTAAAATGGAAAAATAGAACCAATATACCAATATACCAAATAAAGTCTGCTCGAGAGATACTTGTACAAAGTGAGTATTAACAAAAAGAAGTATCAACCACTTCATTTTACCATCATAACAATGCCATACATGCTATGGTTCATTTACCACCTCCTGAGAAGTTCATCTGACATCTTATGTACATTGGTTCATTATGTATTGACATGCATATCAGTCATCTTAGACCATCTCACACCTACTGGTCAGTAGCCCCATCTATAGAATTTGTAATATGGAGACTTTGGTTCATTATGTACATTGACACATTGGCATGCTAAAAAGATCAGCTTGACAAACTGAGCCACAAAAAATCCAACAGAAGGAAGCAACTAAATAACAACAAGAAAGATCAACTTATTATGTCAAAAAACAATTACATCAACATTAGAAAGAACATCTTTGTTGAAGCACTGCCAACCACACATACCTTCCTTAGCCCATTGAACCGGATGACTTGTCTGTTTTCAGCCTTGATGACCTGTAGCTGATTCCCACTAGAACGTATGTTACTTCATAAAGCTTTGTGGCTGTCAACTTCTGTGGTGAGATAGGAGAACATCCTTCACTACCTTCCGGCTAAAACAGTAGGTGAACACAATGTAGGGTAAATGGGTTTTTTATATAGATGGTTCAACAACAAACAAGTTAACCATATAATAAAATGTTAAGTACATTGCAGTCATAGAATATATTTAAAAGTCAGCTTATTCATATAGTGCAAAGTACACTAGGAAGTTTGTAAAGACTTTTTCAATCATTATCTAGAGTGATTTTATAGCTAAAGGACCACTCATGGCATTTCAAAGATGCCTTGATAGTCTCTAATCCCTGAACATTGTTGATCATGACTGAAGAGGGATAAGACAACATGTAGTAGGTGGGAAAATAAATGGAGAAGAAGAGGGAGTGAAACACAATAATCCAGATAAAAAGAATATAGAATAAAAATAACAAGTAATGGAACAGATGGTATGACTAAGGATTAAACAAAATAAAGTAATGTTGATACAAATTCAAGAAGGCATGTTGCCATTCACGAAATATAAGAGCACCTATAAAATTATTGATTTAACAAACAACTGGTTTCTTTTCCTTTCCGAATCGAGACCATCCCAACAAAAACAACGAGAAAGGTGTGCTCTCTCCCCAAGAAACCCTGCCCTCTTCAAGCACACCCTGCTAACTAAAGGAAATAGATTTTAGGAAGAGGTACAAGAGCCATAGCAAGATGAAGCCATATGATTATCCATAAAGATCATAAGTAAGAAGGAAAACCTGTAGTATAATAGTAGAACCTAGCACACACCAGTAAGAAGGAAAACTCAAATCTATATAAAGACCAGACATTAGTGATGCCTTGTAACCACTTACCTCTATCACTCCTTATCAACTAATGGATGCATACATTCTTCATCGTGTGGTTCATTGCAATGAGTACATTTATGGAGTGACATCCTTCCTTTAGTCTCTCCCATGGTCTCTTCTCATGGAGTAGATACCCATCATATGCAGCTTCCATAAGCAACTAAGACGCAAAGAGTGAAGGCATCTCTCTCAAGAATGGACCCCATCACACAACTATAACTACCTTAAGAGTAATTTTGATGTGGAACTAGATTTTGAAGCAAAAAAAAAACCACAAATGCATAGATGATCCATCACATAGGGATTTCAGACACACATTCTCTGTTATAGGACATTCTCTCTTGTTTTAAATTCCAATTAGTTGTAAAGGATGACTATCTCATGCTTATCTAAATGAAAAAAATCAATTATAGTGTGGGACTAAAACCCCCACAAGATAGAGTGTAAGATTGAACAAGCATTTCCCATATCTCACGAACTAGACCATCTAGCTTATGAAGACTATTGTTAGCATAGAATGCCCTGCAAGTATCACATTGAAGCATCTAATAGAGAAATAACTCACTTTCACTATAGATATAGGTTTTGAGAACCTAACCCAGAAGCTCAAACATTGCTTAAATGTAAATCTCACAAACAAGATGCTCAAACATTGCTCATTTCTAAAAACCATAAACCATTCATAGTGAATGTATTGTCCATAATACTAAGATTCTCCATAAAAAAAATCAAAAGCAGGTCAAAACAAAATAGGATTGTCATTTGTCAGCATTGTCTACGACAACGGACATGAAACAACATTATTTGGATCATCATGTACTAATAAAAAATTGGATTAAAGAAAAACAACTATATATGTCATCTCTCTAGACAGTGTCCAAGAATGCAGTTATGTTTAAAGTTCATGTCCTGCAACAAATGGAAAAAACTTTAGATACTACTTTTATTTTCAATTATGTAATATTATAAGCATACTTTATGCTCACCTTGGCAATATATGTGGTTTTGGCCATGCTATGACGTTGCCAACAACATCATCAATAGATTGATATTGATCATAGGGTCTCACTAGAGGATCGTTGTCCAACAAAGCAACCTCTACAAAAACACCAAAAAATGATGAACCTAAAATTGCACCTCCCACCCTTTTCATGGGGTCAACCTCAGATACTCGACCGAATGCAATTCTAGCATCTGGATCTGTGAAACTCAGCAGATACACATCCTAGAAAAAAAATATAGTTTACATAAAAAATTTATATAAACATAAAATGAAGTGCAATTTACACAAATACAAACATACTTGTCCCTTCTTAAATTATGAATGTCTTATATGGAGTGGAGTTTACATTGATAAGTTTGTCTGCATAATTATTTTATTTTTTTCATAAGTCCATAAAAGTCAACATGGAAAATAACTGATACCACACATCTTGTATAAAATGTATGCATACATGGCCAGTGCCAACATGTTTTGCTTTACTGTTTCCTACTATAGTTAAGGCAAGTACCTCCTCTAATTTTTGGTTGAATTTATCCTTTTGTTCTTGCAGTTTTGCATCAAATTCCAATTATTGTTCTTCAAGCTTATCCTGGAAATGCTTCCTTTGCGCTTCTTTAGCTTATTGATATTTACGATTCTTGCCCAAGATATCAGAAGGTGATGGTCCAAGTCCATAACCATGAACATATCCTGGTTTCTCTTCTCCCATAACATGCCTATAAATTTCATCTGAAGTAACATCAGGTTGTTTTCTTCGCAGCTCTTCTCCTTCCTCAGAAAATTTTTCCTACATTCAACAAATCATAGGAGATGAATTTTATACCAAATATATACCTCTTTGCAATTAGTATATGTAACATAATACTATAGGATAGGATGTGATGCCCTTAGGGTTCGGGAGCCGGGGAGGCGGCCGTGGAGGCGGCCGCGGGAGCCTTGTGGCCGGGGGCAAGGTCACGCCAGCCTGAGTACTAGCACGATGGAGTATGACGTCTTGACAACAACATCACATGTTTCTACCAGCACGGCGGCCGCTGCACCTACGGCGGAGGCCCAATCCACAGATTCATCCATGTAGGATGCTGCAACCACAGAAGCCACCCCGCGACGTTCCTATATGGAGGCGTATGTAGGGAAAAATACTAGTCTTCTTTCTTATATCAACCCTACTTCTCCTGACATCCTTAAGGAGGAGGATATTAAGGTCGACCTTTCCGGCGCCCTGCCTTCCTTTTCGGTCCAGCACTCGTCCCTCGAACCCCTCCTGGCGCCCTGGCAGTTTGCAGTCGTCGTAAAGGCCATCGGCATCACGATAGGGTTTCAGGCTCTGGTTAATAAGATCAACCTCATGTGGCTGCCGACGGCGCAGTTTAGGGTCATCGACCTGGAGAACGGGTACTACATAGTGCAACTTGGCAACCAAGATGACTATGTTAAAGCCATGACCGGCGGCCCGTGGACTATTTTTGGTAATTATCTGTCCGTCCAATCCTGGACACCTGCGTTCCGGCCGTCCGAACGCATCCCTCGCAAACTGGTATTGTGGATGCGAGTAGCCGAGCTCCCGGTCTTCCTGTACCAGAACCAGCTTCTCACTCACATCGGAAACGTTGTGGGTAAAACCATCAAAGTGGATGAGAACACTCTCGTGGGCAATCGGGGGAAATTTGCTCGAATCGCCGTGGAGATCGACACTCAGAAACCGCTGCTGCCGGCCATATTCATCAATGGCGAGCACTTTCGGTTGGAGTACGAGAACTTGCCGCAGATTTGCCTGAAGTGTGGTCGTCTTGGCCATGTTGGCGATGAGTGCAAGCAATCGTCCGCCCCCGCCGCAGACCTGGCATCCACCTCGATCCTGATTCCGGTCCCGACAGTTAGCTACACTGCTGCGATCCATGCAAAGATGCCTGAACGACATAAACCTGCGACTGCCAAACCTGCGAGCAACACTCGCATCCCTGCGGGCGCAGGGGGGCAGGCCAAGCAGCCCGCAACCGCCAGTGTTTCCAGCCCAGGGGAGGAGGCCGATGGATTCCAACCTGTCCTGAGCAAGAAGGCGAAGCAACGGCTACGGTAGAAGGAGGCCGCAGCAAAGGCGCAGAAAGCCGGTGAGGATAAAGGCAAGGAACCGCCCCCTCCAGATAACACTGCCGTCCGTCTATCTGAGAACGAGGTCGTGGCTGGGAGGGCGCATATCAATGCTGATGACACCGTATTTCAGTTCCAGTCCGCCCAGATTGATGGCGCAGCAGCCACCAGTAGGCACAGTGGCCGTCATGTCAGGAACGACGGTGGGTTTGTAATGCTGAGAAATCGTAAAATTGTCATTCAGACTACACAGAGCCCGGATCGCGTTCGTAAGAAGGGGCGCGTCCGAGAACCAGTGTTGTGAAGGCCCAGCCAACCCCACCCCCCAGGCGAAACGCGTCCTGGAATTCCAGCAACACCTCGAGGAGGCTACTGCAGCACGTATCGAGGCCATGCCAAGTGAGGATGAAGAACAGTCTGTGGGACTGTGTGCAGCTCTTCAATAAGTTCTGAATGAACGTGTTCTGCTGGAACCTACAAGGTGCAGGCCTTGATAAGAAGATCCAGCTAATCAAAGAAATGAAAGTTAGTCATAAACTAAAAATAGTTGCCATCATTGAGCCTCGATGTAGTGGCACTACTGCTGATAACATAATCAAGAAATTGGGCTTCAACTCCTCGCACAGAGTTGAGGCAAATGGGTTCTCAGGTGGCATATGGCTTGCTTGGGATCACCATATTTGTTCAGTGGAGATTCTGATGAATCATCGTCAATTCATCCATTGCAATATCAACTCCAGCTGGTTCCTAACCATCGTCTACGCGAGTCCCAACCCTTCCAAAAGGCACTTCCTTTGGGAACGCCTGGAGGAAATTTCCCAATCTGTCTCGACAGCCTGGGCGGTAATGGGAGATCTCAACACCATGCTCAATGTGAATGAGAAGCGTGGGAGTGTCTTCTTCGACTCTCGGGCAAGTAGGCGTTTCCATGATGCTCTCATTAACACTGGCCTTGCGGAGCTTAATTCCAACGGACCTTTCTTCACCTTCCAACGCCAAACACTCATGGATCGTCTGGATCGGGTTATTGCTAACTCAGAGTGGATAGACAAATTCGAGAATGTGTCTGTCACTGTGCTGCCCCGGATTTACTCTGACCACCATCCTATTCTGCTTTCTTGCGGTGATCGGTCAGCTCGGAGGCCTTTCTTCCGCACCAAGGCTTGCTGGAATTGCACCCCCACTTTCCGTGACGAGCTCCTCTGCCAATGGCCGGCAGACTCGACGTTCCAGGTCGGCCTCGGCCTCTTTAAAGACCAGGCTATCAAGTGGGAGGCAAAGCGTGCGAACGCGCAACGCAAAGAGAAGCAACGTCTCCTCGCCCATATCACAAGGGCCCAGGTACAACAACAAACCCTACCTTATGATTCTTTTATTGACGAATCTATCAGCTCCCAGGAACGCCTGCATGAGATTCTCCTTAAGGAGGAGCTGGACTGGCAGCAGCGCGCGCACATCGACTGGCTCAAGGCGGGCGACCTGAATACCAAATTCTTCCAATCCTTTGTGAAGGCGCGTAGGCATTACAACAAGATTAGCTGGCTAAAAAATGCGGATGGCGTTTGGGAATCGTCCCCTGGCGCGATCGGGATGCTTGTCCGTAATTTCTTCGAGCACCTATTGTCTCAGGCCCACCCTACAGATATGCGTCGCGTCCTTCTTTTTCCTGGGGCCTTCCCCGCTATCTCTGCTGATGACTATGCCAAGCTGGAAGCTGAGCCTACCATGGTGGACGTTAAAAGGGTAGTTTTCTCCATGGCGCCGCTGAAAGCACCTGGCCCCGACGGTGTGCATACGGGCTTCATCCAAGCAAACTGGGATTGTGTGGGCTCGTCTGTTGTCCGCACTGTCCAAGACGTTTTCCGTACTGAGTATATTGAGGAAACTCTAGCTGACTCGCATATGGTACTGATTCCTAAAGTTGCTGCTCCACAAAGTTGCGGAGACCTCAAACCTATCTCGCTGAATAATACCTATTTCAAGATCATCTCCAAGGTCATCGTTGAGCGATTGAAACCTTTTATGAATGGATGGATTGCTCCTACACAATCCAGCTTCATTCCAGGGCGACACATTAGTGATAACATCTTGCTTGCTCAAGAAATCATACACTCCATGAGATTCCGCTCTTTGAAGACACCTTGTATGTGCATCAAGCTTGATCTTGCTAAAGCCTTTGACAAGATGAACAGGGACTTCATCTGGGACACTCTTCAAAGGACAGGTATCCCAAACAAGCTCGTGAACATCACTATGCAAATCATCAGCAATGGTTCGACTTCTATTCTTGGGGAAGGAGTCCCTCTCTCGCCTTTCAAGTCCACGCAGGGTGTCCGGCAGGGAGATCCGGTGAGCCCTTATGTCTTCGTCTTATGTATGGAGCGTCTCAGCCAGGCTATCTCAGCTTCGGTTGCAGATGGTGAATGGAAGGCCATCACTCTTTCCCATGGAGGACATCAACTTTCTCATCTGTTCTTTGTGGACGACATCCTTCTCTTAGGAGAGGCTTCGGTCCGTCAAGCTTGTGTTATCAACACTGTGCTGAGAGCCTTCTCTGAAGCTTCAGGACAACAAGTCTCTAAACCGAAATCTAAATGCTACTTCAGCAAGAACATTCAGCGACCCTTGGCCCGCTCGATCAGCAGGCGTTTGGGTTTTGGGTGGACTCAGGACCTTGGACGATATCTAGGAGTGTCGTTGCTGCACCATCGGGTGAACAAGGAGACTCATGGCGATATTTTGGCTACCATTCAGAGGAGACTTAACAGTTGGACTCTCCGGCATCTGTCTCTAGCTGGGAGGGTAACTCTTGCCAAGTCTACCCTACAGACAATTCCCACTTATACCATGCAAACCGTCAAGCTGTCTCCTCGCCTCTGCGATGACATCAACCGTATGGTCCGACGGTTCATTTGGTCCGGTACCGGTACTCAGTAGAAATCTTCTTTGGTCGCATGGAGGAAGGTCTCCTCTTCCAAGGATGTGGGAGGGTTAGGGATCCGTGATGCCCGTGACCAGAATGACGCGCTCATGATGAAGAATGTATGGATCTTTCTAAATGATAGCTCCAAGATTTGGACGAGGGTGATGCGCGAGAAGTATGTCAGGGGGGATCGCTTCGCCTCCATCCCCTGCTCTTCAGCCTGGAGTTTCATTAAGAAGAACTTGGGCAGCATCACCAATATCTGCCACAAGACGATTAACAACGACCTATCCACCAACGTCTGGAAGGACAGATGGCTGTCCGGGCGCTCGGTGTTGGACCTCTGCCCTTCTTGGCCCGTCCCAGCCGATCTCAGTGACCTTCAAGTTGGATCTATGTGTCTGACGGAGGGGGGTTGGGATTGGGAGTTTATTCAACACTACCTTCCGGAGTCCTCCTGGCTCGCTATTACCTCTACTCCGGCGCCAACACCTGAAGCGGGCGGCGACGAATGGATATGGCCACTGGAAGCGAACGGAAATTTCTCGTCGCGATCCTGCTACCGATGGATTCGAGGTGGTAAGGAGGTGCACACCCCAGGGCTGTGGGGTCGGATCTGGGGTCTGAAACTACCCGAGAGAGTTAAGCTCTTCCTCTGGCTTCTTCAACATGGGGCGCTTATGACTAATGTGGAGAAAATCCGGCGACACATGGATGTCTCGGAGCTTTTCCCGATTTGTCAAAACCACCAGGACACCATTGTTCATGCTCTCCGGGACTGTACGTCCAGCCGAGCTGTTTGGACGCGCATTGTCCCAGGAGCTACCCACTTTTCTCTCGGCGACACGGAATGGATCCATTGGTGCATTGGAGATGACGGTGGTTTGAGTACCAGTCGCGATCGTGCCTTGCGTGCGGTCACCTGCTGGCACCTATGGACTTGCCGAAACATGCAGATACACCAGTGGGTCACTCAGTCTGCTGGAACTAAGGCTGCTTTCGTTCAGGCTCGGGTGGACACCATCCTCAGGAGCCAGGCTACTCGTGGGCAATGTCCCAGAAAATCTAGGATATCCTCTCCTCAAATCCCGGCTAGGGGGTTATATGTCTTCACTGACGCGGCCTTCAAGCACACACATAATCATGCCGCCGTTGGGATTCACGTGGTCAGCTCACAAGGCACCCATGTCCTGGGGTCTTGCCAGATTGTCGCCTCTTCCTCACCTCTGCACGCTGAGATTGCGGCCATTCTTCAAGCCCTGCGCCTGTGCACCAACAATAATTGGCGCGACTTCTACATCTTCTCAGACTCTGTCGAAGCTGTGAACACCTTCACAAAACCCAACCCATCTCCCAGGTATACTGCGTATGTCAGGGAGTCCTTACAACTGCATGGTGCACCGTTGCAAGGCGCAGTCCTTCATGTCCCTAGGGCCTATAATGGAGCGGCTGACAGCTTAGCTAAATTCTCTTTACATAGCTCGGCTTCCTTTTCTTTTAATTCGTTTGTACCTCCTTGGTTTACCGTTGGAAACCATGTAGACATTAGTACTGTTTTATCCATTGTTGGGCACGGAATGAATAATACTTAGCCCCGCTATTTTAAAAAAAAATACTATAGGATAGGATGTGTTGTACTAAACTTTTGGCGGATTCAACATCAACTATGCTTCCATCTTTTTTACGATGAGTTTTCTCAAAAAACATTATGGGATCCACTTCTCTGCCTGTTTCCTTCTCCATATTTATCATTCAAATGAGGTTATTGTAAATATCAAATAAATGGATGTCATCAAATTGTCTAAATGGATCACAAAAATTACTAACTTACATCATATTTCAGACATGCAAATGACTTGGTTCATGTTGTGTGGCTAACCTTTTGAAATTTTCTATTGTCTTGTTAGTTATAGACTTCCTCTATGGAAAACATTGCAGTATTGTGCATAGTAATTATCTGTGAGGTACTTTAAGTATCAATGAATAGAAAAAAAATATTACCTTTCCTTTATTACTCCTCCAATAATCCACAAGAAATTTCCAATGAGACTTTTCCACGTGGGGAACAACTTGTTCAAGTTGTTGTTCTTATGGACTATCTTCTAGGAAGTATAGTCTCCTTAACTCCCACTTGTGGTCCTTCCATTTCTTTCCTAGTCTCTTCATTGTCCACTCATTTAGATCTGAATCCATTGTGAATTTACCCTACTGACATAAATGATATCAATTAGATGCTTCATTTAACCATTTAAAAATACAATTTAATAATATACCATCACCAAATTCCATATAGAATCTTTTTTATTTGCTAGAAATTGTCTCCAATCCTCATAGTTTAGTGGACAAATATTGGGATCTCTTGCAATGGTCGTCAGATAACTTGATAAGTGGCATTGGTTTTCACCTACTGGTTGTCCAATGTTGGATCATCAGGCTTTCTTTTCCAGACTTTCAAACATTGTGTTCAGCCATGTGCTCAATGTTTTTGACCTAAGCATTCATTCATAAAGGATATAATATATATGGAAAATTATATATCACTAAATGTAGCACTATAAATGCAATGATATGAATAAAATGATTACCTAGCCCATCAAAAGGTGTTGTTGTAACATTCAATGACTCAACATGGTGATCAGAGATGTCATTTTGGTCCATGTTATCAGGAAATGCATTGCTATTTTGGTTAGTGGAAGCTCTATTCTCTACACTTCTTGAATGAATAGACATGGAAGCATTCACATTAGGCACACGTGATAGCTGTGAATTTCTTGATCTTGTAACTTTATCACCACTTTCTTTGTTGTGCTTATTTTGGAACCTTGTTCCCATCTCCTTTTCCGTTGTGCATATTTGAGAGGATTTCAAACCACCAACCATATTAGAGTCTTGGGGAGACGTGGCTGATTGGGTATTTTTTGCATAGCTACAAGCAGTTTTATTGAATTTCTTTGCTTTATCATTTTGAATTTTAGCTGGAAGGAAAGCTAAATTTTTTTTGGAGCAATTTGAGGATGACATGTTCAAAGATTTCCAACAACCATGTCGAGTAATGCTAGGTAAATGTGTCACTGTATAAGAGTCATTGTTGTTGTTTTTATCATTCCTTGTGGCTGTCTTGTTATGACAGCTGTCACTGTACTGGTCTCTCATCCTGAGTATATCAAGTCACATATAAATGAGGACATTTAAAAAAATATTGAACCACATAATAACAATTTTATAATTAATATTTTAAAATGAAATACATAGATATTTAATCAAATATAATTATAAACAACAGCAGAGATAAGGATAAATTTGATTAAGAAGAATGTCAGGCATGCAAAATGCATACACCTAGCTAGAGCACAATGTGAGATAGGAAATTAAAGAGATAAATCGAGCCAAAAAAGCTTTATATAAGTCAAGTAATAATGACAAACTAAAAGAAACATTGGTTGCTATTTTGTAATCTTCTCATTCAAAACTGTCATCATCATCACTTTGAGATACACTTTCATCATCCTGTTGAATTTTGGATTGGTATTTTTCAATTGTTGAACTATCAACAGTGATTCCTTCCATATCCAATCTAACTATGTCACAATCAGTATATTCATCCTATGATGTCATTGATGACCCATCTCTAGTTTCACCTTTCACATAAGCTTCAACATTCTCAATATAAGATTGTTCTTCCATGTTGAAAATATCTCGTGGGGAAATATTTACAAAAAAATGCCACCCTTTTACAGTGACATATTCTACATAAAATACTTGTCCAACTTGAGATGCCACTACAAATAGTTCTCCTGTAGTTTTAAGTCATCTCAAACTAACAAGAGTCAACCCATGTTCATAATGCTTGATTCCCCTCTTTGAGTAGATGTCCACCCAATCACACTTAAATAATGTCACCTTAAAGTGTTCATAATAATTGAGCACAATAACATCCTTCAAAACACCATAGTAGGTAACATCTCTAGTAATTGGATTGCGGTCAGTGGTTTTAGAATAACAATCAGTCTTAGCTACAAGAAAGACTCCACTATTTTGTGTTGTTCGATTTGCATCTTTTGCCTTGGTATGAAATTTGTGACCATTGACAACATATACCTTGTACTTAATGGCCAGTTGATGTGGACCTTGAGAAAGAAACTTAATTTTATCATCCACCATCTATGTTCTTAGGAGTGTCTCAATCTAACAAAAGAAAAGTTTGTTAGACTTTATGCATGAAGCATAAGAAATTTAATTAGCACAACTAAACTTACATGTTCCTTAAACCATCCATCAAATGAGTTACTATGTATTCTCTGAACCTCCTTTAAGGATATCTAAGGATGTTTTTGCCTAATGATATCATAGTGCATCCTGAATACAAAATATGTGCAATATGTCATTGGAATATGTTATAGCATTTTATTAATAGAAGACAATTGTCACTAACTTACTTAATATAGGGTTCAATTGCTTCACAATTGAATAGTACATTCTTATGGGCTTGTTGCAATGCATTTTCATCCAAGACATATGTTACCATTTTACCAATACCATGACCTACTATCAAGAAAATAGACCAATCATCACTTTAATGTGTTGGCTCATTTTCCAAATTTGCTTCATCAGTATCGTTTCTATTTGGCCGATTTAATTTTTTTTCAACTCCATCCAAGTATCTTGAACAAAAAGTTAGACACTCTTTAGCTATATATCCTTCTGCTATTGATCCTTCTACATATCTTTTATTATGAACATATCCTTTTAGGGTCATTAGATACCTGATAACGAAGTTGAGGAAAATATTATTACAAATTACATTCCAATAGGTAAAATCATCACAGTGTATGAAAAGTTACCTTTCCATTGGACACATCCAATGATACTGAACATGGTCAGCTATCTTAGCTTCATAAGTAAGATGGACTGATAGATGCACTATTATGTCAACAAAAATGGAGGGAATATCTTCTCCATCTCACAATGCATCCCAGCTATTGCATTTTCCAATGCAGCAAAATCATTTGGATCTATGACTTTAGTGCACAACCTTTGAAAATAGCGACAAAGATTAATAATACATGACTTAGCATTCTTACTTGGCAAAGATACAATGACATCTAATGGCAGAAGTTGTTGCATCAACACATGATAATCATGACTTTTCATTGGTATCATCTTCTGATCCTTCGACCGTGCACATCTAGATATATTAGACGCATACCCATTTGGAACTTTGACAAATTTTAGGAGGTTGGAAAATAATATTTTTTCATCTTTTCTCATTGTATAGCAAGATGGAGGTAGGATGGTATATTTACCAAAAAATTTTGGATGAAGCCGAAATCTGATTCCCATATCCTCTAAATCCTTCCTTGCATTCAAGTTGTCCTTACTTTTATCCTTCAAACCGAGAAATGTTCCAACAATACTCTCACATATATTCTTCTCAATGTGCATGACATCGAGATTGTGCCTTGCAATGTTAGATTTCCAATATGGTAGCTCAAAAAAATGCTTTTCCTTTCCCAATTATGTGTTGAATCTTTACCTCTTGGCCATTTGTTACGAATTACAGTTCTTCCATCCTCCAATTGTGACAAGATTTGAGCTCTAGAAGGAGGTTTAGGTGCACACCTAAATTCTTGCTCACTGTCAAATGCCTTTGCTTCTTTTCAGAATCTATGGCTAGTTGGAAAAAACCTACGGTGTCCTCTGTAGCAAACTTTATGGCTATGTGGCAACCAATGTGAGACAATATTTATTACAATAAGAACATGCTTTGTAGCCTTTAGTACTTCAACCAGATCGATGTGCATATCCTGGAAAATCACTAATAGTCCACAATAAAGAAGCACACATAAAAAAGAATTCATTGGTTCCATCGTCATATGTATGTACACCAGTATCCCATAGTTCTTTCAACTCATCAATCAATGGATGCAATTACACATCTATATTTTCGGCTGAAGTTGGTCCAGGAATGAGTAGGGACAACATAAAATATGGTTGCCTCATGCCTAACCAAGGAGGTAAATTCTATGGAATAATCACAACATGCCATTATTGTAAGAAGTACTCACTATCCCAAAAGGATTAAATTCGTCAGTTCCAAGTCCCAATCGAATGTTTCTAGAACCTACAACAAATTCTAGATGCATCACATCAAATGACTTCCATGCAGGTGAATCTATCAGGTGTCTTAACTTGTCTTCTTTTTCATATTCTTCTGCATGCCACCTCATTAAGGAAGAGGTTTTTGATGACATGAACAACCACATTTGGCATGGTATAAGTGGAAAGTGTCTGAGCACTTTGATAGGTATTCTCTTGGGTTTTTCTGCAAGCTCGTCATCATCATTTGGGATTGTAATCGTTTTCCATCTTGATTCTCCACATGTATCATAGATGTCGTTATCAATAGAATCCTTCCAAAACAACATGTAAGCATTTGGACAAGCATGAATCTTCACATAATCTAAGAACAATCCAGTAATTGTCTTTTTTAGCTCATAAAATGAATTAGGTAACTGTTCTCCTTCTGGTAGCACCTTCTTAAAGAATGTAAGAAACATAGATGATGCTTTCTTACTCAAGCCATTACGACAAACCAGGTGATAGAATTCTAGGATGCAAGTAAATTTGCTATATTTCTTACACCCTAGATATTATTCTATCTCAGAATCCTTTAACAAGATATACAATTTGTCAGCATTGAAATGTTGATCACTAGATGGCTCCACTCCTTCCATATTTCCATCTTCACTTAAACTCAGAAAAGTATCATGCAACATATCTTGTAAATTTTCAGAATTCTAGAAATTTTCCAAATCAGTAGGAGTATCCATTTGAACATCGACATCTTCACCATGAAAATCCCAAGAAATATAGCTTGGTAAGAAGCCCTGCCACAATAGATGGCTCAATGTAGTCTTTGTGGTGACTTGGTATACATTAGCACACTTTCTACACAGGCATACAATCTTGTCTCCAATCGATGAATGTTCAAAAGTGAAATCCAAAATTTTTGATACTCCACATAAGTATTTACTACTCGTCCGATCATCCTCTGCTATCCAATACTTATGCATTCTATAAAAGTAGTAAAACATATAACATATATGAGTAAGTATGTCATATCAAAAAAGACTATACAATATGAGAAAATACTAGTATAATCATGCAAATGAAGTTCGCGTGAGCCTATCCGACTAGGTCGGTGCCCAAGCATTTTTTGAAATACTTATAATAAGTATAAAAGAGCATAGTAATAATAAGGAAAAAAGAACATTTGTAATGAAATTTATCACTAATTTGTAACATAATAGGATATGCATATTTCTATTTTGTTGTTGGGTTTCAAATGTGTCATTAGATAGGATGGTTTGGTGAATTTGGAACATTCATGGGAACACACACTTCATTTATTGCTTGGGGACAATTCCATTCATTAATATCTTTTTACATCCACACATAGGGGTGTAGCCCTAAACAATAACTAAACAAAGAGGTTGGTGTACCCCTAAACATGTGCATAATTAAAATAACTATTAATACAGACAAGCCTAGATAGATAGACAACTAAATACTACACCAACATGGTCCTGCATCAGTAACTTCGAGGCCTTTTCATTGTGGCGATCTTCTCCTAAAGTTCAGAAAAGAAAGTATCTATGAGGATTGATTACTTTAAGACAAAAAGTGTAAACACAAAACAAGACAAGACAATTATATTTGTTAATTGGACCTACCGTGGTATTTTTGTTGATGGTGATGTGTCGCGGAGCTCCTCACTATATTTATACAAATCTGAACTGACAGGGATCTCATCATCAGATTCATTCGAGCTAGTTAGCTCCATCGTGTGCTGATACCACCATAGATGATCGGGGGTCTCATTGTTGATGTTGGTTATCCAAACATTGATGGTATTATGGCCAACATGATGGAGAAAAAGCTTATTGCTATGGCCTACTAGCATCTTTCTAATCCAATCACACCAACTGGATTTTGATACAAGATTTCCTGCCAAATCATACTCAACCTCGATAACATGTGAATAATTGCCAAAATTTAGGGTCACTTCACCAGGCCTGTAGTGTCTTCCGTTTAGAAAATGCCAATGTTTAGGTATGGTTAGTTGGTTTAAGGAACGATCATCTAGGATGATGTTTAATTGTTCTTCATCAGGGAACATTAACATTGGCATAGAGGCCATGTTCATAGTCACTGTTGTGGGTGGACAAAAACTAAAAAATATAAGTACTAATAATTGTAAGTATATATAACGATGTTATATATTTTTAGAAAAAGTAGTATAACATCAATTAACCTTTTTTGCTTGTCATAACTAACTTTATTGTGGTAGACATGATAGATTGACAAGAAATATAAGAGAGGAGATCATGTCCTATATCTTTGCAATTGGTCCAATGTTCACTAATCCTTCATTGTTGTGTGATTAACAGTTGGTAATGAAGATCTATTTCCAACCACTCCTCTTATTTAGTCCCACCCAAATTGATGGAATTCCATATTATTAGTTATCATAACCAAGTTTTCAACATTTAAACTGAAGAAGTTTCCATAAAAATCTACATCCTTGGACAAAAAATCATTGGCAATTTGATAAAAAACCATGGCAGTGAGCACACATTCACGACCAAAATTTTGAAAAACAACAACAAACATATAATGAAAAAATTCTATACAACGAATGTACCAGACCAATTGCAGACTCCTAATGCACGTATCAATGACTGCAAAGTCTATCATGCGGCTTGCTTGGCACATGAATGAGAGACATGTTTAGTTGTATTGGTCCATGTGGAAAGCAAACCCTATTAGGGATAGGTCCAAATCTGACTCACAAGCACTATTTGGCAAATAGTTTGGCTAAAACTAAAGTAGGCATACAAATTGTGGTCTGCCCTGAACTAATTGCATTGGATGTGCTGAAAATGTCAAGCCCCACACAGTAAAGTTGTGACATTAACAAAAGTCAAACCTAAAATTGGAAATGCACACTACAAAATTTTAGCATGATTGAGTATGAATGCAAAACAATATTGAACCGAATTAGGATCAATCATAGGGATTGGTTAACTGAATTACCATTGACATCTAGTTGTTTAGAAAATAGGTTAAGCCAAGGTCAACACACATTAACAACCACAGTAAAGCCTCATCATGATTTACAGACCAGTTGCAGACTCCTAACACATGTATCAATGACTTCAAAGTATGTCATGCAACTTGATTTACACATGAAAAAAAGCCATGTTTAGCTACATTGTCAATTGGAAACCAAACCCTACTAAAGGTAGGTTTAAATCCTACTGATGGCGACAATTTGGCAAACAACTTAGCTAATAATGAACTAAGCATACAAAATGTGGTCAGGCCTGAATGTATCAGGATTATGAGATGAAACTACAACAACAATAATATGACCCAAATTGAGGAAAATTTGGAATGAAACGAAGTGGTGATTCATATCCATGGAAAAAATCATATCAATCCAATCCATATAAGAAAAACACAACTAAAGCTAAGTGTGGGAAAAAATCAGTAAATCTTAAGTTAAAATCTCTATTGAAATCCTGTATAATTTGGCTTAGGAAAATATTTTGTACCCAACCTAGAATGATTGGAAGTAACATGCAAGACATGCTTGACATTTGTAGGAAATCCATTCATGTATGGATTGGATGTGTTTTTAAACTAAACATGGACAATGCTAAGGAATTTAGGTTTAAATTGTCTTAGGAAAAGCCTCCTCTACTTATATAGGGATACATTTTGAATGACAATGCATGTTGAAGTAAAAATAGGGAGACCAATATGTTGGCCACATGTGATTCATAGGGGCCACATTCTAATGCATGTCATAGGTCCATGAATGTGAAGGAATGCATACTAATATGAAAATTCATACTGACCCCAGGTCAACAGGTAGTAGTCTGACAAAAAATCAAGGCTAGGTAGCGAGGGACAGTGATTCAGGTTACATTAGCACACATTTATTTTTTCCAAATACATTACCAACATGTCCACAAACATTAAGGAATGCATACCAATCAATTGTAAACCATGCTCTAAAGAGTAACCTAAAATATTAGAAAGTACATGATTCATAGGTCCATGTATTTGGGTTAGTTTTACCTAACTTTAATTTGTCAAATAATATTGACCGTTGGTCAAATATAAAGGACTCCACAATTTAGGAAAATGTGGCATCAAACCAAGTGATGGTTCGAATCCATATGAACAATCATCATAATGCATTTCAGAACATTAAACATCAAAGTGCAATTGCATGGGCAAAAAGAAATTTAGACTATTTGGAAAGTCAGACATAAAATTAGACACAAATTGGTATAATATTTTGTAATATTTATGTCAAAAGGGTTCCCATCATTTGAAAAACAACCTCCTGTGTACAAAACACAAAACTAAACACATATCAATATAATTTGTTATTAAAAAGCAACCTACTATTGAGACATAAAAAAGATAGACCTAAATGCACAGGGAATGGTTGACTGAATTACCATGTTGGTCATTACATGACATGGTCCAAAAGGAACCAATATTAGTTGAATTAGATAAACAACAAAATATAGGTTTTATTGGGTTTTTTTATTTATCTCTGGTATTAATTCATCAAAACTTTCCAAAATTGTATGATTATATTTCATCATTCATTTTTTTAAATTTGAAATTTGAACACATTAGTGTTCCCCGTATTATAATGGTGGACCACGTATCCTTAGATTAGTTGGCGATCATGTATGCAGACGTTCTTTGATTTTATTGTTCGGTTTTGGTTTAGTATATATTTCTCAATATGTTTTTTAACTTTAATCGATAAAAAAAACAAAACTATTGGTGAAAATTGAGTTGTTTACAAAGCTATGGAAATTTCAAATAAGTGTGACATAATTAGTTTTTACGTGTTGTATCTATTTAATTATCATTATAGATGGTTCATTTTTATATAAATTATTATTATTATTTTTCATGAGCCTAGATATATTACTCCAATCATGTCGATTGCATTTTCTATTTTGTGTCCAAAATTTCACTTATCCTTACTCAAAACATAACATCCACTTAGTTTTCTAAAATAACACGAATTTTTAAAGTCTAGTCCTTGATATTTTGTAAATCAAAACATAGGATAATTTCAAACCCACACCAAACAATTTTATTATACAAGATGACAAATGTGGAGCATAGGGCATATTCTATATTATCTACTGATGGGTGAAATAAAAAATCAACACGACTGACTATTCTAACAACAAATTCGTTTGCAAATAACAACATTATGAATTATCCCCAACATCATGTTTACAATGAAATCAAAATGAGATCATTGTCTAATAAGCAAGAGTGATTCAACCATAATCTAAATACAAACTAGAGAAACATAGTTAATAGGGCTCAATCCAAGGGAAGAAAGCTTTCACAATGAGCAAATATCTGAACACGAGTGAGATTAGGAGCCAAAAAACAGCATCGAATCAGAAAACACCATCCACTGCGAATGAATCAACATGTATACATCATCTATGATGAATGAATCAACATGGATACATCATCCTTGATGAATGAATCAGCCAAAAAATAAGAAGTACATTTAAATTGATGAAATGCAACCAAAATAAGCAAACAAGGAAATGTGGTAGGTCTAATTAGTAAAAAAGGGAAGAAGTACATTTAAGTTGATGAAATGCAACCAAAAAATAGACGAAATGCAACCAATCGACGACAACATACCTCTTCAGAAAGTTGCAAAGCTTGGATGGTTACCTGAAGAGGAATTGGACTAAGGTGATCAGAGTCTCTCACTCGAGCTCGTCGGTGCCATAGGGGCAGATTGAGGCTGTGGTGGTGCTTCGGATGGGCTCGATCCAAATGGGTGGCGGAGGAAGGTCAAATGATGCATGCCTATGCTCTTCCCGATGACAGATGGTTGGCACTCCGCACGCAGCTGACAAGTTGGCACTTTGCCACTGGCAACTGGCACACAACACGCTGTCATTAGTTTCCACCCGATCCACTAGCACCTAGTTAGGGTGACGACCGGCTAGGATGCTCCACGCATTGGTTTATCTCGTGAGCGCGTGAGGAATTAGGGAGAGAGTGGAGAGCTAGATCAATCAGACTTCGAATAGTCACAATCTTTTGGAGCACGAGGGGGAAAACTTGGAGCGTAGGAAGTAAATATTGTATTACCAATTACTTTCTAATTTGGTATGGCAATTTAATATTTCCACTAATTAAAAATAAAAATGTCTTTAATGTTATGTCCTTTTTAGAAACTATATAATAGGTGGTTTAGAGGCATTTTAATTAAAAATTCATGTATATTAGAAACATAGTGGCTTTTTTTTATAAAAGCCAGTAGAATAAATGCCACTACTGGGCAATTTTTCTGTAGTGGTACATGCACCTCAACCTAGGGCATTTGTCCCTAATGCATAATCTCAAGCTCTAGGGAAGACGTTTGAGAAGTTGAAGTGTGTGGGAGGTACTGAGTACACACATATTGCAGACCCAGATATGTGGTTAACCAAGTTGGAGAAGGCGTTGAAGATCCAGAACATCCCGAAAAAGGACAAGGTGAAACATGTTGTTTACCTATCAAAAGGTAATGTTGGCCATTGGTGGGAAATAGAATAGGAGAAGTGACTAGGAGTTGTGGTGAGTTGGGAAGAGTTTTGGCAGGATTTTGTGAGTCAGTACTTCCCTGAGATAAATTCTGATGGGAAGATAGGTCACTTTGAGCGGTTGCTCCAAGGGTTGATTTCTATCAATGACTATGAGGCAAGGTTTATGGATTTGTTGAGGTTTTATTTTCGTATGGATAAGATTAATAAGGAGAGGATCTGAAGGTTTGAGAAGGGTTCGATCTCTAAGTTGTGTATGGCAACATCTGCTTTGGAGAATAGGGAGAAGTTCTCTACCTTTGAGTAATCTATATGAAGAAATTGAGAGGTCTTCTCTTGAGAAGCGTGAGGCCAAATCTATAAATAAATCCGCTCAGTTCCAAGGAAACTCATCTAGTGGATTCAATAAGCCAAGGTTCTCATCACCACAGTATAGGTAGTCATAGTAGAGATCCACTTTTTCTGAGCTAAGATCATGAGTACCATCATAGTGGTACCCTAGTAAAGGGAAGGTCACAACTTTGCACCAGTAGGGGAGAACATTGTAGTGTCAATGCCAGTGACATGGTCGTCTAGGGCACAATACGATTCAAGGTCTTGTTTCAAGTGTGGACAATTTAGGCATGTGAGATGGTTGTGCCCTATGAAGGACGAGGAAGTTACACAACAGCCGAGGCAGAGTTAGTAGTGCTTTCAGCAGTAGCAGTATAGAAGTAGTGGTGGTAGAGGATGTGGTCAGGCATTGTAGGTAGGGTCATTTAGACAACTTGGTAGAGAACCATGATGACAATAGGCTACAACTAGATTTTATCCATGAGTCAGCCAGAGGGAGTGCTCAACCCATGGGTCATGATAGGTTAGATGGAAAATGTTCATTCTAACTTGTCTACTTCTTTCATATCTATTTTGGTTGAACCAGGTGTGACACACTCTTTATCACCAGTGAGGTGATGAGTAGTTTTTATCTACCTATTTTTAGTAGATCTGATAGCCTCTTTCTAGAAACCCCTTTAGCTGGTTCTGATGACCTGTAGGACGTGTTTCCATATTGCGTTCTTTCTTTCTTGGGTCACATAATTCAAGTGGATCACATGCCACTTGATAAGCATGGATTCAGTGTGATCCTAGGGACGGATACCTTAGAGAAGTACACAGTTGTTTTAGACTGTATTTTAAAGGTTGCGACGTTCAGTGATGGAGATGTCTCTTTGACCTTCCAAGATGGTAGGAAGATTCTCCCTATGTGTTTAGTGTAGGCTGTGATCGTAAAAAAGTTGACGAGACAAGGGTGTGAGGATTTCTTGGCACATGTTGTGCATACCAAGGTGAGGGGTCCTAGTATCCAAGAGGTACCAGTAGTGCGTGAGTTCGAGGATGTTTTTCTAGATGAGTTTCTAGGTGTTCCACCTCCTAGATAGATTGATTTTGTGATCATACTAGTTCCTAAAACACAACCCATAGCTTAGGCACCTTACTGAATGGAACCAACATAGATGCATGAGTTGTAGAAACAATTGTAGGTGTTGCTAGATAAGGGTTTCATCTGACCAAGAACTTCCCATGGGGTGCTCTAGTGTTGTTTGTGAAGAATAAAGAGTGTTCCATGAGGCTTTGCATAGATTATTGATAGCTGAACAAGGTCACAGTGAAAAACAAGTACTCATTGCCAATGATTGATGATTTTTTGGATCAATTGAGGAGTTCTATAGTGTTCTCCAAGATAGAATTAAGGTTAAGGTATCACCAGTTTAGGACCAAGGAGGATGATATACCTAAGATTGCTTTTAGGACCAGGTACAGTCATCACTAGTTTGTGGTTATGCCATTTGGGCTAACCAATGCACTTAAAGTTTTCTTGATAAAGAGGGTGTTCAAACTATATCTAGATCAATTAATGGTAGTATATATAGATGATATCTTGATATACTCATAGAACAGTCAGTAGCATGAGCAACATCTTCGACAAGCATTAGAGTTGTTGAGGCATCATTGATAATATGTCGAGTTCAACAATTGTGAGTTTTGATTGACCGAGGTGACTTCTCTGGGTCATGTCATATCTTCTAAGGGTGTTTACATAGACCCTAAGAATGTGGAGTCAATTTTGGAGTATGAGCAGCCCAAGAAACTGACTGAGGTCCGAAGCTTCCTAAGTATGGTAGACTACTATAGGATGTTTATAAATAATTTTAGTGTTGCGGCATAACCCCTAACCAAGTTGACTAGGAAGGGTAATCCTTTAGTTTGGGATGACAAATGTCAACATTCTTTCATGTTCTTAAAGGAGAATTGACAAGTGCTCTACTGTTAGTGCTTCCAGAGAAAGGGAAAGGTTACATCATTTTTTGTGATTGTTCAAAGATGGCTTGGGATGCGTGATGATGTAGGACAAGAATGTGATTTCTTTTTCTTCACGAAAACTTTAGAAACATGAGAAGAACCATCCTACTCATGACCTAGATTTATTAGTTGTAGTACTTTCCTAAAAGATTTGGAGACACTATATGTATGGGGAGAAGTGCCAAATTTTCACAAACCATAAGAAACTTCAATATATCTTCTCAAAATAGGAGCTAAACATGAGGTAGAGAAGGTGGATTGAGTTGATGAAAGACTATGACTACACGTTAGACTATCATCCAGGTAAGGTGAATGTGGTGGATGATGCACTGAGTAGGAAGTCATCTTTTCCATCATCTGCAGACAAGGTACAATTACCCTCTATGGCGTGTCACAAGAGGGAAATGGTAGTACTACTTTGATAGATGAACGCACAGTTGGAAGTATCTTTGTTGGCACATCTACATGTCAAGAAAACATTGATACAATAGTTTATGGATGATCAAAATAATGATATTGTGATACATAATATTAGATCAATGTTTGGAAGTAGGAAGCTTGATGGTTTCCATGAGTTAGATGATGGGACAATTTGCTTTGAAAATAGAACAATGGTTCTAGTTGTTGATAGAATGAGGGAGACGATACTTGTTGAGGCTCATTCCTTGATGTATGGGATGCATCCCAGAAGTACCAATATGTACCATAATCTGAAGGATTTGTATTGGTAGTCTGGTCTGAAGCATGATGTGGTAGAGTTTGTTTCCAAGTGTCTAGTTTGCTGGCAAGTCAAGGCAGATCATCAAAAGTATGTAGGGACACTACAACCTTTCCCTATACCATAGTGGAAATCAAATCATATAACCATGGACTTTATGGTTGGTATTCCAAGGACAACCAACAATCATGATTGCATTTGGGTGATAGTTGACGGGTTGACTATATCATTCACTTTTCACAGGACGAGACAATTTATATAGAAAAAAAGTTGCCACAATTATACTTGATGAGATAGTTTGTCTGCATGGCCTTCTAATTACCATAGTGTTTGGCAGAGTCCATTGTTTAAAAGCATGTTTTGGGAACATTTTCATACAACTTTGCAAACACAATTAAGGTTTAGCACAACTTTTCACCCATAGACAAATGGTTAATCAGAAAGGACCATTCAGAAATTTGAAGACCTTTTGAGTGCATGTGTGTTGTAGTTTTTTGGAAGTTGGGATATTCGTCTGAGTTTCATTGAGTTTGGTTACAACAACAACTATCAGAGAAGTATAGACATGGAACCACATAAATCTTTGTAAGAAAGATGTTTTCGGTCACCTCTTTGTTGGTATGAGGCATGAGAGTATCAACTTTTGGGTCATGAGTAAGTGTGGCAGACTACAAAGAAGATTAAGGTGATACAAAAATAGTTGAAGGCATCCCATGATAGATAGAAGTTGTATCTGATAACTGTCGCAGGACGTTATAGTTCTTGGTTGGAGACCACGTGTAACTTAAGGTTTCCCCTTTGAAGGTAGTGTTGGGGTTTTGAGGAAGGGCAAGTTGGATCCTAGGTTTATGGGACCATACCCTATCTTGGCACGTGTTGGGAAGGTGGCATACAAATTGGAGTTACCTCCAGAGTTGGACAAGTGTACAATGTTTTTCATGTTTCCATGCCGAGGAAGTGCCACCTAGATAGAGAGAAGATGATACAACTAGTGGAGGTTGAGTTGGTGGAGCATGTTTCTTATGTTGATGATCCTATGTTGATCCTACATTGGCGTGTGATGAAGCTAAGGAAGAAGTCTAAAGACTTAGTGAAGATGTTGTGACATCATAGTATTGTGGAGGAAGCCACATGGGAGTTTAATGATGAGATGCATAGGAAGTACCCATCTTTGTTTCCGTAGGTAATCTAGGGGAAAATCCATGTTAGGGATTATGGTTGTAACAACCCTAACCTAGCTTTATGGTTTAACATTCTTATTTATCTTAATTGGATTCTTAAAAACTTAATCAAACCCTAATCCATGATTTGATACCATGTGATAAAGCTATGTTTTAAGTTTGGACTAGTTTGGACATTGTTTGAGCAAGTTTGCAATTTTTTGAGCTTATAAACAGTTTTATGCAATTTTCCCACATCTAACATTTTTCAAGTAATTTGTCACATGTATGTTGTGTAACCCCTGTGTCTTCAAAAAAAATGTAGAAAATCGGAGAAGGATCTAGAGTCTTCATCTCCATAAAATTCTAGAGAGTGTCCCCCTTATCCTTATGGCCCTTCCAGAATCCTCCACCAACCTTCAAAAAACCCTATTTCCCTCAGCCCCAATGCCTATAAAAGAAAGTCCACTCCCCACATGTTATCCAAACTTCAGGGAAAGCAACACCTCTTCTCCCCGATTCCCAATCATGCACTGGTCACTTGCCACCTCCCTACTTTTCCCACCACCCTACCTACTCCCAAAACATGTTTCCCTTTTTTAATTATAATATCATTCTATCCTCACAACATTGGGTGAAGGCAATAGTGGCATAAGGTTTGAGTTTTTATGGGATAATAGTAATACATAGTTGAGCTTGGGTGTGATGGAAGTGTGGGGTACCCATAGGTTGTGTTCTAGGAGACGTACTAGTTTCCCCTCATATGACCAAGTATGCAGAAAATTCCCACTTTTAGAAGGAAAGACTGTGATTGTCATTTACCTTGGTATCACCATACGCTATACATGGATAAATTCAAATTATTATGATGATCAATCTTGTCATTCTTGATAAATGACACTGTCAACGAACTATTCAATCCTAAACATATTGATTAATACATCATGACCTTAAGTAAATACGACATTTTAGCACACATTGTTCATTGATTTACTGGCTTAATACCCATTCGTTGATGCTTTCTAATTTTTTTTTCTTAAGATTCTAAGGTTGCACTTTCATAATAGTTAATGAAAACCTCCCTTAATTGTAGAATAAGATTATATTTCATGCTACTAAGCTATATTGGTAAAGTTAGTAAGGTCATGCAAAATTGTGTTAACTCTAAATATTTAAATGATAATTAGGTCTGACACCCCAACGGTATGTGATTCCTATGGTTACCTTAGGCTCACATCTACTGTGTGATTATTCATCCTAAAAGTGATATCGATTGATTGATTGATTTTTGCTTCTTCAAGGAGAAGCAAATGTTGTGGCATGATGGCCACTCAGATTTGTCCGACATCTATTGATTTATTGATAGGAAAGGACAAGTACTGTACCAATAAATCATCAATTAATGGACTTATTATATGTATTCTTATGGGCAGAAATGGTGAGTTGGCCTATCTCGATCAACAGAGTGCATGTGCTGACAGTTGGGATTTATTGCACTTAAAATTAATTGTTTAATTGATTGAAAAATACCTAATTGGTCATCTAAAATTTCATGATTGTTATGAATTAAAATAAACATTGAATGATTAATTGAAAGCATATGAAATAGGTTCACCAAATCACTTATTCTTCATATTGATCATATCAATTGCTCATTTTTTATGATAATCATTAATCAAATTGGAAAAATGAACATACCATTTATATTTGTGGTTATATATTTATCACCATGGATACATACACTAACAAGAATGTTTTCCCCAACTACTGGGATCTCACATGTACCAACACATGAGTGGTTAATTTTTGCAGAGCAGTTGCTTTAAGTTCTATTTTATTTTGCACTTTTATTAGTGTGTTTAAATTTTGTGACTGACTCAATGCTTAACTTTACTTATACATATGTTTACTATAAATAGAAAATATGATCTTTTCAACACATAATATCAATTGTATGTTTGTTTTCACAATCTAATTATCTTTAGTGTTTTAATCTGCACATTCTGCCTCCTGGCTTGCATTCAGGTGTAACATATTGTGCTTCATAAGATTTCATATCATGTTTGATATAGTTGTATCTTTGGGGGCCTAGTTAGACCATTGAGTTAGAGGTGTTACCTAACCTAGGGTTGAGACTTAGGGTTTCTCACCTAGATGCCCTAACTCAATGGTTTTCCCTTTTGTTTTCTTGGGATCTAATGGCCCACCTTGAGGTAGTAGGATCTAATGGTACTCTTGTGATGCTTGAGATTTGATGGTTTTCTTTGAGGAACCACCACAGTTGATAGTTTTCCTTGTGTTGAGAACAACCAATGGAGATCTAGGGTTTCCTCTTATGAATAAGTGAGGGCATGATCCAATGGGCCACCTAATGTTGGAGGTCGATGGTTCTCCTAGGGTTGACATCTGATGGTCCTCCTAGATTGAAAATTTGGTGGTTGACCTTGTTTAGCATGGACATAAGGTTTGGCTTTGGACACATGACATGCATGTCTTGACACCTCTACCCTCCTTTCTCTCTCATCCCAAGCTTTATATACCTATATCTTTCCATCCAAATGAGCTCTTTACACACCTTCTTCTGCTTATTACTACTTGGAGTTCTGTCTATCTTGATTGGTAGAGGTGAAGGAGTTCTAGAGGAGGAAGCTTGATCGAGCTTTCTTGCATGTACTTCTAGGGTTTAAACCTATCCTCTCTTGGTTCATGTGGAGCTCCCTTATGTTATTCATTGACCTAATCAAGTAATATCACCTTCATATCTTTATTTTCCTTGATGCCGTCCTTCTTATCTCTTCATTCTTGGTCATATCATCTCTCTTGACCTATGGTTTCCTTTTTCTTATTGAAAGGAGATTTCTTGGATGTGTGGAGTTCTCAAGGTAGTGTTTCTTCTCTCTTTCTTTGAGCTACATTGTTGTTTGGTCCTTAATCTTCTTCCTTGAGGTGATTTATATAACCTTCTTCACGTTTATTGCTTTCTCTTAACTTTCTATGTATAGATTTTTCACTAAAAATGTAGTACCAAGTAAAAAGATGATTTCCTTGACTAGGGTTTGAGCCCATGTGGTAGATCTCGAGTAGATAATCTTCCTATATGTACCTTTTTACCTTGTGCACGTTCCTTCCTTCAAAGTATGAGATCTAGACATCGCATGTCCATGAATAGACCATGTTCTTGAAGTAAAAATTATGGACTGAATTCTCTCTTATTTTCATGAATCGATGGTTTGGTTTCTTGTGCAAAGTGATGGTTCACACTTAGTTGTTGTCTGGGACGGTTTTATCTTATTAATGAAAATTGATAGCTATTTTTCCTCAAAGAATCGATGGTCATAATGATCTCATCCAGTGGTTCAATGGTTTCCTTAACCCTAACAAACAATAATTTCCCTTGATGTGTTAAATCTATATTTATCCAATCTTACATATGATGGCCTTCCTAGCCTTGATATCTGATGGTTCCTCATGCTTGACATTCGATGGACTACCTATGTTCAAGATTTGATGGTCTTCATGTTTTCTCACTACTTATGGGTTTCCTAGTGTCAACAACTGATGGTGTTTCTAACTTAACAATTGATGGTTTCTCTATTCTTAACATCTAGTGGTCTTTCTAGGTTTGCTAATTAATGGCCTTACTAGTTATGACCTTATGTCTACTCTAGACCCATTATTAGATGGTCCCACTAGGTGAATGATTTGATGGATTTGCTGGATGTATGATCTAAGGGCTCTACTATATGCATGGTTCAATGGTTTTGCCTACCTTGAATCCAATGGTTTCATTTGTGGTCAATGACTCAATGATTTATTCTTGACGTACATAATCTTATGGTTGTGTTTGATACACAAAATCTAGTGGTTTGTCTGGTATTAAGTACATCCATGATATGATGGGGATGCCAAGTGTAACGATTTTTGCTTTGAGTATGTGTAGAAACTGATGGTTTATCTTTGGTGTTGATTTGTAACATTAATCCAATCTATTTATTTGAACCTAGCATAAAGAAATCATGTGATAATGGTTAATTGTAAAAGACTAGATTTCTGGCTTAATTCCAAGGACGGAATTTCTTTTAAGGTTTGTAGGATGTGATGGAGTGGAATTTTAGAATCCTAAATGTCCAATGACACAAGTGAAGTCACACATGTTGAGTTGTTTTAAGAATCCCAAATGTTTTAATAAATCTGGAGTGTTGTTGAGGTTTATACAATGTTTTGGATCCATAATTTTATGCCTTCTTGAGGAATTTAATTGAATGGTCTAGTAGATGAGTTTGGTCACAAAATTTGTGTACAAAGTAGCTTGAGTTGTGAGGAAGCTATGATTAAAATTTGGTGGCAATCGGAGGATCGTAGAGGAAGTTATCTAGGTTTGAAATTTGTGAAATAATGCACATTATTGAGGATTTATAGAACTAAGTTAGGCTTAATATGGATGTCTCACGCGCCCCTTGGTTTGGGTTGTGTCTACATGGGCAAATCCTGGAAGTTCATGGATAATATGATGGTTGAGGCCCTTGACTTAAGGGAAGCCGTGGATTGGGTTGTATCTAGCCTCAATATGGACCATAGATTGGGGATTCGATGGTTGTGCATTTGTCCCCAACCCCCAACGGTTTCTACTGAGACATGGGGTGATCGTGGCCCAGCCTCGATGTCATGACCTCACCTGAGTAGCTGCAATCGTGGGTTATCTACAGAGTTTCCTCACACCTTATGGGTGCTGAGAGGGGTGAGGAAACGAGATCCTCTCAACTTTGCCTTCCTACTCATACCAACTGGGAGAGGGACAAACTCCTCGTCCGACGGGTTCAGCTTGGGGAACTTTGTCACCAGCTTCTCCTCATCGGTCTGGAACTCTGAGTTGGCATCCGGAGTCAGTGGTGGAGGCTTACCTATGCTCAGGCACTCCTCCTCCCACTGAACCGCAACACCCTCAGCCGCGACAGGCATAGAGGTGACAACGAGGAGCATGTGAGCCGAGAAATGACGGTGGAGAAAGGAGACCAGAGGGGGCATAGAGATAGGTTGAAGGTGAGAAAGGTGTCGAGGTGGAGGAGAGACTTCGAGGAGTTAAACTCGGCAACCAATCAAATGCTGACGAGGAGCTAGGGAAGTACTGGGACTACTCTCCGACATCATCCCAGGTGATGGTGACGCTCCTACCCAGATGGAGACCTGGAGTCGTGGCCAAGAACTGGAGAAGGAATGAGGAGACACCATCGCTGAAGCCAACTCACCGCCTGTATGGAGGGAGGCTAGTCGGAGGTCCAGAAGGTCTTAGAAGTTTGCAAGGAGGAGGGGGAGCTGTGCGATTTCACACTGGAGAAGGACCTCGTGGCGGCGGTCGCTCACGCATGGGAAACATAGTCCCGCTTGGGACCCAGACACGAGAGAAAGAAGGAAGAGAGGACAGCTCAACCGGGTCCCGAGGCAGTGAACCAGCAAGAACCCCTGAACCCACTAGTGAACCTGACCAGATCAACCAAGAATCGGCCGCAACAAGCAGGAGAGCTGCGCCAACCTTAATGGCCACGTGGCGCGATCCAATTGGTCACTTAAGGTAAATATCCCAGAAAATGCTTACTTCTTGTATAATGCATAATAAAGAGCTCGTTTATCTGAAAAATACAAACAAGGTACCAAAACGTTCAGAAAATTGTGTAGAACAACATGGCCCCTTTATATCAGTCTTTTGATGCTTGAATATCAGTGATATCATGTAATATGTGTAATGCTTAATTGATAGATAATAAATATCAAACATCGACCAAAAATTATGAGAAAATACTAGTAAGTGACAAATCATATATGTAATCATATGATGTCAGTAATCATGATGTCGATACACAGAATCTTGTAATTTTCTCTATATGCCTTCTTAGGGCTTATAACCCTAAATAAAATG
Source organism: Alisma plantago-aquatica (assembly GCA_963693085.1). Classification (NCBI taxonomy): domain Eukaryota; kingdom Viridiplantae; phylum Streptophyta; class Magnoliopsida; order Alismatales; family Alismataceae; genus Alisma; species Alisma plantago-aquatica. The sequence goes on from OY856411.1 coordinate 91,840,685, forward strand.
CAATAAATACATGCATGCTCAATATATAATGAAATTCACATAATAAGCTCATATCAGTATACGAAACCTCAATTTTAATTATGATATCATAATGATGAACAGAATCCATGCTATATGAAGATAAATCTTAATACATGTTATAAAACCATAATTTAGGTTAATGATGTAACCTAAGGTTAATATGTTCATAAAAATGATATGGAATCGAAAGTTCAGATAATGAACCATAATCTGGAAAATGACATCAGTATGATAATTATAAGAAAGGAATACAAGTAATGACGCGCATATCCTAATGAGATAAGATAAACCCTAATGAACAGACTAGGGTTAAGATGAGATGTAAGATGAGGAGAACCTAATGATAGTTCATGATCTTATCTTAATCATGTTTAATAAAGATATAGATGACATCAGGAATATGAGGATATGATGATTAGGTTTGTTCTTGATCAAGGTATGCCATTACCTCTTACTTGGCTTATTATACAATATGATTGTATTATATGTGTGGTAAAATACTTGGCATATGATATTGAATGAAATGATTGTTCTTGCATGATATGTTGCTTGATTTTTCATACTTATGGCTATGAACACATGAAACATATGATATCTAATCCATCATATATATGAAAGCACACGGTGCTCAGAAAGTGATCACAAACTCCTAGGGGGTAGATCACATGTATAATGATCACTAACCACTTGGTGGTAGATCATAAGGCCTAAAAACATCAAAGCCCTAGGGGCAGATGTACGAGAAATATGATGGAAATAAGCTTAAAACATGTGTTCTCCTTTGTTAATAAACTTTCTTGTTCAAGTATACGCTTTTCTTATATTCTTCTGTTACTGCCAAGTATTAGTTTTATCATATTGCCAAGATATGATGAGAGGTATATAAAAGACACGTAGGCGTACTCAGTAAAATATTCTTGAATATTGTGCTGACGTGTACCGCATGTAATCTTTTGTTTAGGATGTGGACATGTGTTCTTGAAGATCCAGGATAGTAAGAGTTGTATGGCGAGCTGATGTATAGGTGGACCTGTTGTCTTAAGTTCCTGTTGTTTAGATGTAGTACATGTATATGTTATAGTTTGATGTTCAATATGTAATATCAAATGTTGTAATAATTCATGTTGTAATTATATGTTGAATGGTGAACATGTGTTGTGGTTTTATTATTGTTCATGTGCATGTGCTACTGTGTTTCCTTCTGACTCCCTTGATTTTCCTCTTCTTAGCCTACTGTGAGATGTTTAAATTGGGATTCTCGCTAAGGTGAGGTTTCAATTTGGACGTCACACATCAGATTAAGTTTTAGAAAATCTGGGGACGTCACAGGTGGTATCAGAGCATGAACAATAGCAAAGCCTGACATTTGCTCATTATGCAACCCAAAACTAAAGAACCTTGAACTTAATAATATTTAGGGTTAGATTAGTCATCTTTAGAGACTAGATCTGACCTAGCCTCTAGGTTAGCACCTAGATGTCTGAGAACTAGGTCTAGACTAGTACTTGTTGTATAGCAAGTCCTTAGATGTCGTTCTTTCCTTGTAGTGCAGTGGTATGGGACGTTGCACTATTTAGAAATGACATGCATCAAGGGAAGAGAAACCCTAGACATATGGTGCTCGTTTTCTAGAGTAGCTACACTAGTCTACACCATGTTCTTGCCCTTCTCACTAGTTTTCATGGCATTGTACTCTCTACTATGTGTGGGACACTCGTTTTCAGGATTTGGTTTTGGATTCCAACCGGATCGAACCGTGATAGTTTTCTCTGACGCTTGTTTTATCGGAGAAAAACTATATAATATTTTAATATGTATATGTATTACAAAAATGTGTCCCCACACATGTACGAGTAGGAGGTGGTCATGCAACCTAAGTGAAAGTGAATGACATCAGTCTAGAAGAGAGAGTAGTTCTAGATTAGATGTCTAGAGACTTTTTGTATATATGATAGATGGAATAGATGATATAAGTTTTGATGCTATGATGTAAGTCTTATATAGATGATATAAGATAGTTTGTGATGATTTATGTTCTTCTTTGAGGACTTAAGTTTAGTTTGAGGATTTGATATAAGTTTTGATGATGCAAGTATGAGTTCTTTTATGTGAGGAGATAAGTTAAGTTAAGACAAGGTTGTGAGTCAGCATGAGCCTCAAGCTCTTTTACAAAGGAGGACCTCTAGTGTTAGGACCAGTTTTAGGGTTAGCTCCAGAGAGAATGACACCCATTGGGAGAAGGTTAGAGAACCTAAACTCCAAGATATGAGAATTCTGAGAAATATCTGTTGTGATATGTCCTAAACTAGACTACTCCTGAGTGATTGAGTTGAGTCATTTTATGCATGATTCCTATAGTCTTGTTGAACCCTAGATGTCCTTGGGAGGACCAAACCCTAGAGACAGAGTGAGGTAGGTTATATATGTGCATATGTGAACATCAATATGAGTGCCTGTCATCTGGGTGAGGGAGACAACCCAAGACCCTGGAGGAGGTAGCTATGTTAGTTTCTGTGAAGCCTCATGCTCGGGTTAGTGGTTCCTCGTAGGACTATAGTGGTGTATATAAGAGAGTTTTAGGTAAGCATGTCTCATGGGTAGAAAAACTATGGAAAGAGTATCATGTTGTGGATCTGTGCTTATGTGGCTAGAACTCGTAAAGAAACCTCTAGTGTCAATGAGGTAGATCACATAACCCTAGAACAAAGAGGGAAGATAAGATATATGCATATGAGATACTCATGGAGTTGAGTTAGCTCAGAGAGACTAAGCATGGAAATACCCTCATGTTATGGGTTAGGAGAACCTCATGTGGACTATATAAAGTTTTGATACATGTTTGGAAAGCCACTTGCATAAGTTCGTTTAGCACAACCATGATATAATATATGTAAGGATGTGATCTAATCTTGAGACGTGTAATATAGACACGATAAGATGGAAACCTAGAGATGGTTTAATAGATATCAATGAATAAATGGTTAACCATGTATATGAATAATGATGATAATGTGATATTGTTGGTTAATCTTGTGATGAAATCACTAGTATATGTTGCAATTTAATATGAACAATGAAATAAGATCATACAAATGAAGCATGTTACTTGATATGTTAATCTTAGTGCATAATAAAGAAGAAATATACAGTTTGATAATTTGCACAACATAATGATGGTGATGCCTTGTTATGATCTATATGGATAAAGTAGTTAATTTTAGTTAACTCCCTCCCTAAAAGGCATATGCTAATGTTGAACATGTTCGAATAACTAGCTCAATAAAATGTTGGTGACACCTTGATATATGAGTTAATCCGAGTTAACTCCTTTAGAACATGGAATATGATGTGAGAACCCTAAGGCATGGCTAAAGATAGGGAAGAAAATCTAACATATGAAAAATGTAATGACATAACCTAAGCTTCTAAACCCTTGTTTGAGCCTTCTATGGAGTGAGGTTTCACCCTTGATGCTTTTGAAACCCCCTAATAGTGCTTCGGATACATGGTTCTAGGTAACCTTTGCGGATATGTTACACATAGAATGGTGCCTACATGTGGATGAGAGCAAGATAAGGTTTTCCCTGGAAGTATGAGTATGGTTTACTTTCGAGGATGAAAGTTCTTTTAAGATGTATATGATGTAAAAGACTGGATTTCTGGCTTAATTCCGAGGATGGAATTTCTTTTAAGGTGTTTAGGATGTGATGGAGTGGACTTTTAGAATCCTAAATGTCCAATGAAACAAGTGAAGTCACACATGTTGAGTTGTTTTGAGAATCCCAAATGTTTTGATAAATCTGGAGTGTTGTTGAGGTTTATACAATGTTTTGGATCCATAATTTTATTCCTTCTTTAGGAATTTAATTGAATAGACTAGTAGATGAGTTTAGTCACCAAATTCGTGTACAAAGTAGCTTGAGTTGTGAGGAAGCTATGATTAAAATTTGGTGGCAATTGGAGGATCGTAGAGGAAGTTATCTAGGTTTGAAATTTGTGAAATAATGCACATTATTGAGGATTTATAGAACTAAGTTAGGCTTAATATGGATGTCTCATGCGCCTCTTGGTTTGGGCTACGTCTGCATGGGAAAATCCTGGCAGTTCATGGATAATCTGATGGTTGAGGCCCTTGACTTAAGGGAATCTGTGGATTGGGTTGTAGCTAGCCTCAATATGGACCGTAGATCGTGGATCCGATGGCTTTGCATTTGTCCCGAACCCCCGACGGTTTCTACTGAGACATGGGATGATCGTGGCCCAGCCTCGATGCAATGACCTCACCTGAGTAGCTGCAATTGTGGGTTATCTACATAGTTTCCTCACACCTTATGGGCACTGAGAGGGGTGAGGAAATGAGATCCTCTCAACTCTGCCTTCCTACTCATACCAACAGGGAGAGGGACAAACTCCTCGTCCGACGGGTTCAGCTTGGGGAACTTTGTCACCAGCTTCTCCTCATCGGTCTGGAACTCTGAGTTGGCATCCAGAGTCAGTGATGGAGGCTTACCTATTCTCAAGCACTCCTCCTCCCACCGAACCGCAACACCCTCAGCCGCGACAGGCATAGAGGTGACGACGAGGAGCATGTGAGCTGAGAAATGACGGTGGAGAAAGGAGACCAGAGAGGGCATAGAGATAGGTTGAAGGTGAGAAAGGTGTCGAGGTGGAGGAGAGACTTTGAGGAGTTGAACTCGTCAACCAATCAAATGCTGATGAGGAGATAGGGAAGTACTGGGACTACTCTCTCACGTCGTCCCAGCTGACAGCGGCGCTCCTACCCGGATGGAGACCTGAAGCCGTGGCCAAGAACTGGAGAAGGAACGGGGAGACACCATCGCTGAAGCCAACTCACCGCCGGTATGGAGGGAGGCTAGTCGGAGGTCCAGAAGGTCTTAGAAGTTTGCAAGGAGGAGGGGGAGCTGTGCGATTTCACACCCGAGAAGGACCTCGCGGCGGCAGTCGCTCACGCAAGGGAAATAGAGTCCCGCTCGGGACCCAGACGCGAGAGAAAGAAGGAAGGGAGGACGGCTCAACCGGGTCCTGAGGCAGTGAACACGCAAGAACCCCTGAACCCACTAGTGAACCTGACCAGATCAACCAAGAACCGACCGTATCAAGCAGGAGAGCTGCGCCAACCTTAATGGCCACGTGGCGCGATCCAATTGGTCGCTTAAGGTAAATATCCCAGAAAATGCTTAGTTCTTGTATAATGCATAATAAATAGCTCGTTTATCTGAAAAATACAAACAAGGTACCAAAACGTTCAGAAAAATGAGTAGAATAACATGGCCCATTTATATCAGTCTTTTGATGCTTAAATATCAGTGATATCATGTAATATGTGTAATGCTTAATTGATAGATAATAAATATCAAACATCGACCAAACATTATGAGAAAATACCAGTAAATGACAAATCATATCTGTAATCCATATGATGTCAGTAATCATGATGTTGATACACAAAATCTTGTAATTTGCTCTATATGCCTTTTTAGGGCTTATAACCCTAAATAAAATGCAATAAATACATGCATGCTTAATATATAATGAAATTCACAGAATAAGCTCATATCAATATATGAAACCTCAGTTTTAATTATGAGATCATAATGATGAATAGAATCCATGTTATATGAAGAAAAATCTTAATACATGTTATAAAACCCTAATTTAGGTTAATGATGTAACCTAAGGTTAATATGTGCATAAAAATGATATGGAATCGAAAGTTCAGATAATGAACCATAATCTGGAAAATGACATCAGTATGATAATTATAAGAAAGGAATACAAGTAATGACGCACATATCCTAATGAGATAAGATAAACCCTAATCAACACGACTAGGGTTAAGATGAGATGTAAGATGAGGAGAACCTAATGATAGTTCATGATCTTATCTTAATCAGGTTTAATAAAGATAAAGATGACATCAGGAATATGAGGATATGATGATTAGGTTTGTTCTTGATCAAGGTACGCCATTACCTCTTACTTGGCTTATTATACAATATGCGTGTATTATATGTGTGGTAAAATACTTGGCATATGATATTGGATGAAATGATTGTTCGTGCATGATATGTTTCTTGATTTTTTGTACTTATGGCTATGAACACATGAAACATATGATATCTGATCCATCATATATATGAAAGCACACGGTGCTCAGAAAGTGATCACAAACTCCTAGGGGGTAGATCACATGTATAATGATCACAAATCACTTGGTGGTAGATCATAAGGCCTAAAAACATCAAAGCCCTAGGGGCATATGTACGAGAAATATGATGGAAATAAGCTTAAAACATGTGTTCTGCTTTGTTAATAAACTTTCTTGTTCAAGTATATGCTTTTCTTATATTCTTCTGTTACCGCCAAGTATTAGTTTTATCTTACTGCCGACCAAAAAGTATACGCTTTTCTTATATTCTTCTGTTACTGCCAAGTATTAGTTTTATCTTATTGCCAAGATATGATGAGAGGTATATAAAAGACACGTAGGCGTACTCAGTACAATATTCTTGAATATTGTGTTGACGTGTACCGCATGTAATCTTTTGTTTAGGATGTGGACATGTGTTCTTGAAGATCCAGGATAGTGAGAGTTGTATGGCGAGCTGATGTATAGGTGGACATGTTGTCTTAAGATCATGTTGTTTAGATGTAGTACATGTATATGTTATAGTTTGTTGTTCAATATGTAATATCAAATGTTGTAATAATTCATGTTGTAATTATATGTTGAATGGTGAACATGTGTTGTGGTTTTATTATTGTTCATGTGCATGTGCTACTGTGTTTCCTTCTGACTCTGTTGATTTTCTTCTTCTTAGCCTAGTGTGAGATGTTTAAATTGGGATTCTCACTAAGGTGAGGTTTCAATTTGGACGTGACACATCAGATTAAGTTTTAGAAAATCCGGGGACGTCACATTAATTGTACTTATCTTCCTTTTTTTGGTAATGGTGAGGGATACTCTCATATGTTAGTGGTAACCTTTTACCTTGGTGAAAATCATAGCTCATATATTTCATTCAATCTTAGTGATGATGGTTATTGTACTTGTCTTCCTTTATGTGGTAATGGTAAGGAATACTCTCATATATTAGTAGTAACCCTACTTTGTTACCTTGGTGAACATGATAGCTATTATATTTGATGCAATCTTATGTTTTACATGTGTACAATAAGCAATTTGACGATTTGTGAAACCTTCTACAAGGTGTTGAAAGATATTGATGTTCTTGCAAGACATAATGTGAATTATTACATCCCGATCTCACAATTACCATTATTCATGAGATTAGGGCATAAATTGGGGATTTAACGTGATAAAAGGATCACCCTTAACTTTTTTTTTCTTCTTTTTCAAACTCTATGTTTTCTCGCATTGAACCACATAAACTAACTTTGCAAGAGAATCAAACTTTGATTACTTTAATATGATCTCAACATAAATGATACACATCCATACATTCATTCTCAGGTACATATGACATGATAATCAGATCCATTCTCTCTTATTAAGAAAACAAAGATATAAAACATCACTTACAACACTCTCAAAACTATACTAGGACCGAGAGTGACAACGACTGACTAAAGTTAACTATACTCAGACTTAATTCTTGTGGAAGATCTACTCAGATGCAATGACCTTCTTCAAGTCCATATGATAACCCTAAAAATTATGAGTAGAGGGGTGAGCCTACTCACTCAGTGAATGAGTACTTCAAAGAAATAGTCTAAAGCACTAATATAATTACAGATATACTTTTGAGAAACTGATATCAATTATAGCAGCAGTAATGTTTAAAGAGATTGATCATTTACAATCATAAATATGGCAGGATACTCTAGATATCAATAAGAACAAATCAATATATGAGCATGCTTGATAAATTTCAAAGAGAACTAATAATTCATAAACATACAAAGAATAATTGCTAGAAAACTGTACTCGAATCTTGCTTAGCCTTTCTTACTTATAAGAAACTCTTTAAAACTTATATTATAATATTTTAGCTTATGCCTTTATCATATACAATGTACTCTACATATGAAGACTTGTAGCGAACTACGTTCTCACCGTACAAGACTTAACTTAAAACCCAGGAAGCTAAGCCTAGAACTGAATCCGGGTCTGCTTGACTCGAACCGTCACGTCTGACTAAGGCGTCTAAATAGATGGCCTTTAACTGGACCTCTCCTTCTAGGCTGAGTACGCAGACAGAGGGTCTAAGATGCTCTTTGGGCCTCATCTTGGTACGCTCTATGGGTACCTCTGGGTTACCACTGGGATCTCCGATTCATGTTGGGTAACCTATCTTCTCTTAGGAAACTTCCTCAAGGGCTTCATGTCCCCGCACGCTCTGTGGGTGTGATCTGATCCCCATATACTGGTCGGTACTAGGGTGGATCGTTTCCTCCCTACAGTGCAGACATCCGTAGGGAATCTACGGTGTTCATGGCACCTATGTCTATTATTTTATTATTCTTGGAAAGCTATTTCTACATTGTACCTTTCTCTTAATTAGACTTGACTCTGATATCTCTATGGTACCGCTTCTATTTAATTGAATTTTATAACACAACATGTATATCATTCTAAACTTGGCAGAGAAATATACTCAAAGCATTGTAATATACTGAGAAATCAACATTTATACATGCATGCAGACTGAAATACTTAAATAAACATAATGCATGTCCATTTGGAACTTATACACTAGAATCATGTAATTAAACATATTAATATACTGATGAGAGCTAACTACTTGGCATATGAGTAATCGTCATTTGCATCCATAAATTATTTGCACTTTCTTGGAAAACGTGCACATCGACCCAAATACTGGGTTGTGCATCTAATACTGAGAACATGGTAATCAAAATGCTTAATTCATTGAACACCTAATAATTAGGGTTCCATTTACATCATTCACTTATCACATGGCTCTCATAAGGATTTCATGTGACATAACATTCACTGAATAAAGACTACTATGAACAAATCATACAAAATCAATATATGTATGAAACCTTGGAACTGAGCTAAATTTGGGTTTCCATGTCATTCAATGAGATAACATGCATTAATAATAAAATTGAATAAATAAAGCCTATCATGTCAAGAAAATCGATTCAAATGGATTTCACGATATCTATTTGCAAATATCCGATTTTCCTCGCATCTAGGATTTCACCCCCTTTACTGAGATATAAAACAAACACTATTCTCCTTAAATGAAATCCAACATAGTATCTGACATATATGTACTATGAATTCAGATAAACAATCATTCATAACCAAGGGAATCTAGATAAACAAATTTCTCTATTTAATTATACAGCAATTTCAGTCATAGACAAATTCCCTATATTTCAGTTTACTCTTATAACCTCTGTGAATACTTAGGGAATTCTCTTTAGGATGTATTGTATACATTTATAATATGATTTTATCATATGAAATTCATCCAAATAGAGGAAGAATCTGTTTCATATCATTTTGTAATAACTTAGATCAAACACACAATTCAGGGTTTGTAGTCGCATACTAAGCAATTAAAGATTATGGATGATTTAACCATTTTTTCATGCAATATAATTTTTAAAGGAAGTTCTCACTCACCCTAAGGTGTGAAAACACCTTAAAAATGCATCTCATCCCTGAAAATCTCGATCTCATATCAAATCCCTAGCAATTCACCTGATTCTTCTTCCTTTCAACTTGGAAACCCTAAAAATGAGGGATTATGAAGAAAGAGCGAGAAACAGGGAAGTTTTGATACCATTTTGGATCAAATCAGAGGAGGTATGGAATCTTGACATGTGAGAGAAGATTCACCATGAAACTATATCCAAAGAGGCTAAACTTACATGATTTCATCATTCCTCAGACGACAAAACCCTAGGTCAGCATCTCCATCACTTTCTCCTCTCAAACCCTAACTCTCCCTCTCTCTCTAGAATTTCATTTCTCTAGATTGAATCACGAATTACGAGAGCTCCTTCTGTGTTAGGTTGACCATATAGAGCAATTGAGCTGCTTGGGTCAATTGCACATTGAGCCCTTACTATACTTTCTCTTATTTGAGCTGAATTTTTCTATCATAAAAATATTACTGTAATTCATCTACTGATAAGTTATAAATGCATCAAAAAATTATGAAAATTTTACATGTTGTTTATGATTGAGTTTTTAAATCTCCAGTTAAAATTTTAGATCATTTGGAGTTACTAATAAATAAATAAAAATAAAACACTACACTGCTAAAAAGCACTCTATCAACATTTTGGGCAAAGTATAGTTCGACTGATAACCACATTCAAAGAACACTCAAATATTCTGAAATTTTCTCCAATATGCATTATTGAGTTATACATATCATATCAAAAATTTATTTAAATACAAAATTTGTAGAAAATATGAAAAATCATTGACCACATTGCTATCCTAGTCAAATTACATATTCATGTACTATCAAAACCCTAATTTTTGCCGATTAGGGTTTACATTTCTCAAACCCTAATTCTTCAAACTAAAATCATAGTTAGAGTTTCTTCTTAGGTTTGAAAAATCACAATTGATCTACTATCATTAATCAAGTTTAAATGATGTTCAATCTTATCAAGCATGTAATCATTCAGGTAAACCATAGTTTACCAATTAAGCAAAAATGTGGTCATTACGATTCTCACCCCCTTAAAAAGTTTTGTACCCGAAACATAAATATGCAAACAAAGTATATTAAAAGTTTATTTTAAGCTTCTGAAATCTTACATGTCATTATATTCTTGTATTTCATACTTGAATGTAGTTTTCAACGTTAAGTCCTTTATTTCGTTTCTAATCACTACATGTTTGAAATAGTTCTCAATGACAACAAACAAATTCTCTATGCCACAATCAATCATAGCAGAGAGAGAGAGAAACAACCATTTCAATTTTTTTTATACTCTTGAGGTGTTACCTCAACATTGATAATCTGATCCAACTATCTCAATTCATATGGCTCAATATGTACTACAGTTATGTATTACCTCTAAGTCATAAAAGAGAGTTCACTATGTTGTTTTGAATTTTACTATTGTGCTACTCAAATAGCAAAATAGTCTTGAGTTGGAAGACTAGATTCAATAGCAATTGTACAATACTACTCACGGCATCCCCATTGCATCATGGATGCATAAGGTGAAGCATTACCATCACATTCCATATTATTCTTAAGTATGAACCCACACATAATTCACGGTGTAACCATCGGGTTATAGCATACTAGGGTTTCAACAAAAGTAACAAAGTACTCCATGATTGTAATTAGTCATTGAAGGACTATTCATACCCAATTACCATCACTTAGTTATATTAAAGCTAGGTATAACAAGCTATACCTCATTAGGGTTACATATCAATACAATATGGTTATCATCCCTTCTATTCATATGAGTGAATAGGTAAGACTACCTTATTCAGGGTAACCCTCCAATTGTTTTATCATCATTTGACCCATATCACCATACCAAAATCATACAATACTAAGATGGATGACTAGTATAAATGACTACAACTATCAGACACCTTTAATTAACATATTGCTTGCACATGTACACTGAAATCATACGTAGAACCAATTTACATCCCTTAATATACCTTCAACAAATTATACTTCTAAAAAACAAATTCACATATTACGAAAAGCCATTATTTTCTCTTGTCTCTCTCCTCATTCACTACTACTTACTTTTTGCTACTTATCCTTCTCATTTTAATCATGTAGATTAAACATTCTTAAAATTGAAACATATAAGGTACAAATAGATTATTCATCATTCTTGATATCACTGCAAGAATTAATCTCATATTACACTTCACTCATATTTTATTTCTCCTTTTGTTCAAAACACACTTGTTACATTTCAAATTTATATCTTACTCTTTACTCTGAATCATTTCCATATTGTTTATCTACCTTTCAGATTAGCTATCTTTAAACCATGGATTACTATCAATGCTAGTTTACTTCTCATAGTGCAAATCTCATGATCTTGTTTTATAGAGATGCTAGTATTCGAGGTTAAATCACTAGTGGCATCCCTTGAACTACTACAACTCTAAACATTCTAGGGTTTGGTCCTTATCAAAAGCATGACGTTATTGTCATGTGACTTTTCTCCCTTAATTTGAAATTCAAACTTTGGATCTCACAAGTTTTACTAAAGTCTTCTTTATCTTATCGATTGAATTTCCTTTCTCTTACTTGGCCATTCAAATATATTACATCCTCAATTACCCTACTAGGGTTTCATTATCATATTGTGTGTCATTATTATATTCACTAGATGTCTCTATCATGGTGGTTATGCATCATATATGATTCATTTTCTAATCACTTCGTTCCCACATTTCTCTCGTCAAGGAAGATATGAAAGAGAAGATGATTTTGAGACTTAGAATTCTTATCTTCAAACATTCATTAATACATTTCTCATATGTAGGTTTAAATAAATTATCAACAAGGATACTTGACTAATTAGCACTTTCTTGAATCTCACAACCTCTTTCTTTTATAATCTATATTACTCCATATTTAACTTTCCATAATCCCATTCTTTACTTTCCATAATCCCCTTACCATATACTACTAGTCCACATGTCGTATTTAACTTCTAGTTTTCTCTTATGATCATGTTGCTTCTTTTATGTGTATGATCATGTATACCATGTTGCATATATTTCCTTTTATCCTTCTACTAATGTGAAGTTGAAATTCTAAATCAATAATCTCTCTACTAGTATCACCTCATGTTTAATACATTACATATACTTCATTTTAATTCAAACGTCTCATGCATGGGTGAAACATAGCTTCTCTTTCAATCAAGTTTTTCCTTCCTGAGTATAGTCTACCTTTGTATGACTTATTCATTTATTTATCTACACTTTTTTTTTCTTCTTTTACGAACTAGTTTGTTGTTCTATAGAGACTTAGAATCCAAAGGCAATAAGGATGAATGTATTAAACTTATTAATAAAGGTATACATTCCATGCTATCAATTATATCATAACCCTCATTCCTTAATCAAGCTCATTATTTCCAACATTTCTCTTTGTTTCAACTAAGTTTCTTATCCTAGTTTTATGATTTACATGCTCATCTAGTTCTTTTCACTTTAACTCTTCTGAAGACTCTTCACTTCTATGTACTTATTGTATACTTAGCTCTTTTCTTCTATTTTCCCTTTACTTTGGAGTACATAAAACATTGTACTCGGTTATATAATCCATTCCTCATGATTGATTCTTACTATCTCAGTCCCTTACATACTTTTATCATATCTTTTCCATATTTCATATTTAGAGTTCATATAATACTAATAATTAAACTTAATCCGAACCTTATGTCATGTTCCTTTATTCCCAATTAAGGGATTCTCATATGAGGCCCCAAAGTTGGATCTCAGATATCAGTTCCAACTGATTCTTAGTTATCCTAGTCTTTCCCTTGTTCTTCAAAATTTTAGAGTATATACATTCATACTAGAATTTGGATCTAATCTATCCATAATTTACTCTTTTAATGTTACTAATAGGAGTCATTAGATCCCAGTAATGCATATTGCCAGTCAGACCAGGTCGAACCTACAGTCCTGAAGCCAAGAGCTACTCAGGATTACTCAACTCCTATTCATCTAAAATGTGTGGAAGAAAACTTATCCACTTAGGAAAGCTCATTCAAAGATCATTTCTATTCTACTTGATACAAAGAATAAGTGAATCAACTTCATGATACACAAACAATATAAAAGAACCATATATATTCTACAAATTGGTAATCTGGATTCTTATATATATAAGAGCATTTCTATTGATATTCAATCAAACAAGCAATATAAAGAAAGACTTGTATCACATTCTATGTTCAATCTCTTACTCCTTCATTACTTTCTAGTCTCTTAACCCTAAGATTTCTAGGGTTTCTCTTTAGCCCATCCTTCCTCTGCATACCTAGCCAAGGCATCCAGAGAAGAATAGGCATAGTATCTTGATACTGGTCGATCCAAGTGCTCAGGTATCAGGCCAGGATATCCAAATATTCAAATCCCCAGAGCTAACATCATAACATCTCCTATATGCCACACTTATGACTCTAACTTACTAACTTAATGGTCCCTGACAACTCAGCCTAAGCTCTGATACCAAGTTGTTACACCCCAATCTCACAATTACCATTAATCATGATATTAGGGCATAAATTTTGGATTTAACGTGATAGAAGGATCACCCTTAACTTTTTTTTCTTCTTTATCAAAATTTTTGTTTTCTCACATTGAACCACATAAACTAACTTTGCAAGAGAATAAAACTTTGATTACTTTAATATGATCACAACATAAATGATACACATCCATACATTCATTCTTAGGTACATACGACATGATAATCAGATACATTCTCTCTTATTAAGAAAACATAGACACAAAATATCACTTACAACACTCTCACATCTATACTAGGACCTAGAGTGACAAGGACCTATTGAACTTAACTATAGTTAGACATAACTCTTGTGGCAGATATAAACTGATGCAATGACCTTCTTCAAGTCCATATGATATCCCTAAAAAAATTTAGTATAGGGGTGAGCCTACTCGCTCAGTGAATGAGTACTTCAAATAAACAGTCTAAAGAACTGATATAATCACATATATACTTTTGAGAAACTGATATCAATTATAGCGAAAGTAAGCTTTAAAGGGATTGATCATTTACAATCATAAATATGGCAGGATACTCTATATATCAACAAGATCAAATCAATATATGAGCATGCTTGATAAATTTCAAAGAGATCTAATAAATCAGAAACATAAAAAGAATAATTACTGGGAAACTGTACTCAGGGTTTGTAGACAAATTCCCTATATTTCAGTTTACTCTTATAACCTCTGTGAATACTTAGGGAATTCTCATTTGGATTTATTGTATACATATCTAATATGATTTTATCATCTGACATTCATCCAAACAGAGGAAGAATCCATTTCATAGCATTTTTCAATAACTTAGATCAAACACACAATTCAGGGTTTGTAGTCGCATACTAAGCAATTAAAGATTATGGATGATTTAACCAATTTTTCATGCAATATACTATATAAAGGAAGTTCCCACTCAACCTAAGGTGTGAAAATATCTTATAAATGCAACTCATCCCTGAATATCTTGATCTCATATCAAATCCCTAGCAATTCACCTGATTCTTCTTCCTTTCAACTCAGAAACCCTAAAAATGAGGGATTATGAAGAAAGATTGAGAAAAGGGGAAGTTTTGATACCATTTTGGATCAAATCAGAGGAGGGACGGAATCTTGACTTGTGAGAGAATATTCACCATGAAACTATATCCAAAGAGGCTAAACTTAAATGATTTCATCATTCCTTGGACCACAAAACCCTAGGTCAGCATCTCCATCACTTTCTCCTCTCAAACCCTAATTCTCCCTCTCTCTCTAGGATTTTGTCTCTTTGGATTGAATCAGGAATTATGAGAGCTCCTTGTGTGTTAGGTTGATCATATAGAGCAATTGATCTTCTTGGGTCAATTGCACATTGACCCCTCACTATACTTTCTCTTATTTCAACTGATTTTTTTTGTCATAAAAATATTATTGTAATTCATCTACTGATAAGGTCTAAACACATACAAAAATTATGAAATTTTCATATTATTTATGATGGAGATTCATATCTCTAGTTAAAATTTCAGATCATTTCGAATTACCAATATATAATTAAAAATAAAACACTAAACTACTGAAAAGCACTCTGTCAGCATTTTGTTCGAAGTATAGTTTGACCGAGAACCACATTCAAAGAACACTCAAATATTCTGAAATTTTTCTCCAATATGCATTATTGAGTTATACATATCATATCCAAAATTCAATTAAATAACAAATTTGTAGAAAATATGAAAAATCATTTACCACACTGCTATCCTGATCAAATTCAATATTCATGTACTATCAAAACACTAATTTTTGCCGATTAGGGTTTACATTTATCAAACCCTAATTCTTAAAACTAAAATCATAGTTAGAGTTTATTCTTAGGTTTGAAACATCACAATTGATCTACTATCATTAATCAAGTCTAAACGATGTTCAATCTAATCAACCATGTAATCATTCAAGTAAATCCTAATTTACAAATTAAGCACAAATGTGGTCATTACATGAATGGTCTTAATGATGTTTGGGCATGTCTTGAGACCTAGTGGAGGTGTAATCCTCCTCACATTTGACTAGGATTGGTACCTTATGATGATGTGATAAGGAATATATCTCATATATTTTATATCTTTTGTAGTTATTATATACCATAGGTTGTGGCTGAGGCCACTGTACATATCTATAGATACCTAGTATGGTATGTGCTCTTATTCAGGTTGTTGGACTTATATGTAAATGTTCCTAGACATGTTGGTGATGTTTACATTGATTTTAATTATTCCTTTTCCTATTATGTTGTTAGTTAGTGATCAATCACGTTTTGAGTTTTGAGTAATCCCGTTTAGTGTGAAAGTGTGCCACACTATTGGTCTCCACAACATCAACCACTCAGTTCTCATAGAATAGAGATGATGAATGAAACCATAGAAGGAGCGCTTAGGAAACTTAAAAACGTATATAAGAGAAAAAGGGAAAGGTCACATGATTAAGCAAGTCGAGAAGAGTCTAAGTGAGTGTGTGATCATCTTTTTCCCATTGTTTCGCCGTCCTGTCAACTGGTTGACCATTTCACGATAATGCATTACAAGCATTTGAGTGTGAGTACGGGTGGGAAGCAAGCCGCAACCGCAAGATTTTTTGTTGGAAGAAATGCGATGGACATTTAACTAGGAGCTTATATTTAGTTATATGTTTTTGTTAAGTAAATGTGTGTAAAAGTGTAGAAGTTATGGATAATGTCCATACCTTACCCTCCCCTTTTAATGCAATGGGGAAATAGGGGAAAGGGAAAATGGGGAACCGGTAATAAAAACTTTTATCTTTACCCTTACCCTTACCCTACATGGTTTGGATAAAGGGTAAATGGGTAATACCCTCCCCATTGACAACCTGAGCTATGGGTAGTGGGTAAACATGCAATACAATACCTATTTACAACCTTAAACAAGTAGGACCTTATAATGCAATATTTGCAAAATTAGGATGTATGGTGAGGCACCATTTTTGTAGTGTCTTGGTTCTTCTTATCCTTTAACCATTGCCTTAATATTTTGTTGCCCCTTTGTAAGGATGTAAATGGATAGGGTGGGGTTGGCTAAAGACTTATCTTTATCTTTACCTGAATCAAAGTTATGGGTAACGAGTACTTTCCCTTTTCTCAACATTTATTACCCTATCCTTATCCACATTCATTTACCGACAAGGTAAATGGGTAGTATAAGAGTAAAATGGGAAAAATTAAATGTTGGTGGGTATATGATATTTTATTGAATTTATATGATATTTCTATCATAAAACACAAGACAATCGTAATACTAATTTTAAGTAATAATAATAATATTTTGTTCACACTAAAATTATTGGTATTTAATCTAATATTTATTGTTACAAATAAGGTCAAATGATTTTGCTCTATTACTTTTTTTAATATATGATTATATACAGTGGTACATTCTAATATTTGTTTAATCAAGTTTTGCAAATCAAATATTAGTACAAACCAACAAAGTAGTAGTCATGTTTGTTGGGGATTTTTAGTAGGCAATAAGAAATGTATTATAGTCTTAGACTATAAGTCCAACTTTTTACTAATGGGTAACTAAGAGAAGTAGGTAGGATAACACTTTTATCATACCCTGTGTAGATGCGGGTAAAATGAGTGAAGGATAAAAAAGTGGTGGGTAAAAATGTAGTTACTCTTACCCTACCCTACATGTTATGAGTAATGGATAAACATGATATACTATATCTATTTATAGACCTAGCTTTCTGGGCACATCCCTATCATTTGATTTTATAAAAAGATTGCAACATGAGGACTTTTCAGAAGGTCACCCATCTTAACTATGGAGTTCCGATGGGATCTGATACATTAGTACTGTATGATCACACATATATTTGTTGTTAATTTATTTGTTAATGGCATATTGCATTCACTCAATACATGCTTCGTCTTGGACCTTTTGTGTGGTTTGTCGACTTGAAGAAGGTCTGGCTGAATCACTTGTGGAGCAATTCTCCCGAGACATAGTGCACGGTATACAGATTCAAATCTTATGATGAGGAGCATGGTTCAATTGTCACTTTTGACCTCTTTAGTCGTCACATTGATTCAAGGCATTGAATCATGTCGGAGGATGTTCTACGACAAAAGAAAAAAAGTATGACTATCAGATCAGTTGCGTTACAATAAAATCTTAACTCAAAACTAATCACAAACATATCGCTAGTGTGGTTATAGTCACAACTCAGACATGGAATGAAAGAATGGTCAGCGACGCAAAAATAAGGAAGGAAGATAATTTGACAAGGAGATGGGATTTCAAAGAGGAAAAGGCAAGACACAATAAAGACCTTTTCTTGAAAAAGATATAGGTGAGAAATCTACAAAGGCCGGTAGTTGGGGTCTTTGCGGATGTTGAATTTGGAAGAGAGGCACAATTCACAATGAGTTTTGCTATACAACACCAGGATAAGACCATATTCTTCACTCGGTTTGTCCTTATTCCCGTTGGTGTCAGCCAACCAGCAGACGAGGTAGATCTAGAAGATGAGAGGGCCAGAAAAGAAAGGAGAGAAAGAATAGAAAAAAGAAAAATGTGAGAGAATGGATGGAAAGAGAGAGGGAGTGGGAGAGAAAAGGGAGAAAGAGAGAGTCACTAGAGGAGAGAGAAAGAAAACAAAATATTTATTTTACTAATAACTTTAATTCATAATGAATTTTGTGAGGAAATAAAAACCAGTAGATTCTTTATGAAAAATACTATCCAATAAGACTAGTGTTGACATACTTTTGAGAAATAGTGAACATATTTTTTTTCAAAAGTGAGAGTCTGAGAGAGAGGACTGGAGAGGGAGGGAGTGTCTATAAGGAGACAGAAAATTATTTATTATTAACCCTCGAAATTTTCTTGTTATCCCTAATAATTTTTTTGTTATTCCTAGTCAACATTTTTATTATCCAAATAGTATATTTTTGTAAAAAAAATTAGTTGTTATCTCTTGAGATTTTTTTTGTTATCCTTAGCAAATTTTTTTGATATCCCTAGTAAATTGTTTTGTTATCTTTAGTCAATTTTTTTGTGTAAGTAGTATTTTTTTTAAATCAGTTATTGTCTCTAGATAATTTTTTTATTTTCCTTGAAAATTTTCTTTTTATCCCTAGTAAATGTTTTATTATCTCTAGTCAAACTTTATATTATCCAAGTAGTATTTTTTTTTAAAATTAGTTGATATCAATAGATATTTTTTTGTTATCCTTAACAAATGTTCTTGTTATATCTAGCAAAATTGTTTTGTTACCTTTTAAAATTGTATGTTGTCTCTAGGAAAAGTTTTTGTTATCCCTAATTAATTTTTTTTATCTTTAGAGAAACTTTTTATTATCCATGTAGTATTTTTTTTTAAATTAGTTGTTATCTATAGAGAACTTTTTTGTTATTACTAGTAAATAATTTTATTATTCCTAGTAAATGTTCTATTATCCCTAGCAATTTTTCTTGTTATCCCTCGTAATGTTTTGCTATCTCTAAACTAACCTTTAATTATCCAAGTAGTACATTTTTTTTTGAAAATTAGTTTTTATCTATAGAATTTTTTGTGTGTTATTCCTAGCAGTTTTTATTGTTATCCCTAGTATATGTTTTGTTATCTCTAGTCATACTTTTTGTTATCCAAGTAGTATATATTTTTTGAAAAGTAGTTGTTATCTGTAGAGAATGTTTTGCATTATTCTTAGCAAATTTTCTTGTTATCCCTAGTAATTTTCCTGTTATCTCTAGTCAATGTTTTTTTCTAAGTAGTATTTTAAAAAAATAATAATTATTACCTCTAAAGAATAGGAGAGAAGTAGTGTAATTAATTTTTTTAAATTATTTGTTATCCCTAGTCCAATCATTATTATTTCTAATTTAGTTTGTTATCACCTCTAATCCCATTTATTATTATCTTTTAAAAAACTTGTTGTCATAAGAGAGAAGTGATGTAATTAATTATTTAAATTAGTTCATGATACTACTTCCTTCATCAACTTTATTTTAGATAGCATGTTACATTTTCCAAAAAAATATCAAAATTAGTCTTATTAGAATGTATTTTTAATAAGAAATCTACCACCTTTTATTTTGTTTAAAAATACATAACGGCTGGAAAGTTATTAGCAAAATAAATATCTCTCTCTTAATTTTTCTCTCTCCATTCAACCACTCTCTCTCTCTCCATTACACCCTCTCTCAGACTCTCTCTTTTTCTTTATCGATATTAGTCTTATTAGAATGTATTTTTAATCAAGAATCTAATGATTTTTATTTCATTTAAATATATATAATGTCTTGAAAGTTATTAGAAAAATAAATATCTCTCTCTTAATTTTTCTCTCTCCGGTCCTCTCTCTCACATTCTCTCTCTTTCTTTTATCGACATTAGTCTTATTAGAATATATTTTTTATCATGCACAAAAGAAACGTGGATGGCACTTTGGAAATAAAAATCGATCTCTCAAAGGCATATGATAAAATGACATGGCCATTCATGGAGGATACCTTAGAGAAAATTGGGATGCCATGAATTCTCATCAAGTATATTATCAATTCTATAACCGGGGGACAAGCTTCTATAATCTAGAATGGAAAATTGGCTAGTAGTTTCAAACCTACCAGAGGGATGGGGAAAGGAGATCCCCTATCTCCATACATTTTTGTTTAATGCCTTGAACGCCTCAGCCAACATATAGAAAACAAAGTCCAAGAAAAGTTGTGGTCACCTGCAAAATTAACAACAAAAGGTGCTTACATCTCCCATCTCTGATTTGTTGATGACATGATCCTATTTGCAAAAGAAAGTCTGAATCAAATGCAAGTCATTCTAGATTGCTTCACTGACCTTGGAGAGGTATCCGGGCAATCCATAGCAATCTCCAAGTCATGTATATTCTTCGCCAACTCTGTTCCAAAAAAGAGGAGGAAATCAATTTGCAGGGTAAGTGGCATCCCAGAAATCAATGTCGTTCGAAGGTACCTGGGGGTTCCCTTGATACATGGCAAGGTGAAATAGGACACTTATGGTGAGGTCCTATACAGAGTAGAAACCAACATTAACTCATGGTCAGCACGTTGTCTGTCGCTTGCAGGCACTAGTACAAAACCCACCTTTTGTGTCGGTTATTTAAGTCCTTTAGTGTCGGTTTCAATGTGACACCTATGTGGGTGCCGCTAAAAGGCAAACCGTTAGGCGTCGGTTTCCAAACTGACACCCAAAACCTTCTCGTGCCACTGAAAATGCACCAGCAGGGGGTATAGGCGTCAGTTATTACTACGGAAACCGATGCCATACACCTTCATGCCATAGAGGGCGCCATCTAGGACACCATCAGCGTCAGTTTTTATTGATAACCGACGCCATATCACCTACTACCACGGCCGTGCTGGCCAACATGACTGTGGTGTCTGGTCTCATTATGCGTCAGTTTTAGCTATTATCCGACGTTGTAAGCCTTTGTCGTCGGTTTTTTCAAATAACTGACGCCTATTGTATGTATTTTTTTTAATCAGTCTGCAAGACTACTGTGGCTGATCGCAGGATGAGAAACATATAGTTCAGTTATGAACTGCATGTTTTATGACATCCATTGATATCAGCCAACAACATGTCACAAACCTGCAAAAGTAACAACATTAATTTTCACACATTTAGCAACCTGCAGTTCCATTTGATTTTCACACATGTAGAAACATTCATGTAGCAATTTGCAGTTCCATTCATTTTCATATTCACACATGTAGAAACATTCATATAACAACCAATAGTTTCATTCATTTTCACATTCACACATGTATAAACATTCAGACACATGTAGA
Source organism: Alisma plantago-aquatica (assembly GCA_963693085.1). Classification (NCBI taxonomy): domain Eukaryota; kingdom Viridiplantae; phylum Streptophyta; class Magnoliopsida; order Alismatales; family Alismataceae; genus Alisma; species Alisma plantago-aquatica. The sequence goes on from OY856411.1 coordinate 91,862,807, forward strand.
AACATTCAGACATGTAGAAACATTCCCACATATTACAATTCAGAAATTCATTTACAAAATATCATTCTTTAGTCATTATTCGCTATCAACATCCCAATTATATTTTGAAAACCCCACTACTTGTATGTCTTTTACCCATTCTTCTCTTACATCATTTAATTCTTCTGTCATATAGGGAGCATGTACATCTAGTAAGGCCTTTCTTGTAGTGTGTTCAGTTTTAAACACTTGCAAAGAGAATGTTGTATATATATAATTAATAATATATAAATAAGATTGATATATTTCATATTATCTAATGAGACTATATATAATATCTCAGGAATGGTATCGATGTCCAGTATGGCATATTTGATAATCATGTGCATAAATCGCATCACATAGTATGCACATGCCCATCCATTATCTTGTGTAGCACACTATAAATTCAAACATATACAATATTAAAAAATACAACTAATTAAGCATTATTCACATAAATAATATATACATTGCAGTCGAGATCTTACTTCCACGTTCTTCCAAATTATTGGCTGGTTCTTTTTCCTGGGGACCTTTCCTCCAGCCTTTGTGAACTCATCTAAACCCCTACATGTTAATGTAACACAGTACATTGCATAATTAAATAGTAATGTAATAACATATGTTAACATATATGAAAATGAAATATTTCTCACCGGAATAATGCAATTTTCATTGTGTGTCCATATTTTGAATTCAATTTAGTCCCCTTAGGATCTAGATAATAGACAATGAACGTCTCAGGGACAATAACTAGTAACTCCCAATGCATACCCCTAGAGGTAAAAAAGTTAAAATTTAATAACTCAAAATCCACAATAAAAATGTAATTTTCTTAAATCCAAATTATAAGCAAAGTAAACTTACTCCACATTGAATGGAGCTATTATCACCGTCTTATTATTGTGAGCAAAATTTGTAAAAGCATCACAACAATATTGTTGAACTGACAAAGGGTCTTTAGCTACTAGACTAATCAAAGATGGAATCAAAAATCCTACAGGTTCGAATGAAAAATATGCACACATCTTGTCTAAGTAGCTGCAAAACATGTATTACGTATGCATTAATATATAAGAAAGTAGATCACCTGATCCTACACAAGGCATATGGATGTATAAAGAAGATCTCACCTTATCCATAGCTCTATCATAGATGTATTTAGCCAATCATATCGAAACAACTCCAAAATATCTTGTATAAATAGTTTGCTTTTGTATGATTGACCTACAACATCCACATCTATAGAAACACTTATAGGGAAATTTATATCATGCTCGCCTAACCATATTGCCATACCCCTACAATTAGGACCTAACGGGACAGGTAGGTCCTATGGAATCCAACTTGGTAATGTAGGAGGTGGAGGTGGAGGCCTAGATGCTATGGGTGTCTTCTTTTTAACCTGTATATATATATATATATATACATATATATATATACATATATATATATACATATATATAATTTCAGATCAATTGACATCATATACACACACTAACAATTTAACGTAATGTAAATTTACCATACACTTTCAGTATAGAGGACATCTGTTTTTGGCCACAATATCACTCTGCCTTCTGCTTTACCAAGCATTTCACAATCTGGGTGGGCATATGGCAATGCAAGATCCATCCACTAGGGGAATATATGTAGCGGGCTCATACGAACCCAACGAGCTGGTAATGGAGACCCATGAAACATTTCCCCTGGTAGGGATGGGTAAGCCGACGCCTCTGCAGTGACATATTCTTTACTTTTTAGACGGCATGGCTTCAACCCTTACAAATTTGTGTAAAGAATGTTATATACATATATACATATCATCTTGAAAACATATCATCTTGAAAAGACTAGTTACTATGTCATAAAAATATTTACAGCGGATGTGCTAGGTGGTGGGTCTACATGATTACTCTCAACCTCTGCAGTAGGATTAGAGTGGGATGCCATAGGTACTGTCTGTTGAGTGGCAGTCAGAGATTCCTGCCACTTGCTCATTGCTTCATGGAGTGTCTTATCAACTGCTTCCTTGATTCTCTTATCAACTACTTCATCAACTCTCCTATCAACTATCTTATCTACTTATACATGGATAAAAGAAATGTTAGCTTCTGATTATTGTATTCTCTTTTACAGTAACATTCTAAAGAAATAATAGGTTACCTCTTCTTATGAAATTTGCACTTTTGGGACATGTTTGCACTGGGATGGCCCAAAGAACACTTTGATGCCCACACCAGCGCCTACAACCCTAACACGTCCAGGATGCTTTGAGTTACGCATAGCAATTGTCAATTCATTCCTTGTACCCTCAGGGATGAACTTGCCTTGTTTCCTCAACTCGTGCAGCTCTCGCTAATCGCCAAAACAAAAATTTGTAATTAAGTAAACACCACAAATAATCAATATTTGAACGATTGCTCTAAGAGTTGTATTTTACCATTTTTGCAGTCGCCTCAGCAGTTGTGGGCTTCCTTATTTCTCCCTTCTTATTTTTCCTCCCAGCTATCCAGACATCATGGTGAGGCAGAGGTGCGATACCTATAGTAGAGGACTCCTGAGTAGCAGTAGACTGAGTAGTAGACTCAGCCTGTAGTCTGTGGTGAATGTCTGCATACCCCTTTGGACCCATTGTGTGGTCATGCACATTCAGTGCACGCCTTGCTCTTTGTGCCTCACAGAGGGCCTAGTTAGTATGCACATTAATGATTTGGTTAGTAACACTAAATGTTAATCTTGAATAGGTGAATACAATGTATATTAATTAAAATGGGAGTGACGCCTAATACATTGAATTCATCAGTTTTTCTTGAAGCAACAAACGCGTCCCATTATTCTTGGTCCAGGAAGTTCCATTGTTCAGTGGTTGTCTTGTTCCTCTTGTCACCTTCTTTTATGTATTCTCGGGTGAGATTTGTCCTATAGTTCCTTAGGACTCTCCCACAGTGTTGCATCACACATTTACGATGCAGCTTTTCATCCAATGCAAATATATTCTGCAAAATAGAATTTCTATTAACTAGTATCAAAAAAATTAGTAATCTACAAAATAGAATTGCAAATTAATAATAACTCACACATAAATCCTTCCATATTACATCTTTCTTCCCCTTAGGAACTTTATGCCAAGAATCTATCTTACAACCGCAATGGCTACGAGTAACATACCCAAGATATGAAACAAACGAATTGCAATTCTCTCCAATTGCATTTCCTGCATTATCAAAATCCACAACAAGTTTGGGTCCATTGCCCCTTAGCGTTGTTAACTTCTTCGTCATAGTGATGCCCCTTCTCTTGTCAACTTTTTGGTGTTGTTCATCAAGTGCCTCAAGTGCTTCAGAGGGTACATGTGCATCATCAACCTAAAATTTGACAAAATAAACACACTTACAGGATATAACTATAAATGGACATATAGATATATTTTTAAAACTTACATTGTGAGGCGGCGCATTGATGTCCTCACCCTCACGGTAATCATCAGCACGGTCATCAGGAGAATGCCCAGCCATCTGAAAGTTCACATTCATGTTGTAAATTTCACATTGTAAAGTAATTCACATTGTAAAGCGCACATCGTAAAGTTCAGATTCACATTGTAAAGTAATTCACATTATAAAGTTCACATTGTAAAATTCACATTGTAAAGTTCACATTCACATTGTAAAGTAATTCACATTGTATAGTTCACATTCACATTGTAAAGTAATTCACATTGTAAAGTTCACATTCAGAAAAATAAAACATATAAAAAAATATAAACATGCCTCTAATATTGCGATTTTTTATCAATTAACAATCCTTCATTGTGATCTTCGCGCACATACAAGTCATCATTAGCTTCAATATTTGCTGGTGTTGGCAACCCAACTGAGAATGGACTGGAGTCATCATACTTATCATAGTACTCTTCTTCATCTATAGGATCTTCAACGAACTGTCTTTTACCATGAAGAACAACCAACCATTTATCATTTGTAGGTTCATCGATATAAAATACTTGTTTCGCCTATGATGCCAATATGAATGGTTCACCCTTCTCGCCAATTTTTTCAATGTTCACTAAAGTGAAACCCAATTCATCCACTATAACTCCTTTGGTGTTATCAACCCAATTGTATTTGAAGAGAAAAATTCTAAAATCTATGTAGTCAAACTCCCATATGTCTTCAATGACACTATAATATGACATTTTAGCTTCACGTGGACTCTTATCCTTTTCACTTGCAAAAAACATAGTCCATGCTTGAAGGGTGACCCCACTGTTTTGGACGACACTCTTATCATCTTGGCACTTTGTGTAATATGTGAATCCATTAATGTCATACCCTTCATAAGACATAACATTCCATTTTGGTTTAAAGGTGAGGCATTTGATAGTTTCAGTAATATCATCTGGTGTTTGAGATAGTTGATGTAAGACTTTATCTTCAAACCACTTAATAAATGTCTTGTTATGCTCTCTAGCAAGTCACATTGTATTGGCTCGAGGATATTGTCTCTTGATTAAATTGGTATGTTCCTCGATATAAACACTCACTTCGTCCATGTTGTGTAAAATATACAAGTGACCTTTTTCCAACTGCACACGGCTGATTACTTTCACCCGTGATACCAAAATTCCTTTGCCAAATTGCTCCTCAATATTCTTGTCATTACCGGGAGTGCCATTACCACTGAGAAAGTCATTGAAAAAATCCATAACCTCTCTCGCCACATAACCCTCAATAATACTCCCTTCAGGCCGATAACGATTTTAAACATTACTTTCAAAAATGCTCATGTATCGTTCAAAGGCATACATCCAATGCAAGAAAATTGATCCCAACATTTTCACTTCCCTAGTCAAGTTGACAACAAGATGTACCATGATATCAAAGAACGAAGGAGGAAAATACATCTCAAGATGACATAGGGTAACAACCACTTCTGTTTGCAAATTATCGAGAGTATCAGGGTCAATAACTTTGCTACATTGACTGTTAAAAAAGAAACAAAGTCTGGTGATTACAAACCTTACATGCTTCGCCAATATAGATCGAATTGCCACAGGAAATATTTTTTGCATTAGAGTGTGACAATCATGAGATTTAAGATCTATCAACTTCAGATCTTTCATTGATACCAATCTACGGATGTTGGATGAGTAACCCTGTGGCACCTTAACTTTTACCAAACATTCACAAAAATCTTTCTTCTCCTTTCTAGACAATGTGTAACAAGCAGGAGGTAAGTATGTTCTCTGATTTCCCATTTTAAGTAATTCTATTAATTCTAACCTTATTCCCATTTCACGTAGGTCCCGTCTGTATTTTATCCCATCTTTAGTCTTACATGGTATATTCAACAAAGTACCAATGACACTATTACATACATTTTTCTCAACGTGCATGACATCGATACAATGTCTGACTGTCAAAGAACTCCAATAAGGAAGATCCCAAAATATTGACTTCTTCTTGAATAAAGATTTGTCACTCAGTGTGGCCATAGTACATTGTGATCTCTTACCAAATTCATTGACAAAGTCTTTTACTCTTTCATAAACAACCTCCCCTGGTATAGGTTTAGGTGCACTCCGTTCCTCTTTCAATCCACTGAATGCTTTGCGCTTCCTACGATACAGATGAAATTTTGTAAGAAGCCTTCGTTGACCGAGATATACAGTCTTACCGCCATATTTTAGTCTTGTCGAATCAGTGTTATCTTCACATATAGGACACGCTTTAGCTCCTTTGACACTATATCCAAACAAATTCCCATATGCTGGAAAGTCATTAATAGTGCAAAACAACATAGCATGCAAACGAAATGTCTCTCTTTGTGAAGCATCATAGGTCATCACACATTCACCCCAGAGTTTCTTTAAGTCATCAATCATAGGTTCAAGATAAACATCGATATCATTTCCAGGTTGTTTAGGGCCCGATATCAACAATGACAGCATTATGTACTTATTTTTCATACACAGCCAGGGAGGAAGATTGTATATAACAAGTATGACTGGCCAAGTGCTATGTTGGCCGCTCAATGTCCCGTACGGATTCATCCCATCTGTACAAAGCCCAAGTCTTATATTCCTGACTTCTTCACCAAATTCAGGGTACAATAGATCAATCTTCTTCCACTATGGGGAATCAGACGGTTGCCATAAGATCCCATCATTATTTTTCTTAACATCTGCATGCCACCTCAAATTCTTCGCATCTATCGGATTGGAAAACAAGCATTAAAACCGTGATATTATAGGTAGATACCACATCACCTTGGCAGGAGAACCAGTTTTGGACTCCCCCGAAGTCGTCAATTTATACCGTGACGCACCACATTTTGGACAATCTTTCAAATCCACATAGTCTTTTTGAAATAATACACAATCATTCGGGCATGCGTGTATCTTCTTGGCATCCATTCCCATTAGGAACAACAATTTCTTTACCTGGTATGTTGAGATGGGCAGCTCGTTTCCTTCAGGAAGCATTTCTTTCAACAAAGACAACAATGACGTGAAGCTTTTGTCGCTCCATCTATTATTAGCTTTCAGCTTATACAATCTCAACATAGCACTAAGCTTCGTAAACTTAGTACAACTTGTGTATAATGATATCTCAACATCATGCACAATGTTTATAAAAATGGGAGGTGGATCGGTGTGCTCTACCCCCAAAACTATCCAACATCACATCAACGATGTCTACTGGAACTGGTTCATTCACATCTACGTCATCAGAGGTAATTTCTTCTTCCACACAAGCACTGCTATCGACATCCATTGGTTTCAGGTTTAAAATCTCTCCATGCCAGTGTCATTCTGTATAGCCTTGTCTAATCGCGTTGCACATGACATGACTTTTGATTTCATCACCAGTGCTGACTTTCAAGTTGTTACCGCAATGCCTACATGGACAGTAGAACCTATCTCCAGGTTGTTTCCTATGTTCCTCGACAAATCTAATAAACTGGTCAAGACCAGAAATAAACTCTGGGGTGCAGCGATAGCGAATGGACATCCATGATCTATCCATTCTATGATCAAAGAGAAAACAAGTATATATTACAACAAGATTAGGGTCTAGGGTTAACAGATTAGAGTTTTTGCATGGTTAAAACTTTAGGCCAACAAATACATGTGTTGTCATTCTTATATATAATAAATGTATACCACCTATCCCATTCTTGAACACCTAATCTCACTAGTAAGTGTATAATGTGTATTGGGTTTTCAAGAAAATTTCGACAACATTTCCCCGTTGTTCTCTAAGTACATATGTACTTAGAGAACAAACGGGGAAATGCTACGAAATTTTCTTAAAAACCAAATACATATTATACACTTACATCCTAAGTGAGATTAGGTGTTCAAGAACACTCCCAAACCGGGGACTATCCAAGATTTACTCCTAATGAGTAAATCTTGGATGGGTTTCTAGGCCAAAAAATACATGTGTTGTCATTCTTATATATAATAAATGTGTACCACCTATCCCATTCATGAACACCTAATCTCACTAGTAAGTGTATAATGTGTATTGGGTTTTCAAGAAAATTTCGACAACATTTCCCCACTGTTCTCCAAGTACAGATGTACTTAGAGACCAAACGGGAAATGCTACCGTAATTTTCTTGAAAACCAAATACACGTTATACACTTACATCCTAAGTGAGATTAGGTGTTCAAGATCAGTCCCAAACCGGGGACTATCCAAGATTTACTCCTAATGAGTAAATCTTGGACGTGTTTCTAGGCCAACAAATACATGTGTTGTCATTCTATAACATTGATTTCAACATTTTGAGTGTCCATGCATGTTCATCGTCAAGATAAAGATTACACATAAATTAGTATGACCTAGGGATGGAGAGATTCATAATTGATTTTAAAATTTCAAACTAGCTCATGCATTATCATCAATCTACATCATACAATAGGGATTCATGTAGATGTTAGTGTGACACATCACTACAAAATCAGAGATTTAACATTAGGGTTTTAATATCATACATAGATTGATCACAAGATTTTAGCAATATAGTTAATTAAAGATTATAGTGAAATGTGTATTAGGGTTTTAATATCTTAATTCAACATGCATCAAAATTTACAGAATTAGGTCAAGCATTAGTATTCAATTACAAATGTATCTTCTTCTTCCTACTCCCTCCTTACCAAATGGATAAAAGTAAGGCCACGACCGTGGCTGTGTTGGCCTACCACGGCCGTGCTGGCTAGCACGACCGTGTTGCCTAGGGCAGCAGGCCGTGCTGACCAGCACGGCCGTGGTCGGCCAACACAGCCACGGGCGTGACCAGCCCACACGGTCGTGACCTTACTTTAATCCACTTGGTAAGGAGAGGGAGAAGGAAGAAGAAGGGCAGTGACCTACCTGGGCAGGAGAGCAGCAACTTGGAGAGCAGGGGCGAGAAGAGAGCAGGGGCAGGCGCCGGAGCAACGAACCACGACACAGGAGAAGGCGAGCAGGCTCAGGCACCGGAGCTAGCAAAGAAGGGTAGTGGCCGGAGAGCAGGAGAAGGCACCGTCGCGCAGAGGAGCAAGAAACGGCGGCGCCCAGAGCAACGAACGGCGGCGGAGGCGGCAACCGGAGCTGGTGAAATTCGCCAGACTTAAGCGTGTGAAGTCGATGAAACAGAGAAGGGGGAAGAGCCTGTCTCGCACGGGTGCTATTAAGTTAACAATAGGCGTCGGTTATTCTAAAAAACCGACACATAAAACTAAAGGCGTCAGTTACACAAAATTACCGAAACTTAAAGGGTGGGCAAAAAATTCCCGACAACAGCGCGGAAAAACCCATAAGTGTCGGTCATTGTAGTAAAACTGATGATCAAAATGTGCCCAATTTCTGTCTCGTGAATAACTTTTCGTCGTCGGTTTAATAATTAATAACCGACGTCATATGTTCAATTTTAGAAGTAATTTTTTTCACTGAAAATTTTGAATTTGGTGGTTAATTTTAGACGTCGGTTTATTATTAGGGAACCGACACTGAATAAAAGTGATATCCGTATCTGGTCGCCCTTCACTGATAGATGTCGGTTTTTTTTTAAACCGACGCTTTAGGTTTTAGATGTCCGTATATTTATACAACCGAAGTCTTTAAAAGTGACGTTATAAGCCATTTCTATGTAGTGAGGAAGAGTAGCCATGGCCAAATCTACCTTAAGTGCCATGCCAAGCTATGTCATGCAAACTGCTGTGAAAGTTTGTGACGGAATAGACAACAACATTCGTTCTTTTGTGTGGGGTGGAAACCATAAGGCTCACCCACTCTCTCAAGTCGCCAAGAACAAAATCACAAGCTGCAAAGAGAAGGGCGGGCTTCGGATCAAGTCCATACAAGAATGGAACCTCGCCCTCATAAGTAAACATTCTTAGAAAGTGCTTACTGGACGATCATCTATCTGGTGTAAAGGTATGCACAAGAAAATTAAGCGGGCATCTGTATCAAGCATCCCCAACGTCTCCAGACTGGGACGAGCAGGTGTCAAAATGTAAAGAAATCAAGGAGAACTCAACCTGGATACCAATAAGTGGCAATGATATTAATACTTGGCATTATAAGTGGTGGATCCCAGATTACACGCTGACCGACAGAACCAAAAAAACCAATTCCATCCAGCCTCAATGACCTGCAGGTTTCTAGCTTAGTGAATCTGGAGAACCAATGGGATGTGGATTTCCCGAAGGAATGGGTGAACAAGAGGACATTCGGAGAATAAAATTCATCCATTACCTGATACACCACATGATAAGGATGTTAGATCATGGAATCACACTCACACCGGCAACATCACAACTCACAGCACATACACCCAACTGTGTGTGAACAAAGACATCACTATCGAAGGCAATTGGCTCCAAATCGGGAAGGCTAAGTCGTCAATAAAGATAAAAACTTTCATGTGGCTCGTTGGGAATAACGCCATTCTCACTAACAGTCGCAGACTTACCCGCCAGATGACAAATGCTAGTATGTGCCCACAGTGTAAACCATATGAGGAAACATGCTTACACGCTCTAAGAGATTGGCTGCTGTAGTCTGGAAAGGGATTATTGATCGTCCAAAATGGAGCACCTTTTTTGGAGAAGAACTCATGGCTATCAACATGGCGATCGATATGCCAATTGAGATGGATATTGAACAAGCTATTATCGAGTCAGACTCTTCCTTGGCTTGCTCCACGACAGATACTCAACCAGACAACTGTCCTAGGGTAGCTAGATGGACCTTAAAGATCAGGAGAAAAATGAAGTCACAGTGGCACATCACACATGTGAAGCGAGAAGGAAATCAAGTTGCGGATAAATTAGCAAAGTTTCACCAAAAAAATCCAGAGTGATTTCTGTAATTATAGAAACACCCCTGATGAACTCGTTCATCTTATTTTGTTAGAATTTTGTAATGGTAGTAGTACTACCATATTTAATTCCAGTCAGAATAATGTAGATTGTATTGAACCAAATGATTTGCTTGCAAGAGGAAGACGAGATGAATAAAAACCTTCAGACTTCACCGGAAAAAAAAAGAATACATTTTTTATCAGGAATCTAACAGTTTTTATTTCGTTTAAAAATACATAATAGTTTGAAATTTATTAGCAAAATAAACATATCTATAACTTGATTAAAAAAATAAGTTATTGATACTACTTCCTTCATCTCCCTTATTTATGATAGCATGTTATATTTTTCAAAAATATGTCGACATTAGTATTATTAGAATGTATTTTTCATCAGCAATCTAATACATTAATTTTATTTCGTTAAAAAATATGTAACAGTTTGAAAGTTATTAGTAAAATAAATATATCTCTTGATTTTTCTCTCCTTATAACCCCTCCCTCTCTCTGTCAAAAAATATCCCGTCGTCAATCAACTAACATGTGCAGCAGGTCACTAGCATCCAAAACTGATCCATTTTCTGATCCAACTTTGAAGCCATTTATAATTTTCCATTCACAATAGGCGACACTTTGAAGGTTTGACCGCAGGAGAAGGTGACTCGTGGTACTTCGTATCACTTGATTGATATTCTTTCATGTTCCGTTCTTTTCATCGAAACATTAATAAAGCCGTAAAGGCAAGGACCGGTGGTTCCTTTTTACGAAAGAGTGGGGTCCCTCACAACAATTACGTCCGAACAATATGATAGCACGTCCCTCCCCGCTCCCTTTTGACCAAACTCAATATGTAGCCTGTAATATGTAGAATAGCATGTATATGGCCTTCAACATTCATTGATTCATTCCTGCCCTCAGAAGCAGATAACAGATAACAGTACATATTGCAGACTTCTACAGCCAAATTAACCAAACATTTAACCATTAATCAACTAATTATAATCAAATTAATCGATACTAATTCAATTAGGTTAATGGCGTGCAAACACGACCCTTTTTTATTAAGAAACTAATAAATTTACAATAATGAGACATAAGGCGGGCACGCAATAAGCTACACTGTCATCCCTTTTGGATTAAAGTATAATATGGATAAAATCAAAAGAGTTAGATCTAGTAGAAGTTGATATAAGACAAAGTAGTTTTTATCATTTGTATAATAGGAGAGAAGTTTAGATCCATATTCACTGGCTATAAGAGAAAACACTACATTTTATAAAGAGTGTATGTTACATCATTGATTAAGAGATCAGAGGAATGCATGCTATCCTTGTCTATGGTGAGCACAACACCCACGCACACACTTGTGTGCTCCAATCTTTGCTTCACCCAAACCCTACTCTTGGCTTGTAAGAATTGTCTTCCTTGTCTTTTTTTTGTTTGACAGCAAACAGATCCATTCATTACTCAAACCATACGGCATCTACAAGTAGAGAAGTACAACCAGAAGAAACCTAGATCAGTCAAGAACATAGATCTAACACCACTACCACTCATATTGGAACGAGATTGGAACACTTCTGTATAGAACTCTCTTCTTTGTGGCTAACCAAATAAGCTTTTGTGAGAGATACTTTCAACTTGAGCATAAGGCAGCGGCATTAAGCATGAACCCGACCAAGATTTCGTCCGATTATTGACTCTACCATCCATGGCACGACTCGAGCAGCAAAGAACCTGAGGCAAAAACGAGACCAACCAGGGATCCCGTCACTCTCACGAAAGGAGAGACACCCAAACCCCGAAGGGAGAGACAAACACCGAAGGAACACGACGAGAAGAAGACAAGGAACTACATAGAACCAGGATCAAAACGAAAGGCAGGGAGCCGACACAGACTGAACTGAAAAAAAAACACGAAAGCAGCAAAGCGAGAAACGCCCGCCCCCAGTAGATCCCCACCAAAGGCTTCGTGGTGGCCACCTCTTTGCCTCCACTAAGCGACTAGCTTTGCCGGAGATGAAGCCACCACCCAGGATACTACCGCCTCACCACCCTGAAGCCCCGATCTAAAGGCATGGAGTCCCGGCCCTACGGCCAGAAAGGGAGAAGACGAAGGCGACGGAGAGGAGAGCCAACCAACCACTGCCCCAGTGCCGCACGATCTGCAAAGAGGACAGTCGCTCGACGAACGCCCAGGGGGAGAAGGTGGCTACGCGCCAGCAGCCGACCACCTCCCCCGAGCGGGAGAGTCGCACGCACGAACCCTAGTCGCCTCTGGAGAGTCGCACACCCCTGAGAGAAACTCTTACTAGAAACCAATAACCTGTTTTCATGAGACTTCGTTCTTTTCGAAGTAAAGTTACTCTATTGTCTTCCTTGTCTTTTTGTACAAAAAGATATCTGACACTTCTTAGTTTTTTATTATAATACCTTTTTCGACATTCATTTCTAAACTGGACAAAAAATATCTTTTCATGTACAAGTTAAAATGTGTATTTATGTCTTTCTAGAAGGTTCTTAGTGAGAGTGAGATATATCATGTGTATTATATATAAAACTTCGATGCTGAAAACTTAACATACAACTTTCATACTCGTGATTCACCCTATCTGCCTCCATTTTTCCTTGTGTATGTCACAGGCCATCCCTTCCATAGTTGTCGCTTGCTAGGGCTGTCAATGGTTAGGATATGGTGTGGGTATGGTCGTATCCATAATCGTAACCGCTTAATTAAGAGAATATGGGTATGGTTATATAACTACTTTGTCAAAAACTATACCCACAACATACACATATTTGTTTAACCGCCAGGTATATGGGTTGGCAATTGGGTATATGATTATGTTTAACTTATTTTAATAATACACCACAAACTACCACACTTAAATGAATAGGTTATTGAAAAATATCATTCATGGTGGAAAGGTGTGACGAGCGGAATGAGAGAATGACTTATATTACTATATTTGAGAGCTACAATATGCAACACTACATTCTAATATAAATATTTACTATTTTAAGGTATGTATATTTGGTATATGTGAGTTCTACACTGTGCACCATTATAATTTTAAGGTAAATTATTTATATAAAAAATAAGTAAATGGGTACATGGGTATACAAGGTATGTGTATATACATAATCATAACCTTATCATGTAAGAGGTGGGTATATGGATATAAGGGTAAGCGGTTACATGGTTATTAAAATTTATACCCATGGCGGATTTATTGGGTATGGATTTGAGGGTATGCGGGTATACCCATATCTATTTACAGCCCTATCGCTTGCAGAGTTCTTCAACTGTGTTAGCACAAGAACTTCTGTCATTATACTCCCTTTCAAAATATGTGAAATGTTGCTGTTTGTTTCTATTCATGGTCATCATGTGCCTATGGCAGCCATTCAAATAGTGTAATTTAATTTATAGCAGAGCATTGACTTCTCTAGGTAACATGCACCTCCAATTACAATCGATATAGTTTGACTATTCTAACTATGCTTATGTTTTATTATCGTGCTTTATTTTGTTCTTGTGGTTTCTAATTTGAGTCAAGTTAAATGGATTGTAAATGTAACATACCGAAACTTAGGAATTAATCTTATTCCAGAGTAATAGCTTAGAACCCTTAGTTTTTGGAGGTTTAGCCAAACAAGGATTTAAAATATGCTCTTTGGTGACCTTGAATATAATAATGCATACATAAGTCACATTAAAACGTAGAACATAAATAAATATTACCCAATACTTTCAAATTAATCATAAATACAATAAAATGAATATAGGATGTGTGAATAAAAGGCAAAGTGTTCATATTTAAGGATAATGAGTTATAATTCCACAAAATATGAAATATATAATCCTATGTGGGATAATGATTATATAGATTAGTTCTAGATCTTTCCTATGCCTTAGGGTGCAAGGAAGAGAAAAAGGGAATAAAAGATAATGCTTAGGAATAATGAGATATTGGTTATTAATGGGAGGAATAATAGAAATAATGAATAATACATTAAAAGGAAAATTTCTTGGATAATAATAACCTCAAATTCATTTTCTTGATATATGCCTTGGCTTGGAGGCCAAGTTTCACCAATTTAGAATAATAATAACTATATATATTCTATTTAGAAAAGAAAAGGGTGTTTTACCTTACAAATATTAAATAAAATATTTAATGATTCCAAAAGTGGAAAATAATTTTAGATTCGTAATCTACATAATAAAATATGCCTTTGGGTGAATTTTCACTCAATTTGGAGAAAGTTTGATTTAAAAGATGAAAGTAGGAGAGAGAAAGTGTGTAGAACCATAAAAATATTAAATAATTATAAAATAACTCCAACATCTAAAATTTATGACAAATTCGTATTCAACGTGTCAAATATGGCTTGTAGATCAAGTTTTGTAATTTTTGGATAATCCTAATATCATTAATGAAGAAGGAAAGAGAAAATAGAACTTAATTTATTTGACACATTAAAAGATATCAAAAGCCAAATATAATTTTAGATTCAGATTCTACATATCAAATTTAGTCTCTGTGCAAAATTTTATCCAATTTGGAATTCGTTTAAGCCCTCAAATGAAGAGAGAGAAATTCAGTTAATACTATGTGTAATTGATTTCGAATTGGACAAGATTTTCCTTTTTTTTATATGGCGCGTGGATCATGAACGTTGGATTTTGATCCGACGATCCACGGATCGTCTCCTACCCGCGGTCGGCCTGCTACAGTGCCGTCGGGTGGGGTGCTCAGAGAGTCCCTCTTTTCTCGGTATATATACGTTCTTTTTCTGCAATTTCTTTTGCATTGAATTCGTGGAGATGTCTCGCACACAACGAACTCTTACACGAGTTCTATTTCTTCGGATCCAAGAAACTCCCAAAGCTTAAGCACAATGCTTCTATCGGCCGATAGGATTAAACCCTATTTCCAAACCTCACCTATATATAGTCATACCTGGAGCATCGTCTCACCGTACTTGACCCTCCTATGAACCCAATTTCATCGCATCCTGTGTGTTTTGCCGTTGGTAACCAAATTTTGGCCTTGGCCTTACGACGCCTCTATCTCCCACCTTGGAGCCTCCCCAATCGAATTCAAGGTATGGACCTTTTCATTTTCCTCTTGTCTTTCTTTCGGTGCCTTCATTTTTTCTTTTGGTATCGCATTGCGAAAAACCCCAAAGTCAGTTAAGCAACAACTTCATGCAGTGCTGCTACATTGCGAGTGGAGGAGGAAGAAGCCCTCATTGCTTTTACGATTTTACCCTTCTCTCTTTCCTCTCTCTTCTCTCTACTTTTCGCGCAGGGCGTATAGGTCTTTTGGATTTTTGTTTGAGTTCTTTAACTGAAGCCAACCGGGCCATCTGTAGGGTTCCAGCGACGTGCGAGACCACCCTCTCATTGGGCCAGGTCTTCGCGGTGTGGGCCCGCCTCTGCTCTCTCTCTATTTTGATTTTTGGAATTTTCTATTGGTCGATCTTTGAAAATCCATAACAAATTTATCCCTAATCAGAAAAATATGCATAAATAGTCAATAAAACGAGAAAAATGTAAGATTTCTTTTGGCAAGGGTTTTTTCACCTAAATCCAACATTTTAATGAGTAATTTTAATAGATCTAATTAATAAGTTAATAATTTGTATAATTCATAACTAATAAACCCTTGGGCCAAAATTAAAAGTAAAATATGTTCTAGACATAGAAAAGTATGATCTATCTAATAAAAATAAATTGGATGCCTGGTTTTGAGTTTTTTGAAAAAGTATTTTTAAGGATAATTTAATTAACTAAAAATACAAAAACTAACCCTAAAAGTCAATATCTTAAAAATACTTAATAATATATATATATATATATATATGTTATTTTGATCAGAAAACCCTAACTAATATGATGGTGATGTTTTCAAGACCTAAATAGGTGGTTTGTAGAAAAAGTTGACAACTTTAGGGTTTTGAGTTTTTTAATGAATGCATATAATGCTAATACATGTATATGGTTATTATAATAGGACAAGTGGACTCTAATCTTGCTTAGGATTTTGGAAAGTGTTTTGAGTAAGACTTTGTGAGAGGTATGTTAGCATCTCCTATTTTTATTTATTGAGCAATAACCTAAATTGACTTTCTCTTGGTCCTATGGACAATAACCTAAAAACCATATATTTTCCTCTGGGATATTATGCTTCATGTGAAGTACACTACTTATGGCTGATCTTGTGATCATGATATCTTCTATGACTTTCTTTTGTAATCTTTATTATGACTTGTTCATTATGGAACTCAATTCGTTATTATATGCCCACTTTGAGGTGGTTGATATTGATGATCACTTATGTGGTGATTAAATTGTGAATCTGACTATACCTTTTTACTTGCCTCCCTATTAAGCATGCTGTGTGACTCAGTAGCCCTAGAGTAATATAATTTTCATTGGTTTTGGGTTATGTTCCCTTATTGTTTATTTTGGGATGGTGGTTATGTGCCCCATACCCGATTTTCAGCTTTATGGGGGTAGGCCAATTTTTTGAATATATTGGGAGTTTGGTTATGTGCCATTCTCTATCAGGTTTCAACTTTATGAGGGTTGGCTGCCAATTGTTGTTTATGTTGTTCTAGTGCTCTGTTTATCTCACCTACATGCAGGTTGTCATGGGTATTGTGCCCTAAAATCTTTATGAGTGTTTTTGTGGCACCAATTTTATTATTATTTTTAATGGCAAGTATTCATTTTATCATATGTTTGATGATCTTTCGTTATATTCCCGATTTGGGTAGTCCTTATCTTTTTGTATGGGAAGCCTTCTCTACTTTTGTACCTTTTCCTTAAAATATAATGCTCAATTTCTTTTTAGCATGCTCATACCAGCGTTTTGTTGATATCCTCTTCTCTTTTTCTTTTGTGGGGTACGCTTCCAACCCCAGGTGTTGGACAAGGAGGAGGTGATCTAGGAGGACCTGGACCACATCAAGGATAGCTGACTTTTTGGGAGACCTTGTTTGAAGTTGTTAGGTGATCCTTAGCTAGTTCAACATATGATATTAGTTTTCCTTTATGTCACCATGTGAGGTGAAAGTTTAGTATGATAAGTTGCTTTGTAATGGTTAGATATATCTTTCAATTCTGCTGCTACTTTGTGTTATGATACAATCATGTTTAAATAAATTTGGTTTCATCCCCTTTTGAGGAAAAAAAAATTTGATGGATGTTGCCCTCTTTATTTTTAGTAGGGAGTGGATCCCTATGGGATCCCACTCCTTACAGTATGGTATTAGAGCCTGTAGCTTTCGGTTATCTAACTATTTCAAACATGTCTCCCTTAAGATGTTTACCCTTATCTTAGGTTGCTTATACCTAGTACCTTGCCTTGTGCAGGCAAAACCCTAATGGCGGGAGATAACTCGACTGTTGACGATCAGTTCGGTTATGAGACACCTCAGAACACTAGGATTGGTCAGGGGACCTCAACTACTGCTGGTTCGGGAGGAGCTATGACTCCGGATCAAGAGTTGGCCATGTTCCGACAACTCTTTGCTTCTTCCATGGAGGAAAAGGTGAAGGACACATCTGTACCTGAGAAGCCTAAGGAGTTCTCAATCATGGAGTTCATAAAGATGCAACCACCTTCCTTCAAGGGTGAAGGTGAGATAGAGATGGTTGACAAAGCTGACGATTGGGTTTTAGCCATAGAGAGGACTTTCGATGGTATGGCATGTCCTCCACATCAAAAGGTTAGATTTACTTCATTTGTTTTAGATGGACCTGCCAGAGTTTGGTGGAAAGGGATTGCAAGGACTAGAGATATATCAACCATGGCTTGGGTGGAGTTTTTAACTCTCTTCCATGGAAAGTACATTTATACTGCTGCCTTAAAGAAGAAAGAAGCAGAATTCTACAGCTTGAAGCAAGGATCTTTATCTGTTTCTGCTTATGTGCAAAGGTTTATGCTACTATAGTGTTATGCTGTTGGTTTGGGTGAGGAACGTAGGGCTGACCTTTTCCTCCAAGGACTCAACTACAATGTGGGACGTGCTCTCATCCCACAACTTCCCTTGACCTTTCAACAGATGGTCGATAAGGCGTTGTTCGTGGAGTCATATCCAGGGTTTCAACCTAGGGAGTTTGATAAGAAGAGGAAACCTTCAGGAGATGAGCAGAGAAAAGACAAGTGTGCTAAGTGCAATAGTTACCATCCTCTGGGGCAATGCTCTAAAGAAAAGAACCATCCTGACTATCGGGTTGTGTGCCATCATTGCAATGAACCTGGACATATTCGCCCTAGGTGCCCTCAACTTCGTAATTAATGGACATGTACTGGCTCAACAACAACAACATCAAGTGCCTCATCAGAACAATGGTAACAATAATGGTAAGAGACCTGTGGAAAGGCGAGCTGGAAGAGTTTTTGCTTTGGATGGTCAAGAAGTCCATGATGATGATCAAGTTGAAGGTAACCCTTAGTCCTATAGTAGACTTTCAAGTTATGTTTCCTTTTGCATGATATGTATGAAAGAAGTTACCTTTGTACCTATAGTTTTGTTTAGCTTATTAAGATGCACCTTTTAAGGGGTGGTAGATAGTTGTTTAGATTTTGAGGAAGAAATCTCTTTAAGGGGTGGTATGTTGTAACATACTAAAACCTAGGAATTAATCTTATTCAAGAGTAATAGCTTAGAACCCTTAGTTTTTGGAGGTTTAGCCAAACAAGGATTTAAAATATGCTCTTTTGTGACCTTGAATATAATAATGCATACATAAGTCACATTAAAATGTAGAACATAAATAAATATTACCCAATATTTTCAAATTAATCATAACTGCAATAAAAGGAATATAGGATTTGTGAATAAAAGGCAAAGTGTTCATATTTAAGGATAATGAGTTATAATTCCACAAAATATGAAATATATAATCCTATGTGGTATAATGATTATATAGATTAGTTCTAGATCTTTCTTATTCCTTAGGGTGCAAGGAAGAGAAAAAGGGAATAAAAGATAATGCTTAGGAATAATGAGATATTGGTTATTAATGGGAGGAATAATAAAAATAATGAATAATAAGTTAAAAGGAAAATTTCTTGGATAATAATAACCTCAAATTCGTTTTCTTGATATATGCCTTGGCATGGAGGCCAAGTTTCAGCAATTTAGAATAATAATAATATATATTCTATTTAGAAAAGAAAAGGGTATTTTACCTTACAAATATTAAATAAAATATTTAATGATTCCAAAAGTAGAAAATAATTTTAGATTTGTAATCTACATAATAAAATATGCCTTTGGGTGAATTTTCACTCAATTTGGAGAAAGTTTGATTTAAAAGATGAAAGTAGGAGAGAGAAAGTGTGTAGAACCATCAAAATATTAAATAATTATAAAAGTAACACCAAAATCTAAAATTTATGGCAAATTCGTATTCAACATGTCAAATATGGCTTGTGGGTCAAGTTTTGTAATTTTTGGATAATCCTAATATCATTAATGAAGAAGGAAAGAGAAAATAGAACTTAATATATTTGACACATTAAAAGATATCAAAAGGCAAATCTAATTTTAGATTCAGATTCTACATATCAAATTTAGTCTATGTGCAAAATTTTATCCAATTTGGAATTCGTTTAAGCCCTCAAATGAAGAGAGAGAAATTCATTTAATACTATGTGTAATTGATTTCGAATTGGATAAGATTTTCCTTTTTTTATCTTGTGTGTGGATCGTGACCGTTGGATTTTGATCCGACAATCCACATATCGTCTCCTACCCGCGGTCATCCTGCTACAGTGCTGTCGGGTGGGGTGCTCAGAGAGTCCCTCTTTTCTCGGTATATATACGTTCTTTTTCTGCAATTTCTTTTGCAATGAATTCGTGGAGATGTCCCGCACACAACAAACTCTTACACGAGTTCTATTTCTTCGGATCCAAGAAATGCCCAAATCTTAAGCATAATGCTTCTCTCGGCCGACATGATTAAACCCTATTTCCAAACCTCACCTATATATAGTCATACCTGGAGCATCGTCTCACCCTACCTAACCCTCCTATCAACCCAGTTTCATCACATCTTGTGTGTTTTGCCGTAGGTAACCAAGTTTCGGCCTTGGCCTTACGACGCCTCTATCTCCCACTTTGGAGCCTCCCCAATCGAATTCAAGGTATGGACCTTTTCGTTTTCCTCTTGTCTTTCATTCGGTGCCTTCATTTTTGCTTTTGGTATCGTATTGCAAAAAACCCCAAAGTCAGTTGTGTTGGCTAAATGGACATCTATAAAATCCCTTTGTTTTGATTATGACAAACATTTCATTCTTATTAATCTAACGAGCTACTTGAGTGTGCAGGATGACAAAGCAACAAGGGAAAATCTACAAGATTACATATTTACATTTTCATGCAATGTAATCACTATTGTAAAAACTTGTACAAAAATATAATGTACAAGTACTTAGAATTGCATGTAAATCAAGCATTAGATTCTCCCTAGCTAAACACCACAGTTAGACAAGTCATCCCATTCAAATAGGATTATTTTTGCACACTCACACACATAATTAGTGCCTAAATTGAAACCTTGAAACATGATCAATCTCGGTCGACAAACCCCTCGACCGAGACACTCTCGGTCGACAATCTTCTCGACCGAGAAAGATCCAAAGTAGCCGTTAGACACAACAGACAAGTTAGTTGGCAGTTGAAGAAAGACGTTGCAAATCACTTGTTCCAGAGAGCCTGTCGGTCGACAAAAGTTCGACCGAGTAGGTGTCTCGGTCGACCATTTGTCGACCGAGATGGTCTCTGACAACAACTGCAGAATAAATTAATTAGCCGTTGCTAAAGCAACAACTTTGTAACTAACGGCTAGTTAAGCACTTAGAAACCCCTAGAAGTTGTCTAGAACGTCCTTAAGCATCCTTAGGCCATTCCTATAAATAGGACAAGCCATAGGACACTCAAAACACACTTGTTACACTTGAGAAATACTTGAGCATACTTGAGCAATCTGTTGCAAGCAAATTGAGCACTGTGATCATTGGCCTACTTTCCCCTTAGCTCAAATTCGTGTCCTATAGGCTAGCATCTCCTTACTACAGCACTTACACTTCTACACTCATTGGTTAGGAGATCAATACGCTTGATATAGGCAAATCAAGCCTTGTGCTTAAAAGGATAAGTTGTAATTTCTATTTTCTTTCTTGTTCCTTTTTATCCTTTGTATTCTCCTTGCTACTCCTAGGGTTGGAGGCTGCGGATTGGGGAGAGTTTGACTTCTCAGGTGGAGAAGGGGACTTCAAGATACTTCAAGAAGGCTATCGCACGGGAAGCTACTTCAAGAAGGCTATTGCAACGGGAAGCTACTTCAAGAGGAAGGCTGCTTCAGGTGGTGCAATTACTTCTAGGTGAAGGCTGCTTCAAGGTTGGGCGATTACTTCTAGGTGAAGGCTGCTTGAAGGGTTTAGGAAAAGAAATTGTATTTTATGTAAAATCCTTGCGAGGTAATAAAATAAATTTCTTTTCAAATCCCGGTTGGGTAAGCAACCGGGTAGTGGACTGACTTCCTTAGTATTTGCTAAGGTTGGAACCACTCTAAACTCTTGTCTCCTTGTCCAATATCTTTGTGGTTGTTTGTTTGAGTTAAATAATTGTTAAAATTGTTATAAAACTCTATTCACCCCCCCTCTAGTAGTTTTCAGTTGGTATCAGAGCGAGGCTTCAAGGAACCCTAACAAGGTCTTGAAGAAATGGGTGACGGAGTGCTCAACAACCTCAACATTGAAGGGACACTTGTTGCTAGGCCTCCAGCGTTCGATGGAACAAACTACCAATATTGGAAGAGAAGGATGCAATTCTACTTCCAAGGAATCAACTGGGATCTATGGAGAATGGTGTCTACTCCATATATGCTCCCTCAAAATGAATTTGCGGAATGGGATGCAAACACGGTAAAGTTGGCCCAAATGAATGCAAAAGCTGTAAGTATCTTATATTGTTCTATTTCGGTAGGAGAATTTAATAGAATATCAAATTGTGATACAGCTTATGATATTTGGCATAGACTGTCCATAACCTATGAGGGTACAGTCCAAGTCAAAAATTCCAAAATTAGCTTGCTTAAAACGAAGCTTGAACATTTTCGTATGGATCCTAATGAATCTATTAGTGAAATGTTTTCAAAATTCTCTACCATTGTTAATGGTTTAAGTGCTCTAGGAAAACCTGTCCTTGAGGAAGATCAGGTATCAAAAATCCTTCGATCACTTCCTCCAAAATACAAGCCAAAGGTGACAGCCATTGAAGAAGCAAACAACCTCACTCGACTCAAAATGGAGCAACTCATCGGCAATTTAGAAGCTCATGAGGCAGATCTAGAAGAGGAAGAAAGAAGAGAACGTGAACATCAAAGTGGGAAGAAGAAGGATGTGGCTCTCAAAGCTTCAAAAATCGTCACACAAGAAAGTGAGGAGTCAAGTGAAGAAGAAGGAGAAGAAGCCTTGATTGTCAACGGTAAGAAATATAAAAGGTTTAAATCTAACAAAATTTCTAGTTCTTCTACCCCTCCCAGGTGCTTTGAATGTGGGAAGAAAGGGCATCTCAAAAATGAATGTCCCAAAACAAAGAAGGGAAAGAAAATCTCACACAAGAAGAAAGGAGAAAAAGCCTATAAAGCTGCATGGGATGAGTCAAGTGAGAGTGAAAGTGGAGAAGAGGTGGAATGTCTAATGGCAAGAGAAGACAATGAAGACTCTCAAGAGGAATGGGTGGTTGACAATGGATGTTCCAAACATATGACCGGAAACAAGGATGCATTCCAAACTTTTGAAGAAAAGAAAAGTGGAACAGTCACTTTTGGAGACAATGGTAAGGGAAAAATCGTTGGAATAGGTAATGTTGGTACAAACCTCGAAATTAAGAATGTTCTACTTGTTGATGGTTTGCACCATAACTTGATAAGTGTTAGTCAATTATGTCATAGTGGTTATGATGTGTTATTTAACAAAACCTGCTGCAAGTTATTAATAGAAAATACTACAAATGTTGTTTATGAAGGAAATAGAGTTGGAAATCTTTATATTCTTAAACCTAACTCTATGAAAATAGTAGTGGGAAAATGCTTTCTTGCAAATGACAATACCTTACAAATATGGCATAAAAAGCTAGGACATGCTAGTTCACATGTTATCAAAAAGTTAGTGAAATATGATCTTGTTCGTGGATTGCCTACTTTATCTTTTGATCAAGTTGAAAACTGTGAACCATGCACAATGGGAAAGCAAACCAAAACATCTTTCAAATCAAAACATGTACTTAGCACCAGTAGATCATTAGAATTAATTCATATGGATTTATTTGGACCAATGAGGACACAATCAATCGGTGGTAAGAGATACTGTTTTGTTATCGTTGATGATTATAGTAGATATACATGGGTACATTTTATTGCAACTAAAGATGATACTATTCATGTTTTTATGCAATTTTGTTCCAAGATTGAAAATCTCTTACAAAATAAAATATGTACCATTAGAAGTGATCATGGTGGGGAATTTGAGAATCATACATTTGAGGCCTTTTGTACATCTCAAGGGTATACTCAAAATTTCTCGGCTCCACGTACCCCACAACAAAATGGTATAGTTGAAAGGAAAAATCGATCCCTACAAGAAATGGCTAGAACCATGATGCTTGAACACAATACACCTAAAACCTTTTGGGCTGAAGCTGTAAACACTGCTTGTTATGTGCTAAATAGAGTAACTGTTCACTCTCATTTGAAGAAAACTCCATATGAAATACTACATTCTAAGAAACCTAGAGTTGACTACTTTCATACCTTTGGCTCCACATGCTACATTTTAAATTCCAAAGATGATAGAGACAAATTTGATTCTAAATCACACAAAGCATTCTTTTTGGGATATTCCACTTCTAGCAAAGCTTTTAGAGTATATAACACTATCTCTAGAAAAGTTGAGGAATCCATTCATGTTTTTTTTCATGAGGAGTCAAAATCTGAAAATCTAGAAATTACTGATCTCACTAATCAATTCGAAAATTTAACCATGCCAAATGATAATGAAAAAGCTAATACATCCAATCCCCAAGTTGAAACACAACCTACACCTAGGCTTATCAAGGATCATCCCCAAGAACTGATTATTGGAGATCCAAATCATAAAGTCAAAACTTGGTCTTCCTTCAAAGATGTAGCAAACATGGCTTTTGTTTCTATCATTGAACCTAAAAAGATATCCGAAGCTCTTAAGGATGATTATTGGATAATAGCCATGCAAGAAGAATTGAATCAGTTCACTAAAAATGATGTATGGGATTTAGTTCCTAAACCACAAAATAAAACCATAATAGGAACTAAATGGGTTTTTAGGAACAAGCTAAATGAGTCAGGAGAAGTAATAAGGAATAAAGCTTGGTTAGTAGCACAAGGATATAATCAACAAGAAGGAATAGATTTTGATGAAACATATGAACCCGTAGCTAGACTTGAAGCTATTAGGATGTTACTAGCTATTGCTGCCCATAAAAACATTAAGCTCTATCAAATGGATGTCAAAAGTGCATTTCTAAATGGCATTATTCAAGAAGAAGTTTATGTTGCCCAACCACCTGGCTTTGAAATACCGGAAAAAGGTGACTATGTTTATAAACTTAAGAAAGCACTTTATGGTTTAAAACAAGCACCTAGAAATTGGTATGAAAGGCTCAAAACATATCTTTTTGATAATGGTTTTTCTATTGGAAATTCAGATTCTACTTTATTTTTCAAAACATATACATCTGATTTCCTAGTTGTGCAAATATATGTTGATGACATTATTTTTGGAGCTTCAAATGATTCATTGTGCACACAATTTAGTGATATTATGCAAAAAGAATTTGAAATGAGCCTCATGGGTGAACTAACTTTCTTTCTTGGTTTTCAAATTAAGCAAACACCTGCAGGAATTTTCATAAGCCAAGAAAAATATACTAAAGAACTCTTAAAACGTTTTGGGATGGATCAATGCAAACATGCTACTACTCCTATGGCTAACTCTCTCAAAATTGATAAGGATGAAAATGGGGAACCTATTGATGATTCCTTATATAGAGCCATGATTGGTAGTTTGCTTTACTTAACGGCTTCTAGACCGGACATTATGTTTTCTGTTGGTCTTTGTGCTCGATTTCAATCACAACCTATGCATTCTCATTTTCTAGCAGTTAAACGAATTCTTCGTTACCTAGCCGGTACTACTTGCTTTGGTTTATGGTATCCAAAAGGACAATCCTTGGATTTCAAAGCTTATACTGATGCGGATTATGCCGGTTGTCGACTTGATCGCAAGAGTACTAGTGGTGGCTGTTTCTTATTAGGGAGAGCTTTAGTATCTTGGTTTAGCAAGAAACAAAATACGGTTGCCCTATCTACAACTGAAGCTGAATATATGGCAGCTGGGTCTTGTTGTGCTCAAGTGCTTTATATACAACAAGTGTTAAGCGATTATGGTTTTAATCTTTCATCTACGCCTATTTTTTGTGACAACACAAGCGCCATAAACTTAACACACAATCCTATTTTACACAGTCGAGCTAAACATATTGAAATCCGTCATCATTTTTTAAGGGATCACATCTCCAAAAATCATGTTTCCCTTCATCATGTTGATGCGGAAGATCAATTGGCTGATATTTTTACAAAACCGCTTCCACTAGATCAATTCAACAACATTAGGAAGCAATTGCTTATCACTCCTTTGGAGGATGTTTTCTTTGATATCTGTGCTACTTAAACAAAAACTCTTGTTTACATTTTTGGCTTTTAAATGGACATCTTTTTCATTAGATTTGATGGGATATCTAATTAAGGGGGAGTTTTTATTCTTAAAGGTTATCTTTTTGAAATGACAAAGGGGGAGAGATAAATATAAAATTAACATTTAGTAATTACGTCAAACTAAATTAATGAGTTTCATAAATAAACTCTTGGCTTTACATTGAAAGTTGCTATATTCCCAAATGATCTGGATTTCATGTTCCATAATTCATGGGGAATAATAAGCACACATTTATACACAAGAGAAAAAGCTACAAAAGGTAATCTAAAGGTATGAAACTCATATGTTTTATATTTCCTTTATTTATATTTTGGAAATGTTTGTCATCTTCAAAAAGGGAGAGATTGTTGGCTAAATGGACATCTATAAAATCCCTTTGTTTTGATTATGACAAACATTTCATTCTTATTAATCTAACGAGCTACTTGAGTGTGCATGATGACAAAGCAACAAGGGAAAATCTACAAGCTTACATATTTACATTTTCATGCAATGTAATCACTATTGTAAAAACTTGTACAAAAATATAATGTACAAGTACTTAGAATTGCATGTAAATCAAGCGTTAGATTCTCCCTAGCTAAACACCACAGTTAGACAAGTCATCCCATTCAAATAGGATTATTTTTGCACACTCACACACATAATTAGTGCCTAAATTGAAACCTTGAAACAGGATCAATCTCAGTCGACAAACCCCTCGACCGAGACACTCTCGGTCGACAATCTTCTCGACCGAGAAAGATCCAAAGTAGCCGTTAGACACAACAGACAAGTTAGTTGGCAGTTGAAGAAAGACGTTGCAAATCACTTGTTCCAGAGAGCCTGTCGGTCGACAAAAGTTCGACCAAGTAGGTGTCTCGGTCGACCATTTGTCGACCGAGATGGTCTCTGACAGCAACTGCAGAATAAATTAATTAGCCGTTGCTAAAGCAACAACTTTGTAACTAACGGCTAGTTAAGCACTTAGAAACCCCTAGAAGTTGTCTAGAACGTCCTTAAGCATCCTTAGGCCATTCCTATAAATAGGACAAGCCATAGGACACTCAAAACACACTTGTTACACTTGAGAAATACTTGAGCATACTTGAGCAATCTGTTGCAAGCAAATTGAGCACTGTGATCATTGGCCTACTTTCCCCTTAGCTCAAATTCGTGTCCTATAGGCTAGCATCTCCTTACTACAGCACTTACACTTCTACACTCATTGGTTAGGAGATCAATACGCTTGATATAGGCAAATCAAGCCTTGTGCTTAAAAGGATAAGTTGTAATTTCTATTTTCTTTCTTGTTCCTTTTTATCCTTTGTATTCTCCTTGCTACTCCTAGGGTTGGAGGCTGCGGATTGGAGAGAGTTTGACTTCTCAGGTGGAGAAGGGGACTTCAAGCTACTTCAAGAAGGCTATCGCATGGGAAGCTACTTCAAGAAGGCTATTGCAACGGGAAGCTACTTCAAGAGGAAGGCTGCTTCAGGTGGTGCAATTACTTCTAGGTGAAGGCTGCTTCAAGGTTGGGCGATTACTTCTAGGTGAAGGCTGCTTGAAGGGTTTAGGAAAAGAAATTGTATTTTATGTAAAATCCTTGCGAGGTAATAAAATAAATTTCTTTTCAAATTCCGGTTGGGTAAGCAACCGGGTAGTGGACTGACTTCCTTAGTATTTGCTAAGGTTGGAACCACTCTAAACTCTTGTCTCCTTGTCCAATATCTTTGTGGTTGTTTGTTTGAGTTAAATAATTGTTAAAATTGTTATAAAACTCTATTCACCCCCCCTCTAGTAGTTTTCAAGTTGAGAAACAGCTTCAAGCTGTGCTTCTACGTTACGAGCGGAGGAGGAAGAAGCCCTCTGTGCTTTTACAATTTTATCCTTCTCGCTTTCCTCTCTCTTCTCTCTGCTTTTCGCGCGGGGCGTATAGGTCTTTTGGATTTTTGTTTGACTTCTTTGGCTGATGCCAACCAGGCCATCTGCAGAGTGCTAGCGACGCACGAGACCGCCCTATCATTGGGCCAGGTCTTCACGGTGTGGCCCACCTATGCTCTCTCTCTCTGTTTCGATTTTTGGAATTTTCCTATTGGTCGATCTTTGAAAATCCATAACAAATTAATCCCTAATAAAAAAAAAATGCATAAATAGTCGATAAAATGAGAAAAATGTAAGATTTCTTTTGGCAAGGGTTTTGTCACCTCAATCCAACGTTTTATAATGAGTAATTTTAATAGATCTAATTAATAAGTTAATAATTTGTATAATTCATAACTAATAAACCCTTGGGCCATAATTAAAAGTAAAATATGTTCTAGACTCAGAAAAGTATGATCTATCTAATAAAAATAAATTGGATGCCTGGTTTTGAGTTTTTTGAAAAAAGTATTTTTAAGGATAATTTAATTAACTAAAAATACAAAATCTAACCCTAAAAGTCAATATCTTCAAAATACTTAATAATATATGTTATTTTGATCAGAAAACCCTAACTAATATGATGGTGATGTTTTAAAGACATAAATAGGTGGTTTGTAGAAAAAGTTGACACCTTTAGGGTTTTGAGTTTTTTAATGAATGCATATAATGCTAATACATGTATATGGTTATTATAATAGGACAAGTGGACTCTAATCTTGCTTAGGATTTTGGAAAGTGTTTTGAGTAAGACTTTGTGAGAGGTATGTTAGCATCTCCTATTTTTATTTATTGAGCAATAACCTAAATTGACTTTCTCTTGGTCCTATGGACAATAACATAAAAACCATATCTTTTCCTCTTGGATATTATACTTCATGTGAAGTACCCTACTTATGGCTGATCTTGTGATCATGATATCTTCTATGACTTTCTTTTGTAATTTTTATTATGACTTGTTCATTATGGAACTCAATTTGTTATTATATGCCCACTTTGAGGTGGTTGATATTGATGATCACTTATGTGGTGATTAAATTGTGAATCTGACTATACCTTTTTACTTGCCTCCCTGTTAAGCATGTTGTGTGACTCAGTAGCCCTAGAGTAATATAATTTTCATTGGTTTTGGGTTATGTGCCCTTATTGTTTATTTTGGGATGGTGGTTATGTGCCCCATACCCGGGTTTCAACTTTATGGGGGTTGGCCCAAATGTTTTAATATATTGGGAGTTTGGTTATGTGCCATTCTCTATCAGGTTTCTACTTTATGAGGGTTGGCTACCAATTGTTGTTTATGTTGTTCTACTGCTATGTTTATCTCACCTACATGCGGGTTGTCATGGGTATTGTGCCCTAAAATCTTTATGAGTGTTTTTGTGGCACCACTTTTATTATTATTTTTAATGGCAAGTATTTCTTTTATGATATGTTTGATGATCTTTCCTTATATGCCCGATTTGGGTAGTCGTTATCTTTTTGTATGGGAAGTCTTCTCTACTTTTGTACCATTTTCTTAAAATATAATGCTCAATTTCTTTTTAGAATGCTCATACCAGCATTTTGCTGATATCCTCTTCTCTTTTTCTTTTGTGGGGTACGCTTCCAACCCCAGGTGTTGGACAAGGAGGAGGTGATCTAGGAGGACCTGGACCACATCAAGGATAGCTGACTTCTTGGGAGACCTTGTTTGAAGTTGTTAGGTGATCCTCAGCTACTTTCAACATATGATATTAGTTTTCCTTTATGTTACCCTATGAGGTGAAAGTTTAATATGATAAGTTGCTTTGTAATGGTTAGATATATCTTTCAATTCTGCTGCTACTTTGTGTTAGGATACAATCATGTTTAAATAAATTTGGTTTCATCCCCTTTTGAGGAAAAAAATTTTTGGTGGATGTTGCCCTCTTTATTTTTAGTAGGGAGTGGATCCCTATGGGATCCCACTCCTTAAAGTAAACGTGTTAATTTGATTGTAAATGTATGCAACTTCCTATGGTGACAAGACTAAATTCCAACATTCTTAGAAAAATCATTATTCTTATTGTTACTAACATGATTTTTAATCGACATGTTCGTCCTAAGGTTGACACATCTACTATGTCTGACAAGTTCAACGAAAATAACTTCAAATGTTTACGTCTAATAAAAAACCTATCTTACGATGGTAGGGTCAGTTGTTGTGTAGAACAAGATACCCATTGACTGCATGAAACTGACTACAAGAATGCTAAAAATCACTGATTGGAAGGAGAAAGTTGATTATTGGACAAGAAGTATCCTCCTTGCATTTTCTGACATCCTTTATGATATATACCACAAAACTCACGTCACAACAACTAAAGTACTAGGGGGTTGTTAGATAAAAAATATAAAATTGAAAACTAGAGTATACTAAAGTATTTATTTCTAGTTTTCTTATACTTATGGCTGAGGATAGACATTTTTATGAATAGAGACACGTTTATAACTTTTGTTGCTTTCTGAAAGCCGGTATGAAATTACCTAATAAATTTATTATAATATATATCATCAAGGTTTGTTAATCATAGTGGATTCAAAGCACAAGAAGGGTGTCTTGACCCACAATAAACATATGATTGATAATATAATTGAGGAGGAGATCTTGAAAGAACATGCAAAGCTGATTTTTTTATGTCAACACTAGTGTCTAGCTTAGAACTACTATGAAGCCTCTTCAAGATAAGGAAAATAAAATTCCACATAAACCTAAGGCCAAGACTCAAAAGAAACTAAAGCTCAAATCTTACTGGACTTGTGGATAGGTTGGCCATTGAAACAAAAATTTCCCTTCAAAGAAGGCCAAAAAGTTGGTACAAATGCAACTAAGGAAGCATTGGTCAATATGATGACTACCTCATCAAACCATAGCTATGGGTTTTATCTATACAATCTTAAGTTCTTTCTAAATTTGAACCTCTTTAGTGGATTATATTGAGTAAGGAAAATACACATGTTTATGATATTTAGTCTTTGTTTGTGTCTTACTAGGCCTCTATGACTTTGGATGACTCCATCTCTTTATGTATCAAATAAGAAGGAGGTGCAGACTTCTTGTTTCACTAGAGAAGGGTACTAACACTGTAGAAAGTCAGACACATTACATTTATCATTCACATTATCTTAGTGGTGGTTGTATACCCATAGTACCATCTTGTGATTATCATAATAGGGAAATGTTGTATATGATTTGATCATTAATAAATACATTTCCACCTACTATGTTTAAGTATTTTGATAATAAATAAATATAATATTGTCCTAAGAATGTTTTGACTCCATGAAATATGTTTCGGGTTGAGGACCTAAAAATGAGATTATATATATATTTAGAGGGTCCATTATTATTATGTTCCTTGTCAATTATCACAATATTTGTCATAAAAAATAATCATACATAGGACTAGTGTGTGTTGAGTGATGACTATGTCTCTTTAGTCATGATATTAGATATCAACTCAGATACATAACGTACTTGTTAGAGAACAAGTTGTACTAGAAAATTCCACTCTTAGAATGACACATGGATGGCCTATCATGGAAATTGATAACCTCCTATTTTAGTAGTTTATCTTAGTCTTTTTCTTTAGTTTTCCATACTCTTTTTACGTTTATACGGTACATAAACCTAATTTTACCCCTTTTTGTAAATACATCATCAAACTAACTTTTTCCTTTTACACTTGCAGAAAAAGCACAAAAAAAAATCATAAAAGAATAAACCAACCTCAAGGCCGAGTGAAGCCAAACGGTCCCAAGACCGCATGGAGTTCAAACGGTCCCGAGACCGCATGAAGCCAAACGGTCCCAAGACCGCATGGAGTTCAAATGGTCCCGAGACCGCATGAAGCCAAACGGTCCCAAGACCGCATGGAGTTCAAACGGTCCCGAGACCGCATGAAGCCAAACGGTCCCAAGACCGCATGGAGTTCAAACGGTCCCGAGACCGCATGAAGCCAAACGGTCCCAAGACCGCATGGAGTTCAAATGGTCCCGAGACCGCATGAAGCCAAACAGTCCCAAGACCGCATGGAGTTCAAACGGTCCCGAGACCGCACGAAGCCAAACGGTCCCAAGACCGCATGAAGTCAAACGGTCCCAAGACCGCATGGAGTTCAAACGGTCCCGAGACCGCATGAAGCCAAACGGTCCCAAGACCGCATGGAGTTCAAACGGTCCCGAGACCGCATGAAGCCAAACGGTCCCAAGACCGCATAAAGCCAAACGGTCCCGAGACCGCATGAAGCCAAACGGTCCCAAGACCGCATGGAGTTCAAACGGTCCCAAGACCGTTTGACGCCAAACAATCTCAAAACCGTTTGACGCCAAACGGTCTCAAGACCGTTTGACGCCAAACGATCTCAAGACCGTTTGACGCCAAATGGTCTCAAGACCGTTTGACGCCAAACGATCTCAAGACCGTTTGACGCCAAACGGTCTCAAGACCGTTTGACGCCAAACGGTCTCAAGACCGTTTGAACCCAAACGGTCTCCAGACCGTTTGACCTCACTCAAGGCCTATAAATAAGACCTCAAGGGCCATCCCTGAGAGGGTCCAGACGTCCAGAGGCTGTCTCTCTACTACCAGAACAACTCCATCCACCGCCCGAGGCTGCCGGTCTGAGACTCACGTTCCATTGCAAAGCTACCTTCTCTCTCATCAACAAAGAAGGTGAGAGGAGAAGATCCGTCGTCAAGCAAGCCACGAAGGGTGAAGATCGTTGCTCTCTCCACTAAGGGTTCAACCTTCTCTCCTCAGTGGAGATGATGTTCTTTCTATCTCTTCTTGCCTCCTCCTTTGTTGCTCCCTCTATGAGGAGCGAGTAGTTCCATCCACTGGGGCGCGGGGACTAGCCCCGCTGCCCATGTTTTGTACTTTGTACTAAAAAGATGTTATCCTTTCGTTTTAATACTAAATCATTTCATACATGCTTGAATGATGGCCACGTTCTTGTATGCATCTATTGTATTTTGTTGTGGTTTGTCTATGACCGCTCTCGAGACTCGAATACCGATTTAGTGTTGGTTTCTGGTGTGTGTACTCGAACAAAATGGTCTGGACCCTTCACCATAAAACATATCTACCCAACTGGAGCCGCCATTATCATCGACAACAACGGAGGAGAACGAACGGTTAACGGGCACCGTTTAAAAAGATACTACACTCAGGAAGACCAAACACATCAACAAACCCTCGATATTAGAGATGCTACGCCCACAGCATAACAACCTTACAGTTTCGTCGAGCCAGTGACGTTAAACCAAGGCGCTTCTTGGGAGGCAACCCAAGACTTGAGTATCACCTTTTCTAATTTCTAGTCTTTTATTTTCTTTTGAATTTGTTTTGCTTTCTTTAAGTTCTTTCATCATTAATCTAAAAATACAAAAAAATCTACATAATCAAAACTACAAAAACAATACATAAAACAAACAACATAAAAATTCATAAACCAAAATACAAAAAATAATATACATACTCAAAAACAAACATAAAAATATACAAACCCTTTGTGCCCCTCCAAACGGTCTCCAAACCGTTTGGAGCCAAACGGTCTTTAAACCGTTTGGAACCAAACGGTCCTCAAAACCGCTTGGGACCAAACGGTCCTCAAACCGTTTGGAACCAAACGGTCCTCAAAACCGCTTGGGGCCAAACGGTCCTCAAACCGTTTCGGACCAAACGGTCCTGAAACCGTTTGGGACCAAACGGTCCTCAAACCGTTTGGGACCAAACGGTCCTGAAACCGTTTGGGACCAAATGGTCCTCAAACCGTTTGGGACCAAACGGTCTTGAAACTGCTTGGGAGCAAGCGGTCTTCAAACCGTTTGGAATACAAAAGGTCACCCACCTATCACTATAAATATCGACCCTACCCCTCCGTCTTTCTCTCTTTGAACCTTCGATTTCTCCAGAGCTTTCGTGCGAAGAGCTTCCCTTTTTGCTTCTGTTGCATCCACGCAAAGTCACCCTTCCGTCCACCTTCCGCAAGGTAGTCCGGCGGCTCCACGCTGCTCATTCCATCGCCAGTCGCTGCTTACGTTGCCATCGCCGTAGTTATCGACCGAGTTCACCGACTCTTCCACCGCTTTTATCGCCGTCGCCGTTCTCTCATCGTTTTCGTCTTTGTCGAAGGAGCCGGCGCGTTCTTCACCTCCGCGCCGTTCCACCTTCTCCCACGCCGGCGACCTGCGACTCTTCGCTTTCCAAACGGTCTTGAAACCGTTTGGGGCCAAACGGTCCTCAAACCGTTTGGAACCAAACGGTCTTGAAACCAAACCGTTTGGAACCAAACGGTCTTGAAACCGTTTGGAACCAAACGGTCCTGAAACCGTTCGGTCTTCGTTTCCTTTTTGCTTTCACAAAATGTAAAAGATATAACTACACACCGAACCCCAATGAAGACTCCTCTGCCCAAGAAATAGAGGGAAAGCGCAAGGCTGCAACATCACGTCTTTTCTAAAAATACTTACTTGCGCATTCCCTCTCAATTTGTGAAGCTGAACAACATTTGGGGAATTGGTCGAGCATTGCTTAGTTATTCAGCAAAGCAGTTTCCCGTAAAACTTTTTCACTATCAGGATGGGAACCGTAGGATATCCAAAATGGGTGTTGGTTGGTATGACCTTCAGATAGAAAACGATCTGAGGATTGGAGATGTATTTGTATTTGAGCTACTTCTGAAGGACAAAGATATCATGAACTTTTGTGTAACCAAGCAGCGCATATCAAGCAACACTTGCAACAAAGACCATCCTCCAGTTAGTGGCAACATGGAAGATGGAATCAATATTGAGAATAGCAGCTACCTGACTTAATCCATGGATGATGAAGTAGGACATCCCAAGGAAACTGATGTCGAAGGCAGCGGCTACACAGTAACTTGAAGTATGATCAAGAAAAGGATCTGCTAGACAATATCAAGACAAAATTGCAAAAGAGTGCGCTGCGAAATTAATGGAGCTCCTGAGTCAGCACTCCAAGGCATACAGTAAAGAGCACTTCAATCGCCCAGCCTTCTGCCATAAATGCCCCCATCTTTACGAGGGCAATTCGCATCCACTCTACTCCAATCTCCAGGGGCTACCGAAAATCTGCCTTAACTCGCAGCCCTTGTTCTAATGACTTCTCAACCTATCACTTTGCCACTCTGAGGACAGAGTGTGTGGTAAGTTAGGGGGGATTCATTAGACAAGGGCTAAGTATCAACTTCTATACTCCCTTTTCCTTTTTACAATTCCCTAAATATATATATATATATATATATATATATATATAGTCACCTCAACTAACTCTAGAATCATGTTAGTCTTACAAATAAATAGCACTCAGACATCAAATGGCGATTTATCAATTCCCACCTACTATGGATCCCATATTTTTGCTTCAATTCTTTATCTGACTCTCCACAGGTCAAAATCAGGGTTTTTAAATAAGCCGAGATCTCGAGGATGAGAGGGAAATTAGGCAACTTCCAAATCAAAAAGTTCTGCAAGTGGACCTCAAACCAAATAAGTGCATGCTGAAAAACTTTAAGAACAGCTTTCCTCTCTTCAAAATAAAAGAGGCTTGGCCGCCCAAAATAAATCCTCATTCCAAAACCCAAGCCTGTGAGTTTTTGAATAAAATCCAGAGAGACGAATAAAATCATGAGAGTTGTGCCACGCATAAGGACCTATATGAAGAACTGATAAAGGGCTCACCCGGCCGGAACATTCCGCTGCCCTCACAAAGGCAGATGTGTCGCGTCCGGTAGTGAAACCCTAAAAGTTCCAAGTATACGAAAAGGCTCATAAAGGACTTGCCTGGCCGGTACATTCAGCTGCCCTCATAAAGGCAGATGTGTCGTGCCCAGTAGTGAGATCCTAAAAAGCATAGACAGCCCCTCCCCCACTCGAAGGGGAGCTACACTTCAAAGCCTTTAGCCAACCCTCATACCCTCTCTAGCTTCCAGTAGGTTTCCAGAGAGGTATAAAGTTGATTAGAGTCAGCGGCATGCACAAAATAAATGTGGTCCCAAGGCAAATTTTGAGATACGGAAAAACCCTGAGATCCAAGCAACTCTCGAAATCCAAAAGAATCAAGGCATGCAATAAGTCTCGATATGACCCCTGGGGAACTCAGGTCAAGAATTGAAGCAAGAGTATGGAGACCCTAATTAAGATCGCCTCGCCATTTCATGTCTCAGCTCTATCTAACTTGAGGACAAGCTAGACTCTAAGTTA
Source organism: Alisma plantago-aquatica (assembly GCA_963693085.1). Lineage (NCBI taxonomy): Eukaryota > Viridiplantae > Streptophyta > Magnoliopsida > Alismatales > Alismataceae > Alisma > Alisma plantago-aquatica. The sequence goes on from OY856411.1 coordinate 91,899,175, forward strand.
GGGGGCGTGATAACCTCCTATTTTAGTAGTTTATCTTAGTCTTTTTCTTTAGTTTTCCATACTCTTTTTACGTTTATACGGTACATAAACCTAATTTTACCCCTTTTTGTAAATACATCATCAAACTAACTTTTTCCTTTTACACTTGCAGAAAAAGCACAAAAAAAAATCATAAAAGAATAAACCAACCTCAAGGCCGAGTGAAGCCAAACGGTCCCAAGACCGTATGGAGTTCAAACGGTCCCGAGACCGCATGAAACCAAACGGTCCCAAGACCGCATGGAGTTCAAATGGTCCCGAGACCGCATGAAGCCAAACGGTCCCAAGACCGCATGGAGTTCAAACGGTCCCGAGACCGCATGAAGCCAAACGGTCCCAAGACCGCATGGAGTTCAAACGGTCCTGAGACCGCATGAAGCCAAACGGTCCCAAGACCGCATGGAGTTCAAACGGTCCCGAGACCGCACGAAGCCAAACGGTCCCAAGACCGCATGAAGCCAAACGGTCCCAAGACCGCATGGAGTTCAAACGGTCCCGAGACCGCATGAAGCCAAACGGTCCCAAGACCGCATGGAGTTCAAACGGTCCCGAGACCGCATGAAGCCAAACAGTCCCAAGACCGCATAAAGCCAAACGGTCCCGAGACCGCATTAAGCCAAACGGTCCCAAGACCGCATGGAGTTCAAACGGTCCCAAGACCGTTTGACGCCAAACGATCTCAAAACCGTTTGACGCCAAACGGTCTCAAGACCGTTTGATGCCAAACGATCTCAAGACCGTTTGACGCCAAACGGTCTCAAGACCGTTTGACACCAAACGATCTCAAGACCGTTTGACGCCAAACGGTCTCAAGACCATTTGACGCCAAACGATCTCAAGACCGTTTGACTCCAAACGGTCTCAAGATCGTTTGAACCCAAACGGTCTCCAGACCGTTTGACCTCACTCAAGGCCTATAAATAAGACCTCAAGGGCCATCCCTGAGAGGGTCCAGACGTCCAGAGGCTGTGTCTCTACTACCAGAACAACTCCATCCACCGCCCGAGGCTGCCGGTCTGAGACTCACGTTCCATTGCAAAGCTACCTTCTCTCTCATCAACAAAGAAGGTGAGAGGAGAAGATCCATCGTCAAGCAAGCCACGAAGGGTGAAGATCGTTGCTCTCTCCACCAAGGGTTCAACCTTCTCTCCTAAGTGGAGATGATGTTCTTTCTATCTCTTCTTGCCTCCTCCTTTGTTGCTCCCTCTATGAGGAGCGAGTAGTTCCATCCACTGGGGCGCGGGGACTAGCCCCGCTGCCCATGTTTTGTACTTTGTACTAAAAAGGTGTTATCCTTTCGTTTTAATACTAAATCGTTTCATACATGCTTGAATGATGGCCACGTTCTTGTATGCATCTATTGTCTTTTGTTGTGGTTTGTCTATGACCGCTCTCGAGACTCGAATACCGATTTAGTGTTGGTTTCTGGTGTGTGTATCCACCACGCATCCGTTTCGGTGTCTAGGAGTGTATCTCAAAGAGTGGAGTAAACTCACTATCATCCGTTGCACTTCCATCTGTATGGAAGTAACCTTGGTAAGTCGAGGAACACACTTTGCGAGGGGAATGATGTAAAGCATGTGACCATTTGATCGGGAATGGCTGGCGTTGCAACATTCCCGCACTTCTCGTAGCTAGGTTATCCGAATAGGAGACTAGGCCTACAAAGATACTATTCGATTTGATAATTATCGCTCGCTTGTTAGTTTTAGATGCACGTTTCATGAGGTTGAGTAAGATTCTCTCTTTGGAAGACTACATATCTTCATTGACACGTAGAAATGTACCGAATGAGAGCTACTTAACCCTTGAAGGATGCGATGCATTGCTCTTGTCTTATAAGGCATTGGTCTTGTGGAACATCGAAGGATGCAATGCATCGCTCTTGTCTTACGAGGCATCAGTCTTGTGGAACATCCTTGGATGCAATGCATCGCTCTTGTCTTATAAGGCATCGGTCTTGTGGAACATCCATGCATCTAGCTTATAAGTCTTGCTTGCTTAGTACATATACAATGCATGTGTAGCAGTGGTAAATACCTGCTTAACCCCAGTGATTCATCATCATTTGTTAAATCTTAGTTTTACTTGCTTTATTTACTTTTCATGCTTTAGTCTAAAAACCAATCAAAATCCAACCTTTTGATATAAGTGCCAATTAGTAAAATAACTAAGTGAAGTGCTGTACGTTTTCCATCTTGTTATTTGCAACAAGATCGTTGTCTTTTGGGTTCGATCCTAAATCTGTACTATGATAAGGCTTCCATACTCTTATGGGGTTGGAGTTGTTATCTAAGCACCAGTTCTAGGTAAACCTAGGGAAGATATAAATCCTCTCTAGGGTTTTTGGTGATAGAATTCCAGGACTCCCATTGGAAGACTAAAAATCTTTTGGTGTAAGTCCCAGCTCCATCAGAAATATAGAGTAATATCTCAATGTGATGGCGGTGACTATGATCCTTAGATAGATAGTCACTACAAAAATCATATGTTACATTTGTATTTTAATATTGGCCCAACCTGACTCAAAATAAGAGTTTCCATACATGAGGCGATTGGGTGCATTGTGACACTTGTGAGTTATTGTTAGTGATGTGGATAATATTTGTTCCTCCATTGAAGAGATAATCTGGCTACTTGATATGTGAGAACATGAATGTGTAGCCATGATCATGTGATTCAATATGTGATATTAAGATCACAAAATATAATTAGTCTTCTCTAGTTCAAGAAACATATATTAAATGTTAAGAGGATGGAAATTACATGCCCCATTTTCAAATTTAATATATTTCACAAAGGGGTTATATAGCCATGCTAACAATGGTCACTTACATGTTAAAGTCATTTTCATCTTCTTCCAATTACTTATGTAGAATTGATGTGTTTCTAGTCACCAAAATTTCCTTGTGATATTATTAAAACCACTACCAACGTTATGTGGAACCTATGGGGTCACACTCATAAGGATTCATAAGAAAATTGAACTTTATAAACAAGGCATATGATTAAAATGGTTTTGGATCATTTAAAAGATTATTTACTATCAAATAAATTGACTTGGAAGGCTAGTTAGTTGACTAGATGGTTTGAATTAACTACTCAAATGACTATCAATTGATCAATTAATCTTTAGTCTTGGAATTTGGCCATTCAATTGACTGGATAGCCCCTCGGCTGATTAGATTGAAGTTAGGAAACAAAAAGTAATATGTGGATTGTTTGATTTGGAATCAAATTAATCACTTAAAAATATACTTAGACAAGTGAGTAAATTGAATGGAAAATTTAGTAACTCAAGTTGAGGACAGTCTAGTCAGACAGTTGGGATTTCTGACAATATTCTGAGTATGATTCCATTTTAAGTTGTGCTTAGTAACAATAATTTATTTTTTGAAAGTCTAAACCCATGAATATCCTTTATATAGGGTCGAATATCCATTTAGTTAGGCACATTTAAATACAACATTATGAGAGAAGTTATTAGGAGTTCTTCTTGGAGAAAGAGAAACTCATCCTAAGTGAAACAACCTTTAATAGGAGGAGAAGGAGAGTGAGTGAAGCTATCACATAGATAACTACTACTTACTTTTCCTCTTGGTAACCAAGATGGTGCATCAAGAGTTTATATCGATGTAGACAACATAGAGATGAAGGCCCTTAGGAGAAGACTTGAGAACAAGCAACATCTTCAAAAAGAAGATAATGCACTGCTGAGACGACATGGTGGGAACAACAACCACTCCAGATCTGGATCTGATAGTGCAAATTATACATTGACATAATATGTGTCTAGTTGATAGATAACTATGTGCACTAAGGTATATTAGATGTCCCTTACATGCATATAAATCTAAAATTTTATGGCTATGATAGATCTGTTGTCTCAGATTTTATCAGCAATTTATTTATTTATTTCTACTTTGTTACATCCCACTAAAACCCTATAGTGGTACTAGAGACAATGTTAGATTCCTTTAACATCAGTTTGGGTTTTGATCAATAGGCGATTCAATGGATGAATATCATATAATGTGTATCTACGTTAATCACCAAAGATTATGTATAACATGAAATAATTGTATTAAGTAAACCAATTTGATGCCTACAAAATCATTTTTTAGTGTATGTGGATATGGTAACTAGGTCTATACAGTGAATACCTGTAGTCTAAAACATTTCTTATGTAGTTTTTTATTGAGATCTAAAACAATGTAACATGTGTGTGTCTTACATGACATGCCTTATTCCCTACACTCTCCATGTAAAATTAAAGTCTTACAATTATAATAGGATTATTAACGTCTCTTATGGACAATAGTAGAGAGGAGGAGATAATGCAAATTCAGCACAAACAAGGAAATTCCTTGGAGGCTTCATGATAAACACAAAGTGATGATCCATCAACAATCAAAGCACTACCCAAACAAGGAATCCCTTTGGGTGACTTTCTTGCTAGTCGGATAACTAGATTTATAGTTACAATTCATATGAATATCTTGGTCATTTTCCTACAAATCTTATTGGCTCAGGATGTTCCAGTATGATGTTGTATCCCATTTTATCACTTGTAGTAAATCTTGTAGTATATGGTATATACAATAATGTATATGTAATTGTCATTGGATACATGTGATTATACTATCAAATCCCTCAATATAATATCAATGTTTCAATTGGCTACACTTTTGTAATAAAAATGACAAATTTAATCAACTATTTATGGGAACATCAACATGTAGTTTATCGTCTATCTTGGGGAAGTGTGACAATAACTATGTGGGTCTTCTTAGCAAGATGCATAGCTTATTGCATTAGACTTTATATTAAAATAGACTAATAATATGTTTAAGCCCCTAGGGGCATAAAGATTTCATATAGTTCATAGTTTAATTTGTAACAAGAAGTTCTACAACCATATATCAAGAGTTTGATTAGATGCAATTGATAATTGTTAGCTACCTTTATATTTAAGTTATGAGTGTTCAAAAAAGTTAACTCATAACTTAATGAATTCTAGATCTTGGCACACTAAAAGATTGATTGTTGTAATATTCCAAATTAATAGTGAGGCCTTATATTTTGGTCAAAATAGTGCTAGAGTTATTAACTAAAGGTCAAATAAAACTGTTGACTAGTGAAAATATGTTCTTTGTAGATCTAATGGAAAATATGAAAATACAACTTCTCATTGCAATCAACGTTTGAGAAAGAAATGTCATATAGAAATAACTCCCATGACAGATATAAGATATTGAGAATTTGTAATGTCCCTGGATTCTACCGTCTCGAGACTTAGAAGGCCCGAGAAGACAAATCCAAAAACGTTAGCTAATTGTATCAGAGAGAGATACGGAAGCGACATACACATACATGAACATACAACAATAGGAATACACCATAACATTTCTGAACATTCAACATGTATATATTACAAAGTGAGTTATTACAACACAATTTACAATTACATATTGAATGAAAATTCTATAGTCTATAAACATGTATGCTAACTAGGATCTACACAATAGGTAAACCTATACAACTTGCTCACTCACATCATTTATCCCATGCTAGCTCTGAACCTAAAACATACGTGAAACAACGAATCAACACAATGTGTTGTGTACATGGGTTTTTATTATGTATATGACTAGTTTTCGTGGATGCATAATGATATGATGTACTTTGGATTTTTTTATTTGCATATAAATTCTTGGATGTGTATTAGTATTATATGCTTTGCCAAAACATAATGAAACATAAATGGACATTTTGATGAGTTGTAGCTACTAGTACACATGGCCCAATATGGATGTATGTTTCCTAACATGGATGTATGATGAATTGCCCATGGTAGATGTATGATGAAATATTTTTGTCCATACTGGATGTATGATAAGTGCTTATAAAATTGTAGTACAACTACATCTAATCAAACATATAAAAGATGTGTTTGCCTGATTATTGCATTAAACAATGTTTTCTTTTACTCTTTCTTTCTCAAGTTATTTCAATTATGCAAACATATTAGTATGTATCTTTGTACCCACGTACTCAACACCTGATGAGGAATATATTTAGTTAATAAAATTGGGTAATTATGTGCTTATATAACCATTCATGATATACATGAATATGAATAGTTCAATAGGAACTCTAGGTTGTATCATAATCACCGTAAGTGTATTGAAGTTGTTTGGTTACAACTTAAATATAATTGATCATTTTATTTGACCATCTACCCCTATATTGATGTTATCAGAGGAAGGAACTAATGGACAAACATGTGGACCTCCAAATTGGATAAAATGTACTTTAGGATATTATTAGTATGTGTCTAACCCTCCATGAAAAATGAGGTTCCTATTTGAGGTTATGCAAGCATGAACATATTAGACATTTTGCTTAAAGGAGTGACCATTGCAATAAGTTCACGATACCATTAGGTTTTTGGGTAATGTGGAACCCTAAACAATGCCATCCGCTCATGAAGGTTGGATAAATCCCTAGTCGTCGCTGACCTCTGAAAATGGAGGAGCAGTACCAGATTGGTGTCGGGTAGATCTGAAGAGGGTGGAAGATCAGAGGGGAATTCGGTTCCCATAATCATAATATGCACAACCACCAGAGCTATCGACCCATTCCTACCCCTAGTACCTCCACCTACGCTTACAAGCCGTTCCTATGCAAGATCTCTACACATCCTAGTTGTGTTTACATGGGCCATCTAGACTTGCCAACTACATCATCATCCTAGAGCAGTAGGCTCTTCCTGGCTATATTAGAAAACCAGTCTGATGAACCCGCTTCATACAGTGGTTGTCTTCCCTCAGAATGTCGCGAAAAGACCTGGAGCCATGATGCCCTTACCAGTGCCTTCTGTCACGACGGTGGTAGTTTTTGGTTATGGAGATAGTGTTGAGATTAAGTTCTAGCTGCCATCCCATCTACTGCCACCACAACATGGAGATTTGGAAGGAGATCTCATAGAGGTGATAGGCTTGCATGACCCTAACCATGGCGGCACCAACTATTGCTACCTACATGCCAACTACGACCATGTATAGATGGAGATTCTCATCACCCTTTTCGTAGTGGCTCCGGACAATGTTGGTGGCCATTAGAGCGTGGACGATGATGGGGGTAGGACCAGGAGGGTGCCTCCTTGTTTGTTCCATAGCCTATGAACCCATCATGGGAAATGAGTAGGAACAACACAGGATTCATACATTCAGTCAGTGAGGGATTCCTGATAGGAATCATCACAATCACTATGATATGGAGCAGAGTCTTCTGCCCATTACTTCCTCCTATACGGCGACGCTATGACATGGAGTGACTCCTGTGTGTGATGGTGATCTCCTACGAGAAGAGAAGGGCTGAGCCGCACCTAGATATGGTATTCGAGATCACCAAAGCAACAAGGATTAACCTTTGAAGCTTGCCGGAGGTCCACCCTTCTGCCATGTTCTCTATCTCGCACGAGAGGAAGATCCCAAGCAGAGTCGGGGTGATGAATGCGAGTAAAGGGATGGTGAGTTGCGTCTGGTTCACAAGCAATTATATAGGCCGGTTCACTCCAGTAGCTGCCTAGCTCAGGACTAAACCAGCAAAGGATCGTGATCCCATGTTTATGATGTGGTGCCTCACCTGATGGCCAGTGTGTTCCAATCAAAAATCGCCATCTCACGAAGTTGGGTCCCATAGCACAAGGTAAAACATTTTGATATCCAGAACATGACTTGTTCTTAGAAAATGCCTAATAAATAGCTCCCTTGTCCTAAAAATTCCCAAAAAATACCCTAGACTAAAAAAATGCTATGTTTATTATAAAACTCCTATATCAGACTTTTGAGATACTTAAGTTAATGAAATTTAATTTAGATGAGAATACTTCATTTAATTGGTATAATTAGAAAATGGTTGAGATTAAATTTGAGAAAAATATTTTTGAACCTCAAAATCACTTAGAAACCATACGTGGACTCTAATATGATTATAATGACAAAATGTTTTCTTTCCTTATTAATGAGTAAATTAATGCTTTCCCTACTACAGAAACAACATTCAATGTCACTTTTCTGGGCGTCGGTTATTTACAAAAACCGCCGCCTATAACATTACACGTCAGCTATTTAGTAAATCTGACATCTATATTCGAAGACCAGCCAGTAATGGGTACCACTTTGTATTCAGCGTCGACTGCATAACAAACAACCGACGCCTAAAATCGCCCGCAAAATCCAAGTTTCGAGTGAAAAAAAATTTGGCACATACATCGTCAGTTTTTTACCAACAAACCGACGCCTATATTAGATGAAAAATTGCACGAAAAGTTCCATATTAGGTGTCGGTTATCTCTTGATAACCGACACCGATAATGGTTCCCGCCATACTATTTAGGGCAAAATTTGTCTAATTGGAAGTCAGTTATTTAAGTAGAACTGACGCCGAAGACGTTAGGTGTTGGTTGTATTTTATAACCGACGCCTTTTACCAACTTAATAGACCCTCGAATGACCACTGTCCTCTTTCCTCTATTTCATTGTCTTCTGAATTTCATCGCCCGCTGCTGCTCGCCTCCTGGTGCCTGTTGCTTCCTCGCCGTCGACGACACTGCTGCTGCTCTGCGTCACCGCCGCCTTCCTCCTTGAGTCTCCGCCGTGCCACCTTCCTCCTTGCCGCCGCCCGCCAACGCTGCTGCTCCTTGCCGCCGACGCCGCTGCTCCTTGGTCTGCCTGCCCTGCCGCCTGGAGCTCTCCGCTGCGCCGCCTTCCTCCTTGCCACCGCCCGCCGATGCCACTGCTCCTTGCCTCCGACGCCGCTGCTCCTTGGTCTGTCTGCCCTGCTGCTTGGAGCTCGCCGGCCACCGCTGCACCTTCCTGCCCTGCCGCCTGGAGCTCGCCGATCACCGCCACCACTGCTGGGAGGCCAATTGTTGTTGCTCACCTACTTGTCCGCCACCGCTACCGAAAGGTATGCTTCTTCCAGTACTGCTCTGCCACAGTTGTGTAGTTGTGCATACCTGCGAGTTATCAGGAACACCTAAATGAATTTCTAACACCTAAATGAATATCTAGTTGTGTATTTAATTTGGATGTATATGCTTAACCTAGATTTAGAGAGGACATGCTATAGTATTTTCCTAGTATGGTGAAAGATTCTCAATCATGTGTATCACATGGGATTCTTATCTCAACACAATGGACTGCAATATATGCATCTAATGCCTTAAATGGAAGACTCAAATGTTATAAAATCCCATCAAAGTAGGTAGAAACAACTTATATATATTCATATATTAATAATTCCATGAAGTACACATTATCTTACTCAGGAAAAGTATGTGTATAATGTAGGATTAGTTCCATATAATGGTTTGTTGCTTGCATATATTTGTCATATATTTGTGCTTCTAATCGTAATGTTTGGCCTAATTCAGTAAATGTTGATGCATGTTGAAATAAGATTTAAACTTGTCAATTGTAGCATCCTAATTTGATTTGATTAAACCCTAACATCAATTGTGATGAAACCCTAACATTAATCATGATGAAACCCTAACATGTACATATCTATTATTGTGTTTGTTGGCCTAGAAACCCGTCCAAGATTTACTCATTAGGAGTAAATCTTGGATAGTCCCCGGTATGGGACTGTTCTTGAACACCTAATCTCACTTAGGATGTAAGTGTATAATGTGTATTGGGTTTTTGAGAAAATTTCGGTAGCATTTCCCTATTTGTTCTCTAAGTACATATGTACTTAGAGAACAACAGAGAAATGCTGCCAAAATTTTCTTGAAAACCCAATACACAGTATACACTTACTAGTGAGATTAGGTGTTCAAGGATGGGATAGGTGGTACACATTTATTATATATAAGAATGACATCACATGTGTTTGTTGGCCTAGAAAATCGTCCAAAATTTACTCATTAGGAGTAAATCTTGGATAGTCCCCGGTTTGGGACTGTTCTTGAACACCTAATCTCACTTAGGATGTAAGTGTATAATGTGTATTGGGTTTTCGAGAAAATTTTGGTAGCATTTCCCCATTTGTTCTCTAAGTACATATGTACTTAGAGAACAGCGGGGAAATGGTGCCGAAATTTTCTTGAAAACCCAATACACATTATACACATACTAGTGAGATTAGGTGTTCACGGATGGGATAGGTGGTACACATTTATTATATATAAGAATGACATCACATGTGTTTGTTGGCCTAGACATGTATGTTTATATTTTTTTATTGATAAAAGATCACAATTTTAGAGGCATGTATGTTTATATTTTTTATTGAAGCTAAATGTTTGCTTTTTTAATATCAATATCATTTTCAGATTTGATTTTTCATTATATTCTAGTTAATACAAATGCTAAATTTTTGCCTTTTTCTAGTTAATACAAATGCTAAATGTTTGCCTTTTTCTAGTTAATACAAATGCTAAATGTTTGCCTTTTTCTAGTTAATACTAATGCTAAATGTTTGCCTTTTTCTAGTTAATACAAATGCTAAATGTTTGCCTTTTTAATGAAATTTTCAGATGGCTGACCATGATGAACATGATGTCCATGATGAGCATGAAGTCCATGATGAGCATGCTGTCCATGATGAGCATGGCGAGGATACCAATGTAAGTTCTAAAAATCATATCCAGTATTTCTATAAAATTCATTATTTTCTAGTTATGTCATATATCCCATATTTCTATATTGTGCTAATTAAGTGTGTTTATTTTTGTCAAATTTTAGGTTGATGATGCACATGTACCCACTGAAGCACTGGAGAAACTTGATGCGCAACACCAAATACTTAACAAGAAAAGGGGCATCACTCTGTTGAAGAAGTTAATAGCACTGAGTGGCAATGGATCCAAATTGCTTGTTGAGTTTGATAATGGAGGAAATGCTATTGGAGTGAACCACAATAATTTTATAAACTATCTTGGGTGTGTCACTCGAAGCCATTGTGGTGTTAAGTATGATAATTGGCATAAAGTTCCTCAGGCGAAGAAAGACTTGATATGGAAGGATTTATGCGTGAGTTATTATTATTTGCAATTCTATTTTGTAGATTACAAATAATATTATTTGCAATTCTATTTTTGGATACTAGTTAATAAGAATTCTATTTTACAGAATTTGTTTGAATTGGATGAGAAGCTGCATTGTAAAAGCGTGATGCAACGCGCTGAAAAGATGCTTAGGAACTATAGGACAAATATGAACAGAGAATACATAAAAGATGGTGATAAGAAGAAGAAGTCAGCCCTTGAGCAGTGGAACTTCTTGGACAAAGAAGATTGGGACAATTTTGTTGCTTCAAGAAAATCTGAAGAATTCAAGGTATTAGGCGTCACTCCCAATTTAATTAATATACGTTGTATTCACCTATTCAAGATTAAAATTTAGTGCTACTAACCAAATCATTAATGTGCATACTAACTAGGCCCTCAGTAACGCGCAAAAAGCAAGGCGTGCACTGAATGTGCATGACCACACTATGGGTCCAAATGGCTATGCAAGCATTCTCCAAAGACTAGAGGCGGAGTCTGCGGCTACTCAGGAGTCTACTGCTACTTAGGAGTCTGCCACACCCATGCCTCGCCATGATATCTGGATAGCTGGAAGGCAAAACAAGAAGGGTGAAATAAAAAAGCACGTAACTGCTGAGGCGGCTGCAAAAATGGTAAAATACAACTCTTAGAGCAATCGTTTGAATATTGATTATTTGTGGTGTTAACTAATCATGTGTGTTGATGGTGATTAGCGGGAGCTACACGAGCAGAGGAAACAAGGCACATTCATCCCTCAGGGCACAAGGGATGAATTGACAGTTGCTCTGGGTAACCCAGAGCATCCTGGACGTGTTAGGGGTGCAGGCGCTGGTGTGGGCATCAAAGCATTCTTTGGGCCATCCCAGGACAAACCCAGAGCGGGACTTTCACAAGAAGAGGTAACCTATTCTTTTTTTAGAATGGTACTGCAAAAGGGAATTCAATAATAAAAAGCTAATGTTTCTTTTATCCATGTATAGGTGAATAAGAGAGTCAAGGATATAGTTGCTAAGAAGGTCAATGATATAGTTGCTGAGAAGGTCAAGGAAGAAATAGTGCGGTGGTAGGCATCTCAGGCTTCCAATCAGCCTATGGCGACCCACTCTTCTCCTGATGCACAGACTGCGAGTAATCCTGGAGACCCATCGCCAAGCACGTCTCCTGTAAGTATTGTTTATGACATTGTAGCTAGTCTTTTCAAGATGATATGTTTTCAAGATGATATGTATATATGTATAACATTCTTTACGTAAATTTGTAGGCATTGAAGCCATGCCGCTTAAGAATGTAAGACTATGTTGTTGCAGAGGCGCGGGCTTACCCGTCCCTTCCTGGGGCAACGTTTCATGGGACTCCAATGTCGCAGGGCTACGTTCATGTGAGCCCGATATGTGTATTACCCGATTGGAGGGAAGCTGCATTGCCATATGCCCACCCAGATATTGATACACTTGGTGAGGCAGAAGGCGGGGTGATATTGTGGCCCAAAGCAGATGTCGTCTACACTACTAAAATTTAAGATAAATTTACATTACTTTAGATTGTTAATGTGTATATATGAGGTCAACTGATCTGAAATTATATATACAGGTTAAAAAGAAGACACCCGGAGCACCTAGGCCTCCACCTCCACTTCCTACATTACCAAGTTGGGTTACAACTGACCTAAGATACCTGTTAGGTCCTGCTTGTAGGGGAATGGTATGTTGGCTATAGGCACATAATATACATTGCCCTATAGTTGTTTCTTTAGAAGCATATTATGCAGGTCAATCATACGATAGCTCTTTATTTATACAAGATATTATTGAGCTGTTTATGTATGATTGGCTGAATACATCGATGATAGAGACATGGATAAGGTGAGATCTTGTTTATACATCCATATACCTTGTGTAAGATCTGGTGATCTGGTTTCTTATATATTAATGCATACGTAATACATGTTTTGTAGCTACTTAGTCGAAGATCAATGCAAAAAATTTGCATTTGATCATGTGGGATTTTTGATTCCATCATTGATTAGTATGGTAGCTAAAGACCCTGATAGTGTTCAAAAATACTGTATAGATGCTTTTAAAATTTTCGGTCAACAAAAGAAGACGATAATAATAGCTCCATTCAATGTCAAGTAAGTTTACTTTATTTATAATTTGGACTTAAGAAAATTCAATTTTTATTGTGCATTTGAGTTATTAATTTTTAACTTTTTTACCTATAGCGCTAGACATTGGGAGTTACTAGTTATTGTCCCCGGGACGCTCACTGTTTATTATCTAGATCATGCGACAAGTACATTGAATACTGAAATTGGACACATCTTGAGAATGCCATTATTCTGGTGAGAAATATTTCATTTTTATATCCATTAACATCTGTTATTACATTACTATTTAATTATGAAATTTACTGTGTTACATTAACATGTAGGGGTTTAGATGCATTCAAAAATGCTGGAGGAAATGTCCCAAAGAGAAAGAACCAGCCAATAATTTGGGAGAACGTAAAAGTAAGTTCCCGACTCCAATGTATATATTATTTATGTGAACTGTGCTTAGTTGTATTTTTTAATATTTTGTATGTTTCAATTTATAATGCGCTACACAAGACAACGGCTGGGCATGCACATACTATGTGATGCGATTTATGCAGATGATTATTCGACATGCCACATTGGATATTAATACCATACATGAGGTATTATATATAGTCTCATTAGTTAGTATGAAATATATCAATCTTATTTTTATATTATTACTTATATATATATATACATCATTCTCTTTGCAGGTGTTTAAAACTGACCACACTATAGGTAAACGCTTAAAAAATGTACATGCTCCATATACAATGGAAGTATTAAATGAAGTAAGAGAAGAATGGGCAAAAGCCATACAAGCAGTGGCGATTGTAAGATATAATTGGGATGTTGATAGCGATCCTGAATGATATTTTGTAAATGATTATTTTTGAATGTTTATACATGTATTTGAATGTTTCTACATGTGTGAATGTGAGAATTGAATTGATGCCTGAATGTATCTACTTGTGTGAAAAAATATTTGTTGATTTTGCAGGTTTGTGGCCTGTTTGTAGGCTGATATCAATGGATGTCGTAAACCTGCAGTTCAGGAAACTGAACTGTAGGTTCTCATCCTGCTGACCAGCCACAGCAAGCCTACAAACTGATAAGAAAAGAAAAATTAAAGTATAGGCTTCGGTTATTTATAAAACACCGACACCTAAGGCATACAACGTCGGTTATTGGATAAAAACTGACGCCTAATGTGACAAACAACCCGACCGTGCAGGAAAGCACGACTATGGTGGAAAAGGCGTCACTTATTAATATAAAACCGACACCTATAGTACTAAACACGGCTGTGCAGCAAAGCACGGCCGTGTCGTCTGAGAGTATGGCGTCGGGTGTTCAGTTGATAACCGATGCCGAAAGTGTCCTAGGTGGTGCCCTTTTTTGTGGCGCGAACCCTATAGACGTCGGCCAACTATATATAACTGACGCCAATAGATCATAAAGGCGTCGGTTATAAAACGGACGCCGAAGAGTTTGACCTTTAGCGGCGCCCACATAGGCGCCGCTTGAAAACCATCGCCAAAGGGGGTTAAAAAACCGATGCCAAATGCTATTTCTCTAGTAGTGTTTTAACCTCATTTTAGTTCTAAAAAATATACAAAGCATTAGAAAAATATGAAATCATACCAGACCTTAATAATGACATATAGATCGGACTAAAAATACTAGACACCATCCTAACATCAGATTGAGCTAGGTTTGACCAAAAGCATAATTTGGACCTAAAATTCAATAATAATGGTGAACATTGTATTAATGATGATTAATTGTTATTAATCAGATGATAACCAAATTATTTAGATGACCACAGATGTATAAGAAATCTCTGAACTCAGGTACGTGGGTTTTTATTTAAGTATATGATTATGGTTTTCTTGATTGCAATCATGATATGTATGTATGCTCTCTTCTATTTGCAAATATTAGATGTAGTAACACTATATAGTATGTGATGTTTTATCACCTTAAAACATAAATGATCAGTAGATGTTTTGTAGTTATTTAAGGTGTTCATTATCCCCCTTACGAGGGAATGAATTAATGTTGACTAGTACACCTCCCTAGAGCACAAGGTGTAGGGGGAGTTTCCCTAGAGTACTTGGTACATAGGGATGGGCCCAATATATATCTTTTGGTACTAGTCCTCCTTAGTAATGCAACTCACCTAGAAAAATGACCAAAAATTGTTGTATTTCTCTTATTAAAGAATTGATTTCTATGATTTTCCTTCTTTCTTTTGCAAATCATTTCAAATTATGCAAACCATAAATGTATGTATCTTTCTACCCATGTACACAACACATTGCGTTGATACATTGTTTTGAAAAACCACTAGAGGGGGTGAATAGGGTTTTATCGATATTTTAAAATAGTTCAACTCAAAGCAACCAACCACAAAAAGATTGGACAAGGGGACAAGGATTTAGAGTGGTTCCAACCTTAGCAAATACTAAGGCAGTCAATCCACTACCCAGTTGCTTACCCAACCGGGATATTGAAAGTATTTAATTTTATTACCTCGCAAGGATGTTACATAAAATTACAACACTTTCACCAAACCCTTCAGACAACCTTCACCTAGAAGTAGTCTCACCAACCTCGAAGCAGCCTTCCTTGAAGTAATTCAAGCTCCCCCTTGAAGTAGCCTTCCTCTTGAAGTAGCTTCCCATTGAGACAGCCTTCTTGAAGTAGTCCAAAGTCCACCTTCTCCACCTAAGAAGTCAAACCCTCTCCAATGCACAACCTCTTACCCTAGGAGTAGCAAGGAGAGTACAAACAATATAAAGGAACAAGAAGGAAAAATAGAAATTACAATACTGTTGTAGCACAAGGCTTGATTTCCTATATCAAGAGTTTTGATCTCCTAACCAATGTATATGGAAGTGTAAGTGCAGTGGATAGGAGATGCTATCCTATAGGACACGAATTTGGAGCAATGGAAATGTATAGCCAATGTTGGAGTTTCTCAATTGCTCACTAGAACGAATAGCCAATTGCAAATATTATGCTCAAGTGTTGCACAAGTGTGTTTTGGGTGTCCTAAGGCTTGTCCTATTTATAGGAATGGCCTATGAATGCTTAAGGACGTTCTAGACACTTTCTAGGGGGTTCTAAGTGCTCAACTAGCCGTTAGGTATCCATTAGTTGCTTTAACAATGACAGTTAATTAATCCTGAAAATTGCAGACAGATACATTCTCGGTCAAGGAATTGTCGACCGAGATCCCAGTCGGTCGAGGTATTTGTCGACCGAGGGACTGTCTGGAGAAAGTGTATGTAACATTCTGATCCAACTGCCAACTACCTTGTCTGTTGTATCTAACGGCTACCTCGGTCGTTCTCGGTCGAAGAGTTTGTCGACCGAGAGTGTCTCGGTCGAGAAGTTTTTCGACCGAGAATGACTCTGTTTCAATGTTTTAAACTAAGTACTAAGTGTGTGTATGAGTGTGCAGTTGTAACACTATTGTAGGGGATGACCTATCTCAGTATTGTGATTGACTAGGGAAGATCTAAACACTTGATTTACATGATATCTAAGTACTTGTACAATATATACTTGTACAAGTTTTTACATTTGATAACAATCATGAATTAAAGCAATTTGAGCATATAGATCTTCCAAGTTGTTTGTCATCCACCTAAATCCTGCAACACTCAAGTAGCACGTTAGATCCACAAGAATGAAATGTTTGTCATCATCGAAACAAAGGGATTATAATAATGTCAAATTTAGCAAACAATCTCCCCATTCTTGAAGATGACAAACATTTCCTAAATATAAAGTAAGGAAATATAAATCATATGAGTTTCATACCTGGAGTTTACCTTGTGTAGCCATTCTCTTGTTTTTCAAGTGTGTACTTGCTCGAGAATTATGAAACTCATTTTACTTTATGTTTTCGGTTTATATTATTTCTCCCCCTTTGTCATTTCAAAAAGATATTCGGGAAAATCATTTTGTATGACTTCTATTTCTCCCTCTTAATTTTATGCTATGTTCCTCCTAACTAAGATATTTAGTTTTAAGAACAGGGATTAATATAAGTGTAAACCATTTATTGTCGAATTTAGTCCCAATTTGTTTCTCAATCATTTGCAAAGGATGTTAAGCCTTGAAATGATATGAGATCCTTTTAGATCTATGGAATATGTATTTTGATTTCTCATCCATTTTACACGGGATGTTAAGCCCTGAAAATGATATGAGATTCCCTTAAGCTCATGATGGATACATATTGATTTCTCATCCATTTTGCAAGGGATGTTAAGCCCTAAAAATGATATGAGAATCCTTTAATCTTATAGTATAGTACATGAAAAGTATCTCTAACCAAATACATGGGATGTTAAGCCCTGATTTGTTTGGAGAATTCCATTAAGAACAAGATATATCACATTCATGAAATTTATAGATTCCTTTATTTTCATAACTAAGATTAAAAATACTAAGGTCATAACAAGCTTCAAATGATGTTTACAAAGTTTTGTAAGCTTCTTAATCTTATAATCAAGATAGTTTGTGTGAGCTCCCCCTTAATCTTATAGTCAAGATAATTTAAGGATTCTAAGGTCACAATCAATATTAGATCATAATAAGTTGACCTTTTATGAGAGTTATGCACTAAAATTATGTTTTCAATATGATAAACACATTTTGAATCAAGATACTAAGATTAAGTGCAGTAAAATGATGTACAAATAAGCATTTTGTCAAGCTTATTTTAGGTCGACCTTGACTTCGACCATAGCGCCCCTTGGTCAAACTTGATTTCAACCAAGAGACAATTTCTACAGATTTCCAATTTCAACAATTATATGTGAAGTATAATTTCCGCAGATTTTCAATTTAAAATGCATTTGTGCCATAAAGTTTTACTATTTATGCAAGAGGGCATATTCATATGAGCTGAATCACATTGATCAAAAACAATATCCATTCATGGTTTGTATATATGGATCAAAGATTATTTTAGACAAACCAATGAAACACAATGATCATGGCACAATAATTATGATAGAACAATAGAAGTATATCCACAATGCAATGATCAAGATAGAAACATATACATACAATGATTATGATCATTTAAACTAAATTTCAATACACATGGTTCCTATATAGATAGACCAAGAATTACTTAGGAAAAACCATGTGGATTATGATAAAACAGTAATTCCATGGTTCATAATTTTTGGTTTTAAGCCAATCCATGTAGAAGATAAACCAAAATAATCTTATATATTGTTCATGGATTTTAAGACAAACCATGTAAATGAACATGAAAAATAAACTTTGTCAATCAATGAAGAAAGTATGTTCAAATATCAGTCTTCATATAGAACTTTTGCAATATGTTTAAGGATTTCATATTCACAATGTTATACCTTCATTCAATAATTCATGATGCAAAAGATCAATATGTCTTGATTAAAAGATGGTATCCAAGATTCATTCTTGATTTGCTTATTAAATCAATCATTAATAACAAATTGAAAGCAAACTAGATTAATTAAAATAGGTTCAGCAGAACTTGGTTCGGTCGAACTTCTTGTCGACCGAATTTTATCTCGGTCGAAGTTTTTCTCGACCGAGAATGTTGCTGTTTGTATAGATTATAGCAGATTTGTTGCAGGCTTCCAATAGTAACCTGCTCGGTCGACTATATCTCGACCGACCGTGTTCTCGGTCAAATAGTTTCTCGACTGAGAATGTTTCTGTACTGTTTCATAACTAGTTTCAGTAATTGTTTCAAAGTAAAACAAGAATATGAAAGTTAAAGCTCGATTGTGTTGAGATATGACATTTGTATATCAAGAATCAGTTTAGGTCAAATCTCAACTAGTCAAATTCAAACTTCTACGTTTTAGGAACCCAAGCTAGATCATCATTCCTTTTCTTGTATGGGCATGAAAAGGAGTAGTGTCCAAGATGCAAGCAATAATGATAACTAATAGAGTCAATATCATTTCTCTTTCTAGGAGTTGAGTTGTTCTTGGGTACATGCATGGATTGATTCTTTAGCACTTTTGTCCTTCTCTAACTAGGTTTTTGATAACATTTTCCCTTATTCTTATAACCTAGTCCTCTCCTTCCAATTTGACGATAAGAATCGTTGAAGATATTATCAAGAATGTTATTATTACTCAAGCTACTCACTTTTTGTTGTAACTTCATAATCTAATCCATTTTCTTCTTGATATCTAATTTTGCTTGATCTAGAATAGATAACAAAGAATCTCTTTCTTTCACAATAATATCATAATCTAGATGTGTACACAAAACAGGTTGTTTTTGAAGATCATTTACTTGAGTTTGCAAGTTTAACTTTTCGAGGGAAAGAAGATTGCAATTTGCTTCTACATATTTCATCTTAATATCATAATCTTCAATAGCCTTTTTGAGATCTTCATTTTCAGATGTGAGAGCAAGAAGTTTAGCATTTAACTCATCATTTACTTTATTTGATTTCTTAAATTTCTTCTTGCTCTCAATATATTTCTCATGTGTATCTTGAAGACTAGCAATTAGATCTTCTTTTGGCAAATCAAAAAGACTTACCTCTTCTTCTTCTTCATTTGTTGTAGCAATAAGACATTCTACTTCTTCTTTTCCATCATCACTATCATCACTTGAATCATTCCATGCAACTTTATATGCTCTTTCTTTCTTTTTGTGAGATGATTTCTTCCCTTTCTTGAGTTTTGGACAATCACCTTTCATGTGTCCCTTTTTGCCACATTCAAAGCACCTGGAAGAAGAAACACTATAAGTTTTGTTAGTTTTAAAACTTTTATACTGCTTACCATTTACAATGAGAGTTTCTTCTTCACTATCATCTTCACTTTTGTCATGACTAATCTTGTTTGATGCTTTGAATGCAATGTCCTTCTTTTTCCCTTGTTGAAGTTCATGTTCTCGTCTTTCTTCCTCTTCTAAAGTTGCCTCATGTGCTTCTGGGTTGCCAATAAGTTGTTCCATCCTTAGCCAGGTGAGATCATTTGCTTCTTCAATAGAAGTCACCTTGGGCATGTATTTGGGAGGAAGAGACCTAATTATTTATGATACTTGATCTTCTTCAGCGATTACTTTGCCTAAACCATTCAAACCATTTACAATAGAAGAAAATTTTGCATACATTTCACTAATAGACTCATTTGATCCATACGAAACTGTTCAAATTTTTGCTTAAGCATTCCGATTTTAGAATTCTTAACTTGAACAGTTCCTTCATATGTTATAGAGAGTCTATGCCATATCTCATATGCCATTTCACAATTTGATATTCTATTGAATTCACCAACGGAAATTGAACAATAGAGTATACTTACGACTTTTGCATTCATTTGGGCTGATCGTACCGTATTAGCATCCCAAGTTGCATACTCTGTTAGAGGGAATTCATATGGATTTGATAACATTCTCCATAGATCCCAGCTAATTCCTTGGAAGTATTATTGCATCCTCCTTTTCCAGTAGGTGTAGTTAGTGCCATCAAAAGGTGGAGGTCTTGCCACGAGTGTCCCTTCTAGGTTGAGGTTGTTGAGTACCCCGTCACCCATTCTTGAAGACTTTGTTAGAGTTCCTTGAAGCCCTGCTCTGATACCAATTGAAAAACCACTATAGGGGGGGGGTTAATATGGTTTTATGGATATTTTAAAATAATTCAACTCAAAGCAAGCAACCACAACAAGATTGGACAAGAGGACAAGGATTTAGAGTGGTTCCAACCTTAGCAAATACTAAGGCAGTCAATCCACTACCTAGTTGCTTACCCCACCGGGATTTTGAAAGTATTTAATTTTATTACCTCACAAGGATGTTACATAAAATTACAACACTTTCGCCAAACCATTCAGACAGCCTTCACCTAGAAGTAGTCTCACCAACCTTGAAACAGCCTTCCTTGAAGTAACTTCAAGCTCCCCCTTGAAGTAGCCTTCCTCTTGAAGTAGCTTCCCGTTGAGAAAACCTTCTTGAAGTAGTCCAAAGTCCACCTTCTCCACCTGAGAAGTCAAACCCTCTCCAATCCGCAACCTCCAACTCTAGGAGTAGCAAGGAGAGTGCAAACAATATACATGAACAAGAAGGAAAAATAGAAATTACAATATCGTTGTAGCACAAGTCTTGATTTCCTATATCAAGCATTTTGATCTCATAACCAATGTATATGGAAGTGTAAGTGCAGTGGATAGGAGATGCTAGCCTATAGGACACGAATTTGGAGCAATGGAAATGTATAGCCAATGTTGGAGTTGCTCAATTGCTCACTAGAATGAATAGCCAATTGCAAGTATTATGCTCAAGTGTTGCACAAGTGTGTTTTGGGTGTCCTAAGGCTTGTCCTATTTATAGGAATGGCCTATGAATGTTTAAGGACACTCTAGACACTTTCTAGGGGGTTCTAAGTGCTCAACTAGCTGTTAGGTGTCCATTAGTTGCTTTAACAACAACTAGTTAATTAATCCTGAAAATTGCAGACAGAGACATTCTCGGTCGAGGAATTGTCGACCGAGATCCCAGTCAGTCGAGGTATTTGTCGACCGAGGGACTGTCTAGAGCAAGTGTATGTAACGTTCTGATCCAACTCCCAACTACCTTGTCTACTGTGTCTAACGGCTACCTGGGTCATTCTCGGTTGAAGAGTTTGTCGACCGAGAGTGTCTCGGTCGAGAAGTTTGTCGACCGAGAATGACTCTATTTCAATGTTTTAAACTAAGTACTAGGTGTGCGTATGAGTGTGCAGTTGTGACAATATTGTAGGGGATGACCTATCTAAGTGTTGTGATTGACTAGGGAAGATCCAAATGCTTGATTTACATGATATCTAAGTACTTGTACATTATATAGTTGTACACTTTTTTACATTTGATTACAATCATGAATTAAAGAAATTTGAGCATATAGATCTTCCAAGTTGTTTGTCATCCACCTAATTCTTGCAACACTCAAGTAGCACGTTAGATCCATAAGAATGAAATGTTTGTCATCATTGAAACAAAGGGATTATAATAATGTCCAATTTAGCCAACATGTTTCACGTATGTTTTAGATTTAGAGCTAGCATGGGATAAAAGATGTGAGCGAGCAAGTTGTACAGGTTTACCTATTGTGTAGATCCTATTTAGCATACAAGTTCATAGACTGTAGAATTTTCATTCAATATGTAATTGTAAATCGTGTTGTAATAACTCACTTTGTAATATGTACATGTTGAATGTTGAGAAATGTTATCGTGTATGCCTATGGTTGTATATTCATGTATGTGTATGTCTCTTCCACATCGCTCTGTGATACAATTAGCTAACATTTTTGTATTTGTCTTCTCAGGCCTTCTAAGTCTCGAGACGGCAGAATCTGGGGATGTTACAGAGTTGTTCCCATCATTAGTGTAAGCTCTATTTCCTGGGAACAGCCGAACCAGAAGAACTAACTTCAAATGTGCCTAGAGTAGAAAAAAAATCTTATCATAAGCTATTGTTGTTTCGACTGATGTCATATTCCTCATGCTATGATTCATTAATATGAACTTCAGAATCAACATGAGAACATGGGAGTTCTAGAGATTTCCACATATGTCATGAATATTGTGAAAAAAATATTTTCCACTCACCTCATATATACTAATTGTATCTTTCATTGACCTTTGTATTCAATTGTTTATCAATTCCATATTATAATTATCGTGATACTCTAATGTGGTCACATCCATGACTAATTTCTAATATGTGGCACTAATTTTCATTATTGAACTAAGTGTCATGTTTTAATGCATCACTCTCTTCCAATATGTTCAAACCTCATAAATATTCTCTTCTTGATATTAAATACATTTTATGTTGTATAAAATTCAATTATGAATCCAACGGTTTAGAAATATCCTAAATTAGAGCTATATAAAAAAATTATGTCCTTTTGCATATCCTTATTTAATATTTGATTTAAATGTTTTTTTCTCCTAATTGGGCCCATTCGAGGTGTGGGCTGTCTAGGGTGCCCCACATCACTTGGACACCTCAATAATTCCCCCCACCCTTTCTTGTTTCTCAGCCAACATCATCTCTCTGATTGTGACCCACAATACGCTCCCCCCAAAGCCAAAAGCGGATGGTCATCTTCAAGCTTTGTCTGTATGACTGTAGCAGTAGCTTTAGGGCCAACAATTAGCCTTTCTTCTCCATGCCTTCAGGAAAAATGGTTGGTCCAAACACTATCACTCCTCATTTTCATTCTTCCCCTCTTTGGTTTCCTCATTTTTGTGCCCTAGATTACTCTCTTCACATTCTTCTTAATTCCTCTCATCCATGGCCTCCACGACCATGGGCAATCATGGATCACCATCCTCATGTTGCCTCCTCATGTTCCATGGACACCATCACAATCACATAGTTAGGATGGGGCCAACCAAAAACTTTTCCTCCCCAAACGTTGCACACCATGCTAGCATCATCTCAAGTGATCAGCATAGTGGAGTAAGTTGGCCTAAGGACACTGGCTTACGAGAAAGGGTGATGGCTACCTGATCAAATGGATGCATGACACACCAAGCCAATGGCTAGAACCCACACCAAGGCCCTCTTATGGGTCTTAAATCCTATTCATGTCCCTATTGGTCAAGGAAACCACCAACCAAGACCCACTACCACATAGGGATGTAATGAACCAATCCAACCACGTGATCTCGACCCAAGGGGTTGAATGTCCCTTAAAATGAAATGGTAACATCCTTTTTATTTCTCTTTAATTCCAGAATCAAAACTTCAAAAATTCATATCTCCCTCATCATAAAGAAAAATGCATAAAAATATATATCAAATTCATTAACTAGTTCAGATATACACAATGGACCAATTTACAGACCCCAAATTCCCTTCCTAACTTCCTACTTTTCTAAAGATGTGATCCTTGACTGTGTTTGACTATATGTAATGTGTTTTGATGATAAGTTTTGAGTCTTTAATGAAAAATATTCTATCTAATCACCAATTAGTAGCTTTTGTACACTTTTGTGCTTAATGGGGGCACTAACCACCTTTCTTGCTCTTATGTTTAACCTTAATGTAGGTGTGTGAATTGTTGTGAATATCAATGATGGACATTGACCTGGATTGCTAATATTTTTTCTAAATGACATCTAACCTCACCCAAATCTTGAAACAAGAAACATAAAACATGATCAATCTATCACTCCATGATCCCTCTATACCCTTACTTTTTTAATGTCATACTTATGCATGAATGTGACCCCTTCATAATGATGCAAGGTGATATATTAGTCAATGATGACTTTGACATATGCTATGAATAAAACCCCTTCAAATTCTTGAAAAATATTATCCTCATGATGTTTGGAAACACTAATGCCCATGATTTCTCTCCTTTGTGCTATGATGATACATGTGACTCAAAATTCACCAGAATTGATCTAATATGACATATACTCCTATCTTGTATGTTGTGACCTAATCATAATATGGACCATATTCTTACCGCCCCCTTATATATCAGGAATTATCCATACTTATGATCACATTGATGTGGATGTGCCAAGTAACACATATGTTAACCAATAATGATGTTGAACATTGTTGATAATATTATGTATGTTTGAGAGGTTGATACCAATGTTAGATTATGATTCCTAGATCCTAAGATACATCCACCAGACTTTGAATAAACTCCTTTTCTCCTATTCTCACTAATCTAAATCATTTTCTATGTCATGGAATCTTGACTATATGAATCATGATCTTGGTTGCTCTATTATGAATTTTATTACATAAAAATGTACAAAAGTGATGTAAATCTTGAAATAAACATATAATTGATGGACACTAGGAATGACATGATACTTGAAACACACCTTCTTTATGGACTTTAAATGAGTAAAATATCATTAAATATGTAGTTAATCACCTTAGTATATAACTTGACCAAAACCCTAATATTGGTCCTAATAAGTAGTAATATTTTAAACCTTTCTTTATGAGGTTTATTTTTTCTTAACCAGGTGTTTCTTGTGATCTAGATGGTCTTGGATAATATTTAAATCAGGTACATTCTATAGCAATGATATGATTAAGGTTTTTTGGGATTAATGCTTGATAGGTATGTATGCATGTTTGCTTTCTCAAATATTGCTATGTATTATTGTTGTATTGTACTTGATGTTATGCCTCATCAATTTTTGAACTTGAATACATAATATACATCACCATTACACAAACCTTGTGCATATACATATATTCTCGAGGTAAGGACATAAGGTTGGGAGTCCTATTTGAGTTGTCAAGATAGGGAGGGTCGTGTTGCTAAACATGGTTAGCTAATGGCCTTGAGCGTTAAGCACCCTCAAGGACCCCTTTTGGTGGGAAGTGGTAAAAGGATTTATGATACATGCCATTGTTGTTATAATGGATTCAAATGACTAAAATGTACATTTTAATTTTGTGAAATACTTAACTCTTCTACTCTATTTCATTTACTTTTACCATCTTTTAAAATTATGAAATCCCCATATATATGCATCTTTCTACCTTGTACTCAACACCTTCTGTGTTGACTGGCTTGCTTCTCGTATGTTTTAAGTTCAGAGTTATCTTGGAACATGTGTCTTGCGAGCAAGTTTCATGTTGTACCATTTGTAAGATCCTAGCTAGTGACATGATCAAACTTGTATGATGTACTCTTAATTGTGTAATTGGAATTATGTAAAAAATCACTCTATATAATATTACTTATTGAATGCAAATTTTTTTGGTTCATATATGCTATGATTTTATGCTTTTGCATTCACACCATGCTACATACAGATGCTCAGGTC
Organism: Alisma plantago-aquatica; assembly: GCA_963693085.1. Taxonomy (NCBI): domain Eukaryota; kingdom Viridiplantae; phylum Streptophyta; class Magnoliopsida; order Alismatales; family Alismataceae; genus Alisma; species Alisma plantago-aquatica. The sequence continues at coordinate 91,925,191 of OY856411.1, forward strand.
CATTATCCATTGACATACTATTCATTTAGAGTTTGTATTTGGGTAATAAATGGCTTTGTGACAAATATTTTCCAAGAACAAGCAAGGCAAGAGAGGGGTAATGCCTTAAAGGAACTATTTTAGTGAAACATGACCAAATGAGATCCAGTAGGGACACATATGTTGAAGTTGACATGGTTTGTGGAAAGCCTTGAAAAATTGGGATTCCCTTAGACCAAGTATTTTCCATTGATGTTGTTGTTATAATCATGTAATCAATTTGTCATGAACTATAATATGAAAATTTTGTTTGATTTTTATCGAGTTTCTTAGCACATGAGAACCAATGAGATTTATATGAAGAAAGATAAGGAAAATTTCATATTAAGGAAAGGACAAGTCAAAGGACATGGTAAATATAAGAAGAGTAGAGTTTGTTAAAATTTTAATTTTTTGTACTTGAAGTTAAAGGAGGAGTATGCAAGGAAGGAAATTGTCACCACTGTTAAATTTCCAGCTTTACCTTGAGGGAATAAAGAAAAAGAAGGGGATATATGTCTCTATTTTAGGTATATATGTTATAGTGACAAACATATCCACTTATTTATCTTGAGCATTGAATATCAAATTTGGATCTCACATTTCCTCAAATATACAAGATCTAAAAACAAGTAATTCCTTATTGGAGGGTGACATTGATCTATGAGAAGCTAATGAAGCAAGAATTGTTTCCACATTTGTAAGAACCTACAATTTATCTCCACCTGTCGGAATTGTAATCATGTTTTATAATCTCTATTATGCACCTTCCAAAAATAGAAACATTATTTCTATATCTTAACTAGACAAGAAAAATTGTGAATTTTAATAAAAAATTGTTGAAATGTTATTTCAAGAGATAATGATATATTATATGGAAATGTAACACCCAGACCCATTGTCTAAGACTCTAGTAGAGTTTTAGGAATGATGACTGGTCCCATAGGTCACCACTAGACTTAAGTGCATGTTTTGTCCTCACTCATGCTCAGGCTAGAATAAACTTCACACCGGGTCACCCATCTAAGTGTTACTCTGGGATGAGAATGCTTAACCACTGAGTTCTTTGGTGATGGGTTCCCTGAATAGGAGGTGCACCTTGGTGATATGGGTAGTTAAATAATTCCTTTTAAGATCATTTTATCCATACCTTAAATCTTGGGACATTATGTGACAAAGTGGGTTTTGGCTTAATTCCGAGGATGAAATTTCTTTTAAGGTGTGTAGGATGTGATGGAGTGGACTTTGGGGATCCTAAAATGTCCAATGACACAAGTGATATCATGCATGTTGAGTTTCTTTGAGAATCCCAAGTGTTTTAGTAATGTTGGAGTGTTGATCGAGGTTTATATAATGATTTGGATCCATAAGTTATGCCTATTTGAGGAATTTAATTGAATGGTCTAACAATTGAGTTTTGGCACCAAATTCGTGTGCAAGGTACCTTGAGTAGTGAGGCATCTATGACTAAAATTTGGTGGTGTTTGGATGCTCCTAGAGGGAGTTATTTAGGTTTGAATATTATGAAATAATGTGCATATTAATGATTGATAGACCTAAGATTTGATTTAGGTGATGTGTCACAAACCCCTTTGATTGAGGGTGGGTGGTGTCACCAGATCCTGGCCATTTGTGACTAATCCAGTGACTGGGAGTGCTGACTTTAGTGAGGCATGAATCACATTTTGGACTGGGTCCCTTGCAGCTGATGGATTCACCTTGGACGATTGGATCCTCATCCCCTACCTTCGGGCAGCCTGGAGATCGTGGGTTGTAGTGAGTGGGAAGGAAGGGCCTCGCTCCACGTCATGTTCATGGCCTGGAAAGGAATGAGGAGTGGGAAGATCTCTTTGCCTTTACCAAACCTACATCCAGACCCCTCAAGTCACTCTTTTTGGCGACAGTAGAGGGAGAACGAGCCCTCCATCGCCACTAGCTCTCCACCGCAAGAGCATGTGGTGGCCGAGGATGTAGAACAGAGATACAAGGCATCTCAAAGGAGGAGAAGGAACGGAAAAGGAAGCTTGGGTCCAGAAGAATCCAACCCAGTTGTTCCCAGGGACTGCCGTGGTGGTTTTCATGGTAGCCGAAGGGCACCTTGCCGGAGTAGAAGATGGAGCTCGAAAAACTGCGGGGGGTGTTTTCCACCATAGATGAAGGACTCAGACAAGTTGGAGGAGGTTCCACGGGGTTTTTGGGAAGGTTTCCTGACATCTTCCATGCATGGGGACGTTTTTACCCTTTTTGTTGGCGCCGCAGTGGTAGCCATGGCCGGAGAGACCATGGAGGCAGGTCTCCAGTTGTGAATCCAGGGTGTTCTTAAGCCGTGGAGATCAGGGCAAAGCCTCTAAGGCTGATGGTAGTCTTAGGAGCTGATGTGGAGCATCTTCACTCTGTTAATCCCTCATCGGAGGATGGTCCAGGTGGCGGCGGATGTTTGTAGAGGAACAGAGTCGAGGAACAGAGTCTTTCTTGGGACTGATCACGTGAGAAGCGAAGGGAGGTAGGGAGCCGAACCTGGTCCAAACGCAGAACCACTAGATTACATCTATAACCCAAATGGCTCAACAAAGAACTGACCTGTAGCAAACAAGGAAGCCGCACCCTAGTGGCCACGTGACAGGTCCTGAGTGGCCGAAAAAGGTAAATAGTTTAGTAATGTTTATATCTTTCAAAATGCATAGTAAATAGCATGTTCATCTGAAAAATACAGATATAGACATAGATCAAACACTCTAAATACTTCTAGATGACAAATTTGTAGACAAAACAGGGTAGATTATGGTGTTCAATGGAGGGGATTTCTGAGACAACTACTGTAGGTCTTTTCACAATAGTTTTTTGATGTTTAGCCTATTTTCTTTTTCCTCTTACTATATGGTGATGACAGTCATGTAGACTAATCCCCTTCTTGCATAGGACCAATGAGTATCCTGACATTGTGTTGTATTCAAATTCTATGATTTAGTAATTTGTTTTCTTCATTTTGGACCTAAATTTATGATATATTTATTGATTTGTTTATGCTTTATCACCATTATCATATTAATGGACCCTAATTTCTTTAAGAGAGGAATTTGGGGTTGGAAAAGTTATAGATTCAAATTATATCACACTTCAAAATAAAGCTAATAGGTATACAAGAGTAACCTTGAGATTTCATTAATGCACCTCACTAATTCCTAAATTGCTATAGGATTGGGTTTTTCTTTTGTTAAGTTGTGTATTATGTTGCAAGAACCAGTAATACTTGTTATAGGTCTTTATCCCAGAGTAAAGGTTGAATATTTACTAATGAAAAGGAATTTGAATGTAGTGTATGGTGTGAGGGCAGCACAAGTCTCTTGATTACAACCATCTGAATTATATTTAAGATTTGGACTTAGTTGATAAACAACCACTCAACCCTTTTCTATGTCTAGACGATTTGTTCTTAGTAAGTAGTAATCCTTGGTGAATGTTTCCTTGAGTTTGATACTCCGACCTCATATGACAATTTTACACAACACATGCACTAGAATTCTATATGCACAACTTAAGCATGTCAGCCTTTAACCTTAATGTTGTCGTGTACTAATTTTCCTAAAGTACCCCCAGATTAACCCTCCCTATCCCCCTTTTTATAACTTAGTAGTGGGGGGGACGAAGACCACTCCTTTGCATTAAATTTTCCACATTTATTCTATCTACCATTCCCGAATTCAATCTACATCCTAAAACCCCAAAACCCTATATTTGGGGGTTTTAGCCATTACCTTTCAGCTTTCCATGCTTTGGACCTTGGAGAAAGGAGGTTGTTAGATTTCTAAAGTTAGAGATGAAGAAGGATAAGTGATCACCAACCTCCATGAATTTTCACTTCTTTTCTCCTTCCTCTTTAATTCTTTTTTGTACCATGAGTATCTAAGTAAACCTGGTAGTTTTCTTGGACCAATAAAATGTGACTTCAATATCATGTTGGGGAAATATCATTAAAAATAGTTAAATTTTATTTGGAAATTTTATCTTTTTGCTTGGTTATCAAGTTTCATATTTTTTGATGGTGATTTATTTTTTGAACCACATAAGTGGTAGGAAGAATTATGTATATATGGCTACTTGGGGGGTAATATAACATGTATAAAAAGTGGTTCCCTAGATAGATACCTCTCTTCCTACATATGATTTTATTCCTCTTTTTCTAAGTGTGAGATCTAAGTGTCTTTTTGTGCATCACTATATTTACTTAGAAAAGAGCATTACCCAAAGTTTTGCTAAAGGGTAATAGGAGGTATAATATCCTTCTCCTAAATTGCATACCATCTTTACCACTTAGTGTGTTAGGAGAATTTCGCATAGAAACCTAGACTAGTGTGGTCTTGATTGAATTATACACATTTCCTAGTCGATTGAACCTCGTAATTTTAGATAGTGAGTGATTGGAACTAATTCCCATATACACACCATATCTACTCATGGTTAACTATTAAAATATAATCCATCCTCATATCACAAAGTTGTTTTGTTTGATAACTATTTTTCTTATTTTTGTTACATGATATAACCTCAACTAAGTTGAAAGTCAAATTTACCCCCAAATGACCCACTTCCCCAATTAATCATATAAAACCCATTTTTTAATATTATTTATTTCTTCTACTCTTTGATATATAATTGGCTCTTATACCTAGTTACTTGTGCTAGGTTTACATTATTAATTTCTTAGTGTAGGCTTGGTTGTCTAGGTAGTGCAATTGCTATCTTAGTGTAGTTTATTGCTCTCCATTGCCCTTTCACACATATATTTTTGTAATTGGATTTTGTTTAGTGTGATTATTATTTGTTGTCTAAGATATCTTGAAAGATCTAATTGTTAGAGTTAACTTAGATTTAATCCAATTTTGTTCTCTTGATCTATAATGTAATCAACATAACCCCCAATTAAACCCTAACCTCTACACTAGGAACCTAAAGAAATATCCTAGCTCTAGTTCCTTCTCCACTCCCAAAGGTTCAGACCCTTACTTGCCTACTCTACTACATCTTGATCCCATGTACTTGATGATAAATGTATTATAGTGTGATAATTAGGGTTATAATGTGTCATCCTGGTGTACACACATCAAGCTTTCTTGACCTATGGTCAGAGAGTGATGCTTTAGACCTAATTGATTATTTCTTTCTTATTTTTTTCTAGTAGCCCTTACTATTTCCATTATTTATTCCTTTTTACCATTTTGCATTAGTAATTGTCCTACTTATCTTCTTTTTCTTATCTATACTATGTGCATGTGACAGTGTATGTTGGGTCATCGTTTCTTAGCTATCTATACTTTCTTTGAATACCTCGACATAGGTAGAAGAAGGTAAATAAGTTGGCACACCCAAGAGGTAAAAGCTTAAGCATTGGAAAATTGCAATGCAGCACCACAACTGCCTCATGATGATGATAAACATGGTAAACCTCCAAAAGTCTCTGATGCCGCTACATGTCTACTTATTTCTAATGCACTACACTCACAAATTTCAACATGAATGGAGTAAATATCATGACAAGTATTTTCTATTCTACCAGCTCTCCTAGGATTCCTTCCTACTTTTAATGGGTTGGAGAATGAGAATCCTATAAGCACATTGATGCTTTATTGGAGGCTACTTTCTTAAGGACCTATCTCACTGATCAAACTAAGGTTGATAATTAGGGAATATCGCTTTGAAAAAATCCCACTCAAAAAAAAAACCCATCAAAACTAAGTTGAAAGAACATCCACATAGAGATCTAATTATTAGAACATGCCATAAAAAGACTTCAAATAACATATAGAAGTGTACCACCACATTTGAATTTTTTCACATGTACACATGATAGAGAATCAACTCAAATATATTTTTATTTATTTAAACAAAACAATTACAACAATTGTCTATGGTTATGCAACTACAATGACATAAGATGGTCAATTCAATTTCATCTCATGGTCACAGACAAACATCATGAGAAACAACCTAAAATATACATAACGAATTTCACATCCATAACTCCAGAAAGTTAGAGTAATACCATGCTCTAGACTTCACTATTTTATTCATGATTACTTCTTCATTAACATGTCCTTTCTGCTGCTTCCACATGCCTAAGAGGTGTGGAAAACCATGACATGAGACCCCCTATCTCAGCAATACTATATAGAAAAGTTATCATACTCATTTCTTACAAGCATATGATGATTGTATTACTTAAGAGGTAGAGTAATCAACAACTAAGTATATCTGTATAGGATATATGCATAAAGTGCATATTCTCTTCACATGGATGTATATCAACAAGTAGAAAAGGCTATATTATAAATATACCTTTGCCATAAGCTTATTTGAATGGAGTGTAAAACAAATTCAATAGTTGAAATAAGTAAAGGAACACAATTTTCATAAGAGTCTATATTACAAATATACCTAAGGCATAAACTTACTTGTATAGAGTATGAAACAAATTCAATACTTGCTATAAGTAAAGGAACACAACTAAAATCCATGTGATTGATCAATTAAACCTAAAAATGCACTACAAAATTGACTTACACATGTTATTATGCCATGGGTAGTTTGAGGCGTACCATTCAAACTACTAGCTAGTGGTTGCAAAACTCAAACTAACCACGTATAAGACCTAAGGATTTCCTAATTCTATTAGATATATCCACACACCATGGGTTCAAGTGAGGGATGATGTAGTCCTAATTTAGGACTTAATTGTGCCATCTTCTCTTTCTTCACATCCAGACATGTTAGAATGATTTCTATTCACTCAATAAATTTTATAGTCAAACACACATATAGAGTTCTATATATGTTTTTAAGTACTTTGAACATGATTTGGATGGAAGGGATATAAGGAGGATCCTAGGGTTTCTTCACCATTGGAAGAGCACAAAGTGAGCCCAAGAACTACCACAACCTACCCCTAATGGTTAGGAATTGAGATAGGGCAAGAAACATCAAAGATAATCAAATTCGGGACCAAAGTTTAAAGAAAAGACCTTAGCACATATGTGGCCCCTAAGAATTACTATTCCACTAAATATAAAATCACAAGGATGATCAAAAAGGAAGAAACTACAAAGAAGCCCAGTAACATGTTCGTTTTGTTCAGATGGTCATGCCAAAGAAGACTCCAGCACAATCATTCTTGTTAGCATGATCGTGCTACCTAGGATTCACAAATCCATTGCTAAGAAGAATTACCCAACCTCAACCTCCTCACCACGGAGGTCCTACCTAGCAAAACCATTCAACCACTCTACCACAATGAATTTTCTACGCAACACAGTTGTTCTACCTCAATAGAACCACAGTCGTGCTGCCCAGCACAACCATGCTACAAATTCCAAAACCCCATTTCTCCAATGGCATTTTTCCACTTCCACCATTGCCATTCATCCTCATCACAATTGTTCTATCAACCATCATCCACTGTGATTATGTCCAGAACAGTTATGTTTCCACCCAAAGCCTACTACTCCCTTCTATCTTTTTACCTTAATGCCCTGCTTAACCTTATGCTTGCCAAATCACTATAAAAACATTCGTCGTGGCTAGGAGAAAAAGGGTAGAAACTCCAAGCATTAAAGGCACCACCTTATCTTCTCTCTCTATTTCCACCTACCTCCACTTCATTTCAACTTCCTTCCACCTCGAAACCCCATATTTCTAGGGATTCGATCACTTCTAACCATCCTTCCATTCTTTTCATCAACTAAGGAGGGAGGATTTTGTCTACATACAATTGGAGGTGATAATTGAAGAGTCTTCACCAACCATTCATGGTGTTTTACTCCTCTACTCCTTCTTTCTCTTTTTTTATACTATGAGTAGCTAATCCCCTTAAATGGGTTGTTCAGGTGCAAAATATGACTTTGATACCATTGGGTAGAGCATGTAGCTCTATGATTTTGTTTTTTAATGATTATATTCTAATTATTTCTTATTTCCTATGGATTACAATGTTATTTCTTCTTAAAAACACCTAGGTTCTACTGGAGATCGGTGATATGTTGCTATTTTTGGTTTAATTCTCATAGGCCCAACTAGACGATCCCTAGCTTTCTACCCATCTACCTACATATCTAAAAATCATCCTATTCCTAGGTGAGAGATCTAAGTATTTAGTCCAGAAGCACTTAGGGAAAATGGCTTGGATCTTCCAAAAGTCTAGATGGTAATTGATGTGAGGTGCAAAATCCTCATCTCCAGCATGCATTACTATGCTTGGCCTCATTTTTTTTCTAAGAAATTCCACCCTAGAAACCAAGACTTGTTAGGTCATAGTTGGATTCGACATACACCATAGTCAAATTTTCCTATATCGATTGGTTCCCTATGCACAACCTATTACATCCATGCCCAACAAGTAGTTTAGGGAAATTCCCTAAAATTGAATTTCTTGTTTAGTTTGATAATATTAATGAATGATTGATGCTTTAGTTGATAGTAACATTACCCCAAATAGCCCACACTTCATATAATTACTTAAAACCCTAATTGCTAGTCTTGTTTAGCTGGAATTAACATAGTTAGATTATTTGCTTGATTAGCTAGTCAATTGCCTTATTCATGCTAGTTCAACTTCACTATGGTAGTAATTTTAGCATAGAGATGGAGAGTATGGGTGTCTGGGGTAACTTTTTTGATCGCTGGGGAACCCTAAGTTTTGGTGGTAGATAAGGGCTAGAGAGTGTGATTGTAGGTGTAGCTTGCTCCACTGTAAGGGGCATCCAAAGCATTTCTCCTCAATGCAACCAACATGTAGCAAAGACGGGCATTGAAGGATTCAGGGAGGGGAATATATTCCAAAATGAAGTAGGGTTCAACTTTCACTTCAACTGTAAGAGAGAATTGGATTATCCAAGGAAAGAAACGCAATAAGATCACCAGGTTGATTCCTCACATGTCGACTAATGGATGGATAGTGTAGAGGAATTCCCTGATTTGATTGATAATTCTAATTTGGATTCAAGAGATAACACACACCAACAATGGCACATTCCTTTAGAAATGTATCCAATGACAACAACATGTATAGATCAAACACATGCTTCTTGGAGGTCAAACTGGGGGAAACAATTATCCCCACAGATGTTCAAATATTTACCAATAGGGGCTATCCTAAAATTTTTGTTAATGATGAAGCTCAGTCGATAATTGAAAGACCCTATAAGTATGCAGTCATCACTAAAGTTGTGGGAGAAAATGTAGAGTGGCTCATAATGAGTCAAAGGATTAAGTATGCCATAAGATTTAGGACAATCATATTATTATGATGTCATCATCATATTCAAGATCAATTAAACAAATATAGATCTAGATTTTTACTAGTCAAGTTATGATTTTAGAGTCTCAATATCAACATCAGAGTCAAATATTAGGGTTTCCAAAGTCCAATCACAAATTAGAGTCATTTGACAAGTTAATTGAGCAAAAGAAACAAAACCTATGAATATTAGTGAGAAATGTCTAGAATCAGGCTTCAAAATCAATTTTAATAGGTTCAAATGGATTTTCTTATCAAAATGGACTACTTATTTGTAATTTTTGGATTTATTATGCAATTTCCATGATTAAAACAAGATCTGGGCATTTAATTGAATTTCTAGGTAGAGAAAAGCTCAAAATACCTTAAATCAGAATAATGAGGGCCGCTCGATGCGAAAATGACGTTCGAGATTTTTCCACATGGGTGAGGCAGCTTCCTTGCTTGGTGGTCTGGTTCAGAGTCTAAAATGGCTGATTCGATCACTGGTTTAGCTGGGTTCTTTGAATCCACATTGAATTGGGTCAATCCTTTGGACCAGCGGTTTGGGGACTCCTTTCCCCCCGCTCGCATAATTCTCACGCGAGCCCAAAAGCTTTGCGGAGGACCTCATCAGTCTAGCGATAGTTGATAATCAGGAGGGGAAGGTGGATGTTGCTAAGAATCCATTTGCATTTGTCGTGACCCCACGGAGTGGTGGCGGGCGTCCGATTAGGACGATGTGACAAGAATAGAGGACACCCAAAATGGTTCAGGTGGCGATGCCATCTGAGACACAGGAGGAAGAAGGAGAAATTGGGCTACCCAAGGCTGACAGAGGATACTAGGATGGGGTTCATAGGTTGGTGTGGTGTTGGCGATCATCGGGGTCCCCTTTTATAGTGTGGGGTTAGGGTTTGTACCAAGATAGCCCTAGGTTGTAAACGAAGCTCACCGGAGTGAGAAGGAATGGCAAGGGGCAAGGTTTTGATGGTAATCAAAGCATTAAAGGGGGTCAAACCAAGGATCATTAAGCACAAAATCATGAGGGGAGTAAAATGGCTCAGTTGGAAATTCGAATTGGGGTCGTAGGCCCAAGATCTCGATCTTTGGTCTTCATTTACTGCTCCCCGTTGATTGCGGGAGGTAGAAGACAAAGTAGAAGTCGTCTGATCTGGCCTAGATCCATGTGGCTCAGATCCAAGGGCTCGGGTTATCCCCTCCCTTTGCAAGTGGATCATTGACATGGAATTTTTCAACAAAAGGGCAAATAAAAGGAAATAAAAAGGGTTTTTAGATGCAAAACTTCAAAACTTCATAGATAACCATAGAAATATCTAAATGAGATGAAATTTGCATTATAAGTTCAAAATAGTGTGGAGAATATTTAGAAAATGCTTGAGAATCAAAAGATGAATTTTGATGGATCAATTTGCTTCTTTGGACAAAGTAACGAATGAATCCATTTTTAGGTGTTATAATGTGTATAAAGTTCACATTGATCACCATATTTCGAATTTGGGTCTCAACATTGATTATGTAGCCAAGAAAAATGATTTAGGACCATGAGTGAGTATAGTGAGGTCAAAAGAGCAATTACTTCATTATTATGCTAAAATTCACTTTGTCACATCCTTCCCTTCTTAAAAAGGAATTTTGGGGAACATCCTCAAAATTGGGATTATCAAAATACAAATCATATCCTCAAATACTAGAGTATCCTCAACTATATAATCAAATCATGTCTTAAAACATCAATTAGTCCAAAAATCATAAATGGGATTCCATGTTCCATATCATATCTAATATTGTACCAACATCGTCTCATCATCGGGAAATTGAGTATCAAGGTCAATGCATTTATTGTTCAAAGTCATCATATGTGTCACAAATATGGAAAGCATCCTATTTATCACAAATTTGAAGAGATCATATTTTTTGTCAAACAAACAGTGTTCTTGAATCAAGTGTACAAGGTGATTTTGAATCCCAATATCTTAGGATCCTAGCCTCTACATTGGCCTAGGTGGGGTTATACACCCATGATTTGAGATTTCATATTTCAACAATTTTGAGACAACATCTTACATTCAATATCATTGTTTTCAAGCTACAAATTAATGGGTGGTCCCACCCTAGTCCTAATGAGAGCTAAACCCCTAGTCATAAATCGAGAGAGTCAAAATAGTCACCATTTCAAAAGTTTAAAATTTGGGATTTATGAAAGTCACTATTTATATATCAAGGGTGGTCTCGAGATCCATATCATGTTTTAAGATTTTGTACATTTGTATCAAGAGATGAAGTTTAGACATCAAGATCATATGTATAAAAATTCCAAAGCTAGGATTTAGATTCCTATTTAGACCTTTGGGGAGATCACTCATCTATATTCAATTTTGAGCCACAATATTCAAGCAATATTTGAGCATTATATCAAGATTTCATTATCATGGTATCTAAGGTGGATGAATGATCTAGACCTAGGTCTATCTTAAAAATCAACCACAAGCTATAGTCAACATCGTCATATATCAAGGTCATTATTAAATCAATATACAATATCAAGTATCAACCATGGGTTTAACCTATTAGGCTTAGGTCAACCAATCAAAAATTGGGTGAAAGGGGATACCTTTCCACACTCTAAATAATCAACAAGATGAAAATTTAGAGGTAATCATAATAGGGATGTGACCTAGGTTAGTGGAGTCATGAGTCAACTACCCTCCCTAATCTAGCACGTTACTAACATTAGTCATTATCCATTGCTCTTATTCAAATAGGGAGAGTAGAAATGATCATATCATATTCTATAAGATCAAAATTCAAGATTATAATAGGGTAATGATGTCAAGATTTTTCAAGATCAGGGTCATAATTGTATTCTCTTTCTTTCATGATCAAGATATAATTTGAAAATAGGTGCATGATTTAGGTCCATGCTCATCATATCAAAATCGAGATTGAAAGAGGCATCAATAGTCAATAGGAAAAATGGTTTTTGCATCATAGTCTTACATAATGATTTCATGAGTCCTAGACTTAGTCACTGGATAACAAAGTCATGGTCTGTACCAAATAGGATACGAGTTTGCTTAGATACATTTTGAGGTATAGTCAACAACAGGGAAACACAGACTTAATCAAATAGGGACGATAAGGTAGATGCCCTTATTATATCACTAGATCAAGAATATAATCATTCACCTCAAACATAGGGAGCATATAGTCAAGTTTTGATTAAATTGAGTTTGCATGATATTAGGGGTCATACAAGAGTATTTGATTTCAAAATTAATTGATCACAATTGATTTTTCAAATTAATGTCAGTTCATGGTATCAAATTTCAAAGTTTTCTATTGATATTCATTTTTCCCATGCATAAGCTACCCAAAATTGAGACATCATGTGGTAAATGGTCATAAGAGAAGGACCACATGAGGAGATGAGAAGACAACCTAATATTCATCTACACGGATGTCTTAGGTAGTCCTTGAAGAAGAGATGAGATGCTAGAAGACTCTCTAGCATTTCACAATAGAACCATTAGGTCCAGTTCTGGATTAATTAAGGCCAGGTAGAGTGGGGGATCTTAGCCACCATGAAGATGGATTTGAAAAATTATGCCAGGACCCCGATCCTAGACACCCCAATTTTCACCATTATGGACTTCAGAGTTTCTTGGGCTTAAGAGACTTGATAAATTATTTACTTAAAGCATATGAGAGTGTGTATGCTCTGATACGAACTCTCGTGGAACCGTTCTTACACCAATCCCAATCCCACTACCTAGACAGTAGTTAAAGGATTGAAATGCCCATCCCTGAGTGGCCCGATAGGATCTCACACACTGGCATATACAATAAGAAATAATAACAAAGAAAAAGGATAGTTAAATAACAAACTAACCAATATAGGAGATATAGATGATTTGTTCTTATCATCAGAGTATGTGGAGTGTGTAAGCAATCATAGTTAGTGTTTCAGTTGTATTGCCTAAAATCAAGAAAATCGAGACACAATCAAGCAATTGCACGTGCTATCAAAATCAAGTAAAATGGTTTATAGAAAAAGAGTATACTTGGCATGACTTATATTCAAGATAAGTATAAAAAGATATTTTCCAAATCTAACATTTATTCGACATGATGTTTATTTCAAACAATTCACTTTTTATTATGAGTTCCCATTATGTTGTAATCAAGAAGCCTGCTTATATATTTTGTGAGACTCTATCACCCCAATGCAATGGGGCAGGTCACCAGGATCCTTCTCTCCATATGATCTAGGAGGCCAATGTATAAGCCCCACCTCAGAATGAGAAGGTCGCTTTCACTTAGTATCAACATTATCAATGTCATCATCATTATCAATACACGGGAAGTCATAATGGACACTATCATTTATGTTCTCATGTTTTTCTTAAAATATAATATAGGAAAATTGGAAGATTAATTAGTAGGGAACAATAAATTAAACAATTATATAGCCAAGTATATAGTCAAGAGATACATAAAAACTATCTCCAATACAACCAACGAGGAGGTATAATAGTGTACCTTTCACCGAAGAGTTAGAGTAAGATCTCAACAATTCAACCCTTCGAGTCAAATCCTAAATCAACAAGATTGGATCGGGTAAGATCATGATGTTTAGAATATATTGTTCGTTGATTCAAGATTAGGGGGCTATGTCCTACACTTATGATCAACAATATCAAGATGTTCAATATTATTCAAGTATCAATTACGTTTCAAGTGAGAATGACCCACCTAGGTATTCTAGGTTCATGTGTTAACCCTAATTATCATGGTTGATATTCAAGTCATAACCATGTATTTAGATTATCATCATGTTCTAACATCACTGGTGTTCAAGATTAGATCAATTTCCATGTAATATAAGGAGTACGGTCTGCAATTAAGTATTAGGTCAAAGGATTAAGTATGCCACAAGATTTAGGACAATCATATTATTATGATGTCATCAGCATATTCAAGATCAATTCAAAAAATATAGATCTAGAACTTCACTAGTAAAGTTATGATTTTAGAGTGTCAATATGAACATTAGAGTCAAATATTAGGGTTTCTAAAGTCTAATCACAAATTAGAGTAGTGAGAAATGTCTGGAATCAGGCTTCAAAATTTTTTTAATGGGTTCATTGGATTTTTGTTTGATCAAAATGGGCTTCTTTTTTGCAATGTTTTGAGTTATTATGCAATTTCTATGATTAAAACAAGATCTGGGCACTTAAGTGAATTTCTAGGTATAGAAGAGGTCAAAATACCATAAATTAGAAAAATTAGGATTGTTCGATGTGTAAAGGATGGTCGAGATTTTTCCATGTGGGTGAGGTGGTTCCCTTTCTTGGCGGTCTAGTTCAGAGGATAAAATGGTCGGTTCGATCACTAGTTTAGCTGGGTTCTTTGAATCCACATTGAGTCGGGTCAATCCTTTGGACCTGTAGTTTGGGGACTCCATTCCCCCACTCGCACATGTCTTGCGTGAGCCCAGAAGCTTGATGGAGGACCTCTCTAGTGTGGAGATAGTTCGAGAGTAGGAGGGGAAGGTGTACACTGCTAAGAAGCCATTCTCGTTCATCGTGACCTTGCGGAGTGGTGGCGAGCGTCAGATTGGGGCGAGGTGATGAGAATAGGGTATGCCAAAAATAGGCCTGGCGACGGTTTTTTCTGAGCCATAGGAGGAAGAAGGAGAAATTGGTTTGCCCAAGGCTAAAAGAGATAACGAGGATGGTGTTCGTAGCTTGGTGTGGTGTTGGCGAGCATCAAGGCCCCCTTTTACAGTGGGGGGTTAGAGTTTGTACGAAGAAATCCCTGGGTTGCAAACCAAGCTCGCCAGAGTGAGAAGGAATGGCGAGGGGCAAATTTTTGATGACAATCAAATCATTAAAGGGGGTCAAACTAAGACTCGTTGAGTGAAAAATTGTGAGGGGAGTAAAATGGCTCGGTTAGAAATTTGAATCGGGGTCCACTAGTAAAAATTGGGTCATTATTCACGAGTGAGTCCTGTCACAAACCCCTCTCTACAGGCCCTCACAAATAGGCATGGTTGTGAGTCTGGCCCTCACAAATGGTCCGTGAAGAGAACTCAAGTGACAAATACTAGTGGCCCTCACAAATACAATTGTCACAGACCAACTGACCCTCAAGAATGTTATATTGAGGGACTATTTAGCCTTCATAAATACATTTTTGAGGGCATGTTTAGTTCTCATAAATACATTTTTTGAGGGACTTGATGGTCCTGGAGAATATATTTTTGAAGGGCTAATGCCTTCATTAATATTATTTTTGAGGGGCCATGTGGTCGTCGTCAATGCAATTGTGATGGCCAATCTGGACCTCAACACTACATTTTTGAGGGACTATAGACCTTCATCAATATATTTATGAGGGACTACTATAAATGATTTGGTTATTGATTATTGAATGATTTATTAAATGTTAATTAATTGTTACTATAGTGAATATCAAATTTTAAATGAAAACTTTGTATACATAACCTCAGGCAATATTTTTATACTAATTCACATGACATCATAAGAAGATTCAACACCAAAATGACACATAAAAATGTGAAATCACCTCAAACCAATTTCTGTTATTGAAGGAAAATATTATCCATACATTGCGTGCTCAACGTTGATATAAATAAAGAATACATATGGTTCTAAAATTTGAGATTGATGACAATTAACATATCATGCTAGAAACTCTTAATATCTATAATGTCTCCATATTCCTTCAAATGGTGTGGTGCTCTTCATCAATGTCAGGCCTCATACGGCTAGGTACTTGAATATTCTTCTCCTAAAAATGACAAATCATTATATTAATAGAATTTAAAGTTTATACATAAATTATAGTACAACAAACAACTTACCCTTATATTTTGGTTTTGGTCTACTCCAAGGTGCATTGTCCGTCGAAATCCATCATTAAAAGTAATTCTACCCTATCAATATAAATACAAAAAGGAATCAGAGTGAGTGCAAAGTAGAGATAAATGTAAGTGAACCAACATAGCAGCAACTTGCACCCATAAACTAAAATTATGATTGAACTTAGTAAATAGTACATAATTAAAAAAACTCAGTGGGCTATATGCACCTTTTTTATGGACTCAAAAAGGTATTGCACAATATATATTCAACCAATCATCTCCTATTACAACTAAATGGTAGATATATTATTGCACATGTAGATTGCTCAGCTAATTCAGATGCGTTGCTAATTTAGCTAATTCAGCTGTGTTGGGCTAATTCAGAAAAAGAACAAATGTAATAATTCACATTGTAACTTGGGTCCGAATCTTGAACCTCCCCCTTCATCTATACGACCCAACATTCATTGAGACACTTGGAACAACTCTACGAAGACTAATAAAAGTGGACGCCCACATGGAAGTGAGAACTCACAGTAAATTCTTGAGGATAGCTATTGAGATCAGCACTTCAACGCTGATCCAGCAGCCATCATCCAGTAAACGCTGATCTAGCAACCATTGTTTGAAAATTCGAGCTATATTTTTCCTTTATTTTGAATAACATTGTGCATTGTTTTGTCAGCAATATTGAACTTCACTTAAAGTTCCTACTGTTTAGGCTTGAATTGATGATTTATCATGTTTCTTGATATCATATATACTAAAGATTGTGTAACTTCTTTTCTTTTTTACAAAATTCGACTCTCTTCCAAGTTAGTGAGGGTTAGAGGATTTAAGGCTGAAGTTACTTATCCGTTGTTGGTGGTTGTAAGTCTGTTTCTATTCTGAGTAGGGAATTCAGGATTACTTGAAGAGAGAGCAGATCTTAGGATGATTAATCCTGAAGTGAATAATCTATCTAAATCAAGCATCTACCTTCTCTAATATCTTCTATCTGCTTCACAATTGTTTTCATTTCACTCATGTTTTAATCATGTTGAAGCTAGTATTTCAACTTAAAGATGAAACATAGAGGATTAAGACCCTAAAAAACAAATTAAATGATAAAACAGAAATGAGCTGTATTTATAATCATCAAGGTGAGTCTCTAATGACGTAACACAACCTTTATATAGGGCCAGTAGAGTAAATAAAAGTCAGGTGGTAGCTAATGTAGAATAGAGCACATCATTTTACAAAAGCCCAAATAAAAGAAACATAAAACAAAGTCTGTTCCAAATAAGCCAAATATAATGAGTATTGGATAGGTGGCATTGTGTGCATTCATAAGTACTTAGATGTGGTATTTCTCTTGCATCAACTCCTCTCACCGCAAAAGACTTCATTCTGTCAAGTTGCATTGAGGTCCTGTCCCAAAAGATTGTCATCAACAAGGTAGATGTAATCCTCAGTGTTGCATGTGGCATTGACCAGGTGTGTCATGCCATCAGACTAGAAAGCATTGCACATTGCCTTGACTGGTGAATATTATCTAGTCATTGATAATTGCATCATTGCGATCGTGCAGCTATTGAGGAAGTCGAGCAAGAGGAGGTTGAGCTACTGAAGGCAGTGAGGCACTGTGATGACCCAAAAAAACCTCAATAGGTGGTCAAGGGGGCTTCAACATACCACAATAAGGATATAGGTCCTCCACGTTGAATTCAACACTGATACCCAAATCCATTGGTAGAGCATGTACATAGGCATTGGGTCCTTGTCAACTAAGTATTTTGAAGGAACCCCATGCTCTATGTAAAGTTCTTACACGAATTTTTAGGTAGCAATTAAGGGGCATACGTGCTAGCACAAGATGTCCCACTATAAATTCCCAGAACAAGCAGTGTGCATGTGTAGAATTCTTGTATTCTTCGTAAGACAATATTAGTTTTTGGTGAATCTCAGCATGTTAACACAAATGTGTTGGGAAAAAGTTTCTACACTGTGGAAAGTGTAGGCACCTGTAGGCAGGGGCAACGTCAATAGACTGGCAGGGTTCGTAAACATGGACAACTTTAAAAGGGTTGTTCCCAGTGGACATATTGATAGTACTACATCAGTCGGTAAATGGAGGTCCTGGTCTAGTGGTCTCCCATGGTCTCCCATAAGATATCACAAAATGTTCTGTTTTATCAAATACCCACCTTACCTACTGGTTGTGATACATGTCTTCGTAGAAGTAAAATATAACTAATCAAAAGTAGTTTACTTGATTGGAACATTCTAACATTTCTTATAATAACTGCTAGAGAATATAGCTGTCAAATTTGACCAATTAACAACCAACAGAACCACGATAATCACAACCATAAACTATCAGAAGTAGTTTACTTAATCTTTTCATTCTAATAGTGCTTATGTTAACTGCTAGAGCAAATCAGCAGTCAAAGCTGACCATATTGAAACTAATATTGAACTAGAATATAAAACTAATATTGAACACAAGAGAGGAAATATAATATGGAATACCTCATTTAAATGCTGAGTTCTTGGTGTGAAAGACACCGATGATGATGTTCTTTGTGTGCTCTGCATTTGAGGATGACTTTGTCAATTATTACTAGGAGTAGGGCACCAACTTTCAACTATAGCCTTTATTAAAAGTGTACATGTTAATATTCTTATGTGTATGAATATCAAAAATAATCTATAGTTGTTATGAGGTACCTGTGGCTGAAAGATTAGTGGATGTCCATTGCTAGCACTTTGCATGGGAGCCATGAATCCAAAAGAACTACTTTCAACCCCTTGTGTGGAAAGTCTTCCTACTCCATTCTCCCTTGAATTGCCTTGGATGGAAAGCATGCCTACTCTAGTCTCCCTTGAATTGCTTTGTCTAGAACGTCTGCCTAAGCCATCCCCGCTTGAATAATTTTTCCTAGGAAACATGCCTACATCTGCACCACCACTTGTATTGTCTTGAATGTGAAAAGAACCCACACCTGGCCTATTTGTGCCACTTTGCATGTGTAAGACACTTGCAGTAGTCTGATTGGGGTATTCAACTGCACAATCAGCATTAATACCGACATCCTATAACAAATAGATCAACAATGTCAAAAAAAAAATATATTACATTGACATAGACAACTGAATCTAAGTTAATTGTGATTGATTATACCAAGTCATTATTTGGGAGACAGAGATTTTCAATCCATTTACTATTTCTTCAAGTTCCTTAAGTTTATCTTGAAATAGAAAACAAATTACAAACATCAATCTAATAGACTAGTTGTAACTAATAGTTCAAGTTTAGTTTTAATCCAACATACATCCTTTGCATTGCTTTCTTCAAGAAGCATTTCATATCTTATACGAGCAGCTTTTCCCCTATGTCCTGTCTCTTTGTGCCCAATTCCAACACCTCGGATCCTAGCCTTTTTGGAAGGATTTAAAACTTGCAAATAAGCTTCACGTGTTAGATTAACAACACTTCTAGGATCTATTTCTTCTTGGTTTGCTACTTGGTTTTCCACAATATCAAAGATTTCAAGATGTAATTAGAAAGTATCATAAAAGGAAAGCTTAAATTGAGATATCTGAGCATATGTAGCTTTGTAGACATGATAGGAAAGAAAATATCCATTTTCTAACCACTTGTGGGCTTTTGTCGTAAACTTTTTCCAAAAATTTGTTAAGAGGCACAACAGGTTGTTCTTCACTGACCTACACATGATAGATAACATAATCATTGTCCATGTTATATGTTCAACTCCTACTAAGAAAGACAAGTGTCCATTATTAATACCATTTCTGCCCGGTAGCAACTCCATGGCTTTGATCCTTTGGTGTGATCCATCACTTTTTTTGCTCTGTTTGCCTTGTTGATTTCAGAAATTTTCTAAACCATAAGAAACATATAATTAGAAAAAGTACATAGGTTCCCCATTCTTTAACAAGATTTTTAAACTGGTCCATATCTATGGAAGCATTTTTCTCAACTTTCTTCATCATCAAATCTGGTTCAATCTTGTACTTTTCATAGTAATCTTTCTATACACGTGCCCTCCACACTGATATCCCTTTTCTAATGTGTTCATCAATGTGATTCCATGCATTAGAGTGACTGCCTAAATCGAAGTATTTCTAAAAACATAGAAAATATTACTTTAGATATAATAATCATACAATTTGTTGGTCTTTTTATGAAAAAGATTGCCTCAATAAATGATTTTCTATCTGCAAAAGCTTGTTGTGGTTGTTCATTCCACTTCAAGTCTAGATGCCATATGTGTGGTTTCCTTGCTAGAATATGGCAATAACGATTCAATTTGGCACCATTCTCCCCAATAGCATTTCCTTCATAATCCCATTGGACCTTGTGATGTGGCTCACCTTGCTTAGGAAGTAGGCTTTGTTCACTAGCAAGCCCATGTCCATACTTCCTATTCTCCTGTTCATCCTCAATATTTTCTTCAATTGTTACATCATTTTCAATATTGTTGGACAGCAGAGTAGGTTCATCCTCACAATTTTCTGTAATTGTGGAGGGAGGGACATCAGAACGTTGACCAGGTGTGTTGTTACAACTAGATCTAGTGATTCTTCTTCCTGTCATCCTTCAAATGACAAGAAAAAAAATAGATTATTAGTGCAGAAATGTAAGTAACAAAAGTAGTAGCTACATTTGAAAAAAAAATAAATTGCGGAGAATATGAGACACCAACATATGAATATTCAACTTTTTATAAAAAAACATAAAAATTGTAGAGTACCTTGGTTTCATATCCCAAAAAAGAATAATGATGAGTTATAATGATGTCCTACTTGCTGGTATATGAAACAAGACTAAATAAACTGCAAAGAATATGCCATATAGTAACAGTTTGCCAAAAAAATGCAATAGAACATGTTCCCCAAAAAAATTATCCTAGACTTGAAAACAAAATAATTTGATGAAAACAGACTGATTAATGAACTAAACATTAGCCCCATCATGCTTTTTTTTAGTTCTATCAACAAAAGATCCCACGGTGTCACTCCTCGTCCAAGACACATCACTAGTTACACCACCATCAATAGCTTCAAATTGTAAACCAGTCAAACAATTCTCAATAAGAGGTACTTCAGAATAATCTTTAGGAGGATGCTTTAGCACTGTGCACCAATCATCAACATTAGGATCCTTCACATAAAAGCATTGCAATGCTTGACAAGCTAGGATAAAGGGTTCCTCTTTTCTTTTTATCCTTGAAGTGTTGATTTTTGTGAACCCATATTCATCAATTCACAACCAGTTAGAAGTGCTTTCATCATACCATGAACATCTAAATAACGGAACTTTGATTCCTGGACCATAAGTTAGCTCAATAACCTCCTCTAAGTAGCCATAGTACATGACTTGAGCATTTATAGGATTTCGATCTCTACCACTTGAATAACTTGAAGTGTCAGCACACAAGTACACTCCACGATTTTGTGTAGTACATGTACTTTCAATGTGCTTTGAACATAAATTATATCCATTGATCGAAAATCCTTCATAAGACATTCCCTCAGCACAAGGGCCTTGGGATAACCATCCCAAATCATCACTAATACTGTTTGGCCTAATCTCTGGCATTTGCATTACCTTCATAAAAAGTAAAACATTAATGTAATCTACACTAACTTGAATATTAAGAGTGACAACAATATTTATGTTTGAGACTTACATGCTCTTTCAACCACTTAGAAAACTCCTTTGCATGTTTTGTTTCTAGGGTCCGTGGGGCAATGTTGGGTTCCATATCTTGAAGAATACACATGTGTTCACTGCTTTATAAGAAGTGTCTAAATTAATGTACAACAAATATACAAATATCATCAAGAATTTTAGGACGTAATTAAATCTTACCTTCTGTAAACATCCAATTCCTCTTTATTGAAAAGGACATAACGATGGGCTTGTTCCAAAGTGTGGATGTCGAAATTTCTTGACACTCCAACTCTAATTGGAGATCCATCAACATTATGAGGAGTGCGGTTGAGTTTTGTCTCAAAATTATGCAAGTACCTAACACAAAATGTCAAAATTTCTTCAGCTAAATAGCCACTAGCAATACAACCAGTCGGTCTAGCTTTGTTTCTTACATACTTCTTCAATTTCTTCAAGTATCTCTCTATTGGGTACATCCACCTAGTTCGGACAGATCCAGCTTGCCTGGCTTCATAAGCTAAATGAATGGGCAAATGCATCATGATGGTGAAGAAAGAAGGAGGGAAGATTCTCTCCAACTTGCAAAGAGTGACAACAATTTCTTGTTCCAATTCTTTGAATTCCTCCACATCAATAATGTTAGAGCAAAGCTTGTTGAAAAATGAGCACAAATTAGCAATAGGGTTGTACACATCTAAGCTTATGCAATGTCTCAAGGCAACAGGTAGAATTTGATGCATAAGAACATGGCAATCATGACTTTTCATCCCAACAAGTTTTCTATCAGATTTGCGAACACACCTAGATATGTTAGAAGAATAGCCATCAGGAACTTTCAACTTTTCTAACACAGATAGGAACTTATCTTTCTGCGCATTAGTCATGGTGTAAGATGCTGAAGGCAAGTAATAGTGGTCACCTACATCTACTGGCCATAAATCTCTTGGAATGCGCATTTTATTCATATCTTGATGAGCTTGTAAGTTGTCTTTACTTTTCTTAGAATCACCCAATAATGTGTTTAAAATATTCTCGCACACATTCTTTTCTATGTGCATCACATCCAGATTGTGTCTAATAGATAAATACTTCCAACAAGGTAGCTGAAAAAAGATGCTTATCTTATTCCAACCAGGAGGTAATGGTTGAATTTGATCTCCATTCCTCTTGCGCTTATTCATTTTTCCAAATGTGATATTTTCATATCCATCAAATTTCCTCAGTATATCTTCTCCAGATAGTGGCTTAGGTGAAAGTCGAAAATCTTTTTCACCATCAAATTTTTTCCTATCACGTCTATATGGATGATTCATTGGAAGAAAACGTTGATGGAAACCATAGCATTGCTTTTTCCCAAACTTTAACCATTTTTATACAGTCTCCACATTACAACAAGGACATCCCAAATCTTTCTTACCTTTAGTGCTCCAACCAGATAAGTGACCATATGCTGGAAAATCGTTTATGGTCCATAAAATCATTGCCCGCATAGTGAAATTCATTTTTCTATATGCAACATAAACTTTGACTCCAAGCTCCCAAAGTATTTCTAACTCCTCAATTAATGGATCCAAGTATACATCAAGGTCATTTCCAACCATATGTGGACCTGGGATTAATAGGGACATCATAATAAATTGTTCTTTCATAAGAAGCCAAGGCGGAAGATTGAGAGGTGTCACCAACACAGGCCAGATGCTATGTGATGCACTCATATTTCCAAATGCATTAAATCCATTTGTTGCTAATGCCAATCTAATATTGCGTGGTTCAACAACAAAGTCTAGATACCTAGCATCAATAGACAACCATTCTGGTATGTCTGAAGGATGATGAATACGACCATCCTTGCCTTTACCTTCAGATGGCCAAATCATATCTTTAGCAATAGATGAAGACATATAGAGCCTCTCTAACCGAGGTATCAAAGGGAAGTGATACATGAACTTAGCAGCTACCTTCTTTCCCTTTGTTTTCTATTGCTTTTCATTCCATCTTGAAGCACCACAAGTATCACAATTTTCTTTTGAAGCTGCATCTTTGTGAAAAAGCATGCAATTATTTGTACATACATCTATAGTAGAATGACAAGTCATAAATCCTTCACGATTGCATTTTGTTCATAGTACGTCTCCGGGAATAGACAATTTTCTTCTGGAAATCCTAAAATAATCAACTGTAACAACTTTGTGAAAGAATCGTTGGACCATCCAGATTCCTCCTTTAGAAATAGCAAGGCAACCAAATACGATAGCTTAAAATGACTTGTGCAACCTCTATAGAGTGGTTGATCCGCCTCTTTTAGTAGCTTGTAAAATCTTTGTGCATCTACATTTGCAGGTTCCTCTGTAGCTTCAGTAGAGTGGTCATTTGTTGTGTCACCCATACCAAACAAATCCTCCAGCATCTGATGCATATTTTCAGTGCTAGGCATGTTTGGTGCAACAACAGGATTGCTCCTACCAATCACCTCCCCATGAAACGTCCAAACATCATAGCTATGCACAAATCCATTTTGCAATACATGTGAGAATACCTCCTCCTCTATTTTAAGGTATCTGTTCAAACATACCTTGCAAGGACATATTAATTTCCCCTGTCTAGTTGGTCTCTGATGGATAAGAGCAAACTCAATGAACTTTCATAACCCTGTCTTGAATACATCACTTCGCACTCTGTTCCCAATATACATCCAACTCCGATCTATTAGACAATCCATCTACATGAAGAAAAATATATAATAAGTTAAGAACACATTACAAGAAATATATTTATATATATATATCTATATGCAATTCAAATAGTATATTGATTATATTCCTTTCAGTCTATTTAGGTATTTATATTCCTTGATCAACACGACCGTGCTAGCAACCTTCATTTTCACCCATCCAACCTGTGATTTTATACTTCACCCGAATGACCGTTCTCCTCCACCACGATCGTGCTACCTAGCCACCACCCTTAGTTATCAAGGCGCCCGCCTAGGCACCTCAAACTAGGCGCCCAACCTATTAAATGCATTAAGTGGGCGTCTAAGGCGTTTTAGGCCCAAATTATGCAATTTAAAGGCTAAACTAGCATGAATCGAGTCTAGATTTGGTCAAATTAGATCACCTTCAGTCATTGCATGGTTGATATAGGTCTGATTTAGAGTAAATATGTTCTTCATATTTTATATCTGTCCCCTATACTATTTGTTGGACCCATCAAATACATGAATCTGTAGTCTTTACCTATTTTCAGGTTTTGGTGAATCGCCAACCTACTTGTTCCTTCTTTTCCAGTAATAGAATTCATAGGGTGGGGGGTATACGTAAGCTTGATATATGTTTCTGATGGGATTCCAGGCACTACAATGATTAAAACAACATAGCTCAAATGTGAATTGTAATCTATTACAGAATCCTTTTAACTAGTAGTTTTGCATCTAGTTTTTGTTAAGGAATTTAGCATTCCTAACCCATTTTTAAGTGAGTTGTTGGGCCTCTAACTGATTCATAGTAAAAGGCAGAGTTTTCTTAGTTACTTTGCTAATCAGTAGGAAATCTATGTTGTCCAGTAAGTAGTTTATATTAAACAACCAATTGACTATCTTGGCATGTACTTCTTCATTTGTAGTTTGATGAAAGCAATGTCCACACCTTTAATTAATAAGTTGTAGGCCAAGCAAATCTCTTGGGAGCTAATGTTTCTTTCTTGGTTGAACGAAACTGTTATTTCTACTATATCTTCAAAGCCTTTTTGATGGAATTCCATGACTGATGCCAAATAGGGGTTTCATGTTCTAAGTTATTTGTCAACCTATAGACAAAGGAGGAATAAAAAGTAATAAAATCAAGAAAAAGATTTATGTTGGAAAAAAGAAACTAGAGTTCAGTAGGAGATAAAATATTCCTTGTGATTCAAATGGTTACATGAGAGATACACCTCCCTATTTTCTTTCGCCTGTTTAGTATATGAATCCACATGATAATCAATCATGTTAGTATGTCAAATGCTAGGACTTATAAAACTATTGCTGCATGGTTTCAATTTATTATGGGATTTGGTGCTGAATTAAATATAAGAGTTGGATTCATGGTTGCCAAATCTATTCAAGATGCTTTGTGTGGTCCAAGTGGAAGGAGTGTTACACTGCTGGAAGGTTTGAACTGTACTGTAGCTTTGTTAATCATTTAGGGTCAATAGAAACACTTTGATAAGCGTGATCTACTGTAATAAATTTTTTCAATAAAGAATGATTGGGCATCATATTAGGCTATGTAATAAAACAAGAATGCATGCAACAAGTCTTTTGGTCTAGTGGTTGTCTTACTGTGGGTGTATTTCTAGAAGCCCAAGGTTCCTAAACTAAAAGGGCATATGTCTTGGAGGCCTCCAGTTTTATCTTACATCAGAAGGAAATGTTGGGCGGCTAAGGTTCCAAACATGAAAGGAAACATGACTAAAAGGGAAGATGCTTTATCACCTATACTACTGCTAGAAAATGATTTACATATATGAATCCTTCAATACCTCAATGAATATATAAATACTACCTACTTAAAAAATTAATACTCCCACATATCATACAAAATTTAAGGAAAATTATACTCTCTGGAATCGATACTAATGTGTGAATAGGTAATCGGATGGATGAGGGCTATGATTATTCACTCGAACCTAGAAAACCCATACCAAAACCCTTACAAGATAGAAACTATCTTATTCATTCAAACTGGAATTTGGTACATAGAATTTCTAGATTCTTGTTTTATAATCTCCATGATAACTAGATGTTGATGAATGCCAACATCTATATCAAATAAAAATTTTCTTTTTTGATCAGTAAGCATGCCACTCTCTATATTGCCAAACTAAAATATGTACAAGTGGGGGGAGTAAAGAAAAAACTCCCAAGAAATAAAAGACCTATCTATACAAGGCTTTTGTAATCATTTATTGCTCTATTCCAGACCACATTAGCAGTAGGTTCAACATTATCAAAAATGATCTGGTTTCTAAAAAACCAGATGTGATATAACAGTAATAAGATGAGCAACTTGTATCTGTTATCCTTGAACTGCAGCACATCCTCCATGTTCCTAGGGTAACATGCCAGCAGGGGTCTGGCTTTCTCCCACATCTTTGAGGTAAAATCACATGACCACAGTATGTGCTCCAGGCTTTCTTCAACACTTAGGCATAGATTGCATCTCAACGCCAAGCTGTACCCTCTTTGGGTACAAGTAATGGATGTTATATAGGTAACTCCACTTATAAAAATACTCACGACATCTATTATGTACCAATTCAAGTAGGCTGCTTTAAAAAAATTATGGCAAGCAGTCTCTATACATCACACTTTGTCAATCACCCCATTGAAAATGCAGTTGTAGCCTAAAGGTATGCACCTCCTTTTCAGTAAATACAAATCAATGTTGTTGTTGCTATCAATCAGATAACAAACTTGATGACAACAAGCTCCATCATTCATGAGGATACTTGAAACTAGTAATGGTAACATCATTCATGTGGGTTTAGATACTTTGAGGGGAGAACCTTATGCCATACTAAATGATATCGCACAATCTATAAACATTTGTCCTACCACACAAGAAGTCCTTATATTCGATTCAAGTAATGCAGTCAACTTCATCTTAAACCCTCAACTATGTGCCTCTAAATTCAAGCTGTTGGTTGATGACATCACTATGTCAGAGAAAGATGTAACATTCAAAAGATAATACACCAAAAAAAATCTCGAAACAATCTCAATAGTCTTCTAGCTAAGTACTTCCTAAAGAAAGTGGATTATCGAGGACCTTGGACCAGTTGCCCAACTTTCTTGCTATCCACCTATCACAAGAAGAAATCTAATATAACTAGAGCTTAGATGACTAACTTACTTATGTCCTAATGATTTCTTTTAGGAACTTTCAGGGATCAAATCATCAGTCAGCCTTGTTTTGGATCATCTAAGAGCAGTATGTTCTGTTCGGTACTGTTTACATGATGTATAACCTCAAATAATCCACAATATGCATTGACAAGAATTTGATGAGTTGAGGGGCACTCTTCAACAACAAAAAGAGGATATGAAAAATAGTTTGAGGAGATTTGGTCAAATAGGTTCCACTACAGTTCAAAGTATTGAGAAACCAAATTTTAGGTCAAGCTTTTAGGAAAGGGGCAAATTGAAACCAAAGGGGTTTAAATCACTCCTAGATGAACCAAATGAAGGAAAAATCCATAGAATCAAAGACACAAAGCACACTTATCTCCTTATTTTATTAAGGAAGTTATGCTTTGAATGTAGGTTCTTTCTATGGTAAATATAGAGCATAATGCTAGTGTAGAAACTCACATTAAATTAGACCCTGTGATTTAGGATGTGGCTTGAGGTGGGTTTTGGAGGAGGTGAAACCTCATATTCTGATCATCCCTAAAGAACCTAGTAAAACACAGATCCAAAAAAATTAGCTAAACCTCAATTGAATTAGATTTTTGTAACAAATTATAAATTTATGTCCCTTGATTTTTGTTTCAATACTAGCAAGATATTCATGCATCTGGATAAGGAGCTCAGGAGAAACACCTAGAACTTATATAAACCTTTAAAGCACACCAATTCTATGCAGTAGAATATCCATTTTTACTGGCTATTTTCTGGCATTTGGAGAAACTAAATAATAGGTTCAGTTTCAGTAGTTATATTAGGTAACCCAAAAAGCCAAACCAAACCAGTTCTCTTTTAGTGTTTAAGTTAAATTTATTATACAAGTTTGTAGATATTTACATGCCTATAACTATGTGAAATATGAGTTTATCTTCTCTCTAGTCATAGATACGAACAAATACATACATACAAGCATGTGTAATGACCACTCATTTAGTTTTACTTATCTATTCTACACAGGCTAGCTTAACCCCTTTCTCCTTTGCAAACTCTGCTTTGTTAATTGGTCAAACAAGTTCCACTACAGTTCAAAGTATTGAGAAACCAAATTTTAGGTTAAGCTTTTAGCAAAGGGGCAAATTGAAACCAAAGGAGTTCAAATCACTCCTGGATGAACCAAATGAAGGAAAAATCCATAAAATCATAGCCATAAAGCACAATTATCTCCTTATTTTGTTAAGGAAGTTATGCCTTGAATTTAGGTTCTTTCTATGGTATTTATAGAGCATAATGCTAGTATAGAAACTTGCATTGGTCCCTGCATTAAGACCCTGTGATTTAGGATGTGGCTTGAGGTGGGTTTTGGAGGAGGTAAAACCTCATACTCCAATTGTAATAGAAGACATAATTATATGAGTGACACAAGACAAAATATAGGAGGTATATACCTTACACAATAAAATTGGAAACAGTAGATGAGATATAAATTTATCATGGTGATAGATAGTGATGCGACATACTCGGTTGGTACATTCCTAGTCTCATCAAATAGTCTTACCAATGCCATTCATGATGATGAGGATGTGGTCAAGGTCCTGGATGACAAATAAACAGATAAAATACGGAGGTTTCACATTAAACCTGAGAAAATAGGAGATGTCAACATTATTATTAGTCCTCTTAAGGCTATAGTCACATCTAAAAATAAGCATAAGAGTTTTGAGATTGGTTCATTATGCATGGTATTATATATAGATGTCATACAATGTGGTGTAGAATTAGGCAATTGATTGGAGTATGAGGTTTCCCCTCCTCCAAAACCCACCTCAAGACACATCCTAAATCACATATATCTTTTTCCTACTGATTAAATTTTCTTTTGAGGTAGATAATATATTTCTAAAAACAAGAGAAACAATACTTGGATGTCACTAACTCTTAGGACTTTCTCAAGGAGTCTGTCATATTGACCTATACTATGTCCCTAATATACAACTGCTAGTGGTGTGTCTGGAATGAGAAAAGTTAACACCATCTACTAAAGCAGTTCAGAATACTATATCCAGCAACTTGGGCTAGTAATTTTCTAATTCCAGCAATTAGAGTACATGTCTAAAATTATGAACCAACTTCCCTACAACTTGGGATGATGAATGTGGATCGTGGAGATTAACTCTCTAGCAAAGGAAATAAAATGCCATGAGTTACATCCCTAAATATGCCTACGAACTATTAAGTAGTGGATGGGGATCCTACCAATTACATGTATTGAATTCATTGTTCATCAGAGAGCTTATTTGAGCCATACCACTGATACCTATTACTTCAGATCCAGATCCTTATTGGTAGTCGTGCCTTTGGTATTGAGGCTTTATGACAATGGTAACAGAGACAGGTGAAATGTGCATGCATCATATAAAACTTGATATGACAGAGAAAATGTACTGCTGAATCGTTAAACACCACAATAAATTAAGAACCCTATAGGTCAGGGATAGAAATTCAAGGATGACCTATGTCTTGTGCCCAAGGGGGCACATCTCCTACACTATAGAAGAAATAATAGTTGCATACCCATGCTAAAGAACTAAAGGGGAGGCCAAGGATGACCTTGCCATTCACATTTCTTTAAGCACAAACACATCATGGTCTGATGATTTTTCATGGTCCTCCCACACATCATGTCCCTTGTCATTCACATTTTGTCAAGCACCAATAGGAAACAGGGATCGTGGAAAGCCACATTTATCAGTAAGCACGATAACAATGCAAGGTTCAATGTTGAATAGAAGAAGTGTTGAAAGCCACTGACCTTTAGAGCAACGAATATGCGAAGCAGTTTTCCTCTTCCTGCGTTGTGATAGACGTTTCAATGTCAGAGCAACAAATAGCAGGAAAATGATTGTCCTCTTCAAATCCGGATGTGGTATGGCTCAAATAAGCAACGAATAGTGGCAGAAGCCACTTGCTTTCAGAGTAATGAATAGCAGAAGTGACTGGTTCAATGTCAGACAGATCATTGTCCCCTTCCTTCCCACACTTCAGTGGACGGTGCTCTGCTGCAATGGAGGGCAGACTAAGGCTGAGAGGCTTCCGCCCAGAGGAGCCGCCATTGTCTACTCACACTCTACATGAGATGGGGGGGAGTCTATCACAATATAGTTGGTGGCGGCCGTAGTGGTGTTGGGGGCACCTGTCAGTGGCTAGGGCGAGGAAGGGGACGCAATTCTGGTGGCCAGGGTGAGGAAGGTGATGTGATCGGCTAGGTAGAGGAATGGAACAGCCGCGACCCTCTCCAAAATGCTATGAAATAGGGACAAACTGTCGGGACGCTGATTAGCCTTAATCCCAATTAGCATGCCAAAGCGTAAAAAATTGGGTTAGGTTAGAGGGAAATGGTGGAATCATTCCCTCAATAGTAATTGTGACATGTTAAAAATTGTTTATCTTATTTTTGAGGGAGCATCATTCATAAAAAATGGATTGGTACTTTAGAAACACGGTTGAGGGACCTTATCCATGCATTGAGGGAGGGTCCCTCAAAAATAGTCCCTTTTTGTCAAACAGTTTTGATCCTTCACAAAAGTCCCTAAAAATAGACAATTTTTTTGTAGTGGTCATAGGCGCAAGATCTCGCTCTTAGATCTTCATTTACTCCTCCCCGCTGATTGCAGGATGTAGAAGACAAGACAGAAGCCATCTGATCTAGCTTGGATCTATGTGGTTCAGATCCAGGGGTTGGGTTTCACCCCACCCTTTGCAGATGGATCACTGACATGGAATTTGTCAACAAAAGGGCAAATAAAAAGAAATAAAAGTGGGTTTTAGGTGTAAAACTTCAAAAATTTGTAGATAGTTGTAGGAATGTCCAATTGAGATGAAATTTGGACCATAGCTTCAAAAAAATATGGATATTATTTAGAAAACGTTTGGGAATCAAAAGATGAATTTTGATGGATCAATTTACTTCTTTGGAAAAAGTGATGAATGAATCCATTTTTAGGTGTTATAATGTGTATAAAGTTCACATTGATCACCATATTTTGAATATGAGTCTCAACATTGATTATGAATCCAAGAAAAATTATTCTGGACCATGAATGAGTATAATGAGGTCAAAAGAGTAATTAAGTGATTATTATGCTGAAATCCACTTGTCACATTACTACTAAAAACCATACCTCTACGAGAAATATGAACTAGACGAATGAAGATGATGCTGAAGTGAAGTAAGTTAAAGAAGAAGAACATTAAAACACTCATTATAGTATAAGTATTCATAGG
This sequence comes from Alisma plantago-aquatica, assembly GCA_963693085.1. Classification (NCBI taxonomy): domain Eukaryota; kingdom Viridiplantae; phylum Streptophyta; class Magnoliopsida; order Alismatales; family Alismataceae; genus Alisma; species Alisma plantago-aquatica. The sequence continues at coordinate 91,957,229 of OY856411.1, forward strand.
ACACACTTTTTTAAGAAAGAGGAAACCTCCACAACTAGAAGAACAATAAACCACATAACAAGTTTCAAGTGTTGATTGATAATGAGGAAGAACAAGAAGAACAATATGAAAGTAATGGTTATCCCAATGGAAAGATTATATTTTCTACACCAACTTCACCAGTGTCAAAGTCTATAAGAAAGAATAAAAAGACAAATCACAAAAGTGATGCCACGAATAGGTTGTTGAATGATGCTATTGAGGTAGAGGACATGGGAAAGGGGTGAAAAAGAAAACAATCACTAGGGAGATACGACAAATGCTTAATGAACTCAATCAACATTAGTTAATCTACAAGAGGATGAAATTTGTGAAGGCATGAAGGGGGAGGGTATTGCATACTCTAACATACCAATATAGGTAGATGGTCCAACTAATGGAGAAAATGCATGAATTGATCACTCTGAAACTAAAATCACCTCTATGGGTAAGCGTAACAAAAGTATGAAAGAAAAATTGCAACAAGGCCCATACCAAACTAGGATTCATCCTCAATACATTGAAGATAGATAGGTGGAAGAAGTTGCAATCCCAAATACACAATGAAGGGGTTTAGTTACATCAATTGTTAAATCGGTCTTTCATGATAGAGATATTATGATGGAATGTCTATTGATTTGGTTATTGCAAGAAGATTGTGTGTATAAAATAATATGTCACGTAGTATAAACCCAAGATTATAACAATCTTGGAGCACATAATTTTTGCAGAAGTAGTGGATTCTTCCATCTCCAAACTAGGTTTCAGATGCTCCCAAAGAGTTGAAGCCATGGGCTTCTCTAGAGGAATTTTGTAATTATGAAATGATTAGGACTTGTAAAGTAGATATTTTATTAGGTCATCAATATTTGTCACACTTTAGAATCAATTATGCGACCCTACTTACTGTAGTCTATGGATGTCCCAACACTACAGAAAGGAAACTACTATGGAATCATCTGTCAGCCATTGGTAGTCATATTGTCAAACCCTAGATTGTTATTGGGTAATTTGGTTCTATGCTTAACCCAGAAGAAAAGTGAGGAAATTTTTTGCACATGCTCAACAATTTATGGAAGCTCTTATGGACTCGGGTATAATTGTATGTCTTTCTCTAGTATGAGGTTCACCTACAAAAAAGGGTTGATTCACAAACACCTTGATAGGGCATTGCATAGTGTTCAATTGGACAATAAGAGGAGAACATTGTAGTTGAACATTTTTAGAGAGCCAACTCAGTTCACCGACCAATCCTTTTGAGAAAATTTTTAGAATACATATAAAAAGGCCCCCATATCTTATACACTAAGGCCTTTCTGATCAATAGAAGTGATTTCAAGAATATTCCTAAAAAAACATTAGCCTAGCAATTTACTCTTTGGAGAGGCGCTCCAACAGTGCAAAGAGCTCATAACTAGATGACATGCCATGATTGGAAGGATAGAACCAAGATAAAGAATGATCTATGGAATTGACTACCACTAATAAAAACTCTTCTCGATGATCAATAGAGAGGATCCTAGATGAAGAGTGTATTACACACCAAATTAAGATGGAACAACTCATTTTCAAAGAGGAGGAAGAATGTGTATAATGTAACCATCTAGATTGATAATGGAATGGCGACGACAATACACGATACTACCATGTCTATGTAAAATGCCAAAAAAAGATCAAACATCATATGCATATTATGAACCGATGACAATAGTTGGACTTCAAACCCTACAATTCTTAAGAGTCTGTTAGAGTCTTATATTGAGAGCATGTTCTTAGTTGATCGTCTCATTACACAACAATCCATTTATAGAATGTCGACCTCTTTCAAAGTTCTTAATGCAAAAATAGTCCAACTGATACTGAAATATGGTGAATACTAAACAAGTGCAATGGATATATGGTTTCTAGCCCAAATGGGACCGATTTCTTTTTTCTACAACATAACTATAAAGGAGGCAATTTTTGGTTTTATAATACTCAAAATAATGGTGAACTTTGTCATTATTATAATTCCAAAGATAAAAAATCCAAGGAGGTGTTGTTAGTTATGCCCTATTTCTTTGAACAAGGTTTACCTTAATCATACTTCCAAAATAGTTGCAGAAAAGATGAAGAAATGTGAAAACATTTAGACTTCATTAAACTAAAGAAGATTTATCCTAGTAAGGTGAATATCTGATAATATAATCTTAACACGTGATTTTATCCAAATATGCGAAGGAATGGAGGACCTCAATACATGACTATTAAGATTTACATTTTAAAGCCTTGTGTTAGACTTGCTTGGCCATTCATCCATGGTACCATGAATATAGTAGGATGGATAGCAAGTATTCTCAAAAATATTGTAAACTCTATTACAGACAAAGAGACAAGGCTGATTTGGAATGGGGAGAAGTTAGAACCCTTCAATTCTCCTAGGGGATTATGTTAGGGAGACCCTTTTTCCCCTTACTCATTAACTCATTGTATGGAAAGGCTAACTCAAGTGATTGAGGACCATGTAGAAAATGAATAGTGGATTCCAATAAAATTGTTAAGGGAAGGCCCTAAAATATCTCATTTTCATTTCACAGATGATATCATTTTCTTTGCAAAAGTTAACCCCAAAGAAATGAGAATGCTTCTTCAATGATTTAAACTTTTTAAGAGGCTTCACGTCAACTTATTTATGTCGATAAGACACAGATCTATTTCTCTAGAGAGGTCCTTGGGCAAACAAAAAGTGATTTATTTAGAATTAATGGGTTCAACATGCCGATGGATCTTTGTAAATACTTAGGTTTCTCTATACTACACAAGAGAGTAACCAAGGACACATATTTTGAAGTTGATAGTAGGATTGAACAAAAGATAATCGGGTGGGAGGAAAGAAATATATCCCTTAGAGGTTGTATTTGTTTGGTCAAGTTAGTTCTTACTACAATTCCAAGATATCCTATTTAGACTGCCATATTACGGGTAGGGCTATGTGACCAGATTGATTCCATTGTCATGAGATTTCTGTGGAGAGAATACCATTCTCGACATCCCATATATTTAGTTAACATAAAAATGGTTATAAAATGGTTAGATGAAGGAGGATGGGCCTTAACATCTGTGTGAAAACTGAATCTAGCTATCATTATTAAAAATACATGGGATATAAAGACATAGGAATAGCCGATAGGGTGCATGAATGTTAAAGAACTACAAATTGTTTGGAGGTCATAAAGGGGCATATTCCACTCCATTTTGGAAAGGTTACATGAAAGGTAATATGATGATGGATAATTTGTGTCTTTGCACCATAGTTATTGGAAGGGACACCATGGGATGGGAAGATCATTGGATCCTAGGATATGTAAAGGTAGAACACTACTACACCAGGCCACATACTGTAGTTTTGAAAGATTTGAAGGTTGAATATTTTGTAGACTTAAGTGGAGAATGGGATAAGTCTTATTGGAACATTATCATCATTCTCACATAGTGGATAAAATTATCTCCTTTCTTGCTCCAATGCAACGAAGAGGCTAGTATCAATGGACATGGACTTTAAATCTTGATGGCAAGTCTTCAGTCAAGTCGGACGATGATCATATAAAATGAGAATCAAAGGCAAAATGACCCTTGAATAAGAATTTGGAAGCTTAAACTTTCATGCAAGTTCAAAACTTTCCTTTGGCTTTTAGGTTAAAATGCTATTATGACAAACATTAGAAGGAAGAAGATACACTTTAAAAATGATAATATATGTCCTAGATTTCATGCAACACCAACAACTTCCATGCACGATATTAGAGATTGTACCTATGTGCAAAAAGTGTGGAGGGCAATACGAAACATCAACTTTACTATGGCTAGTGAAGAACTAAATATCATTTCCTAGAAAGAAGCAAATTTAAAGAAGGACACTCAACACATGCATCAATTCACCATGGTATGTTGAACTGTGTCGACTTCCTACAACAAGGCAGTCTTCGAGCATAAGGAGACATTGGTCAAACAATAGGTCATTTTAATTCATGTTAAAACTAGAATTATTCAGTCATGTTGGAATGATATAACATTCTATTGATGGAGTCAAGGAGTTGAAAGGGAAGCTATGTGTCAACTATATAGGGGTAGATAAAATTTAATATTGATGCAATAACAAAAAAAGGACGGTAGTTGTTTCCATTGTTGGCTGAAACTATAAGGTTCAATGTTTTTATGGAGTGGAAAGACAAGATTTGAAAGATAAATGTTGTGTAATCATAACTTGAAGTTGTTTGTATTGCTTGGAGGCCATAAAGGAGGAAGGGATGCAATATATTCCATTAGAAACTGATAGCATCACATTAGTCTAGGTCATCTCAAAGAAGCCTAAAATATATTGTTAGTTATGTGCACAAGTTTTAAATTTGTAAACACGACCTCAAAACTATATAGTGCATGTAGTATTATCGAGGTCGTTCAAGGAGTAAGGTATTGTTAATCTCAAGTGTGTTACTACCAACAATCTTGATCATTTTACAAAAGTTGTATTTGGTTATGATCATCTAACTAGAAAATTAAACAGAAAAAAATAACTTAAGAGGATTTAGATCAAATTTAGAAGTTCTTAGACATACGACATCCATTCCATTACATAATGTTCAACTACAAAGTTAAACATGCTAATTCACTTGCAAGGAAGGTATCCATCATCATGTACCTTCCGGTGACATGAGACAGTTCTCATCTTCACATAACACTTCTGTCACGGGTTAACAACCTAACTCCACTGTACACCTCAGGCGCCAACGTAAGGCGTACAATAGAGTTAAAGTTTCCCGTCCCTGAGTGGATCAAACACATGAATATATAAATGCACCGAATAAAAAGCTTCCATACATAAACCAAATTGTTCATTACATAGGGGCCCGAAGGCATAGGAGTGCTACAGAAGAAACTTAATACATGAGAAACTAATTACAGAAGAAAAAGATACATAATCTAAGAGTCCAATTTAGCTTTAGCATCCCCATGATAGATCTAATTTTTGTGAGCCAGCATATAGAGTAGCAACATCATCTTCCTTTCATCATGAGCATCATAAGCAGAAGGTACCTATAAAACATATGCAACTGGTACGCGTCAGCACAATATATAAATATATTGTACTGAGTACGCCTCCGCGCCATTTGATTTACCTCTTTTATACTTGGAAATAAGGATAAAAGTAAAATTGGTAGTAATAAGCAAACTACAACAATATATCCATATTAAGGAAGAGTTTATTAACAACACAAACATGTATCTTGTAAGCATATTTCTCCATTATGTCTTCCATGCATTTGCCACCTAAGGGAATAATGCATCCTCACAGCTGCCAAAGAGTATGAGATATAAGGCCTTATGATCTACTACTTAAGAGTTAGATCATTGTACAAACGTGATCTGCTACCAAAGAGAATGATCACTTTCCAAGCACTATGCTACCAAAGAGAATTAGTGCTTTCACATAATGGAACATATATATTATGTTTGCAGGTATTATAAAATTACATATACAAAATTTTAGGCAAATCATCAAAACCATACTATATCATTTCATTTAAGCATCATAAAAATTACATTCATTTCATTCAATATCTTATGCCAAGTGTTCCACTACTCATAGTTCTCAAGCATTAAATATAGTTAAGCTAATAAGAGGTAATGGTGTACCTTCTAATCAGAAGTGGGGAGTCCAGAGATGCTCCTCACTAGTACCTTTGATTTCCTGAAATTATTGGAGATTTGGTATTTATTAGTTATTTTGTTCAAATCACCATTATTCTAAATAATATATAAAAGGCCCTTTTATAGGTTTGGAGTCATGAGAGTTGAGTACGAGTCTTAGAGTATGTATTTGAGTCCAAGATTATTATTGTCACATCAGAGTAGGTTCATAAAATCAGAATCATGGTCTATAGATCATATTAATTAATTATGCACATTTTGGTAGGTCAAGATAGGGAAAGGAGTGATAAATAGGTTTCATTGATAATTGAGCCATAATAAAAGGATCTGATCATTCTATGATGATATAGATGCAAAAAGATGATGATCACATGTTTTTGGTAATTTAAACAGGTTCGAGTATTTTTCCAAATAATTAATCAAGATATAGACAAAAATAAACATGAGTAATTATTCGGGTCAGATTCAGGGTCCAAAGATGCCAAATTCATGATCCTTGCATTTTGCTGATCAAAATGGAGTATTTATTCGTATTTTTCTAACACTCCTATTATTTTTAATGAATTTCCCAAGATTAGGTTATATACTGAAATTTGAGTTAATAAATGAAAACTAGAAAAAGCGTGGACCGTTGGATGACCAGATCCAACGGTCGAGAGCTTGCGCGTGTAGATTACAAGAGATTCAGAATAGATGAGGTGGATAACAGACAACTTACTTGGCGGATTTTGGTTTGTCCACTTGGACACACGTGGAGGGCTGCTACTGGTCCAACTAAGCTCGAGCGGGTCCTTCTCTTCTTGCTCTGCGCTGCAACGCAAGTTGCCAGGTCCAACTCCGGCGAGCCTATGTGATGGTTGTGCTTGTCCTTATGCGAGAATGAGGCTGGGATCACCTTCGTGAGGGAGATCCAAGCTCAGGCGGCTAGCGTGCAGGTCATAGCTCCCCGCGAGACGTTGGGTCGGCTAGAAGTCCGGTGAGCAACACAGTTCACGGAAGATGGAGGAGAGAGCGGGAGCACCAAGTGATTTCAAGGTGGTTCAGGGAGCCGCAGAGGTGGGTGAAGGTGCCCTCAGGCTGGTTGGTGGGTTGATTCGAGGCAAGGGGGTAGGGTGCAGCTTGCCCAGTAGCTCGACGACAGTGAGGTGGAAAGCTTGAGCTCGGGGGAGAGGGATGCTTGTTCCAGGTGAATTGAACCTCGAGGGACGTCAAAGGGAGGTCGGGGAAGGAAATGGTGTGCTTAAATAGAGGTGGGGGTGCGTGAATCGCAAACGCCCAATTGGGCTCTGCGGTGGTTGGAAAACAGGTCACACCGACGAGGTCGTGGAGAGGGGTGCAGTCCTCTCCGGGGGTCGTGTGTGGGGTCATCGGGTTCGTGGAGGTGAGGTGGAGGCAATGCCTCGGTTGGTTGCTCGCGAAGTGGCGTGGAGTGGCGAGGAGTGGTCTGCCCTTGCAAGAGGTAGCTGTAGCCACGTCCTCGCGGGTCAAACGGAGGTAGGGGACGATTTGGTGGCCGTCTGATCCACCCAGGATCCGTGGACGCACCATCTGATGGCCGCGGTTGCTCGGGAGAGGCGACCCATGGATCGCTGACGTCAGAGCCACGTGAGCAAGGAGAGAGAAAGGAAAACTAAGCTTAAATGAATGATATCGTGATGAATAATAGATGAACCTTAGCCAAAACTTGTAAAACATCATAGAGGGAGCTAGGAATGTCCAAATGACATGAAATTTGGACCATAGCTTCACCATAGCATACCCCACATGTTGGTAAAGTTTGGGCTCGAAATTCCAATCTTTGGTTGGCCAATTAAACTTTAGGAGAATTAGGGTTTTGGAATATATTGAAGATTAAAGGAACAAAGTATAAAAGCAGTAGAAAACTCACTTCATCACATCCTACTAACCTTAAAAGAAATTTTATCCTCAAAATTAAATTGGATGAAAGAGGTGAGGAAAATGTTGCTCCATGTCTGCTTGTAGCTCCCAGGTAGCATCTTCTGCACCATGATGGTTCCACTGTACCTTCACCATCGGGATCTGCTTGTTCCTGAGCTCCTTGACCCTAGAGTCGAGAATATTTATAGGTTGTTTTGGATAAGAGAGATTCTCCCGCAACTCAAGCAGCTCGTGATTCAGCACATGACTATCATCCTTCACATACTGCTTCAAGTTGGATACATGAAATGCTGAGGAAGAGCAAGCCGGTAAGCACATTCACCAATGCACTCCAGAACTTCAAAAGGACCCACATATCTCGGACTAAGCTTCCCCTTGTTCTTAGCAATGGCACGGATAGGTCTGATCATCAATAATACATAGTCACCATCATTGAATTGTCTGTCAGACCTGTGTGCATCTGCATATGACTTCTGAAGATCTTGGGCCCGTTTCAACCTCTTCTTGATCAAGGACACCTTATCATCATATAATTGTAACTCCTCAGACTTTAGCATCTTCCTTTCTCCGACTTCATCCCAATGGAGAGGGGATCTACATGGCCTACCATAGAGAGCTTCATAGGGTGGCATATCAATACTAGATTGATAGCTATTATTGTAAGCAAACTCTGCTAATGGAAGGTAGTAATCCCGAGATCCTCCCCAATCTAAGACACATGCTCTGAGAAGATCTTCTAAGATTTGGATAGTGCTTTCTGACTGGCCATCAGTTTGGGGATGATATGCTGTGTTGAAACTCAACTGTGTACCCAGATCATTCTGCACCTGCTTCCATAAATGTGATGTGAACTTTGGATCTCGATCTGAAACTATAAATATTGGTACTCCATGCAGCCATACGATCTCCTTTATATACAACTCAGCAAGCTCATGAACCTTGGCCGTAGTCCACATAGGTAAGAAATGTGCAGACTTGGTCAACCGGTCTACTATGACCCAAACCGCATCATGACCCTTCCTGGTCCTGGGTAGTCCCACCACGAAATCCATGGTGATATTTTCCCATTTCCACTCGGGAATTGGTAAGGGTTGCAATAGACCATCGAGACATTGGTGCTCGGCCTTAATCTTCTGGCAAGTGAGATACTTAGAGATAAACTCTACTATATCATTCTTCATACCTCTCCACCAAAAGTGTCTCTGCGGGTCCTTATACATCTTAGTAGATCCATGATGTATGGAATACTTCGACCCATGTGCCTCTTGCAGGATATGCTTCTTAACCTCCGACTCTTCAGGTACCCACATCCGGTGCTTGTACCTTAGTCCACCGTCCATACCAACACATAGATGTGTCTGGGGCTTTGCCACAAGAGCTGTCATCTCCTCCAAGCTAGGGCTGTTCTTTTGAGATATCAGGAGTTCAGAAAGAAGACTAGGAATAATATTGATATTCACCAAAATAATAGGGCTAGATTCTGCTTGAGATGACCCAGAAGATGAGGTTCTAGATGCATTTATGCACAAATCGACTTCTTACGACTAAGAGCATCAACTACAACATTGGCTTTGCCTGGATGATATGCAATTGTGAAATCATAATCTTTGAGATACTCCAACCATCTTCTCTATCGAAGATTGAGGTCCTTCTGAGTCAAGAGGTATTTGAGACTTTTATGGTCTATGAATATATCAAAAGTAGCACCATACAGATAATGTCTCCAGATTTTGAGAGCATAGACAATGGCAGCTAATTCCAAATCGTGAGTTGGGTAATTGACCTCATTAGGTTTCAATTGTCTAGAGGCATAGGCAACAAATTTACCATCTTGAATGACGACACAACCCATACCCATTTTAGAAGCATCAAAATATATTACAAAGCCATCATTCCCAGAGGGTAGGGTCAAAATAGGAGCAGAAGTCAAGAGAGATTTCAATTCTTGGAAACTAGCTTCACACTCAGGAGTCCAAACAAATTTGGCATCTTTTCTGGTAAGTTTAGTCATGGGTAGGGCTATTTTACTAAAATTAAGGATGAAACGACGGTAATAGCCGGCTAGGCCAAGGAAGCTACGAATTTCAAAAGCATTGGTAGGGGCTTTCCAATCAAGGACAACTAGAACTTTGGCAGGGTCAACAGAAATTTTCCCACCCGAGATGACATTGCCAAGAAACATAACTTGGTCAATCCAAAACTCACATTTAGATAATTTAGCATACAATTTCTGGGCTCTCAAAACATCAAGGACTTTCTGGAGATGTTCACTATGTTGATCAATAGAATTTGAATATATAAGAATGCCATCAATGAAGACCACAACAAAGTTGCCAAGGAATGGCTGGAAGACAGTATTCATCAGATTCATAAACACTCCAGGAGCATTAGTCAAGCCAAACGACATCACCATGAATTCATAATGTCCATATCGAGTTCTGAAAGTTGTCTTTGGAATATCACAATCTTTTACTCGTAATTGATGATAATCTGATCTAAGGTCAATCTTCGAGAACACAGTGGCAGTACGAAGCTGATCAAATAAGTCATCAATTCTTGGGAGGGGATATTTATTTTTAATGGTGGCTTGGTTGATCATGTGATAATCAATACACATTCGCATTGACCCATCTTTCTTTTTAACAAAAAGAACAGGAGCACCCCAAGGAGAAGTACTAGGATGGATGAAGTCTTTATCAAGAAGTTCCTCTAGTTGTTTCTTGAGCTCTTCAAGCTCGGCAGGTGCCATCCTATAAGGTGTCTTAGAGACTGGTGCAGTGCCCGGTGTTAACTCAATTGAGAACTCAATCTCACGACCTGGAGGCAGCCCTGGAAGCTCCTCAAGAAAAATGTCCGGGTAATCTCTCACCACATCCAAGCTCTCTATAGGTCTCACCTTAGGATCAAGCATGGATACAACAACAAGATAGGCTCTACATCCTTTGGTTGTCAAAGTTTCAGCTTTAAGAGAAGAAATCATCATATTTTGGTTTCTTTCTTTTCTCCCGAAAATAGTCAAAGGTTTAGAATTGGGCGCACAAAAGACTACTTTCTTGCCTCGGCAATCAAGCATAACAAAGTTGGAAAAGAGTCAATCCATCCCCAAAATTAGATCAAAATCTTCCATATCAAGAAGAATGAAAGCATATTGAAATTTATGACCACCAAAAGAAAAAGGTAAGGTTTTGGTTTTCTGAAGAGAAGTATAAATTTTTCCACTGGGAGTTGTCACATCCAAGATATAACCTAGATCATTGATCTCTAACTTGAGCATGGAAGCAAGATTTCTAGATATGAAGGTATGTGTTGATCCTAAATCGAATAGGGCCACAACAAGATGATCTTGGAGACATATCATACCTACATTATGATTTTATATGAGATTATGGTTTTCACAGATTTATCACAAAAAAAAGAAAAAAATTAACATTATAACCTTCAATCAGACGGTTGTCATTGGCCTTAGCTTCCTTTGCATCAATCGCAAAGACTCGGCCCTGACGATGTTCTGGCTGGGCCTGGGCTATAGGGATAGCTGGCTGAGCAGGTGGAGCTCCAGGCTGAGGTAATGGGGTAGGACGGTTCTGAGGTGCCCCTGGACCAGATTTGGGCAATTGTACCTCATATGCCCTTCATTCTTACAGTAGTAACACACTGGTTTTTCGAACTTGCATTTTCCTGGGTGTACTCGTCCACAGTTTCTGTACCGGAAATGATTTGATGGTGTTCCCTTAGTTGGTCCTCCTCGGCCTCGACCTCCCCTGTTTGGTCCTCCTCGGTGTGATTGATCTCGATGGTGATTTCCTCCTCCTCTTCCCATGCCGTGGCTGTTAGGCTTCTTCTTATCATTTTCCTTCTCCTTGCCCTTGGTGACGGATGCATCAATTAGACCTAGGTATCCCAAGCTTGGTGTTTTTCTCTTCCCTAAGGTTCTTTGTTGGGTAAGGGCATTGTTGATGGTAACTTCAAAGGTAGGATGGGTAGAGGTGCAAAGGTGAACTTTGATTTCTTAGTTAAGGCCATCTATGAAGTGTTCAATCTTTTCATCTTCATCAAGGTTGCGAGCATGACGCTCTAGGAGTCTAAAGGCCCTAACATAGTCAGCAACAAATAGGTTTCCTTGGTTCAGGTTATTGAACTGTTTCTTCTTCTCCTTCCTAGCAGATATGGGCATGAAACAGTTGGTAAAGATCCCCTTAAACTCCTCCCAACCTATGGGGGCATCTGGAAGTGATCGTGTATGGTAATAGTTTTCCCACCACAGCATCACGGACCCCCTAAGTTGGTAGGTAGTAAAGGTGGCCTTATCTTCCTCAGGACACTTAAGGGCTCTAAAGGCATTTTCAACAGATAGGATCCATGCATCAACTTTATCTAGGACTTCACCAAACTCTTCTCCATGAAAGGTTTCGAGTTTGAGTTTAAGGAAGTCACTAATGGTGGTTTCATGGTTGGTTTTAGAGGATGAGGCACTATTGCTAGTTTCTTTTAGGGCTAGGGCATGCATGCATTCCAACATGACCTTCTTTTGTTCTTCCCAATTGCCTACAGCCTTGGTCTTACTAGGGCGTGATTGAGATTCATCACCAGAGCCATCACTAGACCTTGTTCTCTTGGACCTAGTTTTTGGAGGCATCAACAAGTTCGTATAAATGATAGTTTAGAGGTTTATTTGAGATAGATCATAATGCAACCAATAAGGATTTAGCAATAATGGCAGGTATTTTTTTTCATATCTTTTAGTTGTTCCCATTTCTCCTAATCTACCCACATAATAGAGAGAGTATATCATTGATCATGGTCATGAGAGAGAAAGTAGATGAGAAGCCTAGTGTATATTATTCATTAAATAGGTTGGTTGGGGGTAGTCCTTAATTGAGAAAAGATGAGAGGAAAGATTTTTCTAAGGTAAGGGTGCCCACTTTAACAATAATTGCGTTAGCTAGGCAGATAGCTTGTGGCGGAAACCCTCGCACCGTGAAAATGGATGGGGAGAGTGATTATGTCAGAACCGTTCACAAGGTACCCTTCTAGACACCTCGATAATTTACTGCTAAATGTGGGTTACCCTAGGTCTAGGTAAGGTTACTAATTATTTGATACACCTATATTGATTCATGTGCCTGCTCTGATACCATCTGTCACGGGTTAACAACCTAACTCCACTGTACACCTCAGGCGCCAACGTAAGGCGTACAATAGAGTTAAAGTTTCCCGTCCCTGAATGTATCAAACACATGAATATATAAATGCACCGAATAAAAAGCTTCCATACATAAACCAAATTGTTCATTACATAGGGGCCCGAAGGCATAGGAGAGCTACAGAAGAAACTTAATACATGAGAAACTAATTACAGAAGAAAAAGAAACATAATCTAAGAGTCCCATTTAGCTTTAGCATCCCCATGATAGATCTGATTTTTGTGAGCCAGCATATAGAGTAGCAACAACATCTTCCTTTCATCATGAGCGTCATAAGCAGAATGTACCTATAAAACATATGCAATTGGTATGCGTCAGCACAATATATAAATATATTGTACTGAGTACGCCTCCACGTCATTTGATTTACCTCTTTTATACTTGGCAATAAGGATAAAAGTAAACTTGGCAGTAATAAGCAGACTACAACAATATATCCATATTAAGGAAGAGTTTATTAACAACACAAACATGTATCTTTTAAGCATATTTCTCCATTATATCTTCCATGCATTTGCCACCTAAGGGAATAATGCATCATCACAGCTGCCAAAGAGTACAAGATGTAAGGCCTTATGATCTACTACTCAAGAGTTAGATCATTGTACAAACGTGATCTGCTACCAAAGAGAATGATCACTTTCCAAGCACTATGCTACCAAAGAGAATTAGTGCTTTCACATAATGGAACATATATATTATGTTTGTAGGTATTATAATATTACATATACAAAATTTCAGACAAATCATCAAAACCATACTATAGCAATTCATTTAAGCATCATACAAATTACATTCATTTCATTCAATATCTTATGCCAAGTGTTCCACTACTCATAGTTCTCAAGCATTAAATATAGTTAACCCAATAAGAGGTAATGGCGTACCTTCTAATCAGAAGTGGGGAGTCCAGAGATGCTCCTCACTAGTACCTTTGATTTCCTGAAATTATTGGATATTTGGTATTAATTAGTTATTTTGTTCAAATCACCATTATTCTAAATAATATATAAAAAGGCCCTTTTATAGGTTTGGAGTCATGAGAGTTGAGTACGAGTCTTAGAGTATGGATTTGAGTCCAAGATTATTATTGTCACATCAGAGTAGGTTCATAAAGTCAGAATCATGGTCTATAGATCATTTTAATTAATTATGCACATTTTGGTAGGTCAAGATAGGGAAAGGAGTGATAAATAGGTTTTATTGATAATTGAGCCATAATAAAAGGATCTGATCATTCCATGATGATATAGATGCAAAAATATGATGATCACAGGTTTTTGGTAATTTAAACAGGTTCGAGTATTTTTCCAAATAATTAATCAAGATATAGACAAAAATAAACATGAGTAATTATTCGGGTCAGATTCAGGGTCCAAAGATGCCAAATTCATGATCCTTGCATTTTTTGATCAAAATGGAGTATTTATTCGTATTTTTCTGACACTCCTATTATTTTTAATGAATTTCCCAAGATTAGGTTATATACTGAAATTTGAGTTAATAAACAAAAACTAGAAAAAGTGTGGACCGTTGGATGACCAGATCCAATGGTCGAGACCTTGCGCGCATAGATTACAAGAGATTCAGAATAGATGAGGTGGATAACAGATAGCTTACTTGGCGGGTTTTGGTTTGTCCACTTGGACACACGTGGAGGGCTGTGACTAGTCCAACTAAGCTCGAGTGGGTCCTTCTCTTCTTGCTCTGCGCTGCAACGCAGGTTGCCAGGTCCAACTCTGGCGAGCCTGTGTGATGGTTGTGCTTGTCCTTGCGCAAGAATGAGGTTGGGATCACCTTCGTGAGGGAGATCCAAGCTCAGGCGGCTAGCGTGCAGGTCGTAGCTCCCCACAAGACGCTGGGTCGGCTAGAAGTCCGGCGAGCAACACAGTTCGCGGCGGATGAAGGAGATAGCGGGAGCAGTAGGTGATTTCAAGGTGGTTCAGGGAGCCGCAGAGGTGGGTGAAGGTGCCCCGAGGTTGGTTGGTGGGTTGATTCGAGGCAAGGGGGAAGGGAGCAACTTTCCCAACAGCTCGACGACGGCGTGGTGGAAAGCTTGAGCTCGGGGGAGAGGGATGCTTGTTCCAGGTGAATTGAACCTCGAGGGATGTCAAAGGGAGGTAGGGGAACGAAATGTTGTGCTTAAATAGAGGTGGGGGTGCGTGAATCGTAAATGTCCAATTGGGCTCCGCGGTGGTTGGAAAACAGGTCACACCGACGAGGTCGTGGATAGGGGTGTAGTCCTCTCCGGGGGTCGTGTATGGGGTCATCGGGTTCATGGAGGTGAGGTGGAGGCAATGCCTCAGTTGGTTGCTCGTGAAGTGGCGTGGAGTGGCGAGGAGTGGTCTGGCCTTGCGCGAGGTGGCTGTAGCCACGTCCTCGCGGGTCAAATGGAGGTAGGGTACGATTTGGTGGCCGTCTGATCCGCCCAGGATCTGTGGACGCGACATCTGATGGTCGCGGTTGCTAGGGAGAGGTGACCCGTGGATCGCTGATGTCAGCGCTGTGTGACCAAGGAGAGAAAAAGGAAAACTAAGGTTAAATGAATGATATCGTGACAAATAATAGATGAACCTTAGCCAAAACTTGTAAAAAATCATAGAGGGAGCTAGGAATGTCCAAATGAAATGAAATTTGGACCATAGCTTCGCCATAGCATACCCCACATGTTGGTAAGGTTTGGGCTCGAAATTATAATCTTTGAGTGTCCAATTAAACTTTAGGAGAATTAGGGTTTTGGAATATATTGAAGATTAAAGGAACAAAGTATACAAGCATTAGAAAACTCACTTTATCACAACTCCCATGTCTATGTTCAGATTCAAATGCAACCTTGGATCCTCAACCTTCTCCAAATAATCTCAAGGTGAAGATTTTTTTTCAAGATATCTACTCCATAGTCCTTCATAAATCCTCCTGAATCACTTAAAGAAGCATAAAACATGCATATGTGATGACCAGTGAAGCATACAAACAATAAAACATCATAGAATCTCTTGGAGAAGAAAACTAACTAGCATTAGATACAAATTATGATTTAACATGAGTAACAGCATGAGAGATACTCTTTCATACCTGAGAAAAAGGGTTCTACTCATACATGATGAAGAAATGCAAGTGCATCTCACAATTTTTAGAGTTTTTCATGACTAGAAACAAGAAAGCTAAGAGAAATCAAAGAGAGAAGTGGGAGGAGTAAAAATCTAGCTTGAGGAAAAAGTTCTACCCTTACAACTTCTCCAACCCAGACTTTCTTCCCTCCTGAGAAGCATTACTGGAGTAGAGAAGATCTACTACTCTTGGAGAAGAAAGGAGAACAAAATGATAAAGAAAGAAGGTTCTCTCCCAAGAAACCTCTCCGTCTTCCCTAAAATCACCTCCCTTTTGCTCTACCACTTTCTGTGGTTGTCAAGTGATCCAAATGATGAGTCATAACTGCCCCTTATGGAAGGCCTCATCTTAAAAATGAGGGGCAGTTCTTTTCAAAATCTATAGAACTGACAAAATACACGTCGTGTCTTTTAGAAGACATGTCGTTTCGCTCAGTGTAACTGTCGAGTGAAATGTTGTCTACGAACAGTGCATGGTGTGTCATTGATAGGACATGTTGTGTAGATATAACCTGGAGTCGACTTGGGTAGACAACATACATCCTGTGTTAATAAACACACACCGTGTCCTTTGACAGAACTAAGAATCTCAGCTTTTGAACATGCGAACAGACCCTATTTGGTAAATGATATGTTGTGTCTTTTGTTATGCCGCTGGGGACAAAATCCTATGGAAACTTGCATGTCGTGTGTTAATTAACACACGGTTTGTCTTCTTCTTGGTCACTAAGGATTGCCCTTCCAGGAATGCTACACATTGTGCGTAAAATAACACTCGACGTGTTTTCTTTAGGATCAACTCTATATCTAGTATAAATAATTGGGGAATCCAACTTAGTTCATATTTGGGTTGGATTAGCTTTGTTTCATCGTCTTTATTGTGTACATGTGATTACAGTCATGTAACGACTAAAATAACTAAAAAATTGGCAAACAAAGTATGAATAGAGGCAAAATGTAGAGCAAAATGAACTGAATTTCTGTGTGAAGGTGTGCAAGAAGTATATACGAAATTTGCACATCAAATATCTTGCCCATGTAAATCATAAAAGTAGGTACCCGTTATGGAAGCAACAACTATGGGAAGTGGAGATAACTCATACACATCATGAATGAAATAGGCAAGACGATGGCTTTGTGAAACATAACTTTAAGAAACTTGTCCATGATATGCCTAATGGTAATCCTCCACCAACCATTAGGCATATATTTATGAAATCTAGTGTAATGGTAGTAGGACTACCCATTTTTATCTTGCAACAGTACATAGTGTCATTTCTAGTTTTGAGCTTAGTGCTTTTGTTTTGGTTCTTGTATTAGCTTATATAGTCAATTTCTAGTGTAGTTCCCCTAATTACTTTTTCTTGCCTGATTGCTAGTGTATTGTTTCTATTTTCTTATTTATCTAGTTGTCCCCTAGTTTGCTAAGTAGAATTTCCTTATCATGGCAGTTGCTAGTGTCAACTCTTGACCTTGTTTATTGATTTAGTATAATTTCTTTCTTTAATTTTCTTAGTTGATTACCCTTAACTTTCTAGGATTGACGTTGGTTTGTTTATAGCATATTTCAATTTCTTGCTCACTTAGTGTATTCCAAAATCAAAGATCAAACTGTTGAATCCTAATCTCCACAACTAGAAACCTAGGATAAGATAATATCTAGTTCCCTCTCTCTTACTTGGGTTGGACCCAGACCTGCCACGCCTATACTACTCTCAAGCTCATGTGCTTCCATAATTCTATAAGATAATTTCAACAAGGTTTATAAATATTTAAAGACCTAGGCGTGTTCCTAAGACATGTATATTCATGTCAACTGGTCAGGGGTCCTATGGATCCACCAAGGGTAAAAAAAGGTAGAGTTCCCAAAGGATGAAGATACATGGAATTTATCAAAACTATATCCATGTATATCACAATTCCACCCTGGATACACATGTAATAGAACTAAAAAAACAAAGTACAAAACCCAACAAACTTAGACACAACCAACGTTTCTCTCTGTCACATACCATTGGACCATCAGTCTCTTCTGAGCCCAAAACAAAACTTGTGGATGTTAAGGTATACAAACCTCTCACACCCCCACATATTGAAAAATATATGCTCTATGCATCTTGTACCAATTCATAGATTTCTACAAGATTAACTCATTTTTGTATCTACCCTAATGACCTAGGGAAATAGATCTCAACTCATGGCACTACATGTGATAACCTAGATTTTTGAGTTTTAATGCCTAATACAATTTTTTTTGAGAGAAAAACATTCTATGTAGAGGACAAATACCAAATTAAGGAATTGGTAATTATGCAAAACATGGATTCCTTCACCCAAATTAGGTGATTTGAGATATGATAGAGGACTATGATGCCTAATTTAATCAAACTGTGAATTAATACCCTTACTAATTGATTGCGATCTCATGAGACTAATCATTCATTTAGTGATCCAGTGAGTAGTGAACTAATTTCTTTTGAGGAATTATGTACATATGAATCAATGTTAGAGTTTGATGTCAAATAAATACATATTGAAGTTTTAGATCTTTGGTAGATTCGGCTAATATACAACTCAAATCTTAATAAGGAAACTTATACCATCATGGATTAAAGTTAGATAAGATTCTATATGCTTATTTCCTTTGTCTTTCTTTTGTCTATCTATCTATCACATAACCTTATGAGGCTCTAGACATCAAATCTAGATCTATTCTCTCTTCTAGACTGATGGATATAAAATATGAGAAAAATATTCTTGGAACCCTAATACCACTTGGAAACTAAGTATGGGCTCTGATCTGATTATGATGCTGAAATAATAGGTCTTTCTTCATTAATGACTAGTTACATGCTTTAATCTCATATTAATTTTAGAAAATAGATAAAGCATTAGAAAATTATGAAAATTGAACCAGACCTAATTTATGACATATAAAATAGTAGAAAAATATCATAGACAAGTTTAGGTTAGTTTGAACCTTAGATTTGACCTAAACCCTAATTTTGGACCTAAAATACCTATAATATAATGAATATTTATTAATGATGATTAATTGTTATTAATCAGGTGATGACCTGAGATGTAGATGATCCATAATACAAATAGGAATCTCTGAACTCAGGTACGTGGATATAATTATATGACTAGATTTGCTGGATGTTAAATATATGTACTTGCTTGCTTGTATTTGAAATACATTGTTGGATGTAGATGTATGTATATTGACAATTTTCTGCCTTGAACATAAAAGAGAGGATAAATGAAATGTAGTTACTAGTGGTGATCATTAAACTCCCTATTAGAGAGGGAAAGCTTTAATGTTGACTAGCACCTCCCTAGAGTACACGGTATACGGGGAAATCCCTAGAGTACAAGGTACAAAGGAAAGCGCCCACCATTTATGTTTGTGCTAAGTCCACCATAGTAATGCATATTCATTCTAAATGTGACTAATAACTTGGGATTACCTGATTCTCTATCTTAAATAATGTTTCCTTTCTCTTTCTTCAATTTCAAGTATTTTATATGACAGCATAGTATAGCTTTTAATTCCACGTACCAACTTTTGTTGATGTTTTTATTTCTCGTATTTTCTAGGTCCAGAGCTAGAATGGGATAAAGGATTAGGATGTGAGCAAGTTGTACATGTTGTAGCTATTGTCTAAGATCCTAGATAGCATACATGTTCATAGATTGTATAATTTTCATGCAATATGTAACTGTAAATCATTTTGTAATAATTTATTTTCTAATATAAATGTTGAAAGATGAGGAAACCAATAGGGTTTGGAGAAATCAAAAATCCTGGGATGTCACAGTTGGTATTAGAGCATGAACAATAGCTACACCTAACAATTTCTCACCATGAAACATAAAACTAAATTTCACCTTTCATTTCAATCCCTAGAAACATAACAAGTTGTTCTATGAGAACTATGTTTGACTTAGCCTCTAGTTTAGAACCTAGATGTTCGAGAACTAGGTTTAGACAAGTGTCTGAAACCCTTTCCATATAGAGCTCATATGTATTGGGTAGCTACACTAGTCTACATCTCGTTATCACCATTTCACTAGGTGGCATAGCACTAGACTATCTATTGTGTGTGGGACACTCATTTTGCTGATTTGGTTTTGTTTTTCCAATCGGCTCGAGCCTCAACAGTTTTCTCTGATGTCTTCTTTCTCGGAGAAAAACAAACTGTATAATATTTTATTAAATATATGTAAATATAAAATGTGTCCCTCACACTAGAGAGTAGTTAGTGTACATGCAATCTAAGTGAAAGGGAGTGACATCAGTCTAGAAGAGAGAATAGATCTAGATTTGATGTCTAGAGTCTCATAAGGTTATGTGATAGATAGATAGACAAAAGAAAGACAAAGGAAATAAGCATATAGAATCTTATCTAACTTTAATCCATGATGGTATAAGTTTCCTTATTAAGATTTGAGTTGTATATTAGTCGAATCTACTCTTAGAGGATCTATGCTAAGTTGAGATGATGAAAGTACATTCCCTTTTCCTACCTAAGATAAGCTAAGTTAAGATAGAGATGAGTGTTCATGAGCCTCAAGCTCTTATAAAAGGAGGATGTCTAGTGGTAGGATGAGATATGTGGTGAACTCCAGAGAGCGTAAGACCCATAGGGAGAAGGTCATAGGACCTAGCCTCCAATATATGAGATATGTGTTTAAAAAAAATGTCCTACACTAGATTACTCTTGAGTGTTGAGTTGAGTCCTTATGCATGATTCAAATCTATATGTGAGAATTGGGTAAAAGAAAAGGATGGGTAGATGACCCATATGATAAAGTCAATCCTTTGGCTGAGTTAGGTCCTAGCTGGAGTGACATATTTTGTGAATCTCATCATTAGTTCCAAGTGAGGTAATATATGAATTCTAGTTATGAGAGTATGATTCTTTGTGCAAAAGATACTCAAAATACATGTTCTCCCTTCTTCTCTTTCTTAATATATGATGATAGAAACCTCACTTGATCTATATAGATGATTTATATATGAGGAGTCACTCATATAAGCTTGACCTATTCTATATTCCCCCCTATATCAAACATGTAGTACCAAAGATTGAAATCATGATAAGTTTGACTTTAAAATATTCTCTTCCCCTTCATATGAAATACGAAAGATATGATGCTGAGATCATGGGATAAACATAGTATATTCCATTTTTCCCTTACATAATACATGCAAGACATAAAAAATTGAACTCATGAACTTGTATAAAGATATTTTTGGATCATAGGTTATATGATCAGAAATTAGTTGTAACTTGGATCCTTCTCAATGTATGCTTCTAAGTTGAGTATGAATATCACACCATAGGGTGAAACCCTAATGGTCAAACATGTTACGTAAGCCCTTCTTAAGTAGAAAAAAAAATTCTAATATCAAGGATGAAGATAAATCTCCTCTAATGCTGAAATCATTGTAAGATGTTCATGATGTTAGATTTGAATGATCTGAATACCATGGCATAAACAAATTCCTCTTGAACTTTAAAAAGTATGAACAAAACATGTACCCTTAGGGGTGATGTAATCCTAAGATATCATAATGTCATGTTATGGTTAAGTGATGCTTCCACATATATATAAGGTGGGGTGGACACACCCAAGAATCTCTAGACCCTAAGCTGACAACTTAGAATGCATGCAATTATGGTGGTCTTAGAATCTAAGCAATGATGAAGTATATGAAGTTGAACTCCTAAATAGCCTCTTAAGGATGAGATTGGTTGAATTTCGGGGACAAAATTCTAAATAAGGTAGCGTGAATGTGATAACCTATATTTTTGAGTTTTAATACCTAATACAATTTTTTTGAGAGAAAAACATTCTATGTAGAGGACAAATACCAAATTAAGGAATTGGTAATGAAAATCATGGATTCCTTCACCCAAAATAGGTGATTTGAGATATGATAGAGGACTATGATGCCTAATTTAATTTAATTGTGAATTAATACCCTTACTAATTGATTAAGATCTCATGAGACTAGTCATTCATTCAGTGATCCAGTGAGTAGTGAACTAATTTCTTTTGAGGAAATATGTACATATGAATCAACGTTAGAGTTTGATGTCAAATAAATACATATTGAAGTTTTAGATCTTTGGTTGATTTGACTTATTGAGATCAAGAATTATACTAGGATATATTAACTTTTTCTCACACGAGCCTAGTTGTACATATCTGATAGTCTCCTAGATCCGAGAACTAAGGAGCAGGTGGTCAAGAAGGTTGCCACAATTTGGACTCTTGATGAACTAGTCATCGCGATGTTCCTGCATAATCTACAGAAGTCATTGTGTTTCACGTTGATCAGCATAACACCAGACGACTCCACCTCCATGACCAAAGACAGAGAGGAAGGCCTTTTGCAGCGTTATAGAACAACCTTGAGTTCCCCAGCCTCTGAGGTGCATCCGGTACACTAGATTCCTCATCCCCACCTCCAACATCCATCACAGGCCATCATCTCATGCCATGGTGTCAACACAATCCAACAGCTTCCGTAGCCTTCTTCCAGTAGGTTGCCATAGAGTGATCTCCCTAAACGTAGACTCCATCATGACAAAGAGGAAGATGGTGTCGGGCAGGATATCTTGGGCGTCTCCACCCAATTTTCAGGCAAGAGACTGTGAAGAGGAAGAGAAACCTGAGGTGGATCACCCATGCCAAAGCAGTTCCTAGCAGTGGCGCTCAAGGAAATGGGCGGAACTGGATGCACACAAAGGGAAAGGATGCCACAGATAGAATAATGTTGAGTGAGGAGTAAGATCAGAGTCCTTGCGCCTCTTTTCAGTAGTGGCAATAGTCACCATCGACGGCGAACAATGTAGACCACCACTCAGAGGGCGAGCTTGGTCCAGGTTCCCTTTCAATAGCCAATGCCCAAATCCGTGAAGCTCTACCCTGCTGCATCTGCAGGGCAATCTCCAACCGCAACGGTGAGGCTCCCTTTTGCCTACCAACCTCCCCCGCCGCCAAAGGCCGGCCCAAAGCGGTGCTCCATGGCGGCAAGCTTAGGTTGCTGAGGTGCTAGATCCAGCCATCTACTAGGATCAAAATTGGAAGATCATCCCAAGGAGCCAAGGCATCAAAAGTTCTCCTGGATCTGGACTTCACTGCAATGACACGCTTGCAGATGACAGAGTTCTCACACAGTAGTAGCGCTGGCGATTCCAATCGTCCCTATGAAGATGTCGATCTCGCCTGGCCCGAGAACGCAGAGGGGCAGCCAGACTGGTCGAGTACCCAATTCAAATGAACCATGTCAGGCTATCAAATAAACTGGTCAGCTCCTAAGAAAACCAGCCCAGGGACATGAGCTGTGGAGCTAGTCCTACCAACATGGACCAATCAAGTGTCGCCACCTCAAGTAATGGCAAGGTAAAATACTCATAATATCCAGAAAATGACTTATTCTTAGAAAATGCCTTAAAAATAGACCCCTTGGCCAATAAACCTCCCCAAAATACCCCTAGACTCACAAAATGATCCCCTATATTACTATACCCTTAGTTCTGGATTTTGAAGCACAACTGTTGATGATATTCAATTTAGGGTGAAATGCTTCTTTTGGGTTCATTTAATTTATATAATTAGCAAATGATGGATATAAAATACGAGAAAAATATTTTTGGAACCCTAATACCACTTGGAAACCAAGCGTGGGCTCTGATCTGATTATTATGCTGAAATAATAGGTCTTTTTTCATCAATGACTAGTTACATGCTTTAATCTCATATTAATTTTAGAAAATAGATAAAGCATAAGAAAATTATGAAAATTGAACCAGACCTAATTTATTACATATAAAATATTAGAAAAATATCATAGACAACTTTAGGTCAGTTTGAACCTTAGATTTGACCTAAACCCTAATTTTGGACCTAAAATACCTATAATATAATGAATATTTATAATGATGATTAATTGTTATTAATCAGGTGATAACTAGAGATGTATATGATCTAGAATACAAATAGGAATCTCTAAACTCAGGTACGTGGATATAATTATATGACTAGATTTGATGGATGTTAAATATATGTACTTGCTTGCTTGTATTTGAAATACATTGTTGGATGTAGATGTATGCATATTGAAAATTTTCTGCCTTGAACATAAAAGAACATAAATGAGGATAAATGAAATGTAGTTACTAGTGCTGCTCATTAAACTCCCTATTAGAGAGGGAAAGCTTTAATGTTAACTAGCACCTCCCTAGAGTACATGGTATACGAGGAGATCCCTAGAGTACAAGGTACACGGGGAAGGGCCCACCATTTATGTTTGTTCTCAGTCCACCATAGTAATGCATATTCATTCTAAATGTGATTAATAACTTGGGATTACCTAATTCTCTGTCTTAAATAATGTTTCCTTTCTCTTTCTTCAATTTTGAGTATTTTATATGCCAGCATAGTATAGCTTTTAATTCCACGTACCAACTTTTGTTGATGTTTTTGTTTCTCATATTTTCTAGGTCCAAATCTAGAATGGGATAAAGGATTAGGATGTGAGCAAGTTGTACAGGTTGTACCTATTGTCTAAGATCCTAGATAGCATACATGTTCATAGATTGTAGAATTTTCATTCAATATGTAACTATAAATCATTTTGTAATAATTTATTTTCTAATATACATGTTGAAAGCTGAGGAATGTTGTTGAGAAATGTTATGGTTGTATGTTCATGTATGCGTATTATGCTTCCGCATCACTCTCTGATATGATTGGATGATGTTTTTGGATTCTGACATCTCATTCCCAATAGGTTTTGGAGAAATCAAAAATCCGGGGACGTCACACTGCATTATTAGGGTTACACTTGATTAGTTAAGATAATCACTCATGTTTTATTTATATCAAACACTTAAAACAATAACTCAAAGAGATATGACTGATATATTAATCAAGTCTAACATCTATAAAAGATGCAAAACTTATTTACATATTTTAGACGACTAGATATGGATAAAAGTAACCATCTTTGGTCAAGGCCCAACACATCATTCTTGGCAACAAAAGGCCAAACATATCAAACTCGATCAAAATAAGACCCAACATATTAATGTTGGATCTAGGGCTCTATATGGGGGTGAATAGAGCTTCAAATTCTCACAAGATAAGTTAGAACTTCAAATTATATCAATCAAAACGAAATTCTTAAGGGAAATTTTAAATCCTAACTAAAAAAGCATAGAAAGGATGAGAAAAATTGAAACAAGCACTTAGACAAGGTGGTTTAGAGTGGTTCCACTTTCCAAACTAGGAGAGAGTCAATCCACTACCTAGAGAGGTCAACCTCTAGGACTTTGCAATCTGTGTATACTTATATTCCATTCATAAGAGATACAAGGAGACCACCAACATCCAAGGACTTACCTATTCATGACAAGAGTCTTCCACCTACACAAGGACTTAACCACTTGATCAAGATGTCTTCCTCCCTCAACAAGGACATACCCACACTTGCTTCAAGTCTTTGGCCTTGGAGGAATTCGCCCACTTTTCTTAAATCTTGGCCTTGCCCTTCTCCTTCACTTAGAGAAGATCTTCCCCTCTTCTTCAATTGAAGAATAATAGCAACAACTTCACCTTAACTCAGTGTATCTTTCTTCACCTATGCTTCTTTGAGAAAAGGGATAGGAAAGACGGAATGGAATGAGAGCTTTACAAGCACAAGGAAGTAGTTGTCTTGCAACTGGCCTAACTCACTCAATCACAAAATTCTTTGTAAATGAGAGAGAGAAAGGGGATGAAGGAGTTGCAACACACTCAAGTATAGCAAGGACTTCGAATAGCATGAATGAGCAAACTTGGAATGAACTCCAAGGGGTCCTATTTATAGATGGGAGTGTTCCCTTGAGTGTGTGACATGATTTTACCGTGCGTATAACGCAAGTGCATGCGTCAAGGTAGTATAGGCCTTTGTGAGGCCTGAGTCGAACTCAGGGACACTAAATTATCGATAGACTACTACTAACTAGTTGCGATCAGCTAAACCGATTAAAAGAGTTTGAGAGTTGTTGTAAAAACAAAAGAAAATAAAATAAAATAAAGCAATCGATTAAGGGTTTAGTTTAATCAATTCAAGTGGAGATCTTTAGGATTGTGGTTTCACCGTGGGTTTTCATTGTATGAATTTCCATATAATAATTCAGGTTCATCTCTCGATCCGGGTAGTGGCCTGTAGTCAGAATTGCCCACTATCGTGGTACAATTCTCTACCTATGTCTAGGTCGGTTCCACCGTCGTAATAACCTATACCCTAAACTAGGTGCATTAGAATTGACCTCTGGGTTTCCACCATTAACCGTACATCACCTTGTTCAAGGGATTTGTTAATTAATGTGAATTTCGTCTCTTTTCAACCGTTAATTCTTCTTTCAAAGTAATTAAAGGCATTAGATTATCATTATGGTGATCAAGAATAAAAAAATAATTGAGAAAACGAAATCATACCATGGATTCAAGAGATAAATGATGAATTACTATGATAAAAATGTCATACAATGCTTCCCCGGGCTACTCCCGGTCCTAAAGATAAAGGGGATTAGCCCCGCATGTTCATCTCAGAGCAAAATATGGTAGAGAAAAGGGGAAACATGGAGAAAAACGTGAATAAGTAATAAAACCCCTAAACGGAGAAGATCCAAGCATTCCTTGACGTAGAATGTGCGATCTAAAGCCTTTCGGCGGTGGAAAACGTCTTCTTCGGCTTCCGGACTGGCTGGGGCGTGCTTCTGGGCTCCGCTCTGCTCTCCCCACCTTCTCGGGACGTGTACAGTGGCTAATGACATGATACCCTGCTCTTGGCCACCGTCATTAGGTATAATCACCGAGTTAGGTTGCAAAAATATCACAGCCATCGGATTTAGATCGATATGAAAGAAACTTGCATCTGACGGTGTTGATACCATCGACGCGGGTCGATGGTATCGACTCTGCGTGATATCGGCAAGTCTTCTTTTCTTTTTGTTGTTGCGCCTGATGCTAACTCGATACCATCGACGAGGGTCAATGGTATCGACACCCTTAGGCGTCGGTTTTATCCCTTTTCCATCATTGAAACTCCACGTGTCGATAGTATCGACATTTGGGTCGATAGTATCGACTATCTGCTCGCCAGCAACCTGATGATAACTCGATACCATCGACTCCCTATCGATGGTATCGACTTTGAGCTGCTCCTTGTGGTTGGCTGCCTGTGGCTCTGTCGATAGTATCGACAGCCGTCGATGGTATCGACAACTATAGATATGCGTTTTTCCTGAAATTACAACACAAAACCACATAAGCCGAGATAAAACCTATTATTGTAATCATTTATTCTCAAAACAATAAAATAAAGGAGATTTGACACTGAGAAGGGTCATAGACTAAAGTAAATGAATTATGCAATATTAACCACCAAAATGACCAATAAATGCATAAAACACAAGCAAAACAAGTCTATAAATGCGACTCAAAATCATCGCATGAAACTCCCCTAATCTTGAACATTGCTCATCCTCGAGCAACTAAACTTTAGAATAGAATTGCGAGGGTTAACTAGAGAACATATCATCACAACAAACATCACCATATGATCCCCGCCAGACCTTCACATTCTGGCCCTTGCTAACCACATAATGATAATTACCATAAAGGCGACAATAATCATACATAAAAGGTATTTACCTCAAAATTGATGAACACTATCATATAAGGCAGTTAACATAATAAAATTCTCCAGTTCAGACTCGGTGCATCTTGTGATCTCCATTCTACATTGCTCACCCTAACTACCATCTACATGGAAGCATCTCTCCTGCTATTAACGAGTGAGGGGAAAATCACAGTGGCCTACCAATTCGAGCAACGGGTGGATGGAATAGGTGGCTAGTAGAAGAAATGGAAGCATTATACGGTTTTAACATGCACAAAATAAAAATGACCTAAATGATGCATATGCAAGTGAAAAAACCCTAATGCCTACATTTTGGTGGAATGATGCATGCACTATCATCCCGTCTCAAGGTGAGATGGAATATCTAAAAAAACTAATTCATGTACTTATTCTTCTTAAAATACAGTGAGAACATGTTCCTTTCTCCCTCTCATTCTACTGGCTTCTCAATACTTTTTTTCTTCTTCTTTTTTTTTCAAAATTTTTTTTCAAGCCTTTATTTTCATAGCTGACAACTAATTATTTGTCGGGCTCACTTATTGCTGCATAACTTATATATTTGAAGCATTCAGAAGGTATGGAACAAGTTCATCACTTTTATGTTTCAGAAGACATAAGATGCATGATGTACTATATGCACAAAAGATGTGAATGCAACTACACATGATAGTTATGCAAATAAATGACACACACCTAAGGATATGTGCATGTATAACTAGTCTATCTTTTTTTCTTTTTTTCATTCAAAAATATGAGAAAAAAGTTGTAATGAAAGACCTATCTACATGGAATGCAATCAAAGAGATTAAAACCGTAATGCACTTCCAGTTCTTAAGGTGGATTATGAAAGCAATGGGGTGGATAGATCACAAGACTAATTGACCGAACCTTTGAAAATTGTTATGTATCCCTCCTTACTGACCTGTGTAGTAATTAAGAGGTTTTTTCTCTCTTATTTCAAATTAAAGTCTCATTATCATTTGGTCAATTTAGGCTCAAACAACCAATTCCGTTCACTTTTCATGAATCATGGGAATGTTTAGTTGTGATTTTCTATTTTAGAATTGACAAACCCAATTATTTCCTTAAGTTAGGTGCTCAAAGTTTAACAACACAAGCTTGCAAAAACACTAAAAAAATTTAAATTTGCCCCTAATTCCCAAGTACAAGCAATGAGATGAGACATGACTTAAAACATACACAATTTTACTAGATAGAGTGTGGATCCTACAAGCAACTAAGAACTACAAGAAATAAATGACAAAAGACAAAACAATAAACTTAAAAACTGAGAAAACTAAAAGATAGAGTTGTTCCAACTCCCCCCCCAAGCTTGAATTCGACTATGGCCTCATAGTAAAAAAAAACCTTAAAAGGTGGAACAGTGATACCGATCATTCTTTCGGAGGAGGCGGGTACTGCTGGGCCGTGGGGTCCCAAGATGGGTACTGCCCCTGAAAGCTCAGATAATACTGGGGCATTGGTGGAGGTTGTGGATACCCCAAAAATAATTCTCGCTCCATTAATGATCATAGAAGGGCTTCTGCTGCATCTCCATCCTATGCAACCTATCATGGATGTGTTGTTGGTTGTCAAGGAGGATTCGCTCATTCTCGAAAATAGCCCTCTGGTTATCTAGCAGCCGGTTCGTCGTATCCTGAATACCAGCATATGAAATTGTATGCTACAGTTGGGTGTGTTGGATCTCTTGCATCATTGTATACATCCCCTACATAGAATAGACATCCTCTCCTTGAGGAGAGGGCTGAGGTGGCAGAGGCTGTGAAGATGAAGATGCACCCGGATGCATGCGGGGACGCTTCCTAGGTGCCACTCGTGCACGAAGAGGGGTGAAAGCCTCCTCTTCCTGTTCATGCTCGTCACCTTCGTCATTGTTGTCATCATCACCACCATCTTCATTGGAGTCATCAATGGCAATGACAGGCCATCAGAAATGCTGAGCACCCTTGATGTTGAAGACGGGGTCTGGAAGTGAACACTCTTGATATGCGTGATTAACATGGCAATGTGCATATGCCAGGCCATCACAAAGCAGGATGAGGATGGAGCGATGCAGATGTTGTAGGTTGACCCTGCTCCTGTTGGAGAGGGGAGTAAGCTGGGAGAAATTTAACCCAAGATAGTGGGCCAGCGGTGTGATGAGACCTCCAAACTGGATTGGAGCCTTCCGCGTACTCCTCTTTACAGCCAACACGCACGTCAAAAAAAATGTGCCCCAATTACACTCTTCTCGCTTCAGCAACTTGTGCAGGAAAAACAAATCTGTCTCTTGAAACTTGCTGAGAGATAGGTCACCCCGAGCGAACAAGGTGGTGCAGAGCATGCGGCGAAGAACCCGCACAAACGGATGCTCAAAATCCGCAACCGCCGCATTATGGTAGCTGACGGATTTTCCGGGAGGCGCAGTCACTAGCTCAGTGAAAATAACATCATAGTCTGTCATGTTATCTGGCCTCCGGTACTGGTCTCGCCCATGATTCCAGTTGTAGATGGAATTAAACTGCCTGAGGGTGAGAGTGTAATCATTGTTGTACAACCGGAAAGAAATGCGGTCCTTGATCCATTCATGATCAGTGGAGATGATGTTGTTTGGCACGAGACATATGTCCAATGATGCCATGAACTCTGCCACTAGCTCCTTGTATGTTGGCCATTCACCGAAGAATGGTTGGCCGTTGGTGTGGAATTCCATCTCATCGGGCCTCCTGCCCGTATGCCTTGCCTGCCCCTGGAAAACATAGGTAAGATTGGCCTTGAACCCCAGATTGTGGATCATGTCCCGATCGACATAGCGAGTCAGCTCAATCGTTCTCTTCATAAGTTCATCGTATACCTTCCGGACCTCCGCGGAAGGATGGACAATCCACGGGTGCGGAATAGATGTAGTGGGTGGAGGAATGAACTCAGGGATCTCCATTGGAGCCGCATGTGAAGAAGATGCACTGGCTGTACGCACCATCGTCGAAAAAGAAGGAATAGAAGACGGAGCTTGGTGAAGATCGGAGAAGACAATCTCCGCTCGGTGAAGGCTTAGGTAAGAACTCACTCCTTGGATGCTCGTAGCTGAGCTCTGATTGCACAACAAGATGCACGACACAAGTGGATGAAGTAGTCCTTGAAGGTGTGAATCAAGTTGACAACAACATCTCCCTTTTAAAGCTGAGGTCGTCGTTGCTGTGCACCCGTCGATACCATCGACGCGGGTCGATGGTATCGACACCTGTAGCACAATCCGATCTTTCTCTAGTATCGACGGTTGTCGATAGCCCGATGTGGGGGCCCAGATCGATGACGCGCCAATACCATCGATGGGTGTCGATAGTATCGACCCATCTCACGGATCGACTATCTTGATGCAACGATCGCCGTTTATTTCCTCTCGCGGATCGATGACGTGTCGCATCGATACCATCGAATTGAGTCGATAGTATTGACTTCTGCTTAGGGCAAACACCCTCGTGAGGCCCGGCCGCTGCTTCCTGCCTGTAACTGGGTCGATACCATCGACAGGCCCGTCGATGGTATCAACTTCACTGAGACACACTTCGTCTGAATATCTCCAGAGATCTCACGAGTATCGACATCCATGTCGATACTATCGACCTCATTCTAGCGAGCAACCTGACGGTGGGTCAATACCATTGACGAGGCCGACGATAGTATCGACTCAGAGAAATTTTTGCAGCCGCCTAACTGTACCCCTATCGATACCATTGACACAAGGGTCAATAGTATCGACCCTGCCTCAGTCCTGCACATTGAACAAACGATCAAGGCACCTTGTTTACACTAAAAACAAAATCGAATCAAACTAACTTACTAATGAAAAAGAAACTAAACAAAACTACCAATGGCTGGGTTTCCTCCCAACAAGCACCCTTATTCAATGTCTTAGGCTAGACGAATCAAGCTTCATCACTTTGGAGCTTTGGAGAGTGTGCCCAGGGGATCATGCGGTAGTTTGAACACAACTCGGTCCTGGCCAATCCCCAAGGTCAAAGTACCTCTCCCAATGGCAGTGACAACATCAACCGTTGCTTGGAACAACCTTCCTAAGAGCATTTCACAACCCTTGATTTGTGGCACATCCATAATAATGAAATCCACTGGAAAGATAAACTTGTTTACTTTGACAAGTACATCCTCGCACACTCTGTATGGCTTCACAATGGACCCATCCTCCAGCTCGATAGTCATACTAGACTTCTTTAGTTCCTTCAACCCAAGCTTTTGAAATGTGGACAGTGGCATAAGATTAATACTGGCCCCTGAGTCACACTGTGCTTGTGGAAAATGTTGACCACCTATAGAACATGGGATGTAGAAACCTCCCAGATCTTTCCTCTTATGTGGTAGACTCCCATGGATAATTGAGCTCACCATCTGGTTCACCCGGCAAACATATGTGTCTTTGATCTGCCTCTTCTTGGTGATGATATCCTTGATAAACCTCCCATATGCGGGAATCTGCTCTATCATTTCCACTAACAAAATATTGATATGGAGTCTTCTTAACATCTCCAAGAACTTCTTGTACTGTCGATGCTCTTTCTTCGGCCTCTTATTATCCGAAAAAGACACCACTGCCTCATTTAAAGGCATGTGAGGTGGCTCATATGTGCTTTTCGGGGTCTCCTCCCCTAAGCTTGCTTTAATGCCACCCTCTGGCGTAGACTTTGGTACATCATTTATAACAGGTGTAACTTGTGGCAGATCCTCTCCCCCAGTGACTGTAACTTCACCCTGACACATGACCTTCACCTGCTCTTCTTGCCTAGGTGCGGGCGCGGTCGTGGTGGGCTCTTGGCGGGATTTTTTGAATGGACTATATCGGCCAGGTAGTCCATAATGTCTGCGAGGATATGGTATTCTCGGTGTAGCCTCCGTATCAAAAATCATTTTGCTTTTGTCCTAGACTTCCACCACTGGGGGATCCGCCTCAGTAATCACAGATATGTACTTTACTTGATGATGTTCTTGTATAGCCTCTGCATTCCCAGCCTGTCTTTTTTGATTGGCATGCTTCATGGCTGCCACTTCATTGGAAATCTGGGTCACAGTCATCTTTAATGCCCTAATCTATGCTCCATGGCTTTGCAATGTTTGCCCAAACATAGTCAAGATCTCACCTTGGGACTGCAACTGCTTACTAAACATGCTCATCATAACCTGATTTTGCTGCACCACTTGACTAAGCAACTCGGTGCTTTTGTCTTCAGCCCTTGGTTGTGGCTTTGCATCTGGATCTTGTAGGAAGTTGTTTGGATCCTTCCATGAGAATTTCTTATCCTTCCTCCAAGCATAATCATTGTTTCTATAGCCATGTTGTTGCATAAATTTTACCTGGGCTTCCTCATCAGATTATGCATCTTCTTTGGCAAGCAATTTCTTGGCTAAAAGGTCTAATTTATCATTCAGCTCCCTGATGGCCCTGAACTCACCTGCAACTTTCACTTGTTCTGGTGCATCCCTATCGCCCCAATATTGCTTCTTTGCCATATTTTTCATAATCTCCCAACACCTCGTACCTTTGTTGTTTAGGAAGAACCCTGAACCTACTGAATACAGATTACTTCTATCATGTTCGGAAAGAGAAAAATAGAAGATTTTAACTTGTTTCTCCTTGTCCAAACCATGGTGTGGGCACCTCCTCAGCATAATCTGAAAACGCTCCAAGGTCTCTGAATAAGTTTCTCCTGCTTTCTGACTAAAGTTATGAATTTTTCTGATCATATCATTTGTCTTCTCGGGCGGAAAGAACCTTTCAAAGAACAATTCCACCATGTGGTTCCATGATTCCACATACTCATCATCAAGATTGTGTAGCCATCCACGTGCATTTCCCACCAAAGAGCGGGGAAACAACTTCAAATATAACGTCTCCTGTGGGAACCTGTCTATTTTGATCATATCGCAGTTCTCCATGAACTGACTAATGTGAGTCACCGGGTCTTCATTTTTGAGCCCATGAAATGCATTTGATTTGACCAAATTTATCAGTGCTGGGTCTATCTTATAAGTCGGAATATTGATTGTCTGCTTCTTGATTGGCCCCTTTGACGCGGATGAGAAAGAAGCCTTTATCTTCTCCCATATCGTCTGTTCTTCTGCCATTGCTTCTGGTTAAAAATAGGAATCTATTTCTTCATAATGGTCTTGAACGTTGTTCTCCTCGTCGTCAGGTCCCGACAGTGGAACCTCTGGTGATTCCTGCATGTAGTCAGTGCTACACGTCCTCACCATGCACCAGTACCTACAAAATGGTAATTTCAGTTGAGTATCGTGCTAGACGATTACAAAATGTGAAAGATAAACTATGAATTTAAAAAAAAAATCAGAATAATAAAAATTAAAAAGTGGCCTAGAATGGCCGCTTGCAGCACTCGTGGTGCCAACAATTGTCACGTCCCCGGAAACGGCGCCAAAAACTTGACACGATTTTACTGTGCGTATAACGCAAGTGCACACATCAATGTATAGGCCTTTGTGAGGCCCAAGTCGAACTCAGGGATGCTAAATTATCGGTAGACTACTACTAACTGGTTGCGATCAGCTAAACTGATTAAAAGAGTTTGAGAGTTGTTGTAAAAACAAAAGAAAATAAAATAAAACAAAGCAATCGATTAAGGGTTTAGTTTAATCAATTCAAGTGGAGATCTTTAGGATTGCGGTTTCACTACAGGTTTTCATTGTATGAATTTCCATATAATAATTCAGGTTCATCTCTCGATCCGGGTAGTGGCCTGTAGTCAAAATTTCCCACTGTTGTGGTACAATTCTCTACCTATGTCTAGGTTGGTTCCACCGTCGTAGTAACCTATACCCTAAACTAGGTGCATTAGAATCAACCTCTGGTTTTTAACCATTAACCGTACATCACCTTGTTCAAGGGATTTGTTAATTAATGTGAATTTTGTCTCTTTTCAACCATTAATTCTTCTTTCAAAGTAATTAAAGGAATTAGATTATCATTATGGTGATCAAGCATAACAAAATAATTGAGAAAATGAAATCATACCACGGATTTTAGAGATAAATTATGAATTACTACGATAAAAATGTCATACAATGCTTCCCTGGGCTACTCCCAGTCCTAAAGATAAAGGGAATTAGCCCTGCATGTTCATCTTAGAGCAAAACATGGTAGAGAAAAGGGGAAACATGGAGAAAAACATGAATAAGTAATAAAACCCCTGAACGGAGAAGATCCAAGCATTCCTCGGCGTAGAATGCACGATCTACAACCTTTCAACGGTGGTAAATGTCTTCTTCGGCTTCCGGAACGGCTGGGGCGTGCTTCTGGGCTTCGTTCTTTTCTCCCCACCATCTCAGGACGTGTGCAGCGGCTAATGACGTGATACCCTGCTCTTGGCCGCCGTCATTTGGTATAATCACCGAGTTAGGTTGCAAAAATATCTCATCCATCGGATTTAGATCGATCTGAAACAAACTTGCATCTGACGGTGTCGATACCATCGAAGCGGGTCGATGGTATCGACTCTGCGCGATATCGGCAAGTCTTCTTTTCTTTTTGTTGTTGCGCCTGATGCTGACTCGATACCATCGACGAGGGTCGATGGTATCGACACCCTTAGGTGTCGGTTTTATCCCTTTTCCATCACTGAAACTCCACGTGTCGATCGTATCGACATTTGGGTCGATAGTATCGACTATCTTCTCTCCAGCAACCTTATGGTAACTCAATACCATCGACTCCCTGTCGATGGTATCGACTTTGTGCTGCACCTTGCGGCTGGCTGCCTATGGCTGTGTCGATAGTATCGACAGCCGTCGATGGTATAGACAGCTGCAGATATGCGTTTTTCCTGAAATTACAACACAAAACCACATAAGCCGAGATAAAAACTATTATTGTAATCATTTATGCTCAAAATAATAAAATAAAGGAGATTTGACACTGAGAAGGGTCATAGACTAAAGTAAATGAATTATGCAATATTAACCACCAAAATGACCAATAAATGCATAAAACACAAGCAAAAGAAGTCTATAAATGCGACTCAAAATCATCGCATCAGTGTGGGATCATTTAATCATTTAAGGGAAAAATATAGTTGTTTCCCAAGTTGCAACATATCTATTCTCACTCAAAACAACTCACCAATGGTTATAATCACTTTTTCTACATTTTTCGTACAATATATTCAGTTAAGTTTCAATAAAGGTAACTTGACCGATTCAATAAGTGACAAAGACAATTTTTAAACTATTAGTCGAGTTTGTTCGGTTAAACTGGACCGATGAGCTAAAATTAGTTTTTCTTAGTTAGTTGATCGGTCGAGTTTTGTGAGTGTAAAGTTGACCGATTGGTCTCTCTGGAAAATCCATCACTAGATCAGTTGAGTTTCCAACTCGACCAATAAATAGCATGTGAAAAAATTTCTAAATTGACATTTAAGTGATCAACTGTTGGAATTAAGTGTCAGTGATTTTTTCTCATCTTAGTTAAAAGGCATATAATCAATACAAGTGATTACAAAAATCATCTACGGTCATTTGGAGTGATTTCCCGAAGTGTGCACTTGCATTTCTTTTGACTTGAACTTATGTAAATTGATCCTTTTCCTGTACCTAAAGCCTGAAATCAATCTTGAACAACATATTAGATACATAGGAAAGGAATGGTTAAGTCATTATTAAAATATGGGAAATGTATAACTCTCAAGTCAACAATTAAGTCAATGCACAAAAATATTAGTCAAGACCCGATGAGGGATATATTTCCCTCCACTATTTCATTTCCAATGTGAATATAGTATCATAAAATATAGGCCATTTTCCAATATACAGAAGTTCTCATAATCATTATATAGGACAAGACATGATTTCAAAACATGATTATTCATTACAATTTTGGTGTAAGGGTATCAGGAGAAAGTATCATATTTTATTGGCTTTATGAACATTAAGATCAAGCCAACAAATCCTCATTACATGTATATTTAAGGGCCTAGTAGGTGATAATTGTTAGGAAATATGAATCAAGAGAAAGGTAGCAAAGCCAAAAATTTTGTTCTATATTCCCTAACCAGCAAATTGTGCCAACAACAATGTATAAGAAGGAGGGTGGAATATATACTTGATCCTAGAGCAAGTGTTGGGACCATCCTTGCATACAAATGTTCTTCCTTGTTGAAAAGTACACAAATGATAGTTGATGACGTCCTCCTAGTGTAGTGGTGAACCTTTTACAGCTTTACATAGTACACGTTGACCATTGGGAACTCAACATCACACTTCTTGAGATGGATAGAAGGAGTAGCCCCTTCATCCGTCGATGTTCTAGCATCAACTTTCATTTCCCTTTCTATCTCTCCCTTCCATTGGAAAGAAGGCTAGGCTCTCACATTATTACAACGTGATATGAGAAGTGTGTAGAGATCTTTGGCCATGACCCCTTTATATAGGAGTGGTAGAGCTAGGGTTTCCAAAACCCTAGGAGATGAAGGGTCAAGTATCTTGGATGGATGTCATCTACGCACAACCAGTCAGTTGACTAGACTATAGAGTCAATTGACTAGCATATTGGCCAGTGTCTATGCACAACCATTTGGTCGACTGAACTGTCCAGTTTGTCGATTGTCTTATGGTCAGCAATGCAATAAAACTAGTTTGCAATGAAATTATTTATTGTGCATTATAACCACTATAATTAATATCTTGACCCAGTCCAACTAGTGAATTTGAATACGTCAGTCAATTAGATTCCCCACCTAATTGGCTAACCATTCCAATCATCTATTGGGTGACATTTTCTAGTTGAATGGTTGAACTCTTCAGTCATTTGATTAGCAGATTTTCTAGGCATTGGATTGGATTCTCTAGTCGATTGATTGGAATCTCATATATATCCCAAATATTTTGTGTCCAGCGGGTTGAATGACATGCCAACATTATTTATTTGGATTACCTAAACAATTTAGTAACCAAATCAAATTGTGTCCATGATTATACTCATTTTACAAATGCATCCTATGTGTGTAATCCTATAGGATGAATACTATATTGTAGTGATTTCTATGATCATATTATGACTTTGCAAGCAATAAGGGGTATCTGAAAACACATCATCAATACCTAAGTAATTGGTAAGTTGGAGGAAATGTTGAACCTAAACTTGTGATTAGTGTCATGCTGATTGTATATGTGCTTTGTCATAGATATCCAGATTGAAAATGAGGCATCACTAGCACATAAATGACGTTTAATGTCATATTTGATGTCATCGATTGTTGCTGAAAAATCGATGCCAATAGTCTACAACGTCAACATATAAACTCAACTAAAACCTATATGTGAAGACCAGCTGATTTATAAAAGACATGGGTATCACTTTTATTTAACGTCCATTTTTAATAAACCAAACAGACACCAAAATCATCCAAGAAATACAATTTTTCAGCAAAAAAAATTGGCTTGAAAAAATTTAAATTCGGCGTCAGTTGTGCAAAATCCGACAACACATGTTCACACCAAGCCCCACGAATGTTTTTATCCCCTCATATGTCATCAGTTTTTGCTAAAGAAATGACAAATAAATATACTTCACGAGGAAAAAAATCGTTGCCTTATTTATCATCGATTTTGGAAGAATAACCGACGGCGATAGCTAACTTATGAGCATCGCATGAGCTAGACTCTTCCCCTTCGCTATTTAGTTCCTAATCTTCTCCCCCCATATCTAGATCTGTAACTTTTTCTACCACCTCCCTTCTCTTCTCACCGCCTCCACGTGCCACCACGACGAGCTTGAAGCTGCTCGCCACCTCTGCGTGCCGCCCCGAAAAGCTTGAAGTTGCTGACACCAGAGTTGTTGCTATTGTACACAATTACTGGCTGCCACTAACTACCTGCTCTCATCACCGCCACCACCTTCTCCCAGTGGAGTGAGGAGCCTTCTTCTAGCATCCTTCATTTGCTCCACTCACCGCCACCGTCCACCGCCTGCACCACCAGCACCGGCCACCTTCACCTCTAGCCCGACCGACCACCTCCACCTCCGGGCGCCACCACCACAGCTTGTAGTTCGATCCACTGATGCGGTGAGTGGTTTAGTCAATACTAGATTTGAACTTAGGTTTAATAATGCCACCATTTTGTAGTTGATTAATATTGATTTAGGGTTTTATAATGAATGAAAAAACACTAAATGGAAGAATAAATTGAATTAATTGATTAGGATGATGATGATGATGATGAGGCTGATGATGAGGGATGATGACAATGTTGATGAGGATGATGATGATGATGATGATGATGATGATGATGATGATGATGATGATGATGATGATGATGATGATGATGATGATGATGATGATGATGATGATGATGAGGATGATGATGATGATGATGATGATGATGATGATGATGATGATGATGATGATGATGATGATGATGATGACGATGATGATAATGAGGATGATGATGATAATGATGATCATCATCATCATTATAATCATCATCCTCATTATCATCATCATCATCATCCTCCTCAACATCGTCATCATCATCATGTGATGATGATGATGTGGGATGATGATGATGATTGATGATGGTGATGTTGAGGATGATGATGAGAATGATCATTATCATCATCATCATCATCATCATCATCATCATGTGATGATGATGATGTGGGATGATGGATGAGGATGATGATGATGATCACAATGATGTTGAGTTTGATGATGATGAAGATGATGATGATCATCATCATCATCATCATCATCATCGTCGTCGTCATCATCATCATCACATTATTATCACTCATCATCCTCATCATCGTCATCATCATCATCATCATCATCATCATCGATCATCATCATCATCATGTGATGGTGATGATGTGGGATGATGATGATGAGGAAAATGATGACGATATTGATGATGACAATGATGATGAGGATGACGATGATAATAATAATGATGATGACGATGATGATGATGAGGATCATTATATCATCATCACCATCATCATCATCCTTGTCATCATCATAATCATCGTCATCATCATCCTTATTGTCATCATCCCACATCATCATTATCATAATGATGATGATGATGATGATGATGATGATGATGAGGATGATGATGACGACGATGATGATGATGACCATGTTGTTCAGGATGACGATGATGATGATGATGATGATGATGGTGATGATGATCATCATCATCATCATCATCATCATCATCATCATCATCATCCTTGTCATCATCAACCTCATCGTCATCATCTCACATCATTATCATCATAATGATGATGATGATAAGAATGATGATGACGATGATGTCATGACCATGATGTTGAGGATGATGATGATGATGATGATGACGATGAATCATCATCATCATCATCATCATGATCCTCATCATCATCACCATCATCCTCATCATCATCATCATCATCATCATCATCATCATCATCATCATCATCATCATCATCATCATCATCATCATCATCATCATCATCATCATCATCATCATCCATCATCATCATCATCATCATCATCATCATCATCATCATCATCATCATCATCATCATCATCATCATCATCATCATCATCATCATCATCATCATCATCATCATCATCATCATCATCATCATCATCATCATCATCATCATCATCATTGTCATCATCATCATGAGTCATCATCATCATGATCATCGTCATCAATCATCATCATCATCATCATTATCATGATGATGATTTGGGATGATGACAATGAGGATGATTGATCAAGATGATGTTGAGGATGATGAGGATGATGATGATGATGTGGGATGATGAGGAGGATGATGATGATGTGGTATGATGAGGAGGATGATGACGACGATGATGATGATTCCTCATCATCAATCATCATCATCATCCTCATCCTCTTCATCATCATCATTATTATCATTATCATCATCATCATCATCAATTATTTCTCCATAATGAATATGAAATAACCCATGTTGTCGTGTGTTGTTAGTACTTACATTTATATTACTTTTTCTCAACATTTTACATTGTTGTAGGCATAATGGCTTGGGCCTCTAACCCAATGTTACTATTCTCTATTAAAGAACAGTTGGACATCATTCTAGATGATCGTTAATTAGCACAACTCACTATACCTAAACATTGGCATTATCTAAATGGAAGACTCTACACGGTTGGTGAGGTGACCCTAAATGGAACTTCAACATCTATTATCGAGGTTAAGTATGATGTTGATAGAAATCTTGTATCCACATCCAGTTGGTGTGAGTGGGTTGGGTAGATGCTATTAGGCCATAGTGGCAAACTTTTTATTCAATCGGTTGGCCATAATACCATCATGGTTTGGATAACCAACATCAACAATGAGACACCCGATCATCTGGTCCGATTTGAGTACTCGACAGGGGATAGCACATATTTGGACTCATTTTATAAGGAGAGCACACCCTATTTCCCTTCTATTCCTACAGTTGGTACTGTCCATTTCCCTATCACCATCAGTTCAGA
Source organism: Alisma plantago-aquatica (assembly GCA_963693085.1). NCBI lineage: Eukaryota > Viridiplantae > Streptophyta > Magnoliopsida > Alismatales > Alismataceae > Alisma > Alisma plantago-aquatica. The sequence goes on from OY856411.1 coordinate 91,998,393, forward strand.
TTGGTCTAACAACGATGAGCTCCATGACACAACGACATCAACAAAGTAGGTCTAAGCTAGCAACAAATTTACCTTCCCATATATGCACATTTTTAGGGGTATAGAAAGCCCCCTTTGTTTTATTAGCTACTGTCATGTTATTTTCTAAATTGTGTTGTCATATTTAGTATTTTGATAGCATGTTCAACTTTGAAAGATGATTCTGAATGGTTTTTTTGAATTATCTTATCTATATACATGCGTTTGTGAAGATGGAATGAATGAATGTTTCTGTGTGTGTGAATGTGAAAAGAAATGAATGGAAATAGATGTTGCTAAATGTGTGTGAATATATGAAATGGAGGAATGAAATGGAACAATAGATTTCTACATGCATGTGTGTGATGAATCATATTTGAAATTAAATGTGCTTATTATACATGTGTGTGAGTCACATGATCCATATAAAATATATAATTTGTATACATATCTTGTCAATATTTGCATGGTTGTGGCATGTTGTTGGCTGAAATCAAAGGAATGTTGTAAACGTGTAGTTCAGAACTAAACTATAGGTTCTGCATATCCTGCTGACCATTCAGACAGCAGGCCTATGAGCTGATAAGAAAAAAAAACATCAGCGTCGGTTAACTACTAAAAATCGACAATGAATGCTTAACTATGTCAGCTGTTTGCTATAAATCGACGCCTATGGTCCGACTGCTGGAACTTTTTGGTTAAATTGTAATCGGGAATGACTTTCTATCATCAGTTATGTAACTGACGCCGAAGGTGTCTACTTTTTGTGTCACCCACTTGGGTGTCGCTTCAAAATCGATGACAACTGTCTTACTTAACTGACGTTAAATGTGTTTTCTGTACTAGTGCATTGAACCATCATCCTCTTAGTATTCAATCTATGTTTCTTGAACTAGAATAGACTGTTGAGATGCATGTGATCTCAATGTCACATATTGACTCACATGAGAATGGCCATGCATTTCACATTATCACTTAACAAGTGGCCATGATATCTCCAATAGTAGGGACAAATTCCATATATATCACTCACAAGAATCACTAAGTATTACAATGTACCCAAACACCATTTGTATATTCACCCTTATTTAAGGTGATGTTGAATGTTGTTAAAGTCCATGTATAGTAGTAACTTCTAGTCAAAGAACCAAAATCACAACTATTACATTGATATATGATTCTAATTAACATTCAATGGTCTCTATATATCATACTCGAGGTGGGTATGTCCAGTATACTTGTTCTCTAGAAAGTACCTCTGTGTATGACTTGATAACCAAAATCACAAATAATGAAATTTAGTGATCAGTCAACACTTATTTTGGTCTTAATTATTAGTTTTTTCTATATAGCTTCCATAATAATATTCAACTATGGACAAGACAAGAATGCATACACTTTATTCAACATTTGATCTCTTATTCAGGTCCTCAACCAAAATCATATGTCATTGAGTAATATCATTCTTTGACATCTATTATGTTATATCATCATCTCATATTTGAACAAACATAATACATGGAAATTGCCTTTATTATTAATCAAATCAATTACATAATGCCCCAATACAATCATCAAATGACTGGATCTTAGTGTACACACACCAAAAAACACCCACTAGCACTTAGAGACAATCACTAATGAATCTAATTCCAAGTGGCCTAACATGACCATCATGCTTTTGTAGTGTAAGTACTTTTGTCATTGGGTCAACAACATTGCTCTCAGGCTTTTCTCTCTGAATCTTCACATCTCCTTGTTGTATGATCTATGATATGAGACGGAAATGTCATAGTATGTGCATGGAATTTTGATGTTATCTAGGCTCCTTGGCTTGTTTGATAGATCAATTATTGTCACAATATAACTCTACTACATCATCAATGGTTGGAACCAGCCCAAGTGCACCAATGAACTTCTTGATTCATACATCTTCGTTTTTTGTATTGGAAGTAGCAATGTACTATGGTTTTGTTGTAGAAACAACAACTATCTCTTACTTGGATTTTTCCCATCTTATAGCTCAATTGTTGAGGCAAAACACAAATACAGATTGTGATAGATAATCATCTTTGTCAGTTTGAAAGCTCGTGGCAGTGTAACTATTTACAACCAATTCTTCTTCAACACCATAAACAAGGAACTACTAGTTAGTTGTCCTCAAGTACCTAAAAATGTTATTTACATTAGTCCCTTGACCTTCACCAAGATCTGACTGATATTTTCTCATCATGCTCAAAGCATAAGAGACATTAGGTAAGTGCTTAACATTGCATACAAGATAGATCTAATTGCATCTACATATGGAATCTTACTCATTTATCCCTATTTCAAATGAACTAAGACATTGGGATCTAGAGAGACTAACAACATGAGACATGGGTAAGTTTTCCCTCATGGAGTCCTTCATGTTGAACCTTTTCAACACATTTTCAACATATGTACTTAGGCTTAGGCCAAGAATCCTTGTCGATCTATCTCTATATAGATCTTGATTCATACAATATAGGATTTGTGGATCCTTAATGGAGAAGGTACCACCCAACTAGGTTTTTTTCATTTGTAGGTTAGGGATGTCATTCCCCATAAGTAGTAAATCATCTACATACCATCTAAGGAATAGAGTTATGCTCCCACTAACCTTCTTGTAATCAAAGAGTTCATCTTCATTTTGACTAAATCCAAACCCTTTGTCTGCCTTGTAAAATCAAACATTCTAGCTTGATGATGCTTTGTTCAATCCATTGTTGACCTTTTGTATCTTACATACTTTATTGGCTTCATTTTGAAGTATAAAACCTTCACATTATTTCATGTACACATCTCAAGAGGATTCACATTAAGGAAAGTAGTTTTAAAATCCACTTGCCAAATCTTTTAGTCATAATAAATTGCAATGGAAATCATGATATTGATGTATTTAACCATGGAAACTGGTGAAAAGCTTCCATCATGGTATACACCTTGAGCTTGTTTATAACCTTTTGAAAGAAATCAACCTGTATAGGTTTGTACATTACCATACATATCATATACTTCTTAAAGACCCATTTGTACCCTATGGGTTTTACCTCTTCAAGTGGATCCACTAAGGTCCATACCTTGTTGGTGTATATGGATTCAATCTCAGATCTCATGGATTCAAGCCATTCCTTAGAATCTAGTCCATTAATAAATTCTAGATAGACAGTTGTCTCATCATCATTTATGACCAACTCATTACTTTGTTGAGTCATGTTATATAGAAATCTCTTTCTAGGTAGACAATTGTCTCATCATCATTTATGACCAACTCATCACCTTGTTGAGTCATGAGATATCCAAATCTCTCTGGCTCAAGGCATGTCCTACTAGATATTTGAGGTTCACATGCTATGAGAAGAACTCGATATTCCACAACCACTCATGATTCTTATTATTCCTTTTCTAACTATATGGGTACAATATATTCTTGTTGGTATTGAACTTCCTCATGTTCTACTTTCCTCTCACCGGATCCTTTGGAAATGAATTCTTTTTCAAGAATACATTAGTCTTGATAATAAAAACATTTCTATAAGATGGAATCTAGAAGTAACATCACTTGATTTCCTTAGGATATCAAACAAACTAACATTTATCTAATTTGGGCCCAAGCTATTTAGGAAACTATTTCCTCACATAAGCTTCACATACCAAATCTTCATAAAAGACACATTGAAACATTTGCCAATCCATATATCATATGGTGTCTTATGAACCAATTTAGAAGGTACACAATTAAATGTAAACTCTACGATTTGTAAAGCATGTACCCATAAGGAAGACAAAAAATAAGCAAAATTCATCATTGATCATCCCATGTCTAATAGGATGCAACTCTTTCTTTCTATCCATTATGTTGTGGTGTTCTAGGTGGATTTCATTGTGATATAATACCACGGTCTCACAATAGTTCCTATGACTCTTGGCTTATGTACTCTCCACCTTGATCTGATCGAAGTGCTAAAATACTTTCCCAAGTTGGTTATGCAGTTCATTCTTAAAATCCTTGAACCTTTGAATGGATTTTGACTTGTGTTTTATGAAATACACATAGACACATCTACTAAGGACATAGTCAATTTATTGAAGTATTGGTAACCACCTCTATAATTTGCGTTAAAATGTTTGCATATGCCAATATGTATGAGTTCCAATTGATCACACTCTCTCTCTCTCACTACTTCCAATGAAAGGAGATTTTGTCATCTTTTCCAATAAACAAGACTCACATATCTATGTTGTCTCAAAGTCAAAAGAGAGTCTATATAACCATATTTGTGGAGTCTAGAAATGCATTTTTCAATTATGTGTCCCATACGACAATGCCAAATGTATGCTTTCTATGAGACCGAGTTTTTGCCTTTTGGTATAGGACTATTGCCATTGAAAATATAATATTTATAAATAGAACATCGACCATTCTTTATATGAAATTTGAATCCACTCTTACCCAAATAGGTAACATAAAATGATGCACCTATTGATGGTATGTACATTATAACAATTCCATAACTTTATTACAAGCCCAGTGGGCAGATAGAAAGTGTAGGTGCCTACTGTAATGTCAACAACTCTTGCTCCATTTGCAGCACAAAGTTCCACCTAACCCTTCTTCAAGGGTTTACATCTTTTCAGATGCTACGTATTTGAGAATATGTGAGATCAACATCTGGTATCCAATAACCATGGTGAAGAAGTAGAAAAATTTATCTCAATAACATATATATCAAAAAGTGAAGATCTCTATCCCCTACTTCTTCTTGAGTTCCTATAAGTAATTAGGACAACTCCTTTTCTAGTTTTCATCCTAGTGATAGCAGTGACAATTTTCTTCCTTACTCGCCCCTCCCTTCGCCTTAAGTGAAGAAGACTTGAGTTTTTTCACAAGCCTTAGGACCTTTCTTAGCTTTGCCTTTTTCCTTAGAAAATTCCTTTTTCTTTTTGACCATCAACACATAGTTGGGTTTGTCATTTGTCATTTTTTTCTTTGACACTTATCAACATGCCAAGCAACTCAGACAACAGTTCAATAAAAAATTTGACATTATGACCAATTGGTAAATGATTCAAGCAACAATTGCAAAAACACATATGTGTGCCAACTCTTAGCCTAAAGAAAACTCTAGTATATCTAGGTTTTCCATGTACATAAATAATTTGAGCACATGGGGGCCCACTATATCTTCCTCTACCATATTGTACTTAAAAAACACCTTGGAGACATCATAGCGCTCCTTCTTTGCTTGTTCCTATTACATGCTCTTAAGATGTATCACTATCTTAATAGCATCCATGTTATCATGTTGCTTATAAAGATCATATTTCATGGAGCATAACATGAGCCATTTGATGTCTATGGTATCATCAAAATGCTTATGATAATCATCACTCTCAACCCTAGGCGCATTAGGAGTGGGGTCATGTGGTACTACTATTTCAAGACATAAAGGTTGCACTCGTGTATGAGAAAAAATCTCAAAGTCCTGAACCAATCATGGAAGTTGTTTTTGTTTAGTTTTTGCTTCTCAAGGTCCAATAACTATGAAAAGGGGTTGTTGTTTACCATTTGTTTCTACAATATTTTTTGTACAAGTCAAAACACTTTTTTTGTGATTTGATGTTAAAATATTTATTATATTCATTTGGCATTTAATTAATATCACTCCCACTATATTTTTCAAATTAATATCCCTCAAAGTCCTGAATTCAAAAAAAAGTGCAACATACAATATTCTAGTGGGTCAAGATCCATACTTCATCCAATCGTAAGTCAACTTTGGGTGATCACCCACAACTTGACTATTGAGGTAGGAAATATTTTTATATTGCATTTCATGCAACTCTTGATAGATGGTATGCAAAACTCTTTGTCACATTCTATCTCTGTGCTTCTAGGTACTTAATCCTATTAAGGTCACCAAGTGAAGACTGACCCAAAAGACATTACAAAATGATATGCATCCTATTTTGGTAGACCTACATATCTATCCTCACACTTCCACAAGATAGACAACATACCACACTTTTATGTGCCCACACAAAGTCAATCAAACTTTTCATGTGTACTTCTTTAAAAAGAACATAAGGCTTAATATTAGATTAAGGGGTTTTATTTATATATATAAATATATAAAAATCCAATCATCACATACTTATACTATATATCATATAAATACTATATACACAAACAAAACATAAAATCACAAACATAGAGCAATGTTATGGCCATACTAATATAATTCTTTGGAGACACAACGAATTGATGTCCACCTAAGGTGAGGCGTCATATGTATCAACATAAGGTGAAAAGAGTCTGACCCATCAAATGGACTACTCTAGTTAATTGGTTGGACCTCCTTCTTATTTGGTTCAATGAGATCTATAGTCAGTCAGTTGGTTCTTCCAGTCAATCAGATGGACTTGGTTGGTTCTTCCAATCAATCAGATGGACTCAATTGGTTCCTCTAGTCAACTAAATCCTTTGGTTTCTCATTTGAATCTCTACTCAGTCAGTGGTTGACCAGCCTAAATCGCGCATCCTAAAGTTGGATGCGGATCTGAGGTAGTCGAGCTTTTACATTTATAACCTGAATCCTTCTAGGCACCCGCAACTTTGTTTATGGGGTCGAAGCAGATATACAGGGTCGAACACAGGGACAAGGGTGGTAGTTTTGAGAACTCAGAATCAACACGCTACACTCCGGCAAGGATAAAAGATGATAAAATTCCCAAAAGGGAACAGCAGAACAAGATCGATAAAGCAAAAGAAAACCCTATCTCCAAATGGAGCTACAAGAAAGATTAAGGTTTTAGTCATTTAGCAGTTTTTAGGGATTTTCATGCAACAAAAACAGAAAGATAAAACTAAAGCTTAAAGCAAGGTGTGAAGGATAAACTTTGGTAAAAAAAGCAGCGGCAGGAACATCCTGTACCCCTCCTCTCAGAGTGGATACCTCTAACCAAGCATCAACACCCCTCTCGAGGTTGCTGGACTTTAAATTAGAGTGAAATGTTACTGAAGCAACTCCAATTCTGGGCACTCTCATACTCCAGAATCAGCCCAAACACTAGAGCCACAACACATCTCTCGAAGTTGTTGCGACGGGAAAAAACGATTCGGTAGCTAAGTGAAACGTGATCTAAACATGCAAGCTAGAGTTTAGATATTAAACATAGCAGTCATCCAACAATTGCACCAAACATAAAGAAGCAAGTAATTACACTTTTCCATTTCCATAGACATTAAGGGTCTTAATTACATTGCATAAGTAAAGAATTAAATAATAGAAATAAAGATAGAGGTCGCCTTCTTGATGTAGAAGGACGACAGACTACAGCGGCTCTCCAGCCCGATATCGGTGGGGAGCCTTGCCCGATACAACAGTGTTGGGTGGCACACCCTCTCAGGTGGCACACTGTGACGGCCGATTGTATCATTCAAAGACCTTGGCTGATACGCTCAAGTCGGGCATCACCCTCTCAGGCGGCACGCCATGACGGGCGAAGCGTATCAGGTTCGATATCATGTCGGGCTAGTAGTGACACATCTATGTCGGGAACTTGTGTCGCTCATCCACATTGGCCAATATCAGCCTGTAGTGTCGCCCGGGACAGTCCTAAGTTAACCATCCCCTCCCTCTCGGGACAGGTAAGAGCTCACCTAGAGTTGCCCAGCACGAACACTCAGGTGCGATACTTCCGCTCTCGCAGCTTCCTCCGAAGATTTTTCTCAGGGTTCCAACCTGTTTTGACCTGACTTTTTGGCTTCCTGTAGCTGCTATTTATAGGCAGCGGTTGGGGGAATTAGTGGTGCTCGAAGCGCCACGTGTCCTACTTATTTGCGGGGTCGGTGGACGGCCGATACACATATTTCCCGGCACAGGGTGTCGGCTGTCGGTCACGTGACGGGCGGTGCCTGCTCATGGCGAGCTCGACTCCCTGTCGGATAAAAGACGTGTCGTCCGCCAGTTTCTTCTTGCGCGCCATCCCCATGTCACACATCATTGTGTCGCGCTACCCTGTCGGGCAGCGATCATATCGGGCATCCGGAAGGCCGATGCAGGTGGAGCTTATTTGTGGGCCGGTACGGCCTCATTGATGAAAAAATGTACCAAAATGAGGAAAAACTCTGCAAAAGATGGAAATATTGGATTAAGATCGTCATTTGGCCAATTATTGCGGAAGTACATATAAAAGAGAGGAAAACAGTTTAAAAGGGCAGTTTTGATAACAGAAAAATAGTCTAAAATATCACAAAATTTGGTGTTATCAACTCCCCCAAACTTAGTGTTTTGATTGTCCTCAATCAATATTTAAACTTTATTTAGTGATGCTTCTTCTTGCTAGGTTTAGCTTTCAGGCCAAGAAGTAAAACAAGTATCGTAATGCCTTTAGAGATAATGCTGCCCCACTACAAACAAAAGACCTTGCGTTTCCTGCCTTATTATTTCAGTAAAAATTTTCTTTCTCTACAACTTCAGCAAAACTTTGGTGTATGATTCCGAAGTTAGCTCCCATACCAAACAGCTTTATTTTTGGGGCAGAAAGTTGTGTGTTGGGTAGGCTAAGGCTTTTTGCGGTTTTTCTTGTCTCCCATCAGTCCATCCAGGTAAGGGTCTGTTAACGGGAAAGTGGTCCATGCAGTCCAAGCCAGTTGGCTTTAGAGCAGTGATTTCACATCCTACGTACCACTACCCCGGATCTACCATGCCTAAAGATAGGTACTTTTGGAAGACAAGTGTGTATATATATATTTTTTTCTTTTTCTTTTATTGGGCACAACTCTCATGCTTTTATTCATCCTCATCAGGCTGCTTTCTCTTTTGGGATTTTTGTTGGGTAAGGGGAAACAAAAGGGATTTCTGTTGTTTGGGCAGCTTTTTCCTTCTCCATACTCGTCTCTTAGCTGTTTGCGAGATTATTAAAAAAAATTCAAAATTGTTTGTCACGGAAAAACGTAATCTTTTGTTCATTTGAAGTAGCATTATCAGAAAGATATAACAAAACCTTGCATTTCGTTGACCACATAGAAAACAAACTTTGTAAGAAGTCGCATCAGGTTTTTACTAATATAGCGACTTTGTACATATGTATGGCAACAAAATAAGCAAAATTTTTCAATTTTTTTTGGTAAAAATGTTGTATGAGCAAACATATGTATATGTACACATGATATATAAGAAAGAACAAAAATCAGAGAATTTTCAAAAATTTTGTACCTCCCTCACTGGTACATGGTACCCCCCCAAACCTACTCCACACTCTGTCCTAGAGTTGTGAAGTAGATAAGGTAGGGTAATGTTGATCCAGTGAGGGTTATCCGATGAGCACGCCGGCGTCAGATAGAAGCTCCCACACATATTCTCCTCTTTTGCTGTGATAATCGTTGTGGTGGAGCTGGTTAGGCGTTGCTTCATTTGCTATCCATTCCAGGACAAAGATGCCGCAGTCGTTAGATAGGGGAATCTATTATGGGTTGCGGTGGCAGAACTGGAGTTCATGTCATTTGCTTGCTTGTGTGTCCAGGAATGGTTGTATCATCTTTGCCACCTCGTCATAGTATTTTCGAGATAAGCGTTCGACGGATGACAACGGTTCTGATGTACATGACACTGGATGGTTTTTGTTGTTGTCCGAGCTGTTGTAAAAGATTCCTGCTTGATGCCGAGTGTACATTATCAGGAGCGTCCAATGGTTATAATGCAGGATGGGCAGAAAAATTTGGCTAGGGACCCCGCTCTCCAACTCTACCAGAAAAAGCATCTTTGCTCCTGTTTCATCGTCTAGGCAAACGTCATTGAATAGCATATGATGAGCTATGTATGTGTGTTTGAACCTTGGATGTAATATTTGGATGTAAGCATCCGCCACAGATACAGCCAAGCATCCTCCTTCTTTTACCATGTCCCTTAAATCATCAACCGGGACTATGACATCGTCAGCCTTATAAATGACATCTGCCGGGGTAGAATCTATTAACTTCAGAAGTATTTCACTTACCTGCTCCTGTGTGAGTGTAGCGCACGAGAAGCGGTCGAAATTTTTGATCAGCCCTTCAGTAGTTTCAAGAGAAGTAGGGTCTTCCATCCCATGCACTTTCCGTAGGGTCTCCAACTGCTGGACTGCCCCGTAGGTGTCAGTTTCTATTTCTGCTTCTTTCTCTCGAGAGTTGCTGGATTGTGAAGATTCGTCTTCTTGGTCACTGTCCAGCATCCTATCAGGTACCCCTGCATCTCAGAAATAGCGTTCGTCTTTAATCAGCAGCATGGCGTATGTGCCCCTACGGCGATAGAAACATGTGCCCCTAAGGGCCCCCAAGTTTCCAATTGTATTGAGCACCTCAATGGCACTTAAGATGACTAAGGCACAGTTTTCACTTCCCTCTTCAGCTTGGATGGGGAAGTCATGAATAGAGTAGAAGTTCCAAATGCCTCCGTGGCGTTTGGCTCCTTGCTTCATAGCTCATAGAAGACACAGCGGTAGAAGCCTCAGATTTTTGTCCTCCGAGCGGCTGAAAGAATTCCCAGAGTGCGGCACCTCGTTGTGGCTAAAGTTCAGTAGCCGGACGTCGTGGTTCCTTAGGTCTGCCACGTAGAGGAACCATATGTTGCGGTGCTTGTACGGTGCCAACACGAGGTTAGGGTTATGCTCGTCAATATGTTGCAGCATGTTGGCCACCGCAGTGGAGTCTTGTTCTCCCCCACATCAGCCTTCTTGCCATGGTCGGGGTGGTGCTGTATATTTTCTTCCGACCTGTCCTACTATCGATATTCTCAATTATCGCATTTTCAAGGACCTAAACAGTCTTTTGTCGATGACGACAGGCGAGCGAAACATGCTACAGAGTGCTCCCCGTCGTACGGAGAAGTAGTCGTCGCTCCAGACGACGTCTTCTTCATCTGCCTGCGATCTTAGGACCTTGTTTAGTAGTTTCTGGTCTTTGATTATCAGGAATCCGATGGTCCTTCTGTTAAAGTTAGACATCTCAAAGGAAGGTATCTCTGATGGTTCAGCGAACCTGTCCGCCATCGAGCATCTTCCTCAGGGGAGGTGTCTTTCATTAGCTGCATACACGTGCCCCTTTTCTCCCTCTGATTCATCAGAAGAGTCCACCCCAATGCAGATATCTCCGTTATCAATTTCATCCATGTCTTTGTTTTCATCCAAGGGGACTGAGGGATTTTCTTCCTCCAGACCTAAGGAGCTCTCCTGTCCTGCTGGAGATCCGTCGGTCGACCATGACTGTGCCCCCTCCTCGGGCGTTGTGGATTGCTCACTGGAGGCGGAGGAGGACGCCGACCTCGAAGAGGACGTTGCTGAAGAAGGTGGAGAGCCACGGCTAGGGGGTGACGACGACCTTCTCGGCTGCCTTCGGCGTGGATGGTCATCCCTCCTATCCAGCCTCTCCTCGATCCTGTCGAGGCATTGGAGAACTTGCTGAAGCGTTGCAATCAAAGTCTCTAGCCCGTCGGGAAGGCTAGCTAGAGTCAGTAGCTCTCGTTCTTGGCTATTCATCCTGTCTTGAAAAGATGCAAACTTGCGGGTTAAGGTGATACAGGTAGCTGAGTTATTATCCGTTACCTCCTGCAAGTAGTCGAGCTCGTACCCTAGCATCTTCCCGAGCGACAGAGGGGTTCCTGCAGGTCTCCCTTCTGTCCTCGCGACAACTTCCTCGAGTGATGGTCCACCGGGTGAGGTAGAATCTATCTCAATCATTTGCGATGCAGATGCCGCCAGGTGAGGCGACGACGCTCTTTCATCTATCACCGCCTTGCCTCGTTGTCGTGGTGGAGAATGCCGTGGTGTGGGCGGATGCTGTTCCACCTCTGCACTGTCGGCGATCTGGTCAGCAGCTGCAATAGGAGACACCTACGACGGTGTCGACATCAGCTGCGCACCTTCGAGCTCCATCTGAAGGGTCACATCGAACACCTCATTACTGGTGTCCAGTTGCGGCTCTTCCTCTACCTCTTCAGGCAATATAGGAATTTCGGGGGCTGCGGCTGTCTCTTCCGCGGAAGCTCCCGTAGTTTCCGACTCGGTGACCTCAACGATCACCGAGTCTTTTTCAGCCACCGTAGCTGTTGTTGTGGTAGTGGCCGGTATAGTCGGAGCGACGACAGCTCTATTAACAGCTGTCGTCGGGAGCTCTGGGATTGTCCTTTCCTGGACTCTTGTGGCGATGGCGTGGGCTGCATTTGCCGCCACAACTTCAATCTCTGCGGTAGCAAAGACCAGCTTTTCTGCGTCGTAGGTGGTGCAGCGGGGGAGCGGGATTAGTATGTTCGTCCTTGAAAATTTGTAGAATTAGTCCCTTCCCTCATTCTTTACGATGCTAGTCCTCATCAGGTACTTGGTGTCGATCAGCTCATCGCCTTGCGTCCTTGAAAGGCTATGCGGCTCCTTAGGGTACCCGAGCCCTGCCGCAATCAAGTTGACGATGCCACCCATACAATATTCCTTGGTGGCATCTTTCATTGGGTGCAGTCTATTCAGTAAGAACCGCCCGAGGTTGATCATCGACCCTCCATCATATGCCACATGACATGGAGTTCTTCTGCGTAGATGTTGCTGGACTCATTCTTGTTGAACAACAAGCACACCACCAATTTGTGCACTATTCTCCAAAAACAGGAGTGCACTGCTACCACCTTTCTTCCCGTCTTGAATGATGATTCGCCGGTTAGCTTGTTCCAGAGCTCCACGTCATTGAACCCGTCTCCCTCGGTGATTCTCTCACCGTTATCCATTAGATTCTTCTCCTCCTCGCTGGAAGAGAAGATCTTGTTCAACAGCTTCTCGGAGACGGTGTGCTCCGAGTTGTAAAGGTGGGCCTGGAGTCTATCTGCTCTGCCGTATACTTTCCTTTCTACAACATAATTCTTCACCCAGCGGAGAGAAGACATGAACTCCTTTGTGAGCCCAGTATAGGAGGAAGTTTGGCTAAAGAAGATCTTTCTCAGCCCTGCCGTAGCGAGGATGCCTTTCAGCCTCTCAAGGATTCCCTGCTCAGCAAACGAAGCTTTATGGCAGAACATGCTCGGCATGTACACCTTGGTTGCTATCTCATCATAACGGCGAGCGTTCTTGTCGTCTCTTGGCACGAACCTCCCAGGCGAGTATTCCAGAGGTTATGCCGCTGCTGGAGGTGTTGGAGTTGGATTTGGAGCCACCACTTCTCCAACCCTAGCCCTTTTCTCTGCCGTCAATGCCTCAGCTGCTTCTGTATTCAGGCATTTTTGCCCGGCAGTGGGTGCTTCAACTGCTGTCTCGGGTTAGACCCTCTTGCCCTACTTGTCAACAAGGACGGAGGTTTGCTTGATGCGGGCCATTCTGTTAATTAACAAACAAATTCCTTGGTTAATTAGATGTGTCTAGGTTTTGAAGAAGTCACACTCAATGCTCGATAAAGTATGTCATGATACAGAAATGATCAACACCCTGTATCGGGCGATACGAGGTTTTCAGATCTAGCCCGACACGAGATATGGGTATCGCCCGTCACGCCGAGAGATCATACGTGCGATAAAGAAACAAGACGATACTGCGATAGATATGCGTCAGGTATGTCGCCCGACACGGGTGTGTTGGGGGATACAAGGATGTTCAGCTCAGGAACCGCAAGACCGATAAGTTACTCGTTCAAAAGGTAAAATTGTGTCGGGCGGCATGGTCTGATGGGTGATAAGGTTTGTCGGGCTATACCTTGCTGTGTTCTGAAATTCCGCACAATACGGGAGCAGGGAGGTCTTGCACGACACGAGAGCGAATGCACAAGGTCTTAGCACGACACGGGAGAGTAAAAACAGTAAGGCAAGTAGCCCGATACGGTAAAAACGTGGCCCTTTATATAGCAATCTCAATCGGGGGTGAAACTTGGTAAATCTGGAGCGCGCGTCGGCCATTGGGGTAAATCATCCCAATTGCTCGATATGAGTGCATGCCACCCAGGCATGCTAACCGACACGACCCTTGCGATCCCTGAGATTCCCCTGCCTGATATGGGTGCGTTTAAAGCGCCGGTTGAGCTGCTGCCTGATACAACTTGAAAGCATAGTGGTTTAAAAGTGGCTGATGAGTAAAACATCATTGGCCTAGGACTAAGATCCTAGTCTCAGATGGTATTACCCATCCTGGTCAATAAAACTAAGGCGGTGACCCATAAAATAGAAGAGTCAGTGCATGTGGCGCACGCACTGACTCGGGCCTTATTACAGTCCATAATGTTTGTAGTGTTTTTCATGCAGAAAAGTAAAAGCGTCCTAATCTAGGAATTTAAAAAGGCAGCTCGGGATGCCTCCTGAGAAGTGCTTCGTCTTCGTCTTCGGCTGGACGCATTCAGCTTCTCCTTCCTACATCTTCATCTTTGCCTCTACGGTCACAGACCAGCCTTCTTGGCAGTCTCGGTATTCGATAGTATCTTTCCTGACAGGTTCTTCATGATCTCGGCCAACTGAACTAGCTACTGGTCAATTTGGTGTTGGTGCGTCTGCATGTCTGCCAATTGTACCTGCAAAGAGTTCAACATGCCAGAATTTGACAGCGCACTTTGCACTAGTTGATTGTTGATGGTGTCCTGCCTCTTTACGAAGTCGAATAGCTGGCCAATCACGTCTGATTGGCTTGAGCCCTTGTCCTGTTCTTTGTTCGACCCTTGATATTTACCTTGAACCTAGAAGTTCCCCTTGGATGGCTGAAACTGGGTGTTCTTAGCAGACTGACCAGGCCCCCCTCTCTTCTCAAAAGCTTGCGTTGGCTTGGACGAGATATGCAGCTGATGAGAGTTTTCAACTGCATCTTTGTTGCCGTAGTTAAAGCCGGGGTGATATGGCCTTTTGTAGTTCACGAAAGAGACATTTTTAGTCCTTTCATATTCTGAGTCAGAATCACTGTCTGCATCCGGTCGGGTGTAGGCGCAGTTGTCTACCCCATGTCCTCCTTCGTCGCACGTAACACATTTCATCACCTTCTCAACTGGCTTCTTGCCTTTCCCGCCAGCTTCTCACAGTTGCTTAACATTAGTGGAGATTCTCTGTATCTGCGAGGTGATGGACTCCAGTGCCTTGGACTCAAGAGCAGACCATTCACCGACCTTCTTGACCTGTCCTCTGTCGGATCGATCAAAATCAGTGCCGGCCATCAGCTCGGCCATATTCTTGATGATCCTTTCAAACTTGCTTGGTTTCTTTCCGAGGAAGTCACTGCCTGCTGCCGCATTTAGTGACACCCTTTCATCGGGAGTCAGGCCATTATAAAAGGTGGTGACAAGGAAGCCCTTCTTATAATTATGATGGGGGCAATCCCTCTGGTATTCTTGGAATCGCTCCTAGGCGTCATGGAGGCTTTCATTCAGCTTTTGCATAAAAGAGGTTATTTTCTGCCAGTTTCTCACGGTCCTTTCTGTGGGGTAGAATTTGATCACGAATGCGTTAGCCAAAGCTCCCCATCCGTTTAGAGATTGGTGGGGTAACCCAAGATACTAGGATAAAGCTTTGTCCTCCATGGAGTAAATGAAGCCCTTGCAGTATATGACTTCTTGGGGGACCCCCGCATCTTTATGGTATCACATATATTTTTGAATGCATCCAGATGGTGGTAGGGGTTGTCTTTCTTTGAACTCCCCCTGAAGCTCTTGTTCTGGATCATTGAGATAACAGACGGCTTGAGCTCAAAATTTGTCGCGTTGAAACGGGGACCATGACGGGGCATCGGGAGTTGTTGGCCTTCGTGGACGCTAACTCCCTTAGTGCTTTCTCCTCTTCCTCAGAGTCATTGCTGTTGCTGGCGTCATGTCGTCGTTCCTGACTACTGTGATTTCTTCTGTGCCTCCGGTGGCGATGGCGTCTATCGCGGCGATGTCCCTCCTCGTGCTCTCTCGATTCTGGATCTTCAGCGTTACCATCGTACCGGTCGTCGCCTTCGGGTGGCAGCGAATCAGGCCTCCTCCCTTGGCGTTCGCCTCTAGAATTTTGGGGTTCGACGCGAGGAGGCATACTGGTGTTGGTGTTTGGCAGAATAGATCACCGCACTTCAAAGTTCCTGAAATGGAATGAAAAATCAAGTCAGAAAATAGAATTATTAATTTTTATGCAAAGAACAATAATAATAATAATAATAAAATAAAAAGGGTGCTGTCAAGCTCATTTCTAAGCTTGAGGCACGGGGGTGTAGTTAGTGGATTCAGATTCGTCAACAGTGTCATTTTGCCTTGTCCCTGACAACAACGCCATAATGTTGACCGGACTAAATCGCGCGTCCTAAAGTTGGAGGCGGATCTGAGGTAGTCGAGCTTTTACATTTATAACCCGAATCCTTCTAGGCCCCCGCAACTTTGTTTATGGGGTCGAAGTAGATATTCGGGGTCGAACACAGGGATAAGGGTGGTAGTGTTGAGAACTCAGAATCGACACGCTACACTCCGGCAAGGATAAAAGATGATAAAATTCCCAAAAGGGAACAGTAGAACAAGATCGATAAAGCAAAAGAAAACCCTATCTCCGATTGGAGCTACAAAAAGATTAAGGTTTTAGGCATTTAACAGTTTTTAAGGATTTTCATGCAACAGAAACAGAAAGATAAAACTAAAGCTTAAA
Organism: Alisma plantago-aquatica; assembly: GCA_963693085.1. Taxonomy (NCBI): domain Eukaryota; kingdom Viridiplantae; phylum Streptophyta; class Magnoliopsida; order Alismatales; family Alismataceae; genus Alisma; species Alisma plantago-aquatica. The sequence continues at coordinate 92,015,027 of OY856411.1, forward strand.
GCAATGTGCGAAGGATAAACGTTGGTAAAACAAGTAGCGGCAGGAACATTCTGTACCCCTCCTCTCAGAGCGAATACCTCTAACCAAGCATCAACACCCCTCTCGAGGTTGTTGGACTTTAAATTAGAGTGAAATGTTACTGAAGCAACTCTGATTTCGGGCACTCTCGTACTCCAGAATCAGCCCAAACACTAGAGCCACAACACATCTCTCGAAGTTGTTGCGACGGGAAAATATGATTCCGTAGCTAAACAAAATGCGATCCAAACATGCAAGCTAGAGTTCAGATATTAAACATAGCAGTCATCCAACAATTGCACCAAACATAAAGGAGCAAGTAATTACACTTTTCCATTTCCATAGACATTAAAGGTCTTATTTACATTGCATAAGTAAAGAATTAAATAACAGAAATAAAGATAGAGGTCGCCTTCTTGACGTAGAAGGATGACAGACTACAGCGGCTCTCTAGCCTGATATCGGTCGGGAGCCTAGCCCGATACAACAGTGTCAGGTGGAACACCCTCTCAAGTGGTACACCGTGACAGCCGATTGTATCGTTCAAAGACCCTGGCCGATACGCTCAAGTCGGGGGACACCCTCTCGGGCAGCACGCCATGACAGGCGAAGCGTATCGGGTTCGATATTGTGTCGGGCTAGTAGTGACGCATCTATGTCGGACACTTGTGTCGCTCATCCACGTTGGCCGATATCGGCCTGTAGTGTCGCCCGGGACGGTCCTAAGTGAACCATCCCCTCCCTCTCGGGACGGGGAAGAGCTCACCTAGAGTTGCCCGGCACGAACACTCAAGCGCGATACTTCCGCTCTCGCAGCTTCCTCCGAAGATTTTGCTCAGGGTTCCGACCTGAATTTTCAGCTTCCTGTAGCTGCTATTTATAGGCAGCAGTTGGGGGAAGTTATTGTGCTCGAAGCGCCACGTGTCCTCCTTATTCGCGGGGTCGGTGGATGGAGGATACACAAATCGCCTGGCACAGGGTGTCGGCTGTCGGTCACGTGACGGGCGGCGCCTGCCGGTGGGTGGCCTGTATCACGCAAAAAAGCTTGGGTTGTCGTGGCGAGCTCGGCTCCCTATCGGATAAAAGATGTGTCGTCCGTCAGTTTCTTCTTGTGCACCATCCCCATGTCACGCGTCGTTGTGTCACACTACCCTGTCGGGCAGGGATCGTATCGGGCATCCAGAAGGCCGATGCAGGTGGAGCTTATTTGTGGGCCGGTACGGCCTCATTGATGACAAAATGTACCAAAATGAGGAAAAACTCCGCAAAAGATGGAAATATTGGATTAAGAGCGTCATTTGGCCAATTATTGCGAAATTACATATAAAAGAGAGGAAAATAGTTTAAAAGGGCAGTTTTGATAACAAAAAATAGTCTAAAATATCACAAAATTTGGTGTTATCAGTGGTTTGGCCATCCAGTTTGTTGGTTGGGCTCCTACTCAGTTGGTTTGTTGGGAATCTAATCGATCTCCTAGTACATATTGTAAAATACCTCCTTTCTCTAGGATCTCTAAAATAATGTTACTCCTATGTACTAGTACAATATGTTAAGTGAATACCTCAAGTTACATTTTAGGAGAGATAGTGGGTTAAGTATTACATTTAAATAGAAGATAAAAAAATCATGTTTCATACAAATAATATTGAACTGAGGTCATCGGGATGGCGCTAGGGTTTGGGAGAGGACGCGGCGGCGACCGAGGTTTTAGAGGGGGAGGTCGTGGTTCCCGTCCACCCGATGATGGAGGACCGGGAGAGGAGACGGTACAGAACGACCAAGGGGTGGATACCGGAGAAGGAGAAGCTATGCAGATGGATGCCGACCCAGGAACGGACACCTTACGTGCGGCGGGAATTACTCTGGATTATGACTTTCGGGGACAGAGTAGCCACCAGCCGGGGGTGGTTTTGACGGTAGGTAGTAATGCAGTGGCTGGATCGGGGGAGCCGAGGGAGGAATTTCCCCCGCTACATCAAAACAAGGACGTCATTAGGGCGAACGAAGGAGGGTCGGATACACAACCCGGGGGTAAACCGTCCTACATCGACGTTATCCATGGACAATGCTCTTCGATTCTAGGGTTTGAAGACGCACAAGTCTTGATCACAAAAGAAGACATAGCGATAAAAAATATTGATGGAACTCCATGTTTTGAAATTAACCAGAACAAATATAATGATATTATGAAACTGTGGTGCTACTCGGTGATAGTCAAGGTGTTAGCGAGAGACGTCGGCTTCATGACGCTGCATAACAGGATCAAAGCCATGTGGAATCCCATTGGCAGTATGAGATTGATAGACCTAGATAACAACTACTTTTTAGTACAGCTTTTGAGGGAGGATGATTATCTAAAAGCTCTGACCGGAGGTCCATGGCCACTTATGGTATCCTATCTGATGGTTCAACCGTGGGATCCAAACTTCATACTGTCGGAGGAGAATCCCAGATTTTTGGTTGCTTGGGTTAGAATCCCGAAACTTCCAATTTTCCTATATCAAAGGCGCATTCTTGAGGAGATAGGTGACCAGATCGGGAATACCATGAAGGTGGATACGAATACGGAGCTAAAAAGGAGGGGGAAATTCACAAGGATTGCGGTGAAGTTAGACATGACGAAGCCTTTGGTTCCGACTATTCATATCCAAGGAGAAAGGTATGGATTGGAATATGAGAACCTACCAGCAATCTGCATGTTTTGCGGAAGAATAGGTCATAAGGCGGAGACCTGTCAGCAAAAAAGAATGGCGGAACAAGCGAATATGGAGGCACATATGATGGACAATCCGGTATAATCCCAGGGTGAGTTATCGGAAGCCATGTACGCAAGACTGAATCAGCAGAAACCAAGGAGACCCAACCTGAACGCAGTCCACACAAGAGTTGCGGTGGATAATCAGTTTCAGAACCTGCAGATGGAAGAGGAAGGGCGGGAGACAGAAAGCAATGCACGGGGGACGAACCAACGTGAGAAAGGAATCGACTGGAGACAAAGGAAGAACGAGAGAAGAAACAACCAGGGGACAAAGGAGAACACTGACAATGGAGGTATGGATGCGGTTAACAGAGTTGTACAGGAAATGAATAAGGGGAAACAAGTCAAGAACGAGACCACTAATGCTAATAAATATCATAGGGCCACTGAGGTCCTTACAGAAGACGAGGTAGTCATTACGGGAGGTACACATGAGCAACAGACGTTCTGCTTTGGACAAGGGGGACAGGTCCGTAACAACACGCCTCAAGGGGGAGGAAGCGTGGGAATCCATTTGAGGAATAGGAAAGTATTCTCTTCGGGGGACTTGATCAGAAACGGATCAAGGAAAAGGGGAAAGAAGCATCACGATACTAGCCAGATGGAGGAGGAAGAGGGCGACAAGGCCCAACCGGAAAACACCTGCTCTTAACTATGATCTGTGCGTCGTGGAATGTACAAGGGATCTGCTCAGAGGATACCCAGGATACTATCAAACTGATTACTGCCAAGTATCACATAGATATTCTATCGGTCATACAGACCAGGACCAGCGGAACCAATGCTGATCGGATAGTCCGGAGATTGGGTTTCGATGCTTCTCACAGGGTGGAGGCCAGGGGCTACTCTGGAGGCATTTGGGTGATGTGGAAATAGGAGGTGGGAACCGTGGAGGTTCTAGCTGTGCACCGGCAATTTGTTCATTGCCTAATCAACAACACGTATCTGATAACCTTTGTCTATGCTAGCACGAAACAACGTCTGAGAAGGGCGCTGTGGAATCATCTTAACACCATTGCGGGATCCACATTGCTTCCATGGATGGTCATGGGCGATTTTAACACGGTTCTGGATGCAGACGAGAAGTTGGGGAGTAACCATATCAGTATTTCAAGTTGCCGGGAGTTTTCAGAATGTCTAGCGAATGCCGGACTTGAAGACCTAGGGGCCATGGCTGCTAGAATGACGTTCAAGAGGGTGTTGCTTCAAGAACGACTAGACCGGGCGGTGGCCAACAACCAATGGGGAAACCTTTTCCCGGAGACTGTGGTGGAAGTTTTGTCGAGGGTCTGGTCGGATCATGCGCCAATTCTGTTAAAGATGACGAAGAGGCAACAACATTGTATAGTGAAGCATACGAAGACGAGCAAGAGGTGGTTTACCAGGGCCTCATTTCCGAGCTTTGTGGAGAATGCATGGAACCGACAGGCAGACTTCACTGAGGCGAGCAAGCATTTTATGGAAGCGACAGAGAAATGGGACAAGAGAGAGCGGAGATCGGAAGGAAGGCGGAAGCATATCCTATTGACAGAGATTGGACGATACCAACAGACTATGAGTACGAGGTATTCATACGAGCTAGACCAGCAAATCAGTAGCCTATAGGCGGAATATATGGAGATCCAAAACCAGGAGTCCGAGGAGTGGAGATAGAAAGCACGGTGTGACTGGATGAAGAAGGGTGATGCAAACACCTCTTACTACCAGGCGATAGTCCGAGGGAAAAGACGGAGGAATACCATTACCAGATTAAAGAACGAAGAGGGGATATGGATCGAGGAAGAACAGGAGATCAAGCACCTCATTTGCGAGCATTTCTGTAATCGATTTAGGGAGGAGATTGATCCGAGAAGATTATTGTATGCTAGCAACTATACTGGGGTATTTCCTTTGTTGGCGCAGCAACAGCACGACTAGTGTGTGATGATGCTAACTGAAGAAGAGGTTTATAAAACCATCAGGATGTTCAACCCTATAAAAGCGCCGGGGCCTGATGGTATAGATGCGGAGTTCATACAGAAGCAATGGGGGCATCTCAAGGAGTCTGTAATGAAATCGGTGAAATCATGCTTCGAAGGAAGACCGATACCACAGGAGCTGGGCAAAGCTACAATGGTCCTAATTCCCAAGAATAATACACCTGAGAATTGCGAGCACCTGAGACCTATAGCTCTTAACAACGTCTGCCTGAAATTGATGTCGAAGATTATCGCAGAACGCATAAAACCGTACCTGGATGGTTGGGTGTCACCTTTTCAATCGAGTTTCATTCCGGGGAGGAGGATATCGGATAATATCAACCTTACGCAGGAGATGATACATACTATGGGAGCCAAGAAGACTGGATAGCAAAGTATGGTTATCAAGCTGGATCTAGCTAAAGCATATGACAGGCTCAGCTGGGTTTTCGTCAAGGACACTCTACAGTGCACGACCATACCAGCAAATATAGTTCAAGTGATTATGAATATCATTTCCTCCGGAGAGATATCTATTGCTTGGCAAGGTGAGAACCTGCAACCCTTACGGGCGACGAGAGGGGTGAGGCAGGGAGACCCTCTCTCGCCATATATTTTCGTGTTATGCCTTGATAGGCTATGCCAGGACATTTCACAATAGGAACGGGAAGGAAGGTGGAAACCTCTGCGGATTACTAGAAGGGGACCCTTGATCTCTCATCTCTGTTTCGCTGATGACATACTTTTGTGTGGTGAGGCCTCCCTTCAGCAAGCTTCCATAGTGTTAAGAAGTCTAAAAAAGTTCAGTGAGGCATCTGGGCAGATGGTCGCGAAGGACAAATCGTCAATCTTTTTCTCTGCTAATACACCGGTGACTATTAGAAGAAGAATTGCTAGAAGGATGGGGATGCCTATCACGAACAACCTTGGGAAACATCTGGGAGTACCTGTGATTCATGGGAGAGCCAATGCTGCCCTGTATTTAAACACTATCAACAACATGGAAGCTCGTATATCAGCCTGGGCAAATAGGTGCCTATCTTTTGCGGGGAGAGTAACCTTAGCAAAGTCGGTTCTCACAGCAATACCAACTTACATAATGCAAACAACTGTACTGCCCACAGGGATTTGCGATCGGATTGACTCCTTGGTGCGGAACTTCATCTGGGGAGGAACAGCGGAGTACAGGAGAATGAGCTCTATAGGGTGGAGGAAGATTATAGCGCCCAAACATGAAGGCGGACTGGGGGTCGGATCGGCCAAGATACAAAATGAGGCATTGCTTTCGAGGAATGTGTGGGATTATTGTACATTGCAGCAGATTCACTGGAGGAACGCCATGACAGCCAAGTACGAGCACCTGAAAGATAAAGGGCGTGCGGTGGGGTCTCGCCTATGGAAGTTCATCCGGCTGAACGTACCAGACATGGAGACCAGGGTTGGAAGATCCATTCTGAATGGGGAGTCGACAGGTGCATGGAATGAGAACTGGGTCCAAGCGAAAGCAAGACCTGCACTGCAACAAAATCGCAGTATACCGGAGGAATTACAGGATCTCAAAGTAGCATCGATGGCTACAGATACAGGCTGGGATGAAGAGTTTATCAGATATTGGTTTGAACCAAACACTGCTGAGCAAATCCTGGGGATGATACCACCGGATACGGAAGCTGGAGAGGATGGGTTCGTCTTCCTAGATGATAGTCGAGGTACTTTCTCAACGAAGTCTATCTATAAGCAATGATTAGTAGGAAAGAGGAAGCCGATACAGGGACCATGGAAGCGAGTTTGGGCGCTTAATACATCACAGGCGATCAAGGTCAGTCTATGGAAAATCCTACATGATGGGTTAATGACGAACGAGAACTGGCAAAAGAGAGGACTCACAGATAGAATTTTGTGCTCGAGATGTAATCAAGATGAGGAGTCCTTGGTCCATGTACTGAGGGACTGTTTCTTTGCTAACCAGGTCTGGAATGTTATTGCAAACAGGGTCACTACCTTAAGCCACCATGGAGATCTTAAAGCCTGGATCACGAGTAACTTGAAGGGTGATACACAGACGGGAAACCGTCCGGTCTGGTTTGCTACTACGATGTATTTCCTATGGATATGGAGAAACCAGTTTATTTTTTAGAACAGCAGGATAAGTCCACAACAGGCGTCCAGGATGATTGAATCACAGGTCCACCTTACTCAACGAGCTTTTGGTGTATCAAATAGTTCACAAGGGATTAGGGAATCAATAGAGGTTCAGTGGTCAAGACCACCAGCTCACATGCTCAAGATCAACGTCGATGGATCAGTAAGATTGAAGACGAAGAGAGCAGCTATAAGTTATGTCATCCGGGACCACAGTGGGAACTGGATAAAGGGAAGTACAATATGTAAAGAATCGTTGGAAGTTCTGGAAGTGGAGCTAATGGCCATCTACGAAGCTGTTAAGATTATGCACGGAGTTATGGAGCCTGTGATCATTGAATCGGACATCAAGGTTGCATGTCAAGCAGTGAACTCTGAGCATGGTGCCATTCCCAGGTTCAGACAGCTGGAAGCGGCAATTAGGAAGGAACTGAGGAAAAAGCAGAACATGGTGCTATCTTTCATACCTAGAACGACCAACAAGCTTGCGGATAAGCTAGCTAGATGGGCATCGATTGAGAGTAGGCCACCGTATAGTTGGGAGTCTTGCCCAGAATTTGCCTCTACTGTTTGGTGTAATGAGACTGGGGATGTTATAAACCGGGAGAACCCTATTGTTGGCCTGGGCTGGGAGCAGGATGAATAAGTCCCCGGATTAAAAAAAAAAGAAGATAAAGGAGGAGGCTCGATAAGAAAACTCAACTAATAAAATAGGAATTTAAGCCATTTACACACATAAGAATCCAAGGGTTTGGCCATAACCATGCAACATAGCCACCAAAAAAACACATTTTAAAATGACACACATGATTTGCACACACTCACACACACATATTATATATATATATAGAGAGAGATATATATATATATATATATATATATATATATATATATCTACATATATATACATATATATATATACATATATATATTATAGGACAATCTCTAGCATATGCAATATTTAATCAAATATGCACATTTACCATCTAAATATTTAAATTTTATGTAACAAAGTAAATGATAAAACAAAATTAAATCATATAGAGTGAATCCTAGTACACCATAATTGAGTTGGATCTAGTATCACCGTTGGGAAATATGGAGCGAGAGAAATGAGGTAGAAATAAAAAAATGTGCTTTGTATTCCCTAACTAGAAGATCGTGCCAACAATGACATATTGATTCAGCCCTATGTTAGGGCTTAATCTTGTGTCTTTTTGCTCTTCAATCACATCTATACCTGTTAGATTGCATGTCATTCCCCCTAATATGCTTATTCGTATAAAATACACTTATGCACATTATTTGCATAATTTTCAGGCATTTGGACCACTCTTGATGGAAGAGAGAGAGAAGGGGCGATCCTAGGGTTCCTCTGCACTTGGAGAGGCCCAAAGTGAAGTATGATGCTCCCTCGACCTACTTCTAGTGGCCAAAGATCAATTGAAGCAAAGAAGTCCAAGAAAAGCCAAAGATCCAAGTTAAAGTGTTGATCCAGGACCCAGCACGACCGTGATACTATAGAACGGCCGTGCTAGGTTACTTAGAAATCAACAGGTTCAACATTCAAGTGAAGCAGAGAGCACCACGGTCGTGTAGTGCAGCACGGTTGTGCAATGGGTAGACACCACAACCGTGCTCCGCAAAACGGTTTTGGCACAGCAGAGCAAAGTGGTCGTGTAGCGGCACCACAAACACCTCCACCAAGCCCACCACGGCCGTTCCAGACACCACGACCGTGGCACACCAGCTCCACCACGGTCGTGGCCTTTTTAGCCCAAAATCGACCAAAACCCTATAACTTTGATGGAATAAACTCACGACCGTGCTCCGTCCACCACGGCCGTGGCCTACCCTACCCACCACGACCGTGGTGACCCACCACGGCCGTGCTACTCACAAAACTCACCTAGTTTTCACTTTTTCCCATTTTTCCCCTACTTGACCTAGTGCTTCATCCCCACACCTATATACACCTAGGTGGCGGCTGGAGCATGAGGCTAGCTACCTTCTACCCCTTCCTAGCTCCCCAAATCGCCACCCACTCCATTCCACTCCATATCCACCTCAAATCCACTCCATTTCACCATTTCCACCACATAATCCCCCATATCTAAGCCCTCCATCCACTTCCTTTCATCATTCCACATCATTTCATCCTTGGAGGAGGGAGGAGGACGTCCTGCAGCCACTGGAGAGGAAGATTGCTTCATCTACATCGAGCTCCATGGCTTCTTCAACCTCTTTCTTCTCTCTTTTTGTATTTTGCTTTGTTATGAGTAGCTAGGCCCCTTGGGTGGGCTGTTTGGGGGAAAATATGTTACTTTGATACCATGTTGGGGGAAAATGGCATGTAAACATTGTAATTCCATTTGTTAATGATTATATTCTATTTCTATCTCTTTCTCCATGAATTTCTTGTTGGTTTTTGTGTGAAATCACCTAGGAATTTAGGCAAATTTCTTATATGTATGAATTTTGGGATTTGCCCCTAGGTCCAATTCTTGGATCCCTAGGCTTCCTCCCATCTTCCTACATCCTAATCAATATCACAAACCTTAAGTGAGAGATCTAAGTAGCTAGATTAGATGATTCTAGTGCAATTAGAATGGAGCTTTCTCAAGGGTAGAATGTGGGGGAATTGGGGTCCAAAACCCTAATCTCACCTCCCCATTACTACCCTCGGCCCCTAATTGCCCTAGGAATGCCTAATCTAGAAACCTGACTGGCCTAAATCATGCATCCTAAAGTTAGAGGCAGATCTGAGGTAGTCGACCTTTTACATTTATAACTCGAATCCTTCTAGGCCCCCGCAACTTTGTTTATGGGGTCGAAGTAGATATACGGGGTCGAACACAGGGACAAGGGTGGTAGTGTTGAGAACTCATAATCGACACGCTACACTCCGTCGAGGATAAAAGATGATAAAATTCCCAAAAGGGAATAGCAGAACAAGATCGATAAAGTAAAAGAAAACCCTATCTGCAAATGGAGCTACAAGAAAGATTAAGGTTTTAGGCATTTAGCAGTTTTTAGGGATTTTCATGCAACAGAAATAGAAAGATAAAACTAAAGCTTAAAGCAAGGTGCGAAGGATAAACTTTGGTAAAACAAGAAGCGGTAGGAACATCTTGTACCCCTCCTCTCAGAGCGGATACCTCTAACCAAGCATCAACACCCCTCTCGAGGTTGCTGGACTTTAAATTAGAGTGAAATGCTACTTAAGCAACTCCGATTCTGGGCACTTTCATACTCCAGAATCAGCCCAAACACTAGAGCCACAACACATCTCTCGAAGTTGTTGCAACGGGAAAACACGATTTGGTAGCTAAGCGAAATGCGATCCAAACATGCAAGCTAGAGTTCAGATATTAAACATAGCAGTCATCCAATAATTGCACCAAACATAAAGCAGCAAGTAATTATGCTTTTCCATTTCCATAGACATTAAGGGTCTTAATTACATTGCATAAGTAAAGAATTAAATAACAGAAATAAAGATAGGGGTCTCCTTCTTGATTTTGAAGGACGACAAACTACAGCGGCTCTCCAGCCCGATATCGGTCGGGAGCCTAGCCTGATACAATAGTGTCGGGTGGCACACCCTCTCAGGCGGCACACCGTGATAGCTGATTGTATCGTTCAAGGACCCTGGCCGATACACTCAAGTCGGGCAGCACCCTCTCGGGTGGCATGCCATGACGGGCGAAGCGTATCGAGTTCGATATCGTGTCGGGCTAGTAGTGACACATCTATGTCGGGCACTTGTGTCGCTCATCCACGTTGGCCGATATCGACCTGTAGTGTCGCCCGGGATGGTCCTAAGTGAACCATCCCCTCCCTCTCGGGACGGGGAAGAGCTCACCTAGAGTTTCCCAGCACGAGCACTCAGGCGTGATACTTCTGCTCTCGCAGCTTCCTCCAAAGATTCGCTCAGGGTTCCGACTGTTCCCCTCTTCCGACCTGTCTTTTCGGCTTCCTGTAGCTGCTATTTATAGGCAGCGGATGGGGGAAGTTATGGTGCATAGGACGCCACGTGTCCTCCTTATTTACGGGGTCGGTGGACGGCTAATACTGGTATCGCTCGGCACATGGTGTCGGCTGTCAGTCACGTGATGGGCGGTGCCTGCCGGTGGGAGGCCTGTGTCAGGCGACAAGATTTAGCTGTCGGGTGAGCTTGGGCTCCCTGTCGGGTAAAAGACGTATCGCCCGTCATTTCCTTCTCGCACGGCATCCCCGTGCCCTAGCGACCGTACAGTGCTCTGCCCGCCCATTCCAACCCTCAAATCCACAGCAAATCACCCCCAAACCATTCCCAATCACTCCCCTACCATTTCCACTACCTTAATCTCCATATTCCACCATTTTCCATCCACAAACGCACCACTCTCTCTCCATTCCGCCCCAACAACCCCATTCTTTGAAGAAATCCAAAGTTTTCTAATTCCACTTCCATTTTCGAGCAAAAATGAAGAAGTTTGCAAAGAGAGCAGTAGAGAAGACCAGGGGCGTCATTGCTTATCAAAGGAAACCAAGGTACAGCCACCCCCGATTTACGGAGGCCGATTTGGATGCCATAGTGGATCCTATCATTAAAGAAGCCTTCGAACAGCCACACTGAGGGGCACCATCTTCATCGCAGCCACCACCATCTACCTCTCGACACTCCATCTCATCTGAGAGACCGTCCACCTCAGTTGTGCGGCCGTCAGTTTCAGCTGCACGGCCGTCCGTCTCCTCCGCAGCACCGCCACAACCCGAGCCGCGGCCACAACCACGTCGACGGCTCGTGCTAGCTGATGAAGATGATACTGATATGCCTGAAGTTGAGCAGCAACCAAGCCCGCCACAACACCCGTTTTCACAGCCATAGGTTACTATAGGCAGGGCAAAGGAGCCCAAGCACCCTGGGTGCCTGACACACAGAGTGCTAGCTACTCGATACGCATGCCAAGCATCAATGGAGGCAATGGGGTTCTTTGTTATTTTCAAGAACTGATGGAAAAATTGGGGCTATTTGAGATATTGACGTTGCAGCAGGAATCATACATCGAGTTAACGCAGCAGTTCTTCACCACACTAGAGAAAGCAACAAATGATGGAGATAATGCAATTAAGGTAACGATTGGGGATAAGAGGTGGAACATAACCTCAGAGATGCTAAATCAGATTTTTGCCCCAAGTGGAGAGATAGATGCCCTCCTAGATGGAGGAAGGACAGAAAATGACTCTAGTTCCACGTATCCAGCCATGTGGAAGTGCTTCACCGGCCAAAGTACTTTTGTAGCAGGGAAATCAAAGACAATTGGTATTCATAGCCCATTTCTCCACTATGTTCAGAATGTGTTGGCAAACACCATCTTTGGCAGGTACGAAAATCAAGGCAACTGCACCAACAAAGATCTTTTTGTGCTTGGTAGGATGACAAAAGGGAGACATGTGAACCTGGGGGTGTTATTGATTGATCAAATGAGGACAATCCTGACCAAGAGCACAAATCCATTTGTAATGGGAGGGATTGTAACATCTATTGCCACTGCCTTGGGGCATGACATGACAGGATATACAAAGGCAGAGGGTGGCAAGTTGGTTGATTTGCATTACCTGGCTCGCTCATCCATGATTACAGTTACGGATCAGAAGATCTTTTACCAAATCAACCCACCTTACCCATGAGTCACATTGGAGCTGCCATACCATACTCCTCTCCTTATGGAACAATATGAACCAACGCCAGATTTTCTAGAAAAGTTTAGGAGGAACGAGGAGGATAACCCCAAAGGATAGGCAATCCCTGAGGTGAGGTTTGCAGGGGGTCTAGGAGAGCCTTCACAGGAGGCAGAGCAGAGGCGGACGACAGAGGAGAGAGTAGCAAGACAGGAGAGGCAAAGAGAAGAAATAATAGGAGCGTCAGAGCCACAACAGCCTTCAGTGAATGTATATGACATGGGTACCATTCATTCACACCTGGAGAACATTCAGGCGACGTAGGAGAGGATTTTACAGGCATAGGAGGGCATTCAGAGGACTCAGGATGCCATGTGGTTGGACCACCGGCAGATGCATTATCAGGTCAACCACCTTTATCAGTTCCAAAATTCACAGGCCCAGAGGAACCCGCGGTGGGGTGAAGATGGGTGGGGTTCTTTGTCAGCATTCCAGGACAACCATCCACCTCCACAATCCGACTACTGGGGCGCCTACTACAGGCAGGGAGGAACACCTCCACCACCTCCGAAGTGATCATCTACCCTATCACCCTAGACTTTAGTGTCATGCTGAGGACAACATGGTTCAAAAGTTTGGGGTGGTAGGGCGGTATGCCCTCATTCTTCTTTCACTCATTTTTGCATCTCATCTGCTTTTTTACTTTTTGTTTGTTGTTTTTCATTTCTTTTTCTTGTCCTGCTATCTTGTCTAGAATTTTACTGCTTTGCACACCTACATTCCATGTAGTTTACCTTATTGTCATTTTTTGCGTAATTTTCAAAAATTTTGCTCTTTTTTCCATGCATTGCATATCATGTAGATTTTTGGTAATTTCTGCATGTTTTAGCTAGAATTTGCTTGTTTGCTGTTTTAAGTTCAATAATATAGGCTTAGATGTGATTGGAGGTAACTTGGCACCATTTTGGCCAATTTTGGAATTTCTTGTCTAAAAATTGTGTTTTGACCCAATCTCTACCGTTTTGAATTAAAATGTTGACCTTTGACAAATGCAAGTGAATCACCATTGTTTGTTGCTAAGTGGTATCAATGTTTGACTATTTACATGTGCATCACCTCTCTTAGGATTGTGATTGAATTGGGTGAATTGTGAAATTGAGCAAGCTTTGAATGCTTACTGTTTGTGGAATTGCTTGTTTGATATATCAATTTCATTTTGTTCATTCATGTGGTATGATATCTTGGATGAAGTGTTGGATTAATTCTCATGCAGGATGTCTTATGTGTAAAATCATACCAATGACCCCTCTTTGACCCGACTATTCTTCCACCATCTTCATACCCCTCTGCCTCATAAAAAGATGCCCTAGTGCACATAATCAGCCTTGGCCACCTCCAAAAGTTTGGGGTGGCCATATCTTTATCTCCCCGCTTCACTCTATCCACCATATGCCCTATCTACACCAAGGGCAAGAAAAAGAAAAGAAAAGAAAAAGAAAAGCAAAATAAAATAAAAGGATGCTCCTGTTTAAGAGCATTCAAATAAAGAAAAGATGAGTGTGTAAAAACACTCCAAAAATCTTACCGCAACCCTTTCTTCCACTTTCATACCTATTGAGCTAAGAAGCATCAAACTTAGCTCATTTTGCCCTTTTCCGCAGCCACGTGGGTCATTTGGTGTGATTTGAAATATAAGATTGAATGCATGAATGTGAAACAACACTCCTAATCATTCTTGATTAACGCCACCATGAAACGGTTTACCCGGAACTTTATGGAAGAAATATGGATAACTAGGGTATTCTATGTGCTATATTTGAAGTTCATATGCTCTGTGCTCTTTTCATGATCAGTTTGTGAAAGCAGGAGAGGAGAGAGGTGAAATGCGTGTACTTAGTCATCTTTGAGCCTATTCTGCAACAATCGTCTTTTACATTGCATTTGTCACTTCTTTTTGTGAAAGTTTGTAGAGAGATTGAGTTGGAGCATACTTGAGGACAAGTATGTTTTAAGTTTGGGGTGGTGATTCAGCCCTATGTTAGGGCTTAATCTTCTGGTTTTTTGCTCTTCAATCACATCTATACCTATTAGATTGCATGTCATTCCCCCTAATATGCTTATTCATATAAAATACACTTATGGACATTATTTGCATGATTTTTAGGCATTTGGACCACGCTTGATGGAAGAGAGAGAGAAGGGGCGATCCTAGGATTCCTCTGCACTTGGAGAGGTCCAAAGTGAAGTCTGATGCTCCCTCGACCTACCCCTAGTGGCCAAAGGTCAATTCAAGCAAAGAAGTATAAGAAAAGCCAAAGATCCAAGTTAAAGTGTTGATCTAGGACCCAACACGGTCGTGGTACTACAGAACGGCCGTGCTAGGTTACTTAGAAATCAACAAGTTCAACATTCAAGTGAAGCAGAGTGCACCACGGCCGTGCTGAGTAGCACGGTCGTGCAATGGGTAAACACCACGACCGTGCTCCGCAAAACGGCCGTGGCACAGCATAGCAAAACGGTCGTGCAGTGGCACCACGACCACCTCCACTAAGCCCACCACGGCCGTGCCAGACACCACGACCGTGGCACACCAGCTCCACCACGGTCGTGGTGACCACCACGGCCGTGGCATTTTTAGCTCAAAATCGACCAAAACCATGTAACTTTGATGGAATAAACTCATGACCGTGCTCCGTCCACCACGGCCGTGGCCTACCCTACCCACCACAGTTGTGCTACTCACAAAACTCACCTAGTTTTCACTGTTTTGCCCATTTTGCCCCTACTTGACCTAGTGCTTCCTCCCCACACCTATACATACCTAGGTGGCGGCTGGAGCACGAAGCTAGCTACCTTCTACCCCTTCCTAGCTCCCCAAATCGCCACCCACTCCATTCCACTCCATATCCACCTCAAATCCACTCCATTTCACCATTTCCACCACATAATCCCCCATATCTAAGCCCTCCATCCACTTCCTTTCATCATTCCACATCATTTTATCCTTGGAGGAGGGAGGAGGATGTCCTACAGCTGCTAGAGAGGAAGATCGCTTCATCTACACTGAGCTCCATGGCTTCTTCTACCTCTTTCTTCTCTCTTTTTGTATTTTTCTTTGTTATGAGTAGCTAGGCCCCTTGGGTGGGCTGTTTGGGGGAAAATATGTTACTTTGATACCATGTTGGGGTAAAATGGCATGTAAACGTTGTAATTCCATTTGTTAATGATTATATTCTATTTCTATCTCTTTCTTCACGAATTGCTTGTTGGTTTGTGTGTGAAATCACCTAGGAATTTAGGCAAATTGCTTATATGTGTGAATTTTGGGATTTGCCCCTAGGTCCAATTCTTGGATCCCTAGGTTGCCTCCCATCTTCCTACATCCTAATCAATATCCCTAAACCTAAGTGAGAGATCTAAGTAGCTAGATTAGATTATTCTAGTGCAATTAGCATGGAGCCTTCTCAAGGCTAGAATGTGGGGGAATTGGGGTCCAAAACCCTAATCTCACCTCCCCATTACTACCCTCGACCCCTAATTGCCCTAGGAATGCCTAATCTAAAAACCTAGACTTGATTAGACTCTAATTGAATTGAACCTAATCCCTAACCCAATTGAGCCTCGTAAGGGTAGTAGGGGGTGTTAGGGACTGGTTCCTCTATGCACAACCTAGCATATCCATGGCCAGTTAGTAGCTTAGGTTAATTCATTAGACTCTAACTTGTTGTTTGGTTTGGATGATCTAAATGGAATCATAATGTTCATATGTCACCCCCCAACTTAAGTGATAAGTTCATACCCCTAAATAGCCCACACACCTCTTTACTGCTTAAAACCCTAGAATTGTGTTTGCTTAGCTTAATTAGTTCTTTCCTTGCTTAGTTAGCTTCTTGCTTTGTTCTTGTCTTGTTCATGCTAGTGTAGCTCTTTAATTGCTCTTTTGCTTCTCTCTTGCTTCCCGTAGTGTAATTTGCCTTTTCATACCTAGCTTAATTCTTTCTTGCTTGTTTAACTTTAGTCTAGTCTAGGGTTAACGTAGATTTCTTTCCTGCCTTTAACTGCTTTCTTTTTCATCCTTAGTTAACAATCAAAACAACCTTTAAACCCTTAACCCTAGTCTTTGTAGTAGGATCCTAGCTAAACTAGCCTAGCTCTAGTGCCCCCTCTTTTCCATGTGGATCGACCCTTTACTTGCCACCTCCCTATACTACGACACGACCCCGTGCGCTTGCGGGTGTAGTGTTTTAGTAGACGTAGGTAGCTAGTTTAGGTTTATAAATTTTAAAAGCACAATCCCATATCCCGTGCGCTCCGACCTCGTGGGGTGTAAAAGCATCACTAGCAGAATCGCACCACATATACTAAGTGCAACAACTATCCTTGCATAGAGATGTGATTCCTTCTTGAGCAACACACACACAAGGGTGGACTACATCTTCATAACACTAAAGTGAAGCTTTTGTGCCTCTATGTAGTCCATGCAAACCACTGGTGTGGGGCTATGATCCTATCTTAATCTCAATTTTCTCACTAATATTACTTTATTAGCTTAATTTTATGTTTGTACATTTTATTTTCTCAACTTAATAAGTTATATTCCTATTTTATGCAAATCTGCACTTTTTTTTTTTATCGGAAAAGCGTGGGACCTCCTTGATATAACCAAAAAACAAATATGCACTTTGAATTCTTTCATTTCAAGATTTGTATAAGTTATAGACTTAAATGCAAAATCACAACAACATGAGTACTTAATTACACATTGTTTACAAAATAATTATATGTATATTTTCCATGATTTATTAAGTTTTAAAATCAATTGGTTAAGAGATGACTCTAATCTAGACATCATTGTACTTTATTTTCCTCAAAATGATATGTCATGTACAATTGCAGACAAATATGCTATTTTACCTTGATTGGGTACCTAAGTACAAATTTGAGTTCATTTTCACTAAACCATTCTTACCCCAATCCCATTCCCACTGCCTAGACAGTGGTAAAAGGATTGAAGTGCCCATCCCTGAGTGGCCCAATAGGATCTCACACACCGGCATATACATTAAGAAAAAATAACTCATAAATAAGGGATTTAAAGAGCAAACTAGCCCAAAATAGGAGATACTACAAATCTAACTTTGTCATCAGAGTATATCGAGTACGAAAGTGATCTAGTATGTGTTCCATTTGTTTTTCCTAAAATCAAGAAAATCGAAACACAATCATGCATTTACCCAATATGCTATATAAAAAAAATTAAAATAGCTTATAGAAAAAGAGTACTTGGAAGGAATTATATTCAAAAAATACAACAAGTGATTTCTAGAACCAATATTTTTTTGACAAGATGTTTGTTTCAAGCAATGCAATTTTTATTACGAGTTCCCACTATGATGTAATAGAGAAGCATGCTTATACATTCTGTGTAACTCCGTCACCCCAACGTGATGGGGGATGTCACCAAGATCCTTCTCTGCATATGAGGTAGGAGGCCACCGTATAAGTTCCACCTATAAATGAGGAGGTTGTTTGCACTGAATATCAACATTATCAACATCATCATCATGAATATACAGGCAGTCATAATGGGTAAATCATTTATGTTTTCATGTTTTTCTCAAAATATAATACAGGGGAAAATGGAAGAATAATCATAGGGAATTGTAGCTCAATCAAGTTATATAGCCAAGTATACAATCTATAGATACATAAAAAGTATCTTCAATACAACCAAGGAGGAGATGCAATAGAGTGCCTTTCACTGAAGATTTAGAGTAAGATCGTGAGAGTTATAGGTTGGGTTTTTGGGTCAACAACAAACTCAATGACATGCTTATATAGGTGAGAGGGGCTAGGGTCAACGCATATTTAGGACAAACTTGGCCATGGCAGTTACCACTCATAGAGGCTATAAGGTTCATGAAACTTTGTGATTTTACATAAAAAAGGAGTGTGAAATGGTGACATTTTAAATTTTGGAGAGAATGGTGCAAGAATGCATGAAATGGCTTTGAAATGGCAGAGAATTGGCTGGCTCAGGCTCCTCTATCCGGCGACACTATAGCAGGTCGATCTGAGGTAGGGGATTACCCCAAAGCTGTTGGATCGGGATTCAAGGGTGCACAGGTCAGCGCCCCACCCTGGGTTAGACCCTCATCGCATCCCATTTAGAGCAAAAATCGGCCGACCAAGGTAGAAATGGAGGAAAACAAAGGGGGAAAAGTAGTTTAAATATGGAATTTCAAAAATTTCTTTTGGGAGAAAGGATGCTCTAAATGAATTGAGATTTGGCCTAAAGGATTATAATATGGTCAAGAATATTAACAAACATTTTGGGATCCAAAGGATAAAGACAAATATTGGAATGTGACAAAATATTAGCAAGACAAGGATTAGTAGAAATTCATGTGTTCAAGTATACAATGCTATCAAAATACCTCAATTAAGTGTCACCAAAGTCATCAAATCTCACTATTATCCACAATTTCTCCCAAATGAGTGTTTGACACCTATTAGATGATAAAGTGGGGTTATATAATACAAGAAATATTGAACTAGATTTTAGAATCAAAGGATGAAAAATCCACATTATAACATCCTTCCCTCCTTAAAAAGGAATTTTGTCCCCAAAATTCAAAAACATTCTCAAAATTGGGACTACATAATCCAGGTCATATCCTTAACTATTAGAATATCCTCAACTATATAATCAAAATCAAGTCCTCAAAGTTCAAGAATTCCAATAATCATAATTGGGATTCCATGTCCTATATCATAACAACTTGGTACCGACATCATTTCATCATCTAGAAATTGAGTATCAAGGTCATGCATATATATATTGGACAAAGTCATCATATGAGTCACAAAGATTGAAAGCATCCTATTTATAAAAAATTTTGATAGATCATATTTTAGGTCAAACAAAAAGATTCTTGAATCAAGTGTACAAGGTGACTTTTAATCCCAATATCTCAGGGTACTAGCTTCTACATTGGCCTAGGTGGGGTTATATATCCATGACTTGAGATTTCATAGTTCAAAAATTCCAGACAATATCATAGTTTCAATGTCATGATTTCAAACTTAAAATCAATGGGAGGTCCCACCCTAGTTCTAATCAGAGCTAAACCCTAATTCAAATTCGAGAGAGTCAAAATAACCATCATTTCAAAAATTTCAAAATTTAGGATTTTGAAGTCATTAGTCATATATCTCAAAGTCAAAATAATGTGATCATATGATTTTTATCATTATTGAGATTGTATAATTATGAGTCACAGTATCTATTAATCAATATCAACAGTCAATATTTTTACACATCATAGGTCAAAATTTTAAATCTTGAGTATGGAGAGTCAAAATTCAAACCAGATAGAATTTTCAAATGCATAGATAGGTTTTGAATCATATAATAGCAACCAAAACAGCATGGCATAATATTTCCATTTCTCAAGATATAGTGAGTACATGGTTTATTTCAAAAAGTAACAAAGGTTTGCTTTATCACCATATCATAATATAGATCAAGTGTTGATTTCATTAGTTGTGATAGCACATGTCCTTCTTTGGAATTCCAACGTCTATGTTTGTCCCTATCTCCATGAATATGGGCTTGGATGTAGGGGTAAAGGCAGTCATGGTGACTTGGACTACTCCAAGAATTATCAATGTTATGTATCTCGCCCATTTGGTCATATCATCCATTAGTAACTCGTTTTGCACTTCCAAAGCATCATCCCTATCATCATCATTTAGTCTAGGTCATTTTCCTCGATCTACATTATCCTCAACTTTTACTCCAGCAATTTTCTTTTTATTCTTCCTTTCTTTGTCATTATTAGTTCTAGAGGATGTTGCTTTTTGGCTACGGGTTTGTGGGTCCATCTGTAAGGTACATCCATTTGTTAGTCCTTTAATCATATAGGTCAAGTTGAGAGTATATAATATTATAAGATATTCATGGTTTCAAAATTATTTCATAACTTTGTTGATTGTCATACTACTCAAAAATAGAGAGAGTGCCTTTTGTACCATAGTCTTACATCATGGTTTTGAGGTTCATAATACTAATTTGATGACATAATCACAATGTGTTTTAAATAGAGTAAGAGTTTGATTAACTATGCTTTGAAGTTTAGTCAACAATAGGGAAACATAGATTAATCAAATAGGGACCTCATCAATAATCAGGTATAAGTCCTTCTTGTTTCCACCAAAACCAGATTATTATCATTCCTCAAACATAGGGAACATGTAGTCTAATTTTGGTTAAATTGAGTTTAATGAATGGGTCGTACTGAGTATTTGGTTTCAAAATCATCATTGATCAAAATCAAGTTTTCCAACTATGGTCAGATGATGGTATCATTTTCTTTTTCATAATTTCTAGTGACATTCATTTTTCCCATGCATAAGCTACCCGTAATCGAGACATCATGTGGAAAAAGGTCACGAGAGAAAGAACACATGAGGAGATGAGTAAACTACCTACTTTTCATCTACATGTGTGGCTTAGGGTAGTCAGTAAAGAGCAAATGAGATGCTAGAAGACACTCTAGGGTTCAATGAAGAACCTCTAGGTTCAGTTCTGGATCAATTAAGACCAGGTAGAGTGGGGAATCACAGCCACCGTGAAGACAAATAGTAAAAATTATGTCAGAACCCCGAGCCTAGACACCTCAATTTTCACCATTATGGATTTAAGGGTTTTCGGGGTTCAAGAGACTTGAGAAATTATTTACTTTAAGTAAATGGGAGTGTGTATGCTCTTATACCAAATGTCATGGAACCATTCTTACCCCAATCCCAATCCCACTGCCTAGACAGTAGTAAAAGTATTGATCATGTCCATGAGTGGCTCAATAGGATCTCACACACTGGCACATACAATAATAAATTATAACTCATAAACAAGGGATTTAAAGAAAAAACTAGCCTAAAATAGGATATATTGCAGATCTATCTTTTTCGTCAGTGTATACCAACTGTGGAAGTGATTTAGTCTGCATTCCATTTGTTTTACCTAAAATAAAGAAAATCGAGACACAATCATGCAATTGCACAGTACACTATATAAAAAAAAGTAAAATGGTTTATAGAAAAAGAGTATACTTGGAAGGACTTATATTCAAGAAATACAAAAAGTGATTTCCAAAACCAATATTTATTTGACAAGATATTTATTTCAAGCAATGAAATTTTTATTACGAGTTCCTATTATATTGTAGTCGAGAAGCATGCTTAAACATTTTGTGTGGCTCTATCACCCCAATGCCATGGGGCATGTCACCAGGCTCTTTCTCTCCATATGAGTTAGGAGACCAACGTACAAGTTCCACCTATGATGAGGAGGTTGCTTAAACTCAATATCAACATTATAAACATCATCATCATGCATATACAGGAAGTCATAATGGGTAATGCCATTTATGTTTTCATGTTTTTCTCAAAATATAATATAGGGCAAAATGGAAGACTAATCATAGGGAATAGTAGCTGAATCAAGTTATATAGCCAAGTATATAGTCAAGAGATACATAAAAAGTATCTTCAATACAACCAAGGAGGATATGTAATAGCTTACCTTTCACTGAATATTTATAGTAAGATCACAAGAGTTAGAGTAGAGTCAAAGTCAAGGCTTGGCACATTAATGGGTATTCATGCATTACTATTCCATTCTATAATAGGGAGTCATAAGGACCAACATTAGGGTTCATTAAGTATCATTATTGTCCTTGGATGTGGTATCTCATTATGATCAAGATTTCATGTTTTTGAGACTATCATGATCCATACTTCATTTAGAATAGGACCATACTCAAAGTACGGTTCACTAGCCAACTTCTACATCAATATCGATATAGATATTTCTATGAATAGTATTTCATGATCTTAGGATGATGAGATCACAAGATTTAATCTTTATTAGATTCAATAATCACAAGATCAAGATTGGATTGGAATTTTTGGATTTCATGGGAAAATTATAACATAGATATAAGAGTGCATCAAAATATCATTTTTATTAGATCTAGACTGCAAGGAATCAAATGTTAGATAACATGATTGGTCCTTAACTCTAGAATCATATCTTGATTTTAGATTAATTAAACATTGTCAAAAATAAGATGAAATAGGATTTAAAATGTTCATATCTACAATTCTAGGGGTAAAACTTGCCATCAAGACTTATCATAATTTAGGGTAGATAAATCATGAACAAGTCAACAAAGTTAGATCTTGATCTTTCATATAAGTATTACATGCAAAAATTTGAATATTTTGATTTGATTGATAGATCATTACTAGTTCTAAAAAAAATTCATTATATCAAGTCAAGATTTAGAAAAAGATACACACTTGATTTTCATACCACCATCAAAAATCACTATATATACATATATATACACACATATATATTTAAATATATATATATATATATATATATATAATTAGGAAAAGGATTAGTAATCAGGTGTTTCAAGCATTTCTATTGTGTCTGGCTCGTTCTTGCAATCAAAATGGACTATAGGTTCGCATATTTTTGACATCAGATGAAGAAGATAAGAGGAAAATATGAATCTTATAGAGAGAGAGATACTAACTAAGGAGAGAGAAAGCTTGTGAAAATGGAGTAATGGTCATCGGTCCTCAATTCGGAGATCTCACCACAGTGCATGGGAATGAAAAATAAGAGTTGGGTTGTGTTCATGGGTCAACAATGGACTCAAAGATATGCTTATATAGGTGAGAGGGCCTAGTGTTAGGGCATATTCAGGTCAAACTTGGCCATGGCGACGACTGCCCATAGAGGCTAGAAGGTTGACAAAACTTTGTGATTTCACATGAAAAAGGAGTGGGAAACAACAACATTTCAAATTTTACAGAAAATGGTGAAAGAATCACATGAAACGGCCTTGAAATGGTAGAGAACCAGCCGGCTCGGGATACTCTACCCGACGACACTATATCAAGTTGATTCGTGGTAGGGGATGACCCCGCAGTAGTCAGATTGGGATTCGAAGGTGTTTGGGTCAGAACCCCACCCTGGGTCAGACCCTCTACACGACCCATTTAGAGCAGAGATCGGCCCAACAAAGCAAAAATGAAGGAAAAGAAAGGGGGAAAAAGCAATTTAAATATAGAATTTCAAGAATTTTGCTAGGGAGTTAGGAAGCTCTAAATGAACTGAAATTTGGCCAAAATGCTTATAATATAGTCAAGAATATTCACAAATATTTTGAGATACAAAGGATAAAGATAGATATTGGAATGAGATAAAAGATTAGTAAGACTAGGATTAGTAGAAATTCATGTGTTCAAGTATACAATTCTATCAAAATTCCTTCATTCAGTGTCACCAAAGTCCTAAAATCTCACTATTATCCAAAATTTCTCCCAAATGAGTGTTTGAAACCTATTAGATGATAAAGTGGGATTATTGAATACAAGAAATATAGAACTAGATTTAGAGTCAAAGATGAAAATTCCACTTTATCACATTCATAATATAGAAAAGCATGGTATTAATTATTATCTTCATAGATTGTTTTTGTTTGATTATTTTGACCTTAGTTGGTTTAGGGCTTCAATCTTAACTAGTACGGTGTAGTGGTGTTTGATGACGGCTGGTAGAGTTTCTTGTGCTCAACCAATGGACTTTTTGGCTTATGTAAGTAATAAACCAATTAAAATCTCACATAGGATGATTAGAATGGTTCCCAAACACATACATTATAGGAGTGTGGGTAAATATGATATCTTTTATTAATGGATGGTATTTTTTAATCAAGGGTAATTATTAACACTAGTAGGGGGTTGTATGGACTTTTGTACCTATCCCCCTCTTAATAAAATTAAAAACTATGGCCTAGAGTCTCTTTTAGCACGCACAAGCATATGGAATCTTAGAGAGCCATAGAGGCAGAATATATATTCAGGTAAGGGATGAACATAGATGGAGCCTTGCATGATTATGCATATGGATACAAGTTTTAGATCTTGTTTCTTCAAGATGCTTCCAAGTATGGAAAGTTCGTTCCCAGAACTAATCATGTAAAAATCATCTTATATGGTGGTGTTCCTCAACCCATCTTCATTATTTGTTCATGCCCCGTGGACTTCCATTGAAGAAACTACTCCATCTATCTAAAGAACATCCTTTTTCCTATGTTGGATCTAAGGGGAGTTAGATCTTACTTGGAGCATGGATTTTGGGGATTTAGGAGGGTTGGTCTAGGATCTGGAAGCATATCCATGCCTCCTTATGTTGACCTCATGATTTTCACCATTAGAGTAAAGTGATACAACATTGTTAGCATTATTTTCCCTACTTGTTCATGCAAATCTAAAAAACTTAACTTGATTAACATGCCTAAAAATTGAATCTTTATGGACTCTTTTGCTACTTTGTGATATTATTTTAAACTTGAACTTCTTTCCCTAAATCTTACCCACGAATACCTGATGAAATGGGCTTTCACTTCTTGGTTTAAGGCTTGAAATATGATTTTTGGGCACTTACAGTTTATTGCGTTCCAAATCTTATTCCATGACCTCCAATTATACTAAAAGATGATTCCTTAAGAACTATTTTTTATAAGTGGATTATATTTACGAAATTTTATATTCTTCCTAACCTTTTGGAGTTACTCTTTGATGTCATTTATCTAACTAAATCATCATGTACTTGTGGAATTTTAAAATACAAGTGAAATTGTTACTAAATATGTCATCCTTGTTGTGTATTAGTATCATATGAAAGGAATGCATATGAATTCTATTCTTAATGATAGGAGTTTATATAAAACATTTGTGAGGCCTTAATGTAACCTTTATTCTCTTGGAATTTCCTTTGACTTAGGTCTATAATCCCAAAGTAGGTTATTTATGCATAGAGGTGGCATTTTTATGTATACAATGTTTTCAATAAAACACCCTCCCACTTTTGAATTTTAAATCTAAAATTTGTTATAAAGGTGTGTAACTATATTTTGAAATGTAATCTAGAATTTTAAATTATTATGATGTTCTTACATGGACTATTTATATATTCCTTATTTTGTATAATTTTAAGGGTTGGCTATATGAGATATATAACATGGCATTAAAAGTATATCTTATATATTGGATGAATGTATATACATTAGACTTGGTTCCTTGAGCTTGATCCCATCAGTGAAGTGATATATGTTTGATCATTGGGATGATGGATGGACCCAACAAATCTATGTTTGAATATGATAAAGGAATAACATGTGGAATAAAATGGTGGTATTGTTAAAAGTGTATCTGTAACAATCCTGCCTTCTGATAGCCCCCAATTAAGGGAGAACAAGAGGTCAGAGCCATTATCCCAATTTCTGGATCAAAGGTTCAACAAATAATCAATAATAATTATCAACTTCTACCAGACTATACTGAAAAGTTGTACTAAAAATAAAACTTTTCATACCTTTTTCAAAAACTTGGATATCTAACTTCTATCCACATCTGGACTCTATTCTAACTAATCCTCCTTGCACTTTATTTCTTAATTTCACAATATGTCACTTTACTAATTCTCCTTTTCAATTTGTACCTAAAATGCCGACAAACAAAATGTCGGTCAGCATAAATGAATATGTCGGTATGTGGGGGAAACAAAAAGTGTGCACCTAGGGTAACAACATAATCAAGCAATTATCATTTAACAACCAAGATTACATCTTAAGAAATACTACTCAATCCTTACCTATCCCCTATCTCTGTGTTGTCCCTGCATCGGACTTGGATACTACCTCTCTCATATGGTAGGATCGTTACCCCCATGGCCCTACCTCACAAGTAGCCAATACTTAGGGTTGCGGAGTCCCATGGCCCTACCCAAAGGTAGTCCAATTCCTGACTCATGGTGACTTGATGGACCTACCCAATTAGTAGCCATGTACTAAGTCACCCAATGACCTGATGGACCTATCCCATAAGTAGCCATGTACTAGGTCAATCTATCAAGCTATAGAGGGGACTAGGATATGAGCTAGTAGGCATGTATCTTAGGTGATAGTCATATCCACATTATAGTTTGCATGAATTAAATTCATCCAACAGTTTAATTCATGTCACCAATGAAAACTTCAGAAATCCTCAGAAAACTAATTCAGGATATTCATAAGCGTAACCAAATACCTGTCAGGAACTTGAGTGCAGAAATAATCTAACTAAGGAAGAAATCCAGTAAACAAGCAAGCACACAAGATGATCCTGAAAAATGCAACCAATTTTCCTATCATTGATAAGGCCATAAAGGTCTATTAAACATAGCTCGCTTCCTAGGGTTTGTAGTCCACTTTTAGGGTTTCCATTGCAATTAGGGTTTCACTTCATTTTTTACTATTTTAAACCCTAATTTTATACAATTACTTAGAAACCCTAATTATCTCATCTACTCCTCATGAAAGATATCAAGGTAACCTTTTAACAACATATAACCCTAATTTAGGATTACAGGCACCATTAAATGTCCATTTAGTCTATTATGCCTCTTTTACATTAAAACTACCATTTTTATCCTTTTAAGTCATGACACGATCATTAAGGCCAATTATCATCTTTGGCTTCTTTCAAATTAGCAACTTATCTCTATTTATCACGAATTCCACATTTATCCATTAGGAAACCCTAATTACCATATTAAGGGTATTTATCCACAATTAGGAATTTTTATTCACAAAATAGCTTAGAACCATCATATCTCAGCTTTATTCATGAATTTGAACAATTAAAGCCATTAAGGGTCATAATTACTAACATTCAGGTTTCAAGGCCCATTAAAGCTCATTAATGTATATGGAACTCTAAATTAATCCAGTTACATGTAAACTTCATCCTTTTAGATCTTGATGTGTCTTTTTATAATAAACATGTTTGTATGAACTTTAGTCATCCATATAACCCTTCTCAATACATAAATCTTGTCAAATTAGGGTTTCTAAATCATTAATGCATCAAAGTTGATAACTTCCACTACTTTTCTAAATTTTAAGAGGTAATAGATTCTAAATCTATTTTTAATGGATTCCGCACATTTTTCTGAGCAAGATTCATATTTTATACGCATCCATCTGAGCTACCAATAAAAAGAAATGGATTTTGCAATATAAACTTACCTGGACCAATAATAGGTTGCCACATCATCTCTTTCCCATGAAACTTAGAAGCTTTTAAACATAACACAATTACGAGTGTACCCTTGCATAAGTGGTTGGATCTTCACACCTCAGAGGGGTAAAAGAGTCTAATGACTCCTAGGTTGTCTTCAACCTTCGGCGCTCGACCTGGCGGCCGACTGCTGCATTCCCGCGGTCTTCCCCTCCTTCCTGGGACCTCGAGGAACGCCTCTAGTTGAATCCCTAGCTCCGTTGTAACCTGGTGCATGTGGGGCACCTCCAGGTCATGGACAAGTTGGTCGTTCACAAGCGAGACCAGTTCGCTAGCGCTGCCGCGATCACAATAGGTTTGCAGACCTCCGGTAGGAGCTGCTTGAAGATGAGAGTGTGGGTATGGTAGCCGATCTGTCTAGGGTTGTCGTGGAAGCTTCCTGCTTCCATCAAGACCACATACAACCCCTCATTGCTCTAGGGATAGAATTATACCCTCTTGGTTAGGGTTTGCATGAAAACAGAGAAGAAGAAAGAATGGGATCCTCTTAGGCTTGAGGTTAAGGGTCCAACCCTTATATAGGGGAGGGTATCAATGCCCTAACATGTTCATCCATGAGGAAAGAAGTCCATCTCCCAAAAGGAAACCTATTCCTTCATTGAGAAGCAATATTCTCTCTCCAAATTATCTTCTTAATAAACTATATTCTTTGGATATTTAGGAATTCAAAAATCCTCTCTCTTATTCTCTTTATGTTTGACTTTTAATCCATTAGCACGAAATTATACTTTCTTTTAGTAGAAAATACCTCTTTTTAACAATAGCACAAAATTCATTAATTATGTATGACATTATCCTCTTATTTTGTATTATTTTTATTTTCTCTTTCTTTTTCTCCATTGGGGCTCCTTGGACCCCAAGAAATTCTAATATTTCGAAATTCCTTTTTAAGGATACTTATTATCCTTCTAGATGCATCTACATTCTTCATTTTTCATTATCTTACATATTTTTTTATTAAGATATTCTTTTGCAAGGATTTCTCATTATCTTTCATCTCCTTTTTATTCTTTTCATATTTCTTTTATTACAAATCATATGTAAACAAATTTTACTCAATTGTGGCCATTAATGCCACTTTCTAGATATTTCCAAGTATTTCTCATAAATACTTTGCTTAATATGCATTATCTTATGTCTTTTCCTATTATTTGGACTTTTCTTCTTTTCTTCTCTTTTATATTCATTATTGGATTAATATAATAAAAGAAACCACGAAATTTCTAATGTAAGGGAGATTTGGAAAGAAATCCCTTCTTTGAAGCAAAGCGTACAACCTTTTCAATTAAGTCCAAATTCACAAAATCATTATATTTCAATTATGAAAACATATGCAAAATTGGGGTTGTAACATCCTTCCCCTCTTATAGGAATTTTGTCCTCAAAATTCCATCAAGCAAACAAACAATTCAGGATAAGACTTTTCCAAGTCCATCATTGACCCCTATGTGGCTTTACCCAATCCATGGCGCTTCCAAAGAACCTTTTTCATCACATATTCTTTTCTCTGAGTTCTTACACCTTGGCCTCTATAAACCTCACAGGTGACTCAGGTCATTTCAGCCTCCCTTGGGGCTCATTAGGTTCATTGCTCAGCACATGGCCGGAGTACCTCACATAGCGCTCTAAATTGGACACACGGAACTTATCACACATTACTTTATCCTGAGGGGTAAGGTCGAACATAACCTTCTCCACCAATCCATCTCAAATGGACCCATGCAGTCGGGACTCAGCTCTCTTAGCTATAACTTAGAGGGGTCAGATTTTTCACATCACAGGTTCTCCCTCAGTGGATTGCATGTCAGTCTTCTTTGCATCAGCTGACAACTCATGTCACTCCTGGGCTCTCTTTCAGCCAATGCACGATCAAAGCGACTTCAACTGCCCACACTATGGTCCTTTTCTGACCTTCATGAGGTCCCTTCACCAACATCATCTTAATGAAGTGGTGACCGACACAACCTCCCTTACAAAGCTTCTTTACATCCCGATACTAGTTATGTTTGTTAACATCACATCTTACATAGGACAAGAAGTGTCTCTATATATTACCCTGAACAAGCACGCATGCTCTCATCAGACCCTCTTAACCATTAGTTAGGGGTGATAAATTGTACTAACCTCGAGTTCTTCATGTTCCTACTTCCACCACATGGAAGTGAATCTTTAGGTTAAACTCGAGAACTTTTGAACTCGCATCATGGTGTACTTTAACCATCTCTCTCTCATATGTAGTTGAACTGGATCCATCCCTTGACTATATTCTTTCTTTATCATGTTATCTAGGTAAGGCAACCTACCATAACCCATTTTTCATCTTGACCTTTCTTGGTCTAGGGGAGACTCACCACAACATCCATAGTGATGAATTCACATTCCCTCTCAGGGACTCTCTATCCTCTATATCAACTCAATGGGTTATTGGTGTTCGTCCTTCACCTCCTATCATGCATCTTTGTACACTTTTTATCTTAGGCATCAAAGTATTGCTACCACTTATTATCTTCGTAGTACCACAGTGTATGGTAATCTTAAAATCATGATCTCTTGTATGTCATGATTCCTCAAGATTGATTCCTCAGAACAATAAAACACTCTAGTCAAGTTTTCATCACCTTCTTTTATGGAGAAATGCATCTGAGGTTCTACAACCATCCTTTTATAGCATCAATGCCAAGGCTGGCTAACCCAACAACCACTAACTTGATCAACAGATATCGTTACATCTGAGTGTTAGCCCAAACATATCTCACAAACTTAGGGTTAACCTAACAACCTTTTCTATCCTCTAGCTAAACTAGGCAGCTGCATCTCATCCAGAGCATCCATTACTACCTCATATCCTTATGTGTAAGGTAGTGTTGAAGACATACACCTCCATGTATTCCGCTTATCATCTCATCTTAGATTTTTAGGTCTATCATGAATAAGAAAACTTAGAGCTCATCTTCTTGGTTATCAAACTCAACCTTGTATAACTTGCAAATTCCACATAGCTCATGATAAAAACATCCTCATAAGATGACTACCTTAGTTCTCTTGATGTTTGTAAACCATCCACATATCGTTCACCCCACAAGGGTAAGTTATCATCTCTGTCCTCATACCTCATAGAAATGTTCCAACTCACATCATCTTTATCCTTGGTGTATGGCATTCATACTATCCTATCTCTCACTCCCATAACAAGAGAAAATAAGCATTTGGTTACAATCCAAATATAGAGTTCTTCCTGTTCCAAGAGTAGAGATGGTACAACCCACATTGTCAGTACACCTTCAAATCTAAGTTCAAACGTGTAACATATATCTCTACATCATGATCATCTCAATATCAAAGTTACTTCCATGGAAAACTGGTCTCGAACCTACTTGGGTTGTCACATAATCATTGGTCATCTCCTCTAGGTTTGTAGGGTGCCGACACTTTTGGGGTCATCCCTCTTCCCTTATGCATCTAGAGAGTGCCCTCCTCATCTGTCCTTTGGGTCCCATGAGTTCATGAAGGTGATCAATCTCCTAACCCATGGCCCTCATACAATGATAGTTGTTACCTCCCGACCCTATGGTCATGTGCAACTAGGGAATTAGGAAACTCCTACTTCCATCGGTCTTATTCCTACCTAACACTAGGATAGACTTAGGATTTCCAATATAGTACATGTCCAACTTATAACCTTTCCCAAGTCTTCATCATCTCTCTCTGCATTCCTGGGCTGACTTTCATTCTTTCATAGGGGTCATGGCGACCTGCCTACCTTGGTCAGGCCCCATACCGGTTACCTCCATGTTAACACATCCAAATGCATGTAGATATGGTTATCTATGGGTCTACATGTTCATTCTCATACTATGTACTTTTCACCTAGCTTCTCAAGATCCTATGAGACCTCTTTAGGTTACCTCAAAACCAACAGAAACTAGTATACACCCTACAAAAGTGTCCCTTTCCCAGGATGGGAGGAAACTACATCTGGATAACAAAGGTCACAAACGTCCTTATGTCTAGGGTTTACATCCACATGAGCATGCTTAGCCTTAGCAAGCTACTAAGGCACAAGTGGACCACCTACTAAACCATGCTAGGTCATACTTGTTCTCCTTCCTCAACATTGGATCAAGATCATACCTTCCCATGTCACCAACTTAGCTGTGAGGGGTTCATCAAACATACCTTAGAGTTAAGGGGTTTCCCTTTCCTCTAAACATGAGGGGTGCCATGCCTGAATCTATAGAAACTCAAATCTCATCATGATCATTAGGTACACCACTTCCCCTCTTAGGCTTAGGAACCCTAGGTTCACTTTTTAGATGTCCAACTGCATGATCAACCTTTTTACCATGAGCCAAACATGTTCAAGGTATGACATGCACTTCCCATGATCCTTCTACTTGAACAACACCTCAGAGTGGAGTCCTCTTGAAGGACAACCAACTAGGTATAAGGCCTCACAACGTGTTACTAAACCTCTTCATGGTCTAAGGAACTCTTCTTCTTAACTTAGAAGGTAAACACATATACCATAGGCACACAGGTACCAGCAACCTCATCCTCTCTCCAGGGTTTGGTTCCTCTAAAGGCAACCAAGATACCATCATCCTCCAGGAATCATACATGAGGCAACCAGAACAATCCTCTTAGGTTGCATCATCCTCAACTCCCCATTGTTCCTCATATCTCAGAGTCTAAGACTCCAACCTTCTTGCTTGGGTCCTGCTCTCTCTCTCTAGAGCTAACCCTACAAACAGCCTTATTACTAGATATCCTCTATCCATGAAGGTGGATCAAGCTCACAAGCATACCCCTACATGGATGAAGCCTATGTTCAAACTTATGTTTGCTCAGTATTATCCATAGCCCTTTATGCTTATCTCATAAGCTATCCAACATGCTCTTCAGACCTAGGTTTCAACCTACTTCCAGCACTATTGACGTACTATGGGTGCATACTATGCCATGCACATAAGAGCCCATAGGGTTTCTATAGGTTCTTCACTAACCTCATCATTGAAGGAGCTATCCTTTACTCTAACATGCACGACCCTTCCTAGGGTTGAGTCGCCAAAGGTACTAGGCCATCCAACCTCACATGGCTCATATCATCATGGGCATTAAAAAGCATGTCCACCCGTACACCTGGCCTACCATGGCATATGACTCATCATACCATCTCTCTCTCTAACCACCACTTAGGTTTAGGGTTAGAATCATCCTCAGAGGATGCGCCAGGTCTCTATTATAATGGATGTCTCTACCTCCAAGAATAACTTTCTCTACTCATCCTCCTGACAAGAAGGTCTGACCTTAGCTCTCTCCATAGGGCATGTGTGATAACCTAGATTTTGAGTTTTAATAACTAATATATTATTTGAGAGACAATAATTCTATGTAGAGGACAAATACCAAATTTAGGAATTAGTAATACAATCATGGATCCCTTCACCCAAATTAGGTGATTGGAGATACCATAGAGGACTATGATGCCTAATTGAATTCAATTGTGAATGAATACCCTTACTGTTGGATTAAGTCCTCATGAGACCAATAATTCATTTAGTGATATGTTGAGTAGAGAAATAAATTCTTTTGAGGAATTATATACATATGAATCAATGTTGAAGTTCTGGTGTCAACCTGGACTAAATGTCCTATCAAATTCGCATAGTGTAAAACTCTAAGTGTCACATGAAGGTGAACTTTAGGTATTAATGTGCTTAGTCAATAACCATGTCAAACCTTCGAATTTCATTCCCAAACTTATGCCACAGCTACATCATGACATTATAAAGCTACACCTAAAATTTTATTGCAAATGGATTATCCAATAAGGACATACAACAGTTGAATTTTAGTGCATATATTCATGCACATTGGACCCTAGGACCTAAGTTTTGGTTTAAATGACCAGGATGTGACACACAAATGTGTCACGCGGCTTCTATGGTTGGTCCACGCATTTCTGACCTTAGCATTCTCCCCCTTTAGATCTGTGGGAATCCAAGGGTCGGGAATCGCTCTTCAACCTCCCGCAAAGGGCGGGGAGGTGAGAACAAGGCTGATCATCATTGAGTCACCACCTCACATCAAATCCCAAAGATTCATCCCTCTAGACAACCTCGTCTCCCCAAACCGAACCCAACATGCCCTCACTCAACCCCACTCTCCCTCGGATAAGGGAGAATGAGCTCCCCTTATCTACACGCCTCTCACAAGCAGTGGCGCCCCTTTAGGGATTTTCCCTCTACACCGCCTCACTCCCATTTAAGGCCACCATCAGTTTCGCCAACCCTTCTTTCCCCTTTTTCGACCATCAATTCTAGCAAAACCACCCAGAAAACCTCTCCCCCATTCCATCATCTTCTAACTCCAGAACCACCATCACATCACTACCCCAGGGAACCCCTTCCCAAATCCACCCCAAAGCATCTTCGCCTCACTACTGGGATGCTCCACGGCAAATCCCATTGATCCCAGTCAATGGCTATCCTCGAAACCTCCCTACTCCGACGACCTCTCCATCAACAATGGAGGCACAGAGCCCCATAGGGAGTTGCACCCACCTAGCTATCTGCAGCAATGGGGAAGCACAAGACGAAGGTGATGGTGCATCCTTTTCACCCTGGTCCTTACAGTAGGAGCCTTAGCAGCTTGCCGAAGTAATCATCTTGCTGCTCGAGCAAGCAATAGCAGGGACAGAGAGGTGCCAGTCTGAACCAATCCAATTTATCATAAACTGGATGGTCTGAAAATAAACCGAACCAGCCAGGAGTCTGAACTCAGGAGCTTAGTCATCCAGCATTAGCTAATCAACGACTGCCATCTCAGGCAATGGGAAGGTAAATCATTGTATATTTCTGAAAAATAGCTTCTCCTTAGCAAATCTGTAGAAAATAGCTCCCTTGACCAATAAATTCCCTAAAAATATCCCTAGACTCAAAAAAAATATAATCTATATTACTGGACCCCTAGATCAGAGCCTTTAACCACTTTCAATGATGATAATTAATTTAGAGTAAAAAGCTCCTTTTTCAGATTCATTAAATGAAATAAATAGTATCCATGTGATATTAATTCTTAGAAAATTTTCCTAGAAACCTAATGATGATATACATCCATATTTATATTGTAATCTGAGTAATATATCTAAATAATAGGTATTTTTATATTAGAGACTATTTAGATGCTTCCAATCCCATTTTAATTTTAGAAAATAGACCAATCATCAGAAAAATATGAAATTTGGACCAGACCTCTAAAATGACAGCATGATCAATAGAAAAAAACCAGATACCATCCTAAGATTAGATGGAAACTAGAATTGGCCAAAACCTAACTTAGACCTAAAATATCAGTGACATAATGAACCATGTATTAATGATGATTAATTTGTTATTAATCAGGTGATGACTGGATATCTAGATGAGCAAGAATGATTAGAAATCTCTGAACTCAGTTACGTGGTCTTATAAGTATAAGACTAGATTTCTGGTTGCCTATGATATGTAATACCTTGAATGCTCATATTTGAATATGATTGCTTGGTTGACTAGTATGAATTATACTTCTCCAAACCTAATAGAAGATAAATGGTTATGATGGGTTGTAGCTACTAGAGAACATAGCCTGGTTTGGATGTATGTTGCCTAACATGGATGTATGATTCCTTGGCCCATGTTAGATGTATGATGATATTATATTTCCCACACTAGATGTAAGTCAAGTGCAATATGTGTAGTGAAACCACATCAAAATGATTGTAATTAAAAGGATGTTTACCTAATTTTTGCCTTGATAAATAGTTGTTCTCCCTTTTTTCCTTCTTCAAGTATTTTCATTTATGCAACCTTACTAGTGTATCTTTTACCGCGTACCAACTCTTTTTGATTTGTTTGTTTCATGTATGTTTTAGGTTCAGATATAACATGGGAGAAAAAGAATAGGGTGTGAGCAAGTTGTTCAGGTTACCTATTGTCTAGGATCCTGGTTAGCATACATGTTTAGACTGTGTATTTTTTTTTCTTTTTCAATATGTAAATGTAATCCAAGTTGTAATAATTCATTTTTTAATATACGTGTTAAATTCTAAGAAATGTTATGGTGTTTGTTATATTGAACGTTCATGTATGCACATAATGCTTCCGCAACGCACTCTGATACAATTGCCTAACGTTTTCGGATTTGTCCTCTCAGGCCTACTAAGTCTTGAGATGGTAGAATCCGGGGACGTTATAGTTGGTATCAGAGCATGAACAATAGCTACACCTAACAATTGCTCACCATAAAACATAAAAACCAAATTTCACCTTTCACTTTAAATACTAGAAACTTAGTGAGTTTTTGAATTAGGATAAGGTTTGACCTATCCTCTAGGTTAGAACCTAGATGTTCGAGAACTAGGTTTAGGCAAATGTCTGAAACCCTTTGCATATAGAGCTCATATGTATTGGATAGATACACTAGTCTACACCATGTTCTCACCATTCCACTAGGTTACTTGGCACTAGACTATCTACTGTGTGTTGGGCACTCGAGTTTGCTGGTTTGGTTTTGTTTCCCAATCGACTCGCACCTCGACAGTTTTCTTTGATGCTTTCTTTCTTAGAGAAAAACTATATATTATTTTAGTAGATATATGTAAATATAAAAATGTGTCCCTCACACAGGAGAGTAGTGAGTGTTCATGCAATCTAAGTGAAAGGGAGTGACATCAGTCTAGAAGAGAGAATAGATCTAGATTAGATGTCTAGAGTCTCATAAGGTTATGTGATATATACATAGACAAAAGAAAGACAAAGGAAATAAGCATATAGAATCTTATCTAACTTTGATCTATGTGGTATAAGTTTCCATATTAAGATTTGAGTTGTATATGAGCCGAATCCACTCTTAGAGGATCTATGCTAAGTCATGTTGATGAAAGTACATTCACTTTTCCTACTTAAGATAAGCTAAGATAAGATAGAGATGGGTATGCATGAGCCTCAAGCTCTTATACCAGGAGGATGTCTAGTGGTAGGATGAGATATGTGGTGAACTCTAGAGTAAGACCCACAGGGAGAAGGTCATAGGACCTAGCCTCCAATATATGAGATATGTGTTAAAAAAATGTCCTACACTAGATTACTCTTGAGTGTTGAGTTGAGTCCTTATGCATGATTCAAATCTATATGTGAGAATTGGGTAAAAGAAAAGGATGGGTAGATGATCCATATGATAAAGTCAATCCTTTAGCTGAGTTAGGTCCTAGCTGGAGTGACATATTTTGTGGATCTCATCATTAGTTGCAAGTGAGGTAATATATGAACTCTAGTTATGAGAGTATGATGCTTTGTGCAAAAGATACTCAACATACATGTTCTCCCTTCTTATTCTTCTCCTTCTTAATATACGATGATAGAAACCTCACTTGAGCTATATAGAAGATTTATATATGAGGAGTCACTCGTATAAGCTGACCTATTCTATATTTTCCCCCTATATCATACATGTAGTACCCAAGATTGAAATCATGATAAGTTTGACTTTAAAAATATTCTCTTCCCCTTCATATGAAATACGAAAGATATGATGCTGAGATCATGGGATAAACTTAGTATATTCTCTTTTTCCCTTACATAATACATGCAAGACATAAAAATTGATCTCATGAACTTGATATAAAGATATTTTGGATCATGGGATATATGATCAGAAATATAGTTCATAACTTTGATTCTTCTCAATGTATGCTTCTAAGTTGAGTATGAATATCACACCATAGGGTGAAACCCTAATGGTCAAACATGTTATGTAAGCCCTTATTAAGTAGAAAAATTGTAATATTAATGATGAAGATGAATCTCCTCTAATGCTGAAATCATTGTAAGATATTAGTGATGTTAGATTTGAATGATCTGAATACCATGGCATATAAACGAATTGCTCTTGAACTATAAAAGTGTGAACAAAACATGTACCCTTAGGGGTGATGTAATCCTAAGATATCATAATGTCATGTTATGGTTAAGTGATGCTTCCACATATATATAAGGTGGGGTGGACACACCCAAGAATCGCTAGACCCTAAGTTGACAACTTAGAGTGCATGCACTTATGGTGGTCTTCGAACCTAAGCAATGATGATGTATATGAAGTTGAACTCCTAAATAGACTCTTAAGGATGAGATTAGTTGAATTTTAGGACGAAATTCCAAATAAGGTGGGGTGAATGTGATAACCTAGATTTTGAGTTTTAATAACTAATATATCATTTGAGAGACAAGAATTCTATGTAGAGGACAAATACAAAATTGAGGAGTTAGTAATACAATCATGGATCCCTTCACCCAAATTAGGTTATTGGAGATTCCATAGAGGACTATGATGCCTAATTGAATTCAATTGTGAATGAATACCCTTACTGATGGATTAATTCCTCATGAGACGAATCATTCATTTAGTGATCTATTGAGTAGAGAAATAAATTCTTTTGAGGAATTATATACATATGAACCAATGTTGAAGTTCTGGTGTCAACCTTGACTAAATGTCCTATCAAATTTGCATAATGTAAAACCCTAAGTGTCACATGAAGGTGAACTTTAGGTATTAATGTTCTTAGTCAATAACCATGCCAAACATTCAAATTTCATTCCCACACTTATGCCACAGCTACATCATGACATTATAAAGCTACACCTAAAATTTTATTGCGAATGGATTATCCAATTAGGAGATACAACATTTGAATTTTAGTGCATATATTCATGCACATTGGAACCTAGAACCTATGTTTTGGTTTAAATGACCAGGCCGTGACACATAAATGTGTCACGCGGCTTCAATGGTTGGTCTACGCATTTCTGACCTTAGGATTCTGCCCCTTTGGATCACATGGGAATCCAAAGGCCAGGAATCCGTCTTCAGCCTCCCACAAAGGGCGGGGAGGTGAGAACAAGGCCGATCATCAGTGAGTCACCACCTCATTTCAAATCCCGAATATTCA
The DNA here is from genome assembly GCA_963693085.1 of Alisma plantago-aquatica. Classification (NCBI taxonomy): domain Eukaryota; kingdom Viridiplantae; phylum Streptophyta; class Magnoliopsida; order Alismatales; family Alismataceae; genus Alisma; species Alisma plantago-aquatica. The sequence goes on from OY856411.1 coordinate 92,053,761, forward strand.
TCCCTCTAGATGACCTCGTCTCCCCAAACTGAACCCAACAAGCCCTCACTCAACCCCACTCGCCCTCGGATCAGGGAGAATGAGATCCCCTTATCTCCGCACCTCTCACAGGCAGTGGCGCCCCTTTAGGGATTTTCCCTCTACACCACCTAACTCCCATTTAAGGCCACCATCAGCTTCGCCAACCCTTCTTTCCCCTTTTTCGGCCATCAATTCTGGAAAAACCACCCACAACACCTCTCCCCCATTCCATCATCTTCTACCTCCAGAACCACCATCGCCTCGCTACCCCAGAGAACCACGCACCGAATCCACCCGCAAAACATCTTCACCTTGGTATTGGGATGCTCCGTGGCAAATCCCACTGATCCCAATCAATGGCTATCCTCAAAACCTCCCTACTCCGGTGACCTCTCCATCCACAGTGGTGGCACAGAGCCCCAAAGGGAGTTGCACCCACCTAGCTATCCGCATCAATGGGGAAGCACAAGAAGAATGTGATGGTCCATCCTTTTCACCCTGGTCCTTATAGTAGGAGCCTTAGCACCTCACCGGAGTAATCATCTTGCTGCTCGAGCAAGCAACATCAGAGACAGAGAGGTGTCAGTCTGAACCAATCCAATTTATCATAAACCGGCCAGTCTGACCATAAACCGAACCAGCCAAGAGTCTGAACTCAGGAGCTTAGTCAGCCGCAGTAGCCAATCAACAACCGCCATCTCAAGCAATGGGAAGGTAAATCATTGTATATTTCTGAAAAATAGTTTTTCCTTAGAAAATCTATAGAAAATAGCTCCCTTGACCAATAAATGCCCTAAAAATATCCCTAGACTCAGAAAAATATCCTCTATATTACTGAACTACTAAATCAGAGCCTTGAACCACTTTCAATGATGATAATTAATTTAGAGTAAAAACTAATTTTTAGGATTCATTAAATGAATTAAATAGTATCCAGGTGATATTAATTCTTAGAAAATTTTCCTAGAACCCTAATGATGATATACATCCATATTTAGATTGTAATATGCGTTATACATCTAAATAATAGGTATTTTTATATTATGGACTATTTAGATGCTTCCAATCCCATTTTAATTTTAGAAAATAGACCAATCATCAGAAAAATATGAAATTTGGACCAGACCTCTAAAATGACAGCATGATCAGTAGAAAAATACCAGATACCATCCTAAGATTAGATGGAACCTAGAATTGGCCAAAACCTAACTTAGACCTAAAATATCAGTGACATAATGAACCATGTATTAATGATGATTAATTTGTTAATAATTAGGTGATGACCGGATATCTAGATGAGCAAGAATGATTAGAAGTCTCTTAACTCAGGTACGTGGTCTTATAAGTATAAGACTATATTTCTGGTATCCTATGATATGTAATACCTTGAATGCTCATATTTGAATATGATTGCTTGGTTGACTAGTATGAGTTATACTTCGCCAAACCTAACAGAACATAAATGGTTATGATGGGTTATAGCTACTAGAGCACATAGCCTAGTGTGGATGTATGTTGCCTAACATGGATGTATGGTTCCTTGGCCCATGTTATATGTATGATGATATTATATTACCCAAACTAGATGTAAGTCAAGCGCAATATGTGTAGTGCAACCACATCAAAATGATTGTAATGAAAAGGATGTTTACCTAATTTTTTCCTTAAGAAATGATTGTTCTCTCTTTTTTTCCTTCTTCAAGTATTTTCATTTATGCAACCTTACTAGTGTATCTTTTACCATGTACCAACTTTTGTTGATTTGTTTGTTTCACGTATGTTTTAGGTTCAGATATAACCTGGGAGAAAAAGAACATGGTGTGAGCAAGTTGTTCATGTTACCTATTATCTAGGATCCTGGTTAGCATACATGTTTAGACTGTGTAATTTTTTTTTCTTTTTCAATATGTAAATGTAATCCAAGTTGTAATAATTTGTTTTGTAATATACATGTTAAATTCTGAGAAATGTTATGGTGTTTGTTATATTGAACGTTCATGTATGTGCATATTGCTTCCGCAACACACTCTGATACAATTGCCTAACGTTTTCGGATTTGTCCTCTCGGGCCTTCTAAATTTCAAGACGGCAGAATTTGGGGATGTTACAACATGACAACTCATGTCATCTGACCTAAGCATGCAACTATTCTTTAGTTTACACTTAAACTATTAAGCTTATGTCCACGACATCTTATTTACATGATTTTCATTAATTTGGTGGAGGATTCCTTACACCTTATCAAGTTTACCCATACCTCGAGAGAGTGAGGAAAAGAGAGAAAACCCTAATCCTTAAACTCCTTAACAACATTTGAGTTGAGAAGGGATGAACAAGATGAGAGAGTCCTAAAGGTATCTTATTTCGAGTCAGATCCTAAGACATTGGCCAGGCAGTCACACAGATCCAGAAGTCCTCATATACTGACTAGCGGTGTGAAGGAAAATATTGCCAGCCCCCGGATGTGATCGTTTTCTAGTCACCTCTGTCTTTTGAAAACTCCTCTAATAACTCCCTTGGGTTCTATAGAATTTGTAAAATTTAATAATTATTAAAAATTAAATGAGGAACCTATGCTCTGATACTAAATGTAACAACCACTCCTTTCAGTAACCTTTAATTAAGGGAGAGCAAGAGTTCAGATCCGTTATCCCAATTTCTGGATCAAAGGTTCGACAAATAATCAATAATAATTATCAAATTCTACCAAACTATACTCAAAAGTTGCACTAAAAATAAAAATTTTCATACCTTTTTCAAAAACTTGTATATCTAACTTCTATCCACATCTGGACTCTATTCTAACTAATCCTCATTGCACTTTATTTCTTAATTGCACAATATGCCACTTAACTATTTGTCCTTTTCAATTTGTACCTAAAATGTCGACAAACAAAATGTCGGTCAGCATAAATGAATACGCCGGTATGTGGAGGAAACAAAAATTGTGCAACTAGGGTAACAACGTAATCAAGAAATTATCATTTAACAACCAAGATTACGTCTTAAGCAATAATACTCAATCCTTACCTATCCCCTATCTCTATGTTTTCACTGTGGCGGACTTGGATACTACCTGTCTCATATGGTAGATCCTTACCCCCATGGCCCTACCTCACAGGTAGCCAATACTTAGGGTTGCGGAGTCACATGGCCCTACCCAAAGGTAGTCCAATCCCTGACTCATGGTGACTTGATGGACCTACCCCATTTGTAGCCATGCACTAAGTCACCCAATGACCTGATGGACCTATCCCATAAGTATCCATGTACTAGGTCAATCTATCAAGCTATAGAGGGGACTATGATCTGAGCTAGTAGGCATGTATTTTAGGTGATAGTCATATCCACATTATAGTTTGCATGAATTAAATTCATCCAACAGTTTAATTCAAGTCACCGATAAAAACTTCGGAAATCCTCGGAAAACTAATTTAGGATATTCATAAGTGTAACCAGATACCTGTCAGGGTGACTTGAGTGAAGAAATATTCCAACTAAGCAAGAAATCCAGTAAACAAGCAAGCACACAAGATGATCCTAAAAATGCATCCAATTTTCCTATCATTGATCAGGCCATCAAGGTCTATTAAACCTAGCTCGCTTCCTAGGGTTTCTAGTCCACTTTTAGTGTTTCCATTGCAATTAGGGTTTCACTTCATCTTTTAGTATTTTAAATCCTAATTTTATACAATTACTTAGAAACCCTATTTATCTCATCTACTCCTCATGAAAGATATCAAGGTTACCTTTTAACGACATATAACCCTAATTTCAGATTACAGGCACCATTAAATGTCCATTTAGTCTATTATGCCTCTTTTACATTAAAACTACCATTTTTATCATTTTAAGTCATGACACGATCATTAAGGCCAATTATCATCTTTGGCTTCTTTCAAATTAGCAACTTATCTTTATTTATCACTAATTCCACATTAATCCATTAGAAAACCCTAATTACCACATTAAGGGTATTTATCCACAATTAGGAATTTTTATACTCAAAATAGCTTAGAACCATCATATCTCAGCTTTATTCATGAATTTGAACAATTAAATCCATTAAGAGTCATAATTACTAACAGTAGGGTTTCAAGTCCCATTAAAGCTCATTCATGTATATGGAACTCTAAATTAATCCAATTACGTGTAAAGTTCATCCTTTTAGATCTTGATGTGTCTTTTTATAATAAACATGTTAATATCAACTTTAATCATCCACATAACCCTTCTCAATACATTAATCATCTCAAATTAGGGTTTCTTAATCATTAATGCATTAAAGTTGATAACTTCCACTACTTTTCTAATTGCAAGAGGAATTACGTTCTAAAACTATTTTTAATGGATTCCTCACATTTTTCTAAGCAAGATTCCTATTTTATACACATCCATCCGAGCTACCAATAAAAAGATATGAATTTTGCAATATAAACTTACTTGGACCAATAGCAGGCTACCACACCATCTCTTTCCCATGCAACACAACCACTTATAAACATAATGCAATTATGAGTTTACCCTTGCATAATTGGTTGGCTCTTCACACCCCGACGGGGTAAAAGCATCCAATGACTCCTAGGTTGTCTTCAACCTTCAGCGCTCGACCTGGCCGCTGACTGCTACCTTCCCGCGGTCTGCCCCTACTTCCTGGGACCTCGAGGACCGCCGCTAGTTGTAGCCATAGCTCCGCTGCACCCTGGAGCACGTGGGGCACCTCCAGGTCATGGCCAAGTTTGTCGTTCCCAAGAAAGACCAGCCCGCGACCATTTCCGCGATCATAGTGGGTTTGCAGACCTCCCATAGGAGCTGCTCAAAGATGAGAGCATGGGTATCATATCCGATCTGTCTAGGGTTTTTTTGGAAGCTTACTGCCTCCAACAAGACCACATACAACCCATCGTTGCTCTAGGGATATAATTATACCCTCTTGGTTAGGGTTTACATGAAAACAGGGAAGAAGAAAGCACGGGATCCTCTTAGGCTCGAGGCTAAGGGTCCAACCCTTATATAGGGGAGGGTATCAATGCCCTAACATGTTCATCCATGAGGAAACAAGTCCATCTCCCAAAAGGAAACATATTCCTTCATTGAGAAGCAATCTTCTCTCTCCTAATTATCTTCTTAATAAACTATATTCTTTGGATATTTAGGAATTCAAAAATCCTCTCTCTTATTCTCTTTATGCTTGACTTTTAATCCATTGGCATGAACTTATACTTTCTTTTAGTAGAAAATACCTTTTTTAACAATAGCACAAAATTCATTAATTATGTATCACATTATGCTCTTATTTTGTATTATTTGTATTTTCTCTTTCTTTTTCTCCATTGGGGCTCCTTGGACCCCAAGAAACTCTAATGTTTCGAAATTCCTTTTTTAGGATACTTATTATCCTTCTAGATGCATCTACGTTCTTCATTTTTCATTATCTTATTTTTTTATTAAGATATTCTTTTGCAAGGATTTCTCATTATCTTTCATTTCCTTTTTCTTCTTTTCATATTACTTTTATTAGAAATCATATGTAAATGAATTTTACTCAATTGTGGCCATTAATGCCACTTTCTAGATATTTCCAAGTATTTCTCATAAATACTTTGCTTAATATGCATTATCTTGTCTTTTCCTATTATTTGGACTTTTCTTCTTTTATTCTCTTTTATATCCATTATTGGATTAATATAATAATAGGAACCACAAAATTCCTAATGTAAGGGAGATTTGCAAAGAAATCCCTTCTTTGAAGCAAAGCGTACAATCTTTGCAGTTAAGTCCAAATTCACAAAATCATTATATTTCAATTATGAAAACACATGCAAAATTGGGGTTGTAACAATATCAGTTATGCGAACTTATGAATCTGATAACCTTATCTCCAGATAATTTTGTACACCTTATCATAGCCAAGTGGACTCTAAAATATATATGCAATGGGGATTGTTTAAATTTAGTTAATGTTCCTATAAACAATGCAACATGAGAATCACTCATGACTCTCTTACACTTTAATAGTGATGATTAATCATGTTCTATGACAATGTCTAGTCTTACATGATGATTTTGAGAATGTCTATGTGTGGAATAGTGGCATATCTTTGTAATACTATTTGCATGTTCAGATGAAAAAGTAGTAGTAGAAATATCCATAGGAGGAGAAATATCCTTTGTTTTGCCTTGACTAAGGCTGATGTCCTATGAATAAATATCTTGAGCCTTATTGTAGCTGGAGATGATATGTTGGTCCTAGTTATGGTTGAGAACGCTATTTTGGACCTTGTTGTGGACAAGATTGACAAGTTAGGTCTTATTGTGGCCAAATATGAATACTTGGACCTTGATTCATTGTCCTAATATGTGTCCTATGCATTTGATATCTTCTCAAACTACAATACTTGATTTATTTTCCAAACACATGTAGGTACATTGTGTGTGTATGATTGATAGAGTCAAAAATATCTAATTAACTTAAATAATCAATGTAACTTGAATCATGACTTCCCTATGACTGTAGAACTATCTCACTGTCATGATTTGCTAGATAGTTGATGTGGTCTATTATCACACTAACAAATTAAGTCGGGATTGAAATCACAGACTTTTTAACCAACACTTGTGCAATAATACCACCCACAAGCGGACGGGTCTTATCGCAGTATAGTTAAGGATCGAATCCCAAAGGACAACATTTTTAAGAATCTTATACTAGTCGAATCTAGTTGAATTAAGACTAATATTTAGAACAAAGGTTGGTTTGAGGTAAATTAGCCTAATAGAAAGAATGTAAATAGTGGAATTAAAGTTGGATCTAGATTAATGATGGGGATCACTGGGGTGGTCCCAGGTTTCACTACCGCTACACATGCAAACATATCCAATCACAAACATCAAGGCTAGCTATAACTATCCAAATAGAGCTACTGTGAACCCTCTCTTAGGCTGTTTAGGTTCGTGTAAGCATCATCTTAGGCATCAGATTTCTCATCGTCATCCAGATCATGCACTTACGGATATGAAGATATAGATATCCAACTGAAGCTGCGAGCCCCCTATACAGGTGTTAGGCACACAGAAGCATCACTATGGGCTAGATGGCTCATCCCCTCATGGATCATACACTTACGACCTCAGGGAATCCCATTCGATTTCTCATCAGGGAGTCAACCACGTTAATCGACATTCAAATCCTACATGTTGAAGTTCTCGCAACATACGAACGAACAAGATAAATGAAAGCAGGTGATCGATCCACAAGCACACATCGACAATTAACAATGAAATGAAAAGTTACATACAAGTCATGGAATGTTTAACAAAAGGGCATATAAGCATGGGAAGCAGGGCTAGTCCCCACACCCCAGCGAAAGGAAATTACTCGCTCATGATGCGAGGAACAAAAACAACAAAAGAGAGGGAAGATTCTGCCATGAGCATAATGCAGAAGATGGTCATAGATCAGTGAAGATAAGGTCTTCTACGCCACGTCGGAGCAGATCTGGATGAGGAGTGAGGGACACCACGGTAGATGGGGTAGACCTTCTCTCCCCACCTTCCTTCTCTTGTCATCGTCCTTGCTTGTAGTAGGAGGAGAAACCTTAGGATGTGTATGTGGCATATGGATGATGGATGGAAGCACAAGCCTACCACAAGACTTGGATGTGGAGATCATACTCCACTAGGGGCTAGCGTAGATGCACGTAGCCTGGATGGTGAAGAGGAGTGATGGATCAGGATCTCTCTCTAGGGATCAAGTCTGTGTTCAGGAAGCCTGGCGGCGTCTGAGATCCCCCCTACAATGAGGACCCCTTCGGGTCCTATTTATAATCACTGGTGGCCTTGATCAGTTTTGGAAGTCGGTGGGTGTCTTCACACGATCTTGGATATTCGATATTGAAAATAGTTGTATCCTCACATTCTTGGGATCACGAGGGTCTTCACGTAGTTTGGGAGGATCGGTTGCCTGCTATACGGTCTTGAGACCACTTCCGTTCTTTGCGGTTTGGGAGAGCGGAGGCCATCCTCACAATCTTTGAAACCGATCAGGCTCACACGGTTTGAAGACCGATCATCACCTCTCAGTCTTGAGATTGTAAGGCTCTTTGTGGTTTTGAAACTGTGAGGAGCAGGTGTGAGGATGGTGGTCGGGTGGATGGTGCTTCGGAGATAGTGATGACGAGCAGCGGTGCAGATGAGAGGCAGAGGCGGAAGACCGCGAGGAGCATATTGCTGGTGAAGATCAAGGTGTGAGCGGAGGAAGAGGAGATGTGAGGTGTTATGTCACGAACAAGGAGGTGACTATGGTTGTAGAGGCTCACAATTTGGTGGAGCTAGCAGGTGGTTATCGTGGAGGCATGAGGATAGGGTTGCAGGTGATTTACGGTCTTGGGACTGCTAGGGGCTACACGGTCTTGAGACCGATGGTGTCCTTGTGGTCTTGGAAGTGGCGTTGATTGGAGGATCTAGGGTTGGTGAGAGAAATCTTGAGGAGGAAGTCGCGAAGCAGAGGGGAGAAGGTGAAGAAGATAGGGTTGTCTGTGGTTTGGGCGAAAGAGGTGACAGTGGCTCATGATGGCGGTAGAGTGGCAGGTGGTGGTCTTCACAGTCTCAGAATTGTGAGGGCTCTCCTCGTGGTATGAGGACCGCTAGGATCCTAACCATTTGAAGACTTCTTGGGCAGAGTCTTTTCTCAGTCTGCTGATTATGTTGAGGAGAAGGTGATTGCATGTGAAGAGGGAATGAAGAAGGATACCTTGTGGTCTTGCAAGTGTAACTTTATGCGGTCCCGATGACCGTTTGGATGAAACTGCTAGGGCAAGACTGCTAGGGTCAAGACCGCTAGGGCAAGCAGTCTGAGAGGGGCTGAATGCCCAGGACCGCATAGGCAAGACCACTAGGGCAAGACTAGAATGGAGGTCGTGATTAGGGTTTCTGGAGTAGAGGAGATCTAGGTCGAGGTGTGAAGATGAAGGAGCCCTCGACACTATTGTGACTTGAGTAAAGTGAAAAGGGCCACGATGGTGGTTGGGTCTTGGAGCTAGAGCCCATGTTCTCCAATTTGACTTGTACAACTAGAATAAAATCCAATTAAAATAGAGATAAAACCAATTAGGCTAAGTAAGGATGTATGAGTAGATTTAGGCAATAAAAGTGAATGATCGAAGCAAAATTGGGCCAAGGATGGAGACTGAAACCACGATGAAAATGCATTCATCAAAACACCCTGAACTTAAATGTTGCTCATCCTCGAGTAACACAAAATCTGAAACAGTCACCAAATGAATACTTTCAAATCATGTGATGGCCTCATCTTCACATCATGATTGTTTCCTTTCTGCCTAGTATGACTAAGCATCTCAACTTCCTGAGATCACCGAACACATCTTACCATACCTTCATTCCTATGTTTGTTTTCCAACATCACTTCCTCCTCACTTTTTCCAACAACAAGCATTTCTAAGAGTTTTGTTAGAGTCTAGAGATACCCACAAAACAACAAGTGTGCACCTGATCTAACACTGGTATTTTTCAGGATAGGGGAGGCATTCATTATGCCTTTAGGTGGAAAAGGGAGTGAAGGGTGGTATGGAAGGAAGTTGTATATCTCTCCTCTATTTGACTCGAGATTGCATTTTTTATGTGCACATTGGCATTTTTTCTTGGTGGCACACCCCAATTAAATCAAGGGGTATGGAAGAAGCAGATAGAGAGAGAGAGATTGCGTGCCACCCCAAACTTAGGTTTTGGAACTATTTTGGCTATTTTTGTTTCTTTTTCATGGATGGAGGGGTAAGAAGATGATAAAAGAAGTGTAGAAGAGAGTTCAAATCAGAATGCTACTTGATCTATGATTCAATGCACTGAGTCATTCTCTTTATTATACTCTGATCAAATAATGACTTGATGAGGATTCGGTGGGGGTTCCATGTTATTGTTCCACTTGTCAGTTAGGAAGCATGATGTGTTTGATCCCTATCAATACGACAGACACTTGCCATTTTTGCTGAAGGATCATGATGTTAGGATTCATAAGCTTTACAAGATGATTTCAATGAATAGGCTAGTTTTCAGAAAATGGCCCTCTTGAGGATCTGCTTTGAATAAGGAGGGTATCATGATTCAAAAAGCATAGAGAGATAAACTAGATAGCTAGGTAATGGCTTTTATTGAAACAAAATGCATCAAAACATCATCAAGTTTCTATACAATTTCTTTGAAAACTTACAAATTTTGAAATTTTTTTATCAAAATTGCAATAATGAAATTTTAAGTCTAAAATAGATGGGTTTGGGTGGAAATTAAGGTACGTACCACCCACCCACCCACCACCCCGAACATAGAAATTTGCCCATCTCGAGCAAACTCTAAATCCGAGATGGAGGGGAAAATTCATCCCGGTTAGACCACCAGATGTGGTTGCGTTCTGATCAGCGTGCGTCCTCCATCTGAAAATATAAAAAATGAAGACTAATTAGAACTTAAGATAGCATCGTGTGATGTGATATCTGTTCAGTGTAAAATTTTGTAAAAAGTAAAAAACAAAATTAAGGAAATTTTCTAATTCAAAATTTAAAGTAAAAACAAAATTATTGATCAGGTTGCCTCCCGACAAGCGCCTTTGTTTTATGTCGATGGCTCTACATGAATCCTTCAATTTTTTGGTGGATACATTGGGTTGGTTAGATCCAACATTGCTTCGGTGCCTATGTTGGCTGAGGTGAAATATCTCTTCAAGTGTTGACCATTAGCCACAAATTTTCCTTACTATTCACTCAATAAAAGGAAAGAACCATGTGGGTAGATGTTCTTGACAATGTAAGGTCCAGACCTGTGAGAACGAAGTTTCCTTGGGAATAACCTCAGTCTTGATTTGAACAATAGAACTTGGTCTCCCACTTGTATGTCCTTTCTTTTCAAATGACTATCGTGCCAAAGCTTCGTTCGTTCTTTCTAGATTTGTGCATTCTCATAAGTTGTCATATGGAGTTCATCTAGCTCTTGAAATTGCAAAATCCTAGCTTGGCCATCTTTCTTCAGGTCAAAATCTAGCTATTTGATTTCCCATCATGCTTTGTGTTCAAGTTCTATAGGCAGGTGGAATGACTTTTCATAGATCAATCAAAATGGTGTAGTTCCAAGAGGAGTCTTAAAAGCAGTTTGGTAGGTGCACAAGGTGTCATTGAATTTTACTAAATAATCTTTTTGGTTGTGGCCTACTGTCTTTTCCAAGATAGCCTTGAGTTGACGGTTAGAAACATCTACCTGTCCACTTGTTTTGGGATGGTAGGGTGAGGCTACCTTATGTGTTACATCATATTTCCTCAGCAATGCTTCAAAGCTTCTTTCTAGAAAATGAGAACCTTCGTCGGATATCGTAGTTTGTGGGACTCCGAAACGGGGGGAGATAATATCCTTGAACATTTTTATGATAGGTTTGGAATTGCTAGTGATGGTCAGTATGTCCTCTACTCATTTTGAGATGTAATCCACTGTGACTAGGATGTAGGAAAATCCATGTGAAGATGGGAATGGACCCATGTAGTCCACACCCCAAACATAAAAAATCTTGACCTCTTACCACAGTTTAAGCGGCATCTCATCTCTCTTCGTAATGTTACATGTTCTCTGACATTTGTGACATGCTAGAACAAAGTTGTAGGAATCCTTGGATATGGTTGGCCAAAAGAAACACACATTGCAAAACCTCCAAAGTAGTTTCTTAGAATTCATATGGCCTCCAACTGGGCCTGAATGGAATTTCTCTAAAATAAGTTGGGCTTCCTTCTCATCGATACAACATCTATAGAGACCATCACCAAAGAGCTTAAAGAGATACGGCTCATCCCAGTGATACTGCCTAATATCATGTATGAATTTCTTCAGTGCATTCCTGGTGCATTCAGGATGGATGACACCAGCAACAAGGTAGTTCACATAGTCTGAGTACCAAGGGGTAGCTTCTGAAACCTTCATGAGTTGGTCGTCCAGAAGAGAATCGTTAATTGGGATCTTCTCAGTTTCTAGAGTGTCGATGCGAATGAGGTGGTTTGCTACAAAATTCTCTGTACCTTTCTTATCTCTTATCTCCAGATCAAATTATTGTAAGAGGAGAATCCATCTGATCAACCTGGGCTTTGCATCTTTCTTCACCAGGAGGTAATGGATAGGGGCATGATCTATGTAGACAATGACTTTAGAACCAATGAGGTAGGATTTGAACTTGTCAAAAGCATACACGACTGCAAGGAGCTCCTTCTCAGTAGTTGCATAGTTCCTCTAAGCTTCGTCGAGGGTCTTCAATGCATAGTAGATCACATAATGTTTCTTCTCTATATATTGGCCTACAATAGCACCCACGGCGTAATCACTGGCATCACACATGATTTCAAATGGATGATCCCAATCAGGAGATCTGATGATGGGTGTTGTTGTAAGGGCATGTGTCAGGTTATTGAAACTCTTGACACATTCTTTGTCAAAATGGAAATCAGTGTCCTTTAGCAACAAATTCATCACGAGCTTGGTTATTTTGGAGAAATCCTTTATAAACCGTATGTAAAAACATGCATGACCAAGGAACGTGCAAACCTCTCTTACATTTGTTGGGATAGCGAGTTCTAAAATTAGGTCGATTTTCGATGTCTACTTTGATACCTCGGTTGTTGACTGTATGGACAAGGACAATGCCCTCCTTTACCATAAAGTGACACTTCTCCCAGTTCAACACAAGATGTGCTTCTTCACACCGTTTAAGGATAAGGGAGAGGTGCTTCAGGAACAAGTCGTATGAATTTCCATATACAGAAAAATCATCCATAAAAACTTCCATGATAGTTTCAGTGAGACCAGCGAATATAGCCGCCATGCAACGCTGGAAAGTTGCAGGCACATTGCAGAGGCCAAACGACATCCTTCTAAAAGCGTATGTTCCAAATGGGCAAGTAAAAGTTGTTTTCTCTTGGTCATCTGGATGTATAGGTATTTGATAGAATCACGGGTAACCATCAAGATAGAAGAAATATTCTTGGTGAGCCAACCGCTCTAAGACTTGGTCAAGAAAAGGCATCGGGAAATGATCCTTACATGTTGCCTTATTCAACTTCCTGTAATCAATACACATCCTCCACCCAGTGACTGTTCATGTAGGGATGAGTTCATTATCTTCATTCCGTATAATAGTAGTGCCACCTTTCTTTAAGACAACATGCACCAGACTTACCCATGGCGAGTTAGATATAGGATAGATGATCCCTATAGTAAGCAATTTGATAACTTCACGGCAGACTACTTCTTTCATATTTGGATTTAGCTTTCGTTGATGTTCAATAGTCGACTTGTGGTCTTTCACCATGGGTACTTTATGCATACAAAATGCTTGACTGACCCCGGTGAGATCACTCATCTTGTAGTTGATGTCTTTCCTTCTTTCTTTTAATTTCTTCATGAGATTATCTTCTTGATCGGTCGTTAGATCAGAATTTATAATAATCGGGCAGACCTTGAGATCATCAAGAAACTCATAGTTTAAACCTTTGGGTAGGGTCTTCATTTCAGGGGCCTCTGGTTTCTCACATGGGACTTCAGTTGTATTCACGGCCTTGAGTTTCTCAATTTTATCTTCAGGATCTTCTTCAGCAGTGTTGAGGTGGAGGACACAATTCTTCACTTGTTGGTCAATGGAGTAATCAACAGATTTGTTCGTTGGAGCCACTTCTAAGGGATCATCTTGTTCATAATCCTCTTGTATAAGGAGTGACATTTTCTCTATGCAATCGATTAGATAGATTTCTTCTTGCATATTAGGTCTTCACATACTTTCAAAAACTTTGAACTCGAGAGTTTCTTTACCTAGTCAGAGGAGCAAGGTTCCTGCTTCGACATCAATTAAAGCTCTTGCAGTGGAAATGAATTGACGGCCAAAGATGAGAGGGTATCTGGAGTCTTCTTTTATGTCCATGATGAAAAAGTCACACAGAACATATGAGTCTTTGCCTACCTTGATAGGGACATCTTCAATGATTCCTAAGGGGAGAGTCATAGAGTTATTTGTAAGTTGTATGGTCATGCTAGTTGGGAGAAGCTCAGCAAATCCTAGCCTTTTACAAAGGCTAAGTGGCATGATGGAGATACTAGCATCGAGAATGGTCAATCCCTTCTTACATGAAGAGTCACCGATATGACAAGAGATCCCAAAAGATCCTAGATCTTTCTACTTCTTTGGCATCTTGCTTTGTATAATATCTGAAGTGGTTGTTTCTAACTTGACTATCTCATATTCTTCAGTTATATATTTTCTAGTGAGAAGTGACTTCAAATACTTCGTACATGCTGGTATCTCAGGCAGTGCATCTAGGAAGGGTATATCAACATGAAGCTTCTTCATAGTTTCCGTGAATTTGTTAAAATGAGTATCAAGCTTGGCTTGCTTTAAACAAGCAGGGAAAGGGGGATGCGGTTTGTATACTGGCACAACTGGCTCTGGTGTTTCTGTTTCTACAACAGTTGGTTTTTTAGAAATTTCCTTGTCTGTCTTATTAGTAGTTACTGCCCCTTTTGGTTGAGACTCATGTGTTGTAGAGTCTTGGACAACCACAAAGTCATCCTCATTAGTAATAACCACATGTGTCTTGACAGGAGGATCATAATAATCTTTTCTAGACCTAGTGGTGACAACCTTCAGTTTCTCATGGTGCTTAGGATTGTTCTCTGGTTGGCCAGTAAAGGCCCCAGCAGGTGGTTTCATGCTAGCTGCAAGTTGAGCTAGTTGAGATTCAATAGCCTTTTGATGGGCTTGCTGGTTAGCTATCATATTCTGCTGCTACTATAACGTCTTCTCAATGGCCGACAACTTGTCATCAGGAGAGATGGGTTTGACTTATTGTCCTTGTTGTTGATAAGGGACTTGTTTGGGATTTTGGAATTGAGAATTGTTCTGATAATTGTTGTAGTTTCTATTCTAGAAGTTACCTCTAAAGTTCCCTTGATTTTTGAAGTTTTGTTGTTGGTTGTACTGGAATCCCGATGGATCTCATTGTTGGTTGTTTGAACCAAGTTGTTGGGAGTTCTTTGCTCCTGAAGGATTTCCATATTGAAAACTAGGGTGGTTCATGTACAGATTCAGATTGTAATATCCTTGACCAGGGATGGTATTGACAGCATTAAAAGTTTCCATATGACCATTATCTCCTTGGCCATAAACTTTGATTAGAACAACATCATAGAGAATATTGCAGGCTAGCATAGAATGATCAGTGCCCTTGCATGCTTCACAGAATAGTGAAGCTGACTTGATTTGTTCTTATTGTTGAGGGGGTGAATGCCTTCTTTCATAGGCAGCAAGAAATGATTCGAGATGGTCTTGCTTGGCAACTAAGAGCTTGAGGGATTCAACGATAGACTTGTATTCAGGAATAACTTCAGCCATAGCTACCTTCAACACTCCTTTGCCTATAGATCTACCCCAATTAGCTTGATTTTCATCTCCAAGGGTGACAACCTTCCATGCGTTGTCATAACTCTGACGCATGAAGTTTCCTCTAGATGAGGAGTCTAAAAGCTTCTTGATATCATCATGCACACCCCTATTAAAATTTTTTATGAGCTCATTCTTAGGAATGCCATGGTGTGGACACTTGCATAGAAGCTCTTTGTATCTTTCCCATGCTTCAGCAAGGGATTCTCTAGGGACCTGAGTGAATTGCGTTATTCAGCCCCTAATTTCATAGGTGAGAGAAGGAGGATAGAACTTTTCTTGAAAAATGTTTTGAAGTTGTTCCCAAGTGGTGATGGGTTCACATTGAAAGGAGTTATACCAACTCATGTCTCTATTGGCAAAAGAATATTTGAAGAGACGAAGTCTGATGGCATCGTCTTAGACTCCATTTTGCTTTGTCATAGCACACAGATCAATAAACCTCAGAAGGTGTTCTTGACTATCTTCTCCTTTCTTACCATAGAATGGGCTATTTTGAAGCAAGGTGATCCAATGTGCCCGGATCTCGAAGTTGGGAGTGTTGATGGGAGGAGGTTGTACAGGGTGGTGAACATCAGTAGATTTAGGGATTGAGAATTCCCTAAGGTCTTTTTGTAACTCAGTTTGTTGAGCTGCCGCTTGAGCTGCTTGGATTTCTTCTTGAACTGTAGCTTGGTCTTCTTGCATGAGCCTTTCTCTTTGAGCATTAAGGGCTTGAGCTACCCTTCAGGAAATTTCCTCCTCTTGATCCATCTTTTCTATGTTCTATCTACTTTGACGATGAAAGGTTCATTCGATCTTGGGGTCAAAGCTAGCAGTAAGGCCTGAACTGTTTGAGCGGTGCATGCACTAGTCTTTAAGAGTACTTGGGATGGAAAGATCTTTTGGAGGTAAGGTTGACAGAGTAGAACCATATTCAAGAGAATGATGAATAGCATCAAAAAGAAAAAGCAAAATCCTAGATTAGCCTCAAAAGAACTAGATTTAACTAGATGATTATGTTGTCCCCGGCATCGGCACCAGAATTTGATGTGGTATATTATTGCACTTAAAAATTCACTCGGTGTTGAAATCCAAGAGTTTTAACAAAAACTTGTGCAATAATACCACCCGCAAGCAGACATGTCTTATCACAGTATAATTAAGGATTGAATCCCAAAGGACAACATTTTTAAGAATCTTATACTCGTCGAATCTAGTTGAATTAAGACTAATATTTAAAACAAAGGTTGGTTTGAGGTTAATTAGACTGATAGCAAGAAAGTAAATTGTGAAATTAAAGTTGGATCTAGATTAATGATGGGGATTACTGGGGTGGTCCCGGGATTCACCACCGCTACACATGCAAACATATATAATCACAAACATCTAGGCTAGCTATAGCTATCGAAATAGAGCTACTGCAAACCCTCTGTTAGGATGTTTAGGTTCACGTAAGCATCACCTTAGGCATCAAATTTCTCATCGCCATCTAGATCATGCACTTACGACTCTAAAAATAAAGATATCCAACTGAAGTTGCATGCCACCTACATAGGCGTTAGGCACACATAAGCATCATTGTGGGCTAGATGGCTCGTCCCCTCATGGATCATTAACTTACGACTTCAGGCAATCCCATTCGTTTTCTCATCAGGGAGTCAACCACGTTAATTGACATTCAAATCCTACATATTGAAGTTCTCACAACATAGGAACGAACAAGATAAATGCAAGTAGGTGATCAATTCACAAGCACACATCGAAGATTACCAACGAAATGGAAAGTTTCATACAAGCCATGTAATGTTTAACAAAAGGGCATATAAGCATGTGAAGTGGGGCTAGTCCCTGCACCACAGCGAAAGGAAACTAATCTCTCATGATGCGAGAAACAAAAAGAACAAGTGAGGGGGAAGATTCCACTATGAGCATGATGCAGAAGATGGTCGCAACTCGGTGAAGATACAATCTTCTACGCCACATCGGAGCTGATCTGGATGAGGAGCGAGGGACACCGCGGTAGATGGGGTAGACCTTCTCTCTCCACCTTCCTTCTCTTCTCATCATCCTTGCTTGCAGCACGAGGAGCAACCTTGGAATGTGTATGTGGCAAGGATGATGGATGGAAGCACAAGCCTACCACAAGACTTGGCTGTGGAGATTGTACTCCACTAGAGGCTAGCGTGGATGCACGTAGCCTGGATGGTGAATAAGAGTGATGGATCGGGATCCCTCTCCAGGGGTTGAGCCTATGTTCAGGAAGCCTAGCGGTGTCCAAGATCCCCCCCAGCAATGAGGACCCCTTCGGGTCCGATTTATAATCACTGGTGGCCTTGATCAGTTTCGTAAGTCAGTGGGAGTCTTCACACGATCTTGGATATTTGGCCTTGAAAACGGTTGTATCATCACATTCTTGGGATTGCGAGGGTATTCACGCAGTTTGGGAGGATCGGCCTACTATACGGTCTTGAGACTGCTTGTGTTCTTCGCGGTTTGGGAGAGCGGCAGCCGTCCTCCTGATCTTCAAAACCGATCAGGCTCACACGGTTTGAAGACCGATCATTGCCTCTCGGTCTTGAGACCGTAAGGCTCTTTGCGGTTTTGAAACCATGTGCAACAGATGCAAGGATGGTGGTCGGGTGGTTGGTGCATCTCAGATAGTTATGAGGAGTAGCGATGCAGATGAGAGGTGGAGGCAGAAGACCGCGAGGAGCAGATTTCTGGTGAAGATTGAGGTGTGAGTGGAGGAAGAGAAGATGCAAGGTGATAGGTCACGATGAAGGAGGCGGATATGGTTGCAGAGGCTCGCTATTTGGTTGAGCTAGTAGGTGGTTGTCATGGAGGTGTGAGTATAGGGTTGCAGGTGATTCACGGTCTCGGGACCGCTAGGGGCTACACAGTCTTGGTACCGATGGTGTCCTCGCAGTCTTGGAAGTGGCATTGATCAGAGGTTCTATTGTTGGTGAGAGTAGTCTTGTGGAGGAAGTCGCAAAGCAGAGAGGAGAAGGTGAAGAGGATGGGGTCATCCATGGTCTGGGTGACGGATGTGATAGTGGCTCATGATGGCGGTAGAGCGGTAGGTGGTGGTCTTCACGGTCTCGGAACCATGAGGGTGCTCCTCATAGTTTGAGGACCTCTAGGATCCTAGCAGTTTGAAGACCACTTGGGCGGAGTCTTTTCTTGGTCTGGAGATTGTGTGGAGGAGAAGGTGATCTCAAGTGAAGAGGGAACAAATGAGGATACCTCGCGGTCTTGCAGGTGTAACTCTATGCAGTCCCGAAGACCGTTTGGATGAAACTGCTAGGGTCTAGACCGCTAGGGCAAGCACTGTGAGAGGGAGTGAATGCCCAGGACTGCATAGGAAAGACCGCTAGGGTCAAGACTAGAATGGAGGTCGTAGTTAGGGTTGTTGGAGTAGAGGAGAGCCTGGTCGAGGTGTGAAGATGAAGGAGCCCTCGATGCTACTATGACTTTAGTAAAGAGAAAAGGGCCACGATGGTGGATGGGCCTTGGAGATAGGGCCCATGTTCTCCAATTCAACCTGTACAACAAGAATAAAATTCAATTAAAATAGAGATAAAATCAATTAGGCTAAGTAAGGGTGTATGAGTAGATTTAGGCACTAAAAGTGAATGATCAGAGCAAAATTGGGCCAAGGATGGTGACTGAAACCACGATGAAAATGCATTCATCAATAGTGAAATAAGTAATCCTCATGAGGGAGATCTAAGTCATATATTGTTGGGTATATTCAGGTGCAAGGAGGATTTTTCTCTATAATCTTGGATTCAAGGTGTTTGAGAACAACTACATTTGTGTCTCAATTTTTTATGTAATTGAGAGTGGTTGCAGCCATAACTCAAATTTGGGGATTTATACCTTGGTTTCTGATGTCTTGTTCGGTGTACCCAGGATGAACCAAGACACTTTTAGTAGTTAGGTCGATGCACCACTATGGTCGTCACTCATACTGACTGAGGGGAAGAGATAGTTAAGGTTCCAATCATCCAATATCCAATATGGAGCTGATTGCAACTATATACTGGTCATCTAGTAGTTTGAGTGGTATGTCTCAAACCACCTAGGGAAATAATAAAATATGTAACTCAACATTGTAGTATATATGTTTAGATTTAATTGATGAATCACATGGATGTACACTTGTATTCCTTTAGTTATTATAAATATTGTACATGTTTCCAAGTTTGTACATGTAAGCATATGGTTCATGTCCATATATGGTATTGTCTTTTGTGGATATTGATTATACATCCATGTGAAGAGATTTTCTATTTTCTAAATATACATATATACACACACACAGATATATATATATATATATATATATATATATATATGGGGATTTATTTAATACCCGTAGGGTTAGCTACCCGCGACCCTTCCCGTCATTTTTTTATTTTTTCTTCTCACAATTTTTGAGGAGCATTTTATCTAGTTCCCCAAAAAAATTCATCCAAAAATAATATCACCCCCCCAAAAATAAAAAAACCCGTCCATATATTTATTGATTGTATATTTTCTGCGCAGTTACTTTTTTTATCTCATAGTTACTCTTATGTACCATATGGTTACTATGTTGATCTTTAGAGTTAGTTTTGTATACCACATAGTTACTCTTTTCGATCTGTGGGTAGTGAAAAATCAGGCTACACATGCGGGTATTAAAAATAAGGCCTATATATATATATATAAATATATAAATAAGGCCTATATATGCATATATATATATATATATACACTACAACAGAAATAGTATTCAGTGTCACTTTTCTGGGCGTCAGTTATTAAGAAAAACCGACGCCTAACATATAAGGCGTCAGTTGTTTAAGCAAACCGACGTCTATATTCGAAGACTAGCCAGACGCGAGTACCTCTTTGTATTAAGCGTCGGTTGTTTATAAAAATCCGACTCTTAAAGTCGCCCGCAAAATCCATATTTCGATAAAAAAAATAGTGTCATTGTCATCGTCGGTTATATACCTAGAAAACCGACGCCTATGTGCGATGAAAATTTGTGCGGAAAATGTCACTTTCAGCGTCGGTTATCCTTGTATAACCGACGCTGAAGGTGGTTCCCGCCAAACATTTTCATGAAAATATCGTCCAATTGGACGTCGGTTGTTGCAAACAACCGACGCTAAAGATGTTTAGGCATCGGTTGTTGTAAACAACCGACGCTATTTGGGAACTTCATAACCCTCGATCGCCCGACTCTTCCCCTTTCTTCTATTTCATTGCGAGCGATTTCTTCTCTGCTGTCGCCCGACTCTCTGCTCCTTCTTCTCCACGACAGCACCGCCGTGCCGCCACTGCTACTCCGGCACCCCCTTCTCCGGTGCCCCCTTCTCCTTCTCCTCCGCCGCCGCACCCCCATCTCCTTCTCCTCCTCCTGGCCGCTGCCTGCCTGCCGCCGCCTGCCTGCCTGCCGCCGCTGACGCTCCCTGCTCATCGGAGTCGCTGTCGCTGGTTCTGGAGCTCGCCATCCGCCGCCCACGTACTCAACCAGCTCGACCTCGCCCTACTCTGCTTGCCCAGGTACCTGCCGACCTACCCAGGCGCGAAATTGGTTCTTTATGTGCCGAACTAATCTGCTTGCCAAATCTGCTTGCGCGAAATTGGCTCCCTACTCTGCTTGCTTAATGTGCCTAATCTGCTTTAAGTGGTCCTAATATCATAACATGATAGTTTTATAATCATGGCTAAACATAATATGAACTAGATCTTTTTATGTCATTAAATCAATGAACTTAGGAATTGGGGGTTCAAGAATAACCCTAATGATAACAGGATAATAAGGAAACCTAAACTCTAGATTAGGACTTGAGTAGCGTTTAATGTTATTATATGATTTGTGGCACTTTAGGATGTATATTGATTTCTTGATTTATTATTTAATAATGCTCTGTTGATTAGGATTAACCATGTTGCCTGTACTTTATAGACATTTATTATATATAAGAATGACAACACATGTATTTGTTGGCCTAGAAACCAGTCCAAGATTGACTCATTAGGAGTAAATCTTGGATAGTCCCCAGTTTGGGACTGTTCTTGAACACCTAATCTCACTTAGGATGTAAGTGTATAATGTGTATTGGGTTTTCGAGAAAATTTCGGTAGCATTTCCCCGTTTGTTCTCTAAGTACATATGTACTTAGAGAACAGCGGGGAAATGCTGCCGAAATTTTCTTGAAAACCCAATACACATTATACACTTACTAGTGAGATTAGGTGTTCAAGGATGGGATAGGTGGTACACATTTATTATATATAAGAATGACATCACATTATACACTTAGGATGTAAGTGTATACCCTAATCTTTTCCTAATATATACTTGTTTCCTAATATATACTTGTTTTCTCTGATCATAGAATGGATAGATCATGGATGTCCATTCGTAATCGTTGCACCCCAGAGTTTATATCTGGTCTTGATCAGTTTATTAGATTTGCCGAGTGACATAGGAAAAAACCTACAGATAGGTTCTACTGTCCATGTAGGCATTGCGGTAACAACTTGAAAGTCAACACTGGTGAGGAAATCAAAAGTCATGTCATGTGCAACGGGATTGTACAAGGCTATACAGAATGGCACTGGCATGGAGAGATTTCAAAATCGAAACCAGTAGATGTCGATAGTAGTGCTTGGGTGGAAGAAGAAATTGCCTCCGATGACGTAAATGTGAACGAACCAGTTCCAGCAGACATCGTTGATGCGATGCTGGATAGTTGTAGGGTAGAGAACACTGATCCACCTCCTATCTTTAGAAACATTGTGCATGATGCTGAGATACCGTTATACACAGGCTGTGCTAAGTTTACGAAGCTTAGCGCTGTGTTGAGATTGTATAAGTTGAAAGCTAACAATAGATGGAGCGACAAAAGCTTCACTTCATTGTTGACTTTGTTGAAAGAAATGCTTCCTGAAGGAAATGAGATGCCAATCTCAACATACCAGGTAAAGAAAATGTTGTGCCCAATGGGAATGGAGGCCAAGAAGATACATGCATGCCCGAATGATTGTGTATTATTTCAAAAGGACTATGTAGATTTGAAAGATTGTCCAAAATGTGGTGCGTCACGGTATAAATTGACGACTTCGGGGGAGTCCAAAACTGGTTCTCCTGCCAAGGTGTTGTGGTATCTACCTATAATATCACGGTTTCAACGCTTGTTTGCAAATCCGAAAGATGCAAAGAATTTGAGGTGGCATGCAGATGTTAAGAAAAATAATGATGGGATCCTGCGACATGCGTCTGATTCCCCATAGTGGAAGAAGATTGATCTATTGTACCCCAAATTTGGTGAAGAAGATAGGAATCTAAGACTTGGGCTTTGTACAGATGGGATGAATCTATACGGGACATTGAGCAGCCAACATAGCACTTGGCCAGTCATGCTTGTTATATACAATCTTCCTCCCTGGATGTGTATGAAAAATAAGTACGTTATGTTGTCATTGTTGATATCGGGCCCTAAACAACTCGGAAATGATATAGATGTTTATCTTGAACCTTTGATTGATGACTTAAAGAAACTTTGGGCTTAAGGTGTGATGACCTATGATGCTTCAGTAAGAGAGACATTTCGTTTGCACGCTATGTTGTTTTGCACTATTAATGACTTTCCAGCATATGGGAATTTGTCTGGATATAGTGTCAAAGGAGCTAAAGCGTGTCCTATATGTGAAGAAAACACTGATTCAATAAGACTAAAACATGGCGGCAAGACTGTATATCTTGGTCATCGAAGGTTTCTTTCAAAATTCCATCTGTATCGTAGGAAGCGCAAAGCATTCAATGGATGGAATGATGAACGGAGTGCACCTAAACCTATACCAGGGGATGCTGTTTATGAAAGAGTAAAAGACATTGTCAATGAATTTGGTAAGAAATCACAATGTAGTATGGCCACACGGAGTGACAATTCTTCATTCAAGAAGAAGTCAATATTTTGGGATCTTCCTTATTGGAGTTCTTTGACAGTCAGGCATTGTATCAATGTAATGCACGTTGAGAAAAATGTATGTGATAGCATCATTGGTACTCTGTTAAATATACCAGGTAAGAATAAAAATGGGATAAAATCCAGACTGGACCTACGTGAAATGGGAATAAGGTCAGAATTAACAGAATTATGTGAAATGGGTAGTAAAAGAACATACTTACCTCCCGCTTGTTACACGTTGTCTAGAAAGGAGAAGAAAACTTTTTGTGAATGCTTGGTAAATGTTAAGGTGCCACATGGTTACTCATCCAACATCCGTAGATTGGTATCAATGAAAGATCTGAAGTTGATAGGTCTTAAATCTCATGATTGTCACACTCTAATGCAACAAATATTACCCGTGGCAATTCGATCTATATTGCCGAAGCATGTAAGGTTTGCAATTACCAGACTTTGTTTCTTTTTCAACAGTTTATGCAGTAAAGTTATTGACCCTGATACTCTCGATAATTTGCAAAGAGAAGTGGTTGTTACCCTATGTCAGCTTGAGATGTATTTCCCTCCTTCGTTCTTTGATATCATGGTACATCTTGTTGTCCACTTGACTAGGGAAGTGAAAATGTTGGGACCAATTTTCTTGCATTGGATGTATCCCTTTGAACGATACATGAGCGTTTTTAAAGGTGATGTTCGAAACCGTTATCGGCCTGAAGGGAGTATTATTGAAGGTTATGTGGCGAGAGAGGTTATGGATTTTTGCAATGACTTTCTCAGTGGTAATGACACTCCTGATAATGACAAGAATATTGAGGAGGGCAAAGGAATTTTGGGATCACGGGTGAAAGTAATCAGCCGTGAGCAGTTGGAACAAGCTCACTTGTATATTTTACATAATATGGACGAAGTGAGTGTTTATATCGAGGAACATACCAATTTCATAAAGAGACAACATCCTCGAGCAAGTTCAATGTGGCTTGCTAGAGAGCATAATAAGACTTTTACTAAGTGGTTTGAAGATAAAGTCTTACATCAACTATCTCAAACACCAAATGATATTACGGAAACTATCAAATGCCTCGCCTTTAAACCAAAACCGAATGTTATGTTTTATGAAGGGTTTGACATTAATGGATTCACATATTACACAAAGCGCCAAGATGTTAAGAGTGTCGTCCAAAATAGTGGGGTCACTCTTCAAGCGTCGACTATGTACTTTGCAAGTGCAAAGGATAAGAGTCCACGTGAAGCTAAAATGACATATTACGGTGTCATTGAGGACATTTGGGAGTTTGACTACATAGATTTCAAAATTCCGCTCTTTAAATGTAATTGGGTTGATAACACCAAAGGAGTTATAGTGGATGAATTGGGTTTCACTTTGGTGAACTTTGAAAAGATTGGCGAGAAGGGTGAACCATTCATATTGGCATCACAGGCGAAACAAATATTCTATATCGATGATCCTGCGAATGATAAATGGTCAGTTGTTCTTCATGGTAAAAGACAATTCATTGAAGATCCTATAGATGAAGAAGAGTACTATGATAAGTATGATGACTCCAGTCCATTCTCAGTTGGGTTGCCAACTCCACAAAATATTGAAGCTAATGATGACTTATATGTGCGCGGAGATCACAATGAAGGATTGTTAATTGATAAAAGATCACAATTTTAGAGACATGTATGTTTATACAAATGCTAAATATTTGCCTTTTTCTAGTTAATACAAATGCTAAATGTTTGCCTTTTTCTAGTTAATACAAATGCTAAATGTTTGCCTTTTTAATGACATTTTCAGATTGCTGACCATGATGAGCATGATGTCCATGATGAGCATGAAGTCCATGATGAGCATGCTGTCCATGACGAGCATGGCGAGGATACCAATGTAAGTTCTAAAAACATATCCCGTATTTCTATAAAATTCATTATCTTCTAGTTATGTCATATATCCTATATTTCTATATTGGGCTAATTTAGTGTGTTTATTTTTGTCAAATTTTAGGTTGATGATGTACCTGTACCCACTGAAGCACTGGAGCAACTTGATGCGCAGCACCAAACACTTAACAAGAAAAGGGGCATCACTCTGTTGAAGAAGTTATTAGTGCTAAGTGGTAGTGGATCCAAATTGGTGGTGGAGTTTGATAATGGAGGAAATGCAATTGGAGTGAACCGCAATAATTTTGTAAACTATCTTGGGTGTACCACTCGGAGCCATTGTGGTGTTAAGTATGATAATTGGCATAAAGTTCCTCAAGGGAAAAAAGACTTGATATGGAAGGATTTATGCGTGAGTTATTATTATTTGCAATTCTATTTTGTAGATTACAAATTCTATTATTTGCAATTCTATTTTGGATACTAGTTAATAACATTTCTATTTTACAGAATATGTTTGCATTGGATGAGAAGTTGCATCGTAAAAGTGTGATGCAATGCGCTGGAAAGATGCTTAGGAATTATAGGACAAATCTGAACAGAGAATATATAAAAGAGGGTGATAAGAAGAAGAAATCAGCCCTTGAACAATGGAACTTCTTGGACAAAGAAGATTGGGACAATTTTGTTGCTTCAAGAAAATCTGAAGAATTCAAGGTATTAGGCGTCACTCCCAATTTAATTAATATACATTGTATTCACCTATTCAAGATTAATATTTAGTGCTACTAACCAAATCATTAATGTGCATACTAACTAGGCCCTCAGTGACGCACAAAAAGCAAGGCGTGCACTGAATGTGCATGACCACACTATGGGTCCAAAAGGCTATGCAAGCGTTCGCCAAAGACTACAGGCGGAGTCTGCGGCTACTCAGCAGTCTGCTGCTACTCAGGAGTCTGCTCCTACTCAGGAGTCTGCCACACCCATGCCTCGCCATGATATCTGGATAGCTGGCAGGCAAAACAAGAAGGGTGAAATAAAGAAGCCTTTAACTGCTGAGGCGGCTGCAAAAATGGTAAAATACAACTCTTAGAGAAATCGTTTGAATATTGATTATTTGTGGTTTTAACTTACCAATTTCTATTTATGCTGATTAGCGGGAGCTGCACGAGTAGAGGAAACAAGGCACGTTCATCCCTCAGGGCACAAGGGATGAATTGACAGTTGCTCTAGGTAACCCAGAGCATCCTAGACGTGTTAGAGGTGCCGGCGCTGGTGTTTGCATCAAAGCATTCTTTGGGCCATCCCAGCGCAAACCCAGAGTGGGACTTTCTCAAGAAGAGGTAACCTATTCTTTTTTTAGAATGTTACTGCAAAAGGAAATTCATTAATAAGAAGCTAATGTTTCTTTTATCCATGTATAGGAGAATAAGAGAGTTGAGGATTTAGTTGCTAAGAAGGTCAATGATGTAGTTGCTGAGAAGGTCAAGGAAGAATTGCTGCGGTGGCAGGCATCTCAGGCTTCCAATCAGCCTATGGCGAACCACACTTCTCCTGATGCACAGACTGCGAGTAATCCTAGAGACCCATCGCCTAGCATGTCTGCTGTAAGTATTGTTTATGACATTGTAGCTAGTCTTTTCAAGATGATATATTTTCAAGATTATATGTATATATGCATAACATTCTTCACGTAAATTTGTAGGCATTGAAGCCATGCCGCTTAAGAATACAAGACTATGTTGTTGTAGAGGCACAAGCTTACCCGTCCCTTCCTGGGGAAAGGTTTCACGGGACTCCAATGCCACAGGGCTATGTTTGTGTGGGCCCATTACATGTGTTACCCGATTGGAGGGAAGTTGCGTTGCCATATGCCCACCCAGATATTGATACACTTGGTGAGGCAGAAGGCGGGGTCATATTGTGGCCCAAAGCAGATGTCATCTACACGACTGAAATTGTAAGATAAATTTACATTGATTTAGACTGTTAATGTGTATATATGATGTCAACTGATCTGAAATTATATATACAGGTTAAAAATAAGACACCAAGAGCACGTAGGCCTCCACCTCCACTTCCCGCATTACCAACTTGGGTTCCAACTGACCTAACATACCCGTTAGGTCCTGCTTGTAGGGGAATGGCATGTTGGCTATGGGCACATAATATATATTGCCCTATAATAGTTTCTTTAGATGCAGATTATGCAGGTCGATCATACGATAGCTCTTTATTTATATAAGATATTATTGAGTTGTTTATGTATGATTGGCTGAATACATCAATGATAGAGACATGGATAAGGTGAGATCTTGTTTATACATCCATATACCTTGTGTAAGATCCGGTGATCTGGTTTCTTATATATTAATGCATACGCCTATATGTTTTGCAGCTACTTAGTCTAAGATCATTGCAAACAATTTGCATTTGATCATGTGGGATTTTTGATTCCATCATTGATTAGTTTGGTAGCTAAAGACCCTGATAATGTTCAACAATACTGTATAGATGCTTTTACAATTTTTGGTCAGCAAAAGAAGACGATAATAATAGTTCCATTCAATGTCAAGTAAGTTTACTTTATTTATAATTTGGACTTAAGAAAATCCATTTTTATTTTGCATTTTGAGTTATTAATTGTTAACTTCTTACTTCTAGCGGTAGCATTGGGAGTTACTAGTTATTGTCCCCGGGACATTCACTGTTTATTATCTAGATCCTGCGGGGAGTACATTGAACACTAAAATTGGACACGTAATGAGAATGCCATTATTCTGGTGAGAAATATTTCATTTTTATATTCGTTAACATCTTTTATTTCATTACTATTTACTTATGCAATTTATTGTGTTATATTAACATGTAGGGGTTTAGATGCATTCAAAATGGCTGGAGGAACGGTCCCAAGGAAAAAGAACCAGCCAATAAATTGGTAGAACGTACAAGTAAGTTCCCGACTCGAATATATATATTATTGATGTGAATTGTGCTTAGTTGTATTATTTTGTATGTTTCAATTTATAGTGTGCTACACAAGACAATGGCTGGGCATGCGCATACTATGTGATGTGATTTATGCAGATGATTATCAAATATGCCGCATTGGACATCGATACCATACATGAGGTATTATATATAGTCTCATTAGTTAGTATGAAATATATCAATCTTATCTTATTTTTATATTATTACTTATATATATACATCATTCTCTTTGCAGGTGTTTAAAACTGACCACACTATAGGTAAACGCATAAAAAATATACATGCTCCATATACGATGGAAGCATTAAATGAAGTAAGAGAAGAATGGGCAAAAGCCATACAAGCAGTGGCAACTGTAAGATATAATTGGGATGTTGATAGCGATAATGAATGATACTTTGTAAATGAATATTTCTGAATGTTAATACATGTATTTGAATGTTTCTATATGTGTGAATGTGAGAATTGAATTGATGTCTGAATGTATGTACTTGTGTAGAATTTTCCTTGTGACTTTTGCAGGTTTGCGGCCTGTTTGTAGGTTGATATCAATGGATGTCGTAAACCTGCAGTTCAGAAAACTGAACTGCAGGTTCTCATCCTGCTGACCAGCCACAGCAGGCCTACAAACTGATATGAAAAAAATATATATATATAGGCGTCGGTTATTTATAGAAAAGCGTCAGCAAAGACATACAGCGTCGGTTATTTGATAAAAACTGACGCCTAATAGTACAAACAACCCGACCGTGCAGGATAGCACGGCCGTGGTGGAAAAGGCATCGGTAATTCATATAAAACCGACGCCTATAGTACTAAATACGGCCGTGCAGGGAAGCACGGCCGTGTCGTCTTGAAGTATAGGTGTCGGTGTTTTAGTATATAACCGACGCCAAAAGTGTTCGCGCCACAGAAAATGGCGTCATCTAGGGCACTTTATGCGTCGGTTATCGACTAAAACACCGACGCTATATTCTATATAGGCGTCGGTTGTTTAGTAAATAACCGACGCACAAAGTACCCTAGATGACGCCATTTTCTGTGGCGCGAACACTTTTGGCGGCGGTTATTTACTAAACAACCGACGCCTATAGAATAAATAGGCGTCGGTTAAAAAACCGACGCCGAAGTGTTCGACCTTTAGCGGCGCCCACATAGGCGTCGGTCAGAAACCGACGCCAAATGGGGTTAAACGACCGACGCCAAAGGCCGTTTCTGTAGTAGTGATATATATATATATATGTATATATATGGGATTTATTTAATACCCGCGTGGGTAGCTACTCGCGCACCCTTCTTGATATTTTTTTTTTCGCAATTGAAGAGGAGCATTTTATCTAGCTCCCCAAAAATAATATCATTTGCCCCCCCAAAATAAAAAAACCCATCCATTTATTTACTGACTGTATATTTTCTGTGCAGTTACTTTTTTGGTCTTAGAATTACTCTTGCGTACCACATAGTTACTCTGTTGATCTCAGAGTTACTCTTGTACACCATATAATTACTCTTTTGGATGGGCGAGTAGCGAAAAATTAGGCTACCCGTGCGGGTATTAAAGATGAGCCCATATATATATATATATATATATATATATATATATATATATATATATATATATATATATATATATATATATATATATATATATATATATATATATATATATATATATATATATATATATATATATATATATATATATATATATACAGAGAGAGAGAGAGAGAGTCAGGCTAAAATACACTCGAGTGTGCAGATCACGCCGTACACCCCAATGGTGTTTGCCTATCTAGACCATGTTTTTCCAAAATCTAATCCATTAATCTTCATGGTTACAATAATAATAGGCCACATATAAAATTTGAACTTATTTGGATGAGTGTAAGTCACTCATCCAAGGACAAAAAAATCGACGCACAAATCTAATTTGAAATACATGATTTTTGCCTCCTTTAGATGCATGACCTATAAGTGTCTAAATGAGCTAAAATTTATTATATAGTACATTATTATGATAATTAAGAAGATCAATGGTTTATATTTTTCAAAAATTTATTGAATCTTCAAAAATAGCTGAGGTGTACGGTGCCTCCAGTACACTTGAGTGTACACTAGCCTCACTCTCTCTCTCTCTCTCTCTCTCTCTCTCTCTCTCTCTATATATATATATATATATATATATATATATATATATATATATATATATATATATATATATATATATATATATATATATATATCAGAATTAGTACTTGATTCAGATATCTTATATAATA
Organism: Alisma plantago-aquatica; assembly: GCA_963693085.1. NCBI lineage: Eukaryota > Viridiplantae > Streptophyta > Magnoliopsida > Alismatales > Alismataceae > Alisma > Alisma plantago-aquatica. The sequence continues at coordinate 92,084,360 of OY856411.1, forward strand.
ACATTAAAATATTTATTGATCTACCTTTAAATATGTTGATTATGATAAACTTATAAGGAATAAAATGTTAGGTATGTTATATCATATCATTGAGGTCAGGGGTCTCACCTATGGTTGTCTACAACCTTTTTAAGTATGTTGGAGTGTGGAAAGGAAGAGTTGATCAAGGTGTAACAAGAAAGAAAGCTAAGCCTAGAGTGTCCTAGTGCTCTGACATTACATAGTGATGGGGGTGTAGTTTATGAACTACATGTTTGGTTGTTTTATATGATATTTTATTACAAACACGAGTTGTAATTTGATGTAGTGCTTTTACAATGTTGTAGTTGTAGGGATATATCTTATGTTTTAATCTTACATTAAAAATTTAATGAAGGGATTTGAGTTTGTGATCTTATCATGCCCTCTTTTTAAATGGCTCTAATGTGATGAAATATAATTGTATAAGATGTCATGTGAAGTCTGGCATATGTTTGTAATTGGTTCTTTACGCAGATCATCTTCTTCATCATTTTTCTAGCTCAATGTTTTTTGTAGATAACAGATTAAAGGTGGGTTTTCACTAAGGATCTATCCTAATGGCCAATTAAGATATAATTACCATGATTAGTCCTTAGAAGTTTGGTATGAGAGCTTAGGTGAGTTGAGTCTACATGAACAATAGGAAGAAAGACTAAATGATAACTAAGTGGTGAACATGACATTAGCATAATGCATACTACCTGAACTCAGTATTTGGGTGTCATGGTCAGGTATTCAAGTATTGAGGGAAGGGTATGTGTGGAACTATGATTGTTATCCTTTTGATTACCTTGACCAAGTATTGTGTTGGAAAATCTAAGGAGAATAATAAGTAAGAAATCATGATAAAAAGAATGAGATAACAATTGATGAGATATGCAAATGTGGACTAATTCTGATTGTTTGAAGAAGGACCATGTATAGAAGTGTCAAGTGAATGATGGAAGATACTAATATAATCACTGGTGAAAGATAAAAATCATATCTGAACTCATCAAAACCTAATAATTTGGTGATTAAAGAAAAAAATATGACACTATGAAGCTTAGATTGAATATCAATAGTGTAAAGAAAAGTTCTTAAAACTTAAAAAAACACTATGTGTTGGTGAGGATCTAATGTTTGAATATGAGATCCTAAGAAAATGATGAGGAAAAGATCAATTGACTTTGTGTGTGGGTCTTTAATTATGTGTAACAATCAAGGGAATCATAAATTAGTTTTTAGAAGGTACAAATGAGTACAAGGAAGTTCAAGGATAACATGTGTTATGATAAGGATTTAAGGTGTAAAATATATACTAGAAGAGGAGGAATAAAATGATAAGTGTGGTTTGAGATAATAAATAAGAAAAATGATAAATGAACAAAGTGGAACTTGAGTTAATCTTAGGCCAAGCACTGTATGTTATGAAAGAGTTGAGGTGAAATAATCATGATATAAATAGAAAATTAAACAAGTTACTTAGGAAATGATCTCTATCAAATGAAAGAAGTTGACTAATCATGTGGCATTTAAGTGAGTCTAAATAAAGATGATATGTGAACCTTAAATTTGTATAATGTTTTATTATTTTCAAGGATATGTGGTAATAATCAAGATGGGTAAAGAGGTTTATTGACATAAAAGGTGCAACTATGAGGATTTTGTAATAATTATGAAATCTATAGATTGATACCATGATAAAATAAGCGTGAGTTATGACATGGTGATTAAATAGGATGATTTCTTAATTATTTTTTATTCTTAAAGGATGAAAATTAATTAAGTCATACGCTATGGGAGGAAGGTTTGATCTAGAGGACCATGTTTCAGCCATAGAAAATAGCCAAGATGGTGATCATTAAGATTGTGATATGCTTTCATATGATATTTATTATGATTTGGTTGTGAATATATATCAATCCAAGAGTTGTTAACTAGATGAAGAAAATGGATATGCATGGATGTGTCCATTAATTGGACTAGTTTAAAAAACATATAAACTAAATTCCTTAATAGAAAGAAAATCTATATTGATTTCATCATCATTTAACACCAAGAGACCGTAAATATAACATTTTTATTTATATTTCGCTTATATTTTGAATTTCAACAAAAACATGTTCAAATGGATTTGATATTTACATCAGGGATCAATTTCAAAAGATTAGATAGAAAATGAAATTTCATATTTTCCTTTCACTTATCTAGAATAGTTCTCAAGAAATCGTCTTTTAGAACATTAGGGAATCATAGAGAAAGATTAGTGTATATTAGAACACCTATGTTTAAATTCTAAAAATTTATGTTTTGAAGCAATAATAGGTCATGTCAACATCATCAAGAACCACTTATAACAAATTGAGGGAGGCATGAGAATCCAAAACTACATTATATAATAGAAAATCATATAATATAGATTCAATATGTAGGCATCTATACAAGTTTAAAGGAAGTCCTAGGGATTTGCGTGTGAATGTTGGAAATGTAGCTGAAAAAAGGTATATATCTCATATCACATGTTGATGATCAAGAAATCCATCTGGTATATGAAAAAGCTACCAGATCCTAGAACAACTCTCAAACATCTCAACAAATAAATTTCAAAGCAAGATATGGCTTCTCTTAGAAAAAAAGATCAGGAAAGTGAGGGTTCTTTAGCTATATGGGGTAAGCTTCATCATGGAAGTCCATGGCATCAATAAAGGAAGAGTATAAGGTGAGGAACAACAAGAAAACCTCCAACAAACCACATTCAATGTCAAATATCACCTCTCCATCTCCTAGATTACTCAACCATGGTGGATCTCGATCAAACAATAATAAAAAAAGAGAAAAGAAGGTACTTTATATCTAGATGAGCAGGCTATCAGCATGGAAAACCATAGATTTTGGTGCAGGAGTAACAAGGAATGAATAAAATGATGAGGAATAGATTATGAGATATAATCTTACATTTTTGTTGCATGAAATAAGGTTGGGAAGCTTGGAAACACCATTGAGTTTCTTGATCTTCGACATGCATCCTCATTCATCCACATGCAAGCTCCCGTCCATAGTCAACGACTTTCAAGGTGATTTCATTAACCTCCATGGATCCCCTAACATTTCTAGTAGAAATCAAGTGTGTCAAATGAGCCTCAATGTCTAATCATAGGGTTTTCTTATACGAGAGTGGGTGCAAAGTTAAAAAAAGACATAACTAGTGTCTAGAGATACCTCTAGTCAAAGAATGAATTCCATTAGTCATATAAGATCTACCATCAATTCACATAGCATTATAATTAGTTTGAGAATCATTTGTGCTGGTATATAAAATATTTTCATAGGTATATCACTTCCATCGATCAAAAAGTCCATTGGTTTGAGTACATAAAAGCTCCATCATTGATAACCTAGAAACATCATCAGTTGTCCATATTTCCTTCTCGTTGGTTTCCATATCCAGGGTTTTTGTTGATTCTCAATCCTAGTGGTAGCATTTCTTGATGAATCTTTGAGCTCCATTGGTTGAAAGGTCCAAGAACTCCCTAAGTTGAATGGTTCATGACTTTCATGGATTGAAAGTTCCATTGGTCCTCATCAACCACCACAAAAACCAAGATTAGGGTTAGAACCCTAGGATGAAAACCCAATCAAACAATTCAAAATACTATAAAATCATACATTATTATATATTATTTTTATAATTAGATCCTTTATTAGGGTAAAATTCCATGTTAGTCTAGAATTGTATATGAATTTGCAAATCAAGGAAAACAAGGTACAAATGAAGTCAGATTAGAGTCATATTTTAAGCAATTATATCAAGGATAAAACAAGTATGAATATGAAAGAAAACAAAATATAGGTACTTTTCTCATAATTTTCGACTAGGTCGTCATACTATGTTGAATTTGTATATAATTTAAAAACATTCAAGCAACTTTTAACTAGGGAAACTAAGGTGAAGATCGAACGAAATTGTAGATATATATTGATCAATTGGTATTAAAACTTAATAAAGTACAAATACATGATAATAAATCAAGAATTTAGGGAGCATAGGGCTAATATAAGATCATGTTTTTACATGTTCCACATTGCATACCCTGACTTCCAAGGATGACTCAATCTGCCTCACCCTCTTCTCTCTTTTTTTTAAAGGTAAAGCCAAGGCTTGGTATAATACTAAAATTGAATTGATGAAATGGGAGGGTATGACCACAAATTCCTCAATAATTTCTATCTAATAAGCAAATACAAAATGAGATGATGCATTACCTAATTTAGTCAATTGGTCCACGAATAGCTCTATCAAATAGGTGATTTCAAATGTTATTGAGAGACTACCCCCACCATGAGGTACCCTTGTGGCAACTTTTGCAATAATTCTATTGTTAGATGTCTCAATTGGGTCAAACTATGGTAGATTTCACTTGAGTAAGGACATTCATGGACAAAATATTTAAAGAATCATTACCTTTGTTTGAGAGCTTGGTTGAAAATTGAAGGAATGGAACATATAGTGAAACTAAGGACTATCATAGAAATGTTGGTGTTTCCCCATATACTTCACCAAATTATTCCTCAACTGAATCCTACCCACAAATAATGAAGATTCTTGCTGACATTATGAAGCTAAAGAATATCCAAGTGAGAGGTGTTTCAAGTAATTTTGTGCAATCTATCGAATCCCTTGATTAAGAGGTAAAGACACTTCATCTTTAGGCTACCAAAACTACTAAGGCCATATGTCTAAAAAAACACTCTTATGTGGAGAAATTACCATAGCTTATCATGGACACAACACAATGAAAAGGGCCAATAAAGGACATAGAAGCAACAAATCCAATTATACAGTTTAAATTTTGAAGATGAAATTCTTGGTAGGCTAAGGAATCTTGATAAAGTAAACATGATTATCTTCTAAGTGAGAGAATATTAGTCAACTTGAGTAAAGTCTATATTAGTTCTTCTTGTCATTTGCACTTTGTCAAGTGGTGAGACTCCATTCCCAAACTTTGGTGAATACTAACAAATCTAATGGACAAATAGGTTCTCCCAAACACATATTGTGTACCAAAAATGAAACTAAAACCTTTACCATAACACCAAGATATATCTAACCAATATTCTCCTTCAACTCCACATCCGACATACAACTATCAATTCTCTACACCAATACAACAAAAACATCATCAACCTTAACAAATCCATCCAATCTAACATGCCCATCATTCATCCATTCTTCAAAACCCACCTCAACAACAACAAAGGCCAGCTCATTTGCTTCCGCAACAATGACAATATCCTCCTTTTTATAACGAGGAAGTGAAATTTATTATATTTCATTACAATGGCAAGCCTCTTGAGTATCCATAGGTCCAAGTGAGTAGTGAGACTATGACAGATGATCAAGTTAATGTGTGATACCAGACCTAGCTTCTATTTATTTGGTATTATGTACCAGTTCTATTTTTGACTATGTTATTATTATTTTGGTGATGTTTGTTAATCATGTTGTTCCCATTGAGAGACATCAAAAAAATCTCCCTTTCCTGATGCTCTAGAAATATTCTTCTTCCACCATAAAGAAAAAGCATATTCAGTATTCTTTTGAAACTTACAAGCTAGTTTACATCAATGTCCCACTATTGGATGCAATTAAGAAAATCCCTTTTTATGTGAAATTCCTCAAAGACATGTGTGCCTTCAATAGGAAGAAAACTTAGTCAATGCTCCAAAAGGAAAACATCAAAGAACAAGTCAAATATATGATGCAAAATTTTGTTCCTACCATGATGAAAGACTTCAATGCATCATAATTCCATGTTACATTGGTGATCACCACATTGACCAAGATCTTCTGGATTTGGGGTCAAGTGTCAACTTAGTGCCTTATTATGTGTATTACAAGTTGGATTTGGGTCATAAATAGCCTACAAATTGCACCCTCAACTTTGGTATATGTTTAATTTTTATTCCTAATGGTCCGATGGATGTTTTCTTGATAAAAAATGATGATGATACATCCACTTTTTCCTAGATTATTTTATAATTCTTGAAATGGAAAAGGATACAATTAAAATATCCCATTATCTTGGGAATACCATTCTTATAGGCTATGGTCCATGTTAGTTATAGTGCCAAGTATGTGACTTTCATGAACATGAATGTCATATTAAACACCTTCAAAGCATCCTCCAATGTTGAGGTCATAGGTGCTACTATAGATGATAACTACTTTATTGATTGTTTTGATGAAAATTTAAATGAAATTCTACCTACATGGGTTGAGAAAACCACAAAAGTAGAGGTCTCGATCCAATGGTTTAATTTCCTAATGAGTCAATTCAGGAAGTTGGGTCAAGACAATGCCCTTATTTTCCATGTTGATGGATAAAAGAGAAGCCATTAATTGGTCCATAACTAATTTTGAGGGAGTTAATCCCTCTAGATATGTAACAAAGATCTAACTGCAAGGTGATGCTCGCTTGATTCCATAAATGCAAAGAAGCCTCAATATAAGAATAAAATAAGTTGGGTCGAAAGAGCTTGTGAAGTTACATGATGTGTGAATAATCTATCCCATTTCTAACAAATGATGGGTGAGTCCTGACCAAGTTGTGGCCAAAAAGGGTGAATCACAATTTCACCCAATGAAGATGGTGAGTTAATACATGTGAAAGAACAATTAAAGTGGATATTAAGCATTGATTATTGAAAACTAAATGAAAAGGCCAAGAAGTACCACTTCACATTGCCTTTCATTGATTGAATCCTTAAATAATTGGTAGGAAAAAGATTCTACTACTTCCTTGATGGATATTATGTTACTTTTATGTGGTAGTCCATCCAACAGATCAAGATAAAATCATGCTAATTCACCTAATTATAACATATTCTTACACAAGGATGCCCTTTGTTCTACAAAACACGTAGTCTACCCTATAAATACGTATTAAATCTATAACCAATATGCTTAATTCTTCTCTTGAAGTCTTCATGGTTGATTTTTCCATCATAAAAAACATGTAATGAATGTTTGTTTCATACCATAATGGATCTCGAGAGATGTGTGAAATGTGGATTGGTTCTATCTTTGGAGAAAAGCCACTTTATGGTCCATGATGTATTGTTTTGGGACATAGAGTTTCTAAAGATGGAATGGAATTCAACAACGAGAAATATGGTCTAGTCTTGACAGGGACCACTCCTTCTACTGTAAAACATTACCACGTATTCTTGGGGGATGCAAGTTTCTATCACCAAATTTTCTAGGATTTTACCAATATTTCTTACCATTTGTTCCATCTTCCATAGATACATGTTGAGTTCTAGTCTGAGGATAAATGTGTAAAACATTTTGTTGATTTGAATTCAACATTAATTCTTGCCTCTATTATGTAGGCCCTGGATTTGCTATGCCATTTGAGATCATGGATGATGCATCAAATAAAAAATGGGACTACTTGGTCAAATAATTAGTTGTGTTCCTCATGCCATTTACTATAATAGAAAAAGCTTCACATGATGATCAAAGAAGTAATGCTACTGTAGAGAAAATATTTCTTTCCATAGTATTTTTGTTGACAATTTTGTTCATGTATTCTTCAAAACAAAGTAATTGTATACAATGACCATGGTACACTAAATTATAGCTTGTCAAAATCATATTCAAAATCAAGATTGATCTAGTGTATTCTTTTTCTTTAAGAGTTTGATTCTGAGATTTTTGACAAAAGGGGGGATTAAAGATTCTATATCTAGTCACCTTTCTCACATAGAATCCCCTTATGACGAATTGACAAAGATGAATGATATGATGCCACATGAGAAGCTCCCATTTATTGGCACAGACTATCAACCATTGTACGAGCACATAGCCTACTTCTTATGTAGTAGAAGGCTACCAAGAAAATGATGAAAGGAGGAAAATAAGTGATTGTATGCTATGGTAAAACATAATATTTGGTTTTACCCACACATCTTTAAGTACTACCCCAACAATCTCATTAGGAGGTTGATTCCCAATAGTGAACAACATTATATATTCTTCATGTATCATTGTAGCAAACATGGGTTCATTTTGGGGGGAAAGAGAATGGTAGTGTAAATTCTTTAATGTGGCTGATTTTTTCCTTCTCTACTATAGTATTCCCTTGATTATAGGAAGTGTTGTTTAAAGTATGAAAAATAAGGAACAATCTAAGCATAGATATGATGTCTCTATCATCTAATCTAGTGGTGCAGGTGTTTGATGTGTGGGGGCATTGATTTCATGGGCCCATTCACTCCCTCCTTTAGATATTTATACATCTTATGGACTGTTGATTATGTGTTCCATTGAATTGAATCCATATATACAAGTAAGAATGATCATACAATAATATTTGACACTGTGAAATCAAATATGATTAGTCATTGTGGAGTCCCTTGACCCATAATTAGTGATGGTAGTAGAAACTTCATACCTAGAAATCTTGAGAATTTTTTTAGGAGGCATGATGTGAATTAATATGTTGCTACCCTGTACCATCCCCAGACTTGTGGGAAAGTTGATATTTCCAATTGGGAGATAAAGTTGATTCCTAAGAAAATAGTGATACTAGATCACAAAGATTGATCACTATGCCTTAGTGAAGCTTTGTGGGCATAACAAATTGCATTTAAGGCCCCAATTGCACCTCATATTCAAGGTAATCTAAGGGAAGAGTCACCAATTTTGGGTGTAGTTACAACATAATCCTCTTTTGACATTAAGGTCTATGAAAATTGACATGGACACTATGGGAATTATAGAAAAACTACATATGAGTAAGTTGAAGGACTGAAGCATGAGGCCAATGAGTTGTCCAATAATTACAAGGAGGGGAATGAAATTCTAGCATTACAAACTAATATGGAAGAAGATATTTTTTCCCTTCAATGGGTTTGCAAGTACAATCCCCGAATAATATTCTTTCCTATGAAGTTGATATTGAGGTGTGAATGACCCTACAAGTCAAACATGTACACACCTATGGAGTGATGTAATTCACAAGAAGGAATCATATGTATAATAGATTGTGAATGGACATAGGTTGAGAACCATTCTTTATCTTGGTCCCAACAAGGCCAATAAAAGTTTCTATGTAGTCATGTTGGTTAAAAAGATATTGGTGTATGATGATCATTATTTGAATGTGAATGAGAAAGTGATTTACTAGACTAAGTACTTGAAAATATTCATGAAGGCATGATTGATGACAAAAGATATCAAGCCCTTGTGAATGCATTGAACTTAACACTAGTGGGAGGAAATTCATGTTGGTTTGAGACATTGTTTTCACTCAAACCCCAATTTTTTGTTATACCTATTTCTTTTATACAATTCCAAGAAACACATACGCATGCATACTTTGACCATTTACGTTGTTTTTTAAGGTGCAGGAGAATAAAGAGACAAGGAAAGAGGAAATGCACCCAAGTGGGAACTAAAATGATTTTTTATTACAAATCAAGGATTTAAATGGAATTGATGTTATTTATGCTTAGTTTACATATGGAACACCATTCTACACCTAGAATGGTTGTGGTGTTTCATGATGTCAAATGAAAATACATGAAATAAAGTCTATGATATTAGAAATTAGCATTATAGAATTGCCATTCCTTTTGCCTTACTAGGAATAACAAAAGTCCTACTAAGAATGGCAAATGGTTCCTCCAAAGACTAGGAATGTTAGAGACAAAGAGAGCTTGCCATGTTGGGGATGAATGACTCCTTTGTTTCCAGAATGTATGTTTTGTCCTGGTACCACCCAAACTTAAGGGCTAAGTGGAGAACGTTCCCGACATTTTCCCCACTCAACCCCATCCTCCTTCTTGACTAGTCCAGTCGCAAACTACCAAATTATCTCCTTTATAATAAAAAAAGGTTATCTTTGCCATTAGAGTACCAATCGAAGCTCAACCAACCTTTTAGAAGTTGACTTGATTTCCGTTGAATCCTTATTGGCTTCTAGCTTCTCGTCGTCAAGCTCTCCAAATCCATTTGGCTCAATCCCTATGCGCTACAATGAAATTCCACATTCCACCATCTACCACCATGGATGGATTTAAAAAGTTTGGGATAAATCTTGGTTACACCACTAAAGAGGTTTTCACTCTAAAATGTTGCACCAAGAATGCATCCACCAAATTACACCTTCTTGTTCTCCATCCATTCATACCCACACTCACACTCAATCATAATTCTATAATGTTTATGACATCTAATCCAAGCTATAAAACATTGGGGTTGGGTGAGTGGGGAGAGTGAGCAGTCCTTCCACAAAGACATTGATGATTTGTTTGACTTTGTGTAGGTGGGGAGACACCCACAAAGGTGGATGGTGAAATCAACCAGTGTTCCTCGTGCTCCACCCCACTCTATATATGAAGTACCTAAAAGAATATCCACACCTTTCCTATGCCTAACAACTCAAGCTACATAGATTGACCATCTTGAGGCACTCTACCTCTACATCTAGACAGGCTATGCCTCAATAAGAAGTGAGTTAGAAAATAAGGAATGGGGCTGCTTATCCATGACCAAAACAAGCCATTCAACCATCCATGAGAAAGATAATATGTGAGGACGAGGAAGAGGACAAAGAGAAAAAAATTGGAAAGTGAAATAATGATTGACTAGAACACTAGTTTGGATTTCATTAGTAATTAGTAAAAAAAACAAAGAAAATAATTTCATTTGACCTTATTATGTCTTAATTTTATTTTGTCTTTAATAATTCATAATATAAAAAATTCATATAATAATTTTTTATATTATGAAAATATTTTCTTTAGTCAAAATTTTCTTTAGAAGACTACGAGTTTGATGGAAATGATGAGGATGATGAAGACGAAGAGCTCGAAGAGTAAGTGGATGTAATGGATAAATTGGGGGATGCTTGATCACAAGGATTCATGATGTCATCCCTAGGAAATAATGTAGACTTTAAGTCATGGCTCCCTTTCTGCACAATCTTGACAACAAGGTGGTGGTCAATATCTATTGCTGCAAAACACTCTAAAAGACCTTTGGTTGGATATTTGTTTCATGTGATATGTGGAGGGAACTAGATTGCACAATATTAAGTTTTATGTACTACCCACCTACGTGCAATATACTCATGAGTTTTTCATAATATTTAAAAAGTAATGCTTTATGGGGAATAATTCACTATGCTTTAGTTTGTTTACAAAGTTTCACTATATCACATTCATTCAGTTGAATGACCTATTTGGTCCTACTCTAGAAGGGATTGCAAGGTTCAATGATGGTTTCACACAAAGAAGTTTTGAAAAATTGATTCTCATAAAATGTGGAAGGTAAGCACCAACAAAAAAAATGTGTCCCCTAAAAGTTTAATATGAAAAATTTACAAACCCTTTTGTTTGGCATTCACAAAATATCTTAGTGAATAGTATTTGCACTTGGTATGTCAGTCAAGGTTGTTTTTTTGTGAAATAATTGTTTATCATGTATTCCATGATAAGTGGTAAGGTTTAGTATTTGGGAGGAATATGGATAGATGACATGAAGGCAAATCCCACTCATAGCACCATGCCTTTACATATGGTAGGAATTGTCACTGTCATACATAATCTTTTTGTCATGTGGTGTTCCAACTTGATGTAGCAACATCATCTCTCCTCATGGACATTAACTATATACGAAAGGAAATATTATCTTTAAAGAGGGGCACATGGTTGTTTATCACTTCAACCATGAATATTCTACTTTTACTCCTAAGATACCAAATCATGCCTTTACATTGTTAGACAAACATGGAACCCAAAAAGATCTAATGACAACAACTTTGCAAGATCAATTAGTTCTCCAGAGAGAAAGTTTTTTTGATTTGACATACCCAAATATAATAGAATCAAGCATTCCACCAAAAGAACAACAACAAGAAGAGAGAGCCCACCAAGTAAAAATGGGGAAAGAAATGGATAATGTGCAATAACCTCAAACAAATGCATATGACATGTATACCATACAAGAACAACTAGAGGTGATTCAAAAAACTCAAATGGACATGTTGTTAAGTCAACAACAAATGCATCACTAATGAAACAACATGTACCACTTGAATCACACTTAGATGTATAGAAACCCCCAATTAAGGGGGGGGGGGACAATCAAGGATCAATCCCAAGTTACATAGAAACATACCCACCTCCATAGATGGAGTATTGGAACACTACAACCAATATCTACCACCATGGGAAGGAGCTCAAGAGCCAACACCCATAGGAGGAGTACCAGAGCCTCCACTAGAGTGACCCACACCATATCATTCAATAGCTTTCTTTTCATTTTGAGGACATCATGATTCAAAAACTTAGGGTGGTAGGGCAGCATGTCCTCTATTTGATAATTGTGTTCTGATTTTTCTTTTATTGATTAATTAATTGTGTCACCCTTATCTAGATATTTTTTGTCTTAGAATTTCTTTGCATGCTTTCATGCCATGCATACTATATGTAATTTTTTGACTTTTACATTTTTACCATGCCAACCCACCACATTAGATCACAACTATATTTGGATAATATAATGCACATGATTCATTTGAATTATTTCCATGCCATTTCCCACTTTATATCTTAGGTCATGATGTCAGTTGGGACATTTAGAACAATTTTCCAAATCTACCCATTTTTTATTTTTCCCTAAATTTTATTCTAGATTAATCTCAAGTTATTTTGAATTTAAATTAAACTAAATGACTTATAATTAATGTTACTCGCCCCCTTCATATGGTGGTTTGGTGGCTAAAGTTTCAAGCTTGAATTTATACATGTTTTCACATTTTTTCTTGATTGGATTGAATGGAGAGAGACAATTGAAGCAAATGGTAAATTGATAGGGTTTTTGATGTGGTTGACACAATTTCTATATTCATTATAATTTTCCTTTGTTTTGTATGTTACAAGATAAATATGCACATTGGAACCCCAATAGTGAAAATTAACAATATTTGACCCATCCTTGATTCACTATTAGTCTACCACTTCTTATATCATCACCTCATGAAAGGATACCAAAGATCACATACTAAGTTGTGACCATCCACAAAAATGTTGAGGTTCTCTTCCTCCAACCACATCCTGTAGCAGCAAAATATCCAAAAGAAAATGCAAAATAAAATAAAAAATGTTCCTATGTAATCGTTCCCAAGAAAATAAAAGATGGGTGCTCCTATGTAATAAAAACCCATCTTCCTTACACCATTGTTACCTCTAGTTTCATTCCTAATGTACTAGGAAAATAAAACCTATTCCTTCATTCCCCAACATAGACATGTGTATTGCTGAGTGTAGATGGAACTTTAGGGGTGAAAGCGCACAAATTAAACAATATTCCTACTAGATTAGAATAATCTACACAATGAAATAGTATTACCCAGAGCCTTGTGAATGACATATCACTTGCATGAGTTGTGACACATTATATAATTAGTGCTTTGTACTTTATCTCTATCAAACTATTATATGAAATGAGATATAAGTGAGTTGTATGCATATATTCATGGTTGAACGTTTCTAGTCAAACACTCATGTAGGTCATTGTATTTATCATTTCTTAATTGATTATAATTGTAGAGATATTGAGTTGGAGAAAACTTAAGGATAAGTATGCTTTAAGCTTGGGGTAGTGATGGATCCCTAGATTGGGTCTCCATCTAGTTTCATAGTTCCTCCTAATCACATTTATGTTTACTTGAGAGTTATATATTTCCCATATTTTGATAATGACTTAACCATTCCATTCATGTGTATCTAATATGTTTGTTCAAGTTTAATTTCAAGCTTTAGGTGCATGAAAAGGATCAAATTACACAAGCCCTAGTTTGTTCATGTTCAAGTCAAAAGCAATGCAAGAGTGTGTTTTTGGAAATCACTTCAAATGACCTTAGATAATTTTTGTAATCATTTGTATTGATTATATGACTTGTAACTAAGATGAGACAAATCAGGGACACTTAATTCCAAGGTTTAATCACTCAAATGTCAATCTAGAAAATTTGTCACATGTTATTTATCGGTCGATTTGGAAACTCAGCTGATCCTATGATGAATTTTCTAAAGATGACCCATCAGTTGAGTTGCATAATCATAGAACTCCATCGACCGAGTTGCACACTCATAGAACTCGACTGACTGACTTTCTGAGCAAAACTAATTTTATCTCACCGGTTGAGTTTCCCAAAACAAACTCGATCGAGAGTTTGAAAATTGTCTTTGTCATTTAGTGGATCGGTCGAGTTACCTTTATTGAAACTCGACCAAATGTACTGAAGGAAAATTTATAAAAAGTGATTATAACCATTGATGAGTTTTTTTGAGTGAGAATAGATCCATTGCAACTTGGAAAGCGGCCATAAATCAACCTTAAATGATCCCACACTCAAGGGAACAACCCCAACTATAAATAGGACCCATTTGAGTTCATTTCAAGTTTGCTCATTCATACTATTCTAAGTCCTTGCTATAGTTGAGTGTGTTGCAACTTCTTGAGCACCTTTCTCTCTCTAGTTTACACTTCATTTCATGATTATGAATGAGATAGGCTTGTTGTGAGAGAGCTACTTCCTTGTGCTTGTAATTCTCTCATTCCATTCCAGCTTCCCTACCCCTTTCCTCCATTAAGCAAAGGTGAATCAAGCTACTCTGAGTGAAGGTGGAGTTGTTGTTGTTGTTCTTCAAGGTTGAAGAAGAGGTGAATGTCTTTTCCAAGTGAAGGAGAAGGCAAAGGCTGAAGATCCAAGAAGAGTAGGAAAATCCCTTAAAGGATGAAGACTTGTGTAAGAGTTGGTAAGTCCTTGGAAGAAGGCGAAAGAGTCTTGCAAAGTGGGTAAGTCCTTAGTAAGGTGGAAGACTCTTTGTGTTTGGATGGGTAAGTCCTTTGGTGATCTTGTGTTGTAATTGTTATTGGTGAATATATAGAGAAAAGCACTTTCAAAGTCCTAGAGTATTACCTCTTTAGGTAGTGGACTGACTCTCTCCTAGTTTGGAGAGTGGAACCACTCTAAACGACCTTGTTAAGAACTTGCTTTCAAATCCTCTCATCCTTGCTATGCTTATTAGTTAGGACTTGAAATTGCACTTAATCTATTGGTTTTAATTGATATAATTTGAAGGTCTAATCTACCTTGTGAGAATTTTTAAAGCTCTATTCACACCCCCCCCTTCTAGAGCCCTATATCCAACAAGTGGTATCATAGCTAAGGATCTTCTCCACCAATCTCTGATAAGATGAGAAGATGAGCAACAACCTACTTGGTTTTCTCAACCTATAGGGAGGCTTCTACATGCATCCTATGGTCTTTGATGGTACCAACTACCTCTATTGGAAGAGGTGTATGCAATTCTACATTAAAGGCATAAATTTTTGCATGTGGAAGGTGATGGTCACACCATACAAGAAGCTGACTGGAGCTGTTGCAACATGGAGTGAAGCTACACTCAAAGAATCCAAACTCAATGCTAAAGCCATAAGCATTCTCTATGCAACCCTTACCCGAATGATGCTCAACTGGATCTCATTTTGGGACATCACCTATGAGATTTGGGAAAAATGGTGCATCACTTATGAAGGCACAAAGCAAATCAAGGAGGCTAAGATCTACATGTTGAAAAAACTTCTAGGGAACTTTGAGAATGGTAAGAAAGAAGGGATTGTGAAGATGTACTCAAGACTCAATGTCATCATCAATGGGCTGGCTGCATTGGGCAACACTTTGGACAGAGGTGTGATCAACTCAAGATCTGAGGACTCTACCAAAGAGATGGGAGTCAAAGGTCACCTCCATTAAAGAAGTGAGGATCCTTGGTGACATCCCAACCAAAGAGCTCATTGGCAACCTCCAAGCCCATGAGCCAAGGGTTGACAAGCAAGAAGAAGAAGCCAAGCAAGAAGATAAGGAAGCCAAGAAGATCAAAGATAGTGCTTTCAAAGAACAAGTGGAGGCGGGCATCCTTCAACAACAACTTGGTTTCTAGACTTCTCCTTCCTCCTCTAGTGAATATGATGGCCCAAGTGAGCATGAAGCCAACTAAATCAAGGGCAAACACTTTAAGGGAAAGCAAGCCTCCGCCTCCTCTACTCCTAGATGTTACAAGAGTGGACAAAAGGGGAACTACAAGAGTGAATGTCCCAAGTCAAGAAAGTGACACAGAAAAGGCAGCTCAAAGAAGGAAGAGGAGTACAAGAAGGATATCAAGTATAAGACGAAGGACAAGAAGGAGAAGAGATACAAGAATGTAGCTCATGCAGCTTGTGAAGCTTCATCCTCAAGTAGCTCAAGATCCGAAGAAGATGGAGAGTGCCACCTTGCACTCATGGCCTATATTAGTGAGGAAATTGATGAGGTAAGTGAGGTAAGCTTGCATGAGTTATCTAAGGAAAATATTATTGACATGCTTGTTTCTACCTATTCATCTTTTGCTAAATGTATATCTAAAATAAAATGATTAGGAGAAATTATTTGTGATTTGTATGCTAAACTTGAAATTCTTGAGCTTAGTGAGAAAACTCATATTGAGAGCATTGATAACTTCCAAGGACAATATCTTGATCTTGAGCTCCAACACAATTGGGCTAAAGTTGAGAATGGTGTCTACCTCAAGAACATTGAGACCTTTAAGGAAGACAACCAAAAGTGCCTAAAGGAGCTTGAAACTCTTAAAACTGAAAATGTTGAAATTAAGCTTCTTGTTGATTCTTGTAGGGATGAGAGAGATGTATATATTAATGAAATTCAAGTGCTTAAATATGAAAATGCTAGGTTGCTTGGTCATGTTAATTATTTATCTTCTAGACCTATCTTTCCTAGTAATGTTGTTGCTTCTATTTCTCTTGAGAAATATTCTTATATGACTAAAGCCCTCTGTCTTAAGGCTGACCTTGTTCATTCTAGAGATGATATTTCTAGTTTGTCTTCTACTATCATTTTTTTAATGATGATAATCATATATTAAGAGCATCTCTATAGAAATTCCTATGTGGGAAAAACTACCTAAATGAAATCCTTTACCATTCTACCAAACAAAGTGGTACTTGTGGTTTGGGATTTGTAGGGGGAGCACTAAAGGGAAAGAGCAAACCCAAAGGTAAGAAAAAGAGAAAGGAGACCTCTTTCTTTGTAGGAGAGTCTTCCGACACTAAGAATCATATGGTTTGTTCTTATTGAAAGTGTGATGATCACTACTCTACTTATTGTTCTTACAAGCCTAAGGGGACCAACCCAAAGATGAAATGGGTCCCCAAGCTAAATCTAGATCCCAAAGTTTGAGTTGGGAACTAACATTCTCCTTTCTTGTAGGGAAAAGGAAGATGGATTGTTGATAGTGGCTGCACTAAGCATATGATAGGTGATATAATCCATTTCAACAACTTCACCAAAAAGAAAGGATGTTCGGTCACCTTTGGGGACAATAAGAAAGGTAGAGTCAAAGGTGAGGGTGATGTAGGTGAATCCTTGTATAACAAGAATGTTCTTTTCATGAATCGCCTACATCACAATATAATTAGTGTTAGTCAATTATGTGACAATGGTTACTTTGTGTTATTTACTTCCTTTGAATGCTTGATTCTAGATTCCCTCACCTACTAAGTCATATATAAGGGGACTAGAAGTAGTATTCTTGATGTTATTGTTCATGACTCTATTAAACGTGTTGTTGGTAGATGCCCTGTAGTCAACTCAAATGATATTTCTCTTTGGCATCATCAGCTTGGTCATGTAAATATGCATCAGATGAAGAAGTTGAGCAAAAAGGACTTGGTCAAGGGACTTCCCAAATTAGATTTTGAAAAGGATGAGAAATGCCAACCTTGAACTCATGGAAAGCAAACCAAGACCTCCTTCAAATCCAAAGGAGTCCTTAGTACCAAGAGAGCACTTGAGCTTCTTCACATTGATCTCTTTGGACCAATGGGAACTCAATCGCTTCGAGGTTCCAAGTATTACCTTGTTATCATTGATGATTTCTCTAGATATACTTGTACCTTCTTTCCCATTTCCAAGAGTGACACACATGATGTTTTCTCTATATTTTGTAAACGAGTTGAGAATGAAGCCTCTTGCCGCATAGTTTCCATCTGTAGTGATCATGGGGGAGAATTTGAAAATGATCTTTTTGAACATTTTTGTCAAGAATCTGGTTATGCACATAACTTCTCTTCACCTCAAACACCTCAACAAAATTGGGGTAGTAGGGAGGAAAATAGGTCTTTACAGGAGATGGCTAAGACCATGCTTCTAGACTATGACACTCCAAAAACGTTTTGGGTTGAAGCTGTCAGTACCTCATGTTTTGTGCAAAACTGAGTTTTTACACATCCTTTTTTGAAGAAACCCCCTATGAGCTATGGCGTGGCAGGAAGCCTTATATCAAGTATTTTCATGTTTTTAGATGTCCTTATTTTGTTTTGAATATGAAATATTCTCTCGACAAGTTTGATCCAAAATCTTAGAAGGCTTTATTTCTTGGCTATAACACTACTAGCAAGGCTTATCGAGTATTTGATGTTGAACTTTCTAAAGTAGAAGAATCCATAAATGTTAAGTTTATTGAGACTAACCCCTATATTCCCAAAGATATTCTTCCAAATGATGATGTTGCAGGTGAAGTAATTCCTATTCTAAATGAACTCAACATCACCCAAAAGGGAAAAGAGCTGGTCACTCAAGAAGAAGAGAAATGTGAAGAGAAGAAGGATCAAACCCCTTAGTTTGCAAAGAATCATCCAAAAGATATGCTTTTAGGTGATCCATTTGAAAGAGTGAAGATGTGGGATGCATTCAACAAAGAACAAGCCAACAATGCCTTCATCTCATAACTTGATCCTAAGAATGTCAAGGAAGCTCTTGGGGATGATGAATGGATCCTATCTATGCAAGAAGATTTGGAGAAATTTGAAAAGAACAAAGTATGGACCCTAGTGACAAGACCAAGTGATAGACAGATCATTGGCACCAAATGGGTCTACCGCAACAAGCTTGATGAAAGCGACAAAGTGGTAAGGAAAAAAACAAGGTTAGTGGCTCAAGGCTACAATTAATAGGAAGGTATAGATTTTAATGAAACATATGCACATATAGCTAGACTTGAGTCCATTCGTATGTTACTTGCCTTTTTAGTTATAAAAACTTTCTTCATTATCAAATGGATGTTAAACGTGCATTTGTGAATGGTACAATTGAGGAGGTAGTGTATGTTGCACAACCTCCAGGATTTGAACATGATAGTTCACCTAACCATGTTTACTTCTTGCATAAAGCTCTCTATGGATTCGAAAAAGCACCTAGAGATTGGTATGAGAAATTAAATAACTTTTTGTTAGATCATGGGTATATCATGGGAAAAGTGAATTCTACCTTATTTCTAAAGCACACTTCTAACAATATTCTTATCATACAAATATATGTTGATGATATCATTTTTGGTGGAACGAACCTTGATCTTTGCATAGAATTGGTGATCTTATGTAGAGTGAATTCGAGATGAGTATGATGGATGAGCTCACATTCTTCTTTCAGCTTCCAAATTAAGAAAACAAAAGATGGGAACTTCATCAACCAAGGCAAGTACACAAGTGAACTACTCAAGCACTTTGGTATGGAGAATGCCAATATGATGGACACACCCATGTCAAACACCATCAAACTTGACAAAGATGAAGAAGGTGGGAAGGTAGATGAGAAGCTCTATAGAGCTATGATTGGAAGTTTAATTTACTTAGCTGCCTCTAGACCTGATATAATGTTTAGTTTTAGCTTGTGTGCTCACTTTCAATCAAACCCTAAGAAATCACATCTTATAGTTGTTAAGACGATTTTAAGGTACTTGGACAAAACCCAAAATTTTGGACTATTGTATCCCAAGTCAAGGGACTTTATTGTTACTACTTATAGTGATGTGGATTATGTCAGGTGCTTGATTGATAGAAAGTCCATAAGTGGCACTTGTTTCCTCCTAGCACCATGCTTGGTGTCTTGGTTCTCCAAGAAATAGAGAACAATAGCATTATCAACAACCAAGGTTGAATACATTGTAGTCAGAGGTTGTTGTGCCCAAGTCCTATGGATGAAGCAAATGCTCCAAGATTTTAACATTGATTTTGATGTTTCTCCTATCTATTGTGATAATACTAATGCAATTAACATGTCATATAATCCTATCTTGCATAGTAGATCTAAGCATATAGAGGTATGCCATCATTTTCTCTATGATCACATTGGCAAGAAGGATATCTATATCACGCATGTTGACACAAAAAATTAGTTGGCAGACATTTTTAGTCAACCTTTTTCTAGAGAGAAATTTAACTTTAATTGATATAAACTACTCACAACTTCTTTGAATAAATTTGATATGCATTCTAGCTAGTTATCATCTATCATATACGCTTTGCCTATGTTTTTGTCACCATTGCTTGCTAATATTCTAGAATTTAGTTTTTCATGTTCATTTTGCCTTGTTTTTGGGTATTTTTTGGGAAACGCTTGTTTTATCACAAAATAGTACCCAATGATGAGTAATTTGTGCCCTAATTAAGTATGTTCAAAACACATAACGAACTTGAAAAATAAATTTAATTAACACTCTAATGGATGGAAATTAGCATTTTTAAATGTAGGTCAGGTTGACCATTGGTCAAGTTGCCAACTTGACTGATAAGAGGTCGAGAGCTTTTTTAAGGAGCCTATCAGTCAAGTTTTTGAGTCATAGAACTCGATCGATGGTCAGGCTAGAGCAAACTTAAGATGGGTTTGACCATTATTCTCCCTCTCAACTAGAGAAAAGTCGACCGATCTGACCTCCAGCTCCCCTAAGCTCTCAATTGTAGCCCAAACCTTCCTCTCCCTAGCCCTAGTTTGACCTTCCTTGACCTTCCCCCTTGCTAGCCTAGGTCTTTGGATGAGTTTTGGTGGTTATTATTTAGCTTTTTCTCTCTCCTTCCTCTCCTTTTTGACTCTATGGCATCCAACAGGAGGAAGGGGGCTGCCCCAACTAATGCACCTTCATCTTCGTCCAACTCCTATTTGATTCTATTTGATGACACCTTCTTCGTATCAAATGAGGCTCTAAATAGGTATAAGGAGCTCCTTCATAGGAACGCTTTCCCGTTTGGTGCCCTATTTGAGCCTAGACCAAGAAGATAAGAGGTCATAGATCAAGTAGCGGAGTTGCTTTATGATCACCATCTCTCTGCCTTGGGTGTTGAACATGCGTGCTACAAGAATTCAATCACAAGCACCAAAGCCATTCATGAATTCTGCACAAATTAGTGTTGGAATTACGACACCCTCATACCCCCACCTAATACTCAAGTAGTCCTCACATATTTGATAGCTGGGAAGAAATTTCAAGTCTTTGAGGATACCCTGCACATCTTCTTTTCGGGTACTGAAGTGACTAACTGCTGGTATAAGGACTTTATGTGGTATTTTATCGCACTAACAAATTCACTCGGGGTTGAGATCCCTAAGCTTTTACCAAAAATTCGTGCAACAATACCACCCGCAAGCAGACGTGTCTCATCGCAATATAGTTAAGGATCGAATCCCAAAGGACAACATTTTTAAGAATCTTTGTCAGTCGAATCTAGCTGAAGTAAGACTAATATTTAGAACGATTAGTTGATTTGAGGTTAATTAAACTAATTTCAAGAAAGTAATGAGTAGAATTAAAGTTGGATCTAGATCAATGATATGGAATCACTGGGATGGTCTCGGGTTTCACCACCTTTACACATGCAAACACGTCCAAACATCAAACATCTAGGCAAGATATAACTATCCAAATGGAACTGTTGTGAACCCTCGATAAGTGATGTTTAGGCCCACATAGGAATCTCCTTAGGCATCAGATTTCTCATCGCCATGCGGATCATGCACTTACAGTTCCAAAGATACAACATCCAACTAAGGCTGATCTCCTCCCTAAGAGATGTTTAGACCATAGAAGCATCACCGTGGGCTAGATGGCTCGTCCCCTCATAGATCATATACATATAACCTCAAGGAAACCCATTCTATTTCTAGTCAAGGTGTCAACTGCATTAATCGATAAGCAAGCGGGCGATTAATCTACAAGCAAACATCGACGATTAACAAAGACGATACAAAATCTAACTAACGATGTGGCCCTCCCTGAGGGATGTTTAGGCCACTGAAGCGTCACTATAGGCTAGATGTCTCGTCCCCTTACAGATCATACACTTACTACCTCAAGGAATCATATCCTATTTCTAGTCAAGGAGTCAACTTCATAAATCGCCATTCCACCCTACATATAGGAGTTCTCACAACATAGGGAAGAATAAGATGAAAGCAAGTAGGTAATCAAACTACAAACATTATCAATTAATAATGAAATGGAAAGTTATATACATTGCCTTGGAATGTTAAATGAAAAGACATGAAAGCATGGGCAGCAGGGCTAGTCCCCGCACCCCAGTGAAAAAGAACTACTCGCTCATGATGCGAGAAATAAGAAGAATAAGAAAGAGAGAGAAATCCACCATGAGCATGATGCAGAAGGTAGTTGTAGCTCGGTGAAGATGATGTGGTCTTCTATGTCACGTCGGAACAGATCTGGATGAGGAATGAGGGACGCCAAGACAGACCGGGCACTCTTTCTCACTCCTCCTTCCCTCTCTTTTTGGTCTCCTTGATCGCAGCACGGGCAGTAGGTGAAGTGACCGCAATGTGGATGGAATTGGATCGGACCTGTGTACAGGCAGCCTGTCGGCCTCCCCAGAACCGATCCCTAAATGAGGACCCTGTTGGTCCTATGTATATGCTCGGGTTTGGTCCTCATGTTTTTGGTGTGAGACCTCACATGGATAGTTACAAATGATTTTGGTGACTTTTTTCTCCAAACGGTTTAGTGTATTTTGATGTCCAAACAGTTTGATATCATAGGATCCAAACGGTCTGCTTTGATCGTTCATATATATCCAACCGGTCTTGGGGTATATGACAATACAGTCTTGCTTTGTTGCCCAAACAGTTTTGCGTTCCAACAATTTCTCCAAACGGTCCTGGAAAGTCTGCCTCCACACAGTTTGGTTGGATGAGTCCAAATTGTCTTTGTGTTAGTACCCTCCAAACGGTCTCCGCTATGATGAGCAAATGATCTTCAGTAAACGGTCTTGCAGAACGTTCTTTGTGCATCTGGTCTTGGATGCTTAGGCTTCAAACAGTCTTGGAGAGAATCCTCACGATCTCACTTCTGTTCTAACAGTTTGGGAGACTGATACTCATCTGACCGATCTTGGATATGCCTCCAATCAGTTTTGGAGTGCAGTGATCAAACAGACTCCATCGATCAATCTCACAAACGGTCTTGGTCGAGCAGGTGCGGTGCTGGGCAACGATGGCATGGTTGGTGCTAAGGAAGAGGGGGTGGCGTGGTTGGTGTTAAGGGTTGCATCACTGGTGAGGGTGAGGAGGAAGGCGACGTTGCAGGTGTGGGGGTGCGTCGAGCAGACTCAGCGAGGTTGTAGGAAGAGATGCGGATTAGTGGTTGTAGGATGGATGAGAAGATAGAGGAAGGAGGGGAGCAGGTGCAGGGTGCTACTACAGTGAGAGAGGTTGAGTTGTAGGTCGAGCTTGGATGCAGTGGTCGGTGTAGGAGTTTGGGTTTGGCGGGAGTAAGAAGAAGAAGGTGGTAAGTAGGATCCTTCATACGGTCTTGAGCAGTTTACTGCCAATACGGTTTGAAAAATCAGTGACCATACGGTCATGATAGCAAGGCACTGGCCAAATGATTTCGAGCACTCGACTCCTTGATCGGTCTAGAATGACGGTGACATCAAATAGTATTGGAGACAAGTACAATCCAAAAGGTCTTGGGGTAGAGTTCACCCATACGGTCTTGAAACCATATGGATGAGACTGTATGGTTGAGACCGTATGGTCAAATCCCATTGGTCAAACCAAGGATGAGTGAAGGTAGATCTGGGGCAAAGAAGGGTGGCCAACACTTATTAGGGTTTGATATGGAAGATGGTTGATTGAGATGAAGATCGAATGGTGGTGAATTTTGTTGATTAGGGTTGAATGGAGGTAGGTGACATCTGATGATTGAACCTCATAATGTCCTGCATAAAATCAACATAAACTCAGTTTATACTTTAATAATTGAACCAATTATGCAATTTTTCACATTTTTATATATAGTAGATGAAATTGGGTGTATTGAAACGAATTGAGCCCAAGATGGTGATTGAAATTCATGATGAATATGCATTCCTCAAAATACCCTAAACTTAAATGTTGCTCGTCCTCGAGTAACACAAAATTTGAAACGGTTGCCAAATGAATATTTTCAATTTGTGAGATTGCCTCATCATCACATCACGATTGTTTTCTTTCTGCTCGGTATGACTCGATATCTATACCTCCTGAGACCACTAAACACAACTTACCATATCTTCGTTCCTGAGTTCGCCTTCCAATATCACTTCCTCCCCACTTTTTCCAAAAACATGCATGTCAAAGAGTTTTGTAAGAATCTAGAGACACCCGTAGAATGACAAGTGTGCACCTGATCTGACACTGATGTTTTTCAGTTAAGTGGAGGCATTCATTGTGTCATTAGGTATAAAATGGAGTGAATGGTGGTATGGAAGGAAAAAATAAATCTCTCCTCTATACGACTCAAGATTTTTATTATATTATTTACAATTTCATTTATTGCATTTTTTGTGCGAATCTCTCCTCTATTCGACTCAAGATTGCATTTATTTGTGTGCGCTTAGGCATCTTTTCTTGGTGGTATGCCTGAATTAATTTGTGAAGGGTATGGAAGAAGCGAATATAGAGGGAAGTGGTGTGCCACCCTAAACTTAGGGTTTGGCACTATTTTGGCTATTTTTGTTTCTTTTTGCTGGATGGAGGGGTAGGAAGATGATGGAAGAAGTGTAGAAGAGAGTTCAGATTAGAATGCAACTTGATTTACAATTTCAGTGCATTGGGTTGTTCTCTTTGTCGTACTCTGCTCAGATGATGACTTGATGAGGATCTGGTGGGGATTCTGTGTTATTGTTCCACCAGTCATTTAGGAAGCACGACGTGTTTGATCCCTATTAGTTCAACAACCACTTGACATTTTTGCATAAAGATCATGATGTTAGGATTCAAAAGCTTCACAAGATTATTTCAATCAAAAGGCTAGTTTTCAGAAGAAGGTCCTTTTGCGGAACTTCTTCGAATAAGGAGGGTATAATGATTCAAAATGCATAAAGATGAAAATGAAAAATGTCAAAACTTCATCCAGTGTCTGTTCAAATTTCTTTTGAAAACTTTAAAAGTTTTGAAAATATTTGAAAATTTGAAAATTTAGGTCAAAAATGCAACGATTGAAATCTTTAGTCTGAATTAGATGGGTGAAGGTGGAAAGTAAGATATATACCACCCACCCTCCACCCCGAACTTAGAAATTTGCTTGTCCCGAGCAAACTAAAAATCTGAGATGGAGGGGAATTTTCATGTTGGTTGGACAACCAGATGTGGTTGCGTTCCAATTAACGTGCATCCTCCATCAAAAAATCTCAAAAATGAAGACCAATCAGAACTCAAGATAGCACCTCACGATGCAATTTTTTATTTGGTGCAAAATTATCTAAAAGGTAAAAACAAAATTAAGAAGGAATTCTAATTCAAAATTAAAACTAAATACGAATTTATTGATCGGGTTGCCTCCCGACAAGCACCTTTATTTTACATCGATGGCTCGAATTGATTCCTTCAACTTTTACGGTGGGTATATTGGATTGGTTAGATTCAATATTGCTTTAGGGTCTATGTTAGTAGAGGTGAAATATCTCTTCAATCGTTGACCATTTACCACAAATTCTCCCCGACTTTTCACTCCATAAAGAGAAAGCACCATGTGGGTAGATGCTCTTGACAATGTAAGGTCTGAACCATTGGGAGTGGAGTTTTCCTGGGAATAACCTCAATCTTGAATTGAACAAAAGAACTTGGTCTCCGGCTTGAATGTCCTTTCTTTTCAGATGACCATCGTGCCAAAGCTTTGTGCGTTCTTTATAGATTCATACATTCTCATAAGCTATCATCCAGAGTTCTTCCAGCTCCTGGAGTTGCTAAATCCTGGCTTGGCCTGCTTCCTTCATATCAAAATTCAGTTGTTTCATTTCCCACCATGCTTTGTGTTCAAGTTCAACAGGCAGGTGGCAAGGCTTTCCATATATTAATCTAAATGGTGTATCTCTAAGGGGAGTTTTGAAAGTAGTTCGGTAGGCCCATAATGCATCATTGATTTTTACAAACCAATCTTTCCGATTGCGGCCTACAGTCTTTTCTAGAATAGCCTTGAGTTGATGATTAGAAACTTCTACCTGTCCACTCATTTTTGGATGGTAGGGAGAGGCTACCTTGTACGTTACACCATACTTTCTCAGTAAATCTTCAATGCTTCTTTTAAGAAAATGAGAACCTCTGTCAGATATCATAGTTTGTGGGACTCTGAAATGGGGGAAAATAATATCTTTGAACATCTTGATGACAGATTTGGAATCACTAGTGATGGTTGGTATGGCTTCTACCCATTTTGAGATGTAATCCACCGCCACCAGGATGTAGGAAAATCCATAAGAAGATGTGAATGGACCCATGTAGTCCACACCCCAAACATCAAATATCTCAACTTCTTGCCACAACTTGAGTGGCATCTCATCTTTTTTTGTTATGTTACCTGTTCTCTGGCACTTGTCACATGATAGAACAAAGTTGTAGGAATCTTTGGATATGGTTGGCCAAAAGAATCCACTTTACAAAACCTTTATAGCAGTTTTCTTCGAACTCATATGGCCTCCAACTAGGTCGGAGTGACATTGCTCTAAAATGAGTTTGGCTTCTTCCTTGGTGATACAAAGTCTATAAAGTCCATTAGCACAGAGCTTGAAGAGGTATGGTTCATCCCAGTGATACAATTTCACATCATGCATGAATTTTTTCAGTGCATTTCTGGTGCGTTCATGATGGATGATACCAACGACGAGGTAATTTATATAGTCTGAGTACCAAGGTGTAGCTTCTGAAATTTTCATTAATTGATCATCTAGAAGAGAATCATTAATTGGGATATTCTCAGTATCCTGAGTAGGCATGCGACTGAGGTGGTCTGCCACAACATTCTATGTACCCTTTTTTATCTCTTATCTCTAGATCAAATTCTTGCAAGAGGAGAATCCATCTAATTAGCCTGGGTTTTGCATCTTTCTTTGCTAGAAGGTAACAGATGCCAGTGTGATCCGTGTAGACAATGACTTTTGAACCGATTAGGTAGGATCTGAACTTGTCAAAGGCATACACGACTGCTAGGAGTTCTTTCTCAGTAGTAGCATAGTTTCTCTGAGCTTCATCGACGGTCTTAGATGCATAGTAGATTACATAGTGTTTGTTTTCTATATGTTGGCCCAAGACAACACCCACAACATAATCACTGGCATCACACATAATTTCAAAAGGGTGATCCCAATCAGGAGCTCTGATGATGGGTTTTGATTTAAGGGCTTGTTTCAGATTATTAAAACTTTTGACACATTCTTCGTCAAAATAGAACTCTGCATCTTTTAGCAACAAATTCGTCATCGGCTTGGTTATTTGGGAGAAACCCTTTATGAACCATCTGTAAAAGCCTGCATAACCTAAGAAAGCGTGGAATTCTCTTACATTTGTCAGAATGGCGATCTTGGAAATCACTTCAATTTTCTCTCTATCTACTTCTATTCCTCTGTTGCTGACTCTATGACCAAGGATAATGCCTTCCTTCATCATAAAGTGACACTTCTCCCAATATAACACGGGATGTGCTTCTTTACATAGTTTGAGGACAAGGGAGAGGTGCTTCAAGCATGAGTCCTAAGAATCTCCATATACAAAAAAATCATCCATAAAAATTTATATGACAGATTCAGTGAGTCCAGTGAATATAGCTGCCATGCATCATTGGAAAGTTGCAGGCACATTATAGAGATCGAACGGCATCCTCCTAAAAGCATATGTTCCAAACGGGCAAGTAAATGTTTTTTTCTCCTGGTCATCTGGATTTACAGGTATCTGATAGAATCTAGAGTAACTATCGAGATAATAGAAATATTCTTAGTGAGCCAACTGTTCTAAGACTTGAAATAGAAAAGGCATTGGGAAGTGATCCTTACGAGTTGCCTTGTTTAACTTTCTGTAGTCAATACACATCCTCAACCATGTGACTATTCGAGTGGTGACGAGTTCATTATTTTCATTATGTATCATAGTAGTTCCACCCTTCTTCGGGACAACATGCACAAGACTGACCCATGAAGAATCAGAGATCGGGTAGATGATTCTAGAAGTGAGTAATTTCACAACTTCAAGGCGGACAACTTCTTTCATGTTTGGGTTAATCTTTCTTTGATGCTCAACAGTCAGTTTGTGGTCTTCCATCATGGGGATTTTGTACATGCATAGAGATTGACTGACCCCAGTGAGATCACTCATCTTATAGCCAATAGCTTTTCTTCTTTCCTTTAATTCCGTCAAGAGTTTGTCTTCTTGTTCCGCTGTTAGGTCTGAATTTATAATGACTGGGCAAACCTTGAGTTCATCTAAAAATATGTATTTCAATCCTCCAAGTAAGGGCTTCATTTTAGGGGCTTATGATTTCTCACACGAGTCTTCAGTAATATCCACAACTTTGAGTACCTCAAATTTATCTTCAGGACCTTCCTTGGCAGTGTTGATTTGGAGATCACAATCTTTTATTTGTTCATTAATGGAATCATTAGCATATGGGGTTGTTAGATCCACTTCGAAAGGATCGTCTTGTTCATAATCCTCTTGTGTAATTAGTGTCATCTTCTCTATGCACTCAATCAAGTAGACTTCTTCTTGCACACTTGGTCTTTGCATACTTTCAAAAACATTAAATTCATGAGTTTCTTTGCCTAATCTGAGTAGCAGGGTTCCTGCTTCAACAACAATTAGGGCTCTTTCTGTGGCAAGGAATGGACGTCCAAAGATGAGTGGGTATCTAGTGTCTTCTTTTATGTCCATGATGACAAAGTCACAGGGGACATAGGAATCTTTGCCAACCTTGACAGGGACATCCTCAATGATTCCCAAGGGTAGAGTCACAGTGTTATCTGCAATTTGTATTGTCATGCTGGTTGGGAGCAGTTCAGCAAACCCCAGCCTTTTGCAAAGGCTAAGTGGCATGATGGAAATGCTAGCACCAAGATCTTCTAATACTTTCTTACATGAAGAATCACGGATATGGCATGAAATCCCAAAAGATCATGGATCATTCTGCTTCTTGGGCATCTTACTCTGGATGATGTCTGAAGTAGTTGTTGCTAAGTTGACTGTCTCATATTCCGCAGTTATATATTTCCTGGTGAGAAGTGACTCCAACTACTTTGTCCAGGCTGGTATCTCAACCAGAGCATCTAAAAAGGGAATATCAACTTGATGCTTTTTCATAGCTTCTTTGAACTTGTTGAAACGGGTATCAAGCTTCGATTGCCTCAGACGAGCTGGAAAAGGTATACGAGGCTTTTATATAGGGATATTAGGTTTTGGTGTTGCTTCTTCCTCATCTATAGCTGGTTTTTTAGAACTTTCCTCATCTGTCTTATTAGCAGTCACTGGTTGTTTTGGTTGAGACTCAGGTGTTGTTGAGTCTTGGATAATCACAGGTTCATCCTTGTATGTAATAACCACAGGTGTCTTGATAGGAGGATCTGAATAGTTTTTTCCATACCTAGTGGTGACAACCTTTAGTTGCTCAGGATGTTTAGGATTGTTCTCGAGTTGGCCAGCAAAGGCTCCAGCATGTGGCTTCATGCTAGCTGCAAGTTGAGCTAGTTGAGATTCAATAGCCTTCTGATGGGCTTGCTGGTTAGCTATCATTGTCTGTTGTGACTGTAACATCTTCTCAATTGTCATTAGTTTGTCATTTGGAGAGACG
The DNA here is from genome assembly GCA_963693085.1 of Alisma plantago-aquatica. Taxonomy (NCBI): domain Eukaryota; kingdom Viridiplantae; phylum Streptophyta; class Magnoliopsida; order Alismatales; family Alismataceae; genus Alisma; species Alisma plantago-aquatica. The sequence continues at coordinate 92,114,369 of OY856411.1, forward strand.
AGTCCGGCTTGTTTCCCTTGTTGTTGATATGATACTTGGTTGGGATTCTGGAATTGAGAATTGTTTTGATAATTGTTGAAGTTCCTATTTTGAAAATTCCCCCTAAAGTTCCCTTGATTTCCAAAGTTTTGTTGTTGGTTATACTGAAATCATGGTGGGCTACATTGTTGATTGTTTGAACCAAGTTGTCATGAGTTTTCCGCTCCTGAAGGATTTCCATATTGAAAACTAGGATGGTTCCTATTTTGATTTGGATTGTAGTATCCTTGACCAGGAATGGTGTTGAAAGCATTAAGATTTTCCATTTGACCATTATCTCCTTATCCATAAGCATTGCTTAGAACCACATCATATAGAACATTGCATGCTAAGGTGGAATGATCGGTACCTTTACATGCTTCACAGAACAATGAAGCTGACTTGATCTGTTCTTGTTGTTGAGGAGGTGAATATCCTCTTCCAAAAGAAGCAAGGTATGATTCGATATGGTCTTGCTTGGCAACTAAGAGTTTGAGGGTGTCGGTGATAGACTTGTATTCAGGAATAACTTCAGCCATAGCCACCTTCAACACTCCTTTGCCTACAGACCTACCCCAATTAGCTTGATTTTTAGCTCTAAGGGTGACAACCTTCCATGGGCTATCATAACTTTGACGCATGAAATTTCCTCCTAACGAGGAGTCTAAAAACCTATTGATATCATCGTCCACACCCCTATAAAAGATTTCAATAAGCTGATTCTTAGGGATTTCATGATGTGGACACTTGCATAGAACATCTTTATATCTTTCCCATGCTTCAACAAGGGTTTCTCCAGGGGCTTGAGTAAACATTATTATTCGACCCCTAATTTCATAGGTGAGAGAAGGTGGGTAAAATGTTTCCAAAAAGACATTTTGAAGTAGTTCCCTAGTGGTGATGGGTTCACTTTGAAATGAATTGTACCATCTTATTGCTTTATCAACAAGTGAATACTTGAAGAGACGAAGTCTAATTGCATCATCGAGTATCCACTTTACTTTGTCATGGCACATATATCAATAAACCTCAGAAGATGTTCTTGAGTATCCTCTCATTGCTTACCATAGAAAGGGTTGTTTTCAAGCAAGGTGATCCAATGTGCTCGTATCTCAAAATTATTAGCATTGATGGGAGGTGGTTGAATTTGATGATGAACATCAGTAGATTTAGGGATAGAGAATTCTCTAAGGTCCTTCTGCAGTTCTACTACTTGTGTTGCTACTTAGGTTGCTCGGATATCTGTTTCAACTACAACTTTGGATTCTTGCATGAGCCTCTCTCTTTGTGCATTAAGGGCTTGAGCCACCCTTCGGGCTATCTCTTCTTCTTGATCCATTCTTGCTTGGTTCTCTTTGATCTAATGATAAATAGTTTTGTCTATCTCAGGATCAAATCTCGCTGTGAGTCCGGGACTATCCAAATAGAGCATGCACTATGCTTTGGGTTGTACCTGAAATGAAAAGTTTTCAAAAGTGAGATCACAAAATAGAGTCAAATTCAAGTTGATGATCAATTGTATCAAAAGAAAAACAAAAACCTAAATTAGCCTTAAAAGATCTAGATTTGACTAACTCATTATGTTGTCCCCGACAATGGAGCCAGAATTTGACATGGTATTTTATCGCACTAACAAATTCACTTAGGGTTGAGATCCCTGAGCTTTTACCAAAACTTTGTGCAACAATACCACCCGCAAGCAGATGGGTCTTATCGTAGTATAGTTAAGGATCAAATCCCAAAGGACCACGTTTTTAAGAATCTTTGTCAGCCGAATCTAGCTCAAGTAAGACTAATATTTAGAATGATTGATTGATTTGGGGTTAATTAAATTAATTTAAAGAAAGTAATGAGAAGAATTAAAGTTGGATCTAGATAAATGATATGGAATCACTAGGATGGTCTTGGGTTTCACCACCACTACACATGCCAACACGTCCAAACACCAAACATCCAGGCAAGATATAACTATCCAAATGGAACTGCTACGAACCCTCCCTAAGGGATGTTTAGGCCCACGTAGGCATCCCCTTAGGCATTAGATTTCTCATTGCCATCCAGATCATGCACTTACGGTTCCAAAGATACAACATCCAACTAAGGCTGAGGTCCTCCCTAAGGGATGTTTAGACCATACAAGCGTCATCGTGGGCTAGATGGCTCATTCGCTCACAGATCATACACTTACGACCTCAAGGAAATCCATTCTATTTCTAGTCAAGGTGTCAACCATGTTAATCGATAAGCAAGTGGGCGATTAATCTACAAGAAAACATCGACAATTAACAAAGATGATACAAAATCCAACTAAGGCTATGGCCCTCCCTAAGGGATGTTTAGGCCACAAAAACATCACCGTAGGCTAGATGTCTCGTCCCCTTACAACTCATACACTTACTACCTAAAGGAATCCAATTCTATTTCCAGTCATGGAGTCAAATTCATAAATCACCATTCCACCCTACATACAGGAGTTCTCGCAACATAGGGAAGAAAAAGATGAAAGCAAGTAGGTAATCAAACTACAAACATTATCAATTAACTACGAAATGGAAAGTTATATACATTTCCTTGGAATGTTAAATGAAAAGACATGAAAGCATGGGTAGTGGGGCTAGTCCCCGCACCCCAGCAAAAAGGAACTACTCACTTAGGATGTGAGAAATAAGAAGAATAAGAAAGAGAGAGAAATCCACCATGAGCATGATCAAGAAGGTAGTCATAGCTCACTGAAGATAATGTGGTCTTCTATGTCGCGTCGGAGCAGATCTGGATGAGGAATGAGGGACGCTAAGACAGACTGAGCAGTCTTTCTCACTCCTCCTTCCCTCTCTTCTCGATCTCCTTGATTGCAGCATGGGTAGTAGGTGAAGTTGTTGGTATGTATGCCCTGAGAGCCAATCAGGGGATGATTGGTGGAATACATTAAGATTGATTTGATAAAGATCAAAGGCAAGCTTCCAATTCTTTCTAGTTCTGTCATATGAGATAATGATAGAACAAATTTAATGTCTAGAGAATGATAGTACTCAATGACGTATGCTTTCAGGTTGAGGACCTAAACGATGAGATCATACAGATGCTAAGAGTTTGTACATTCTTATTATATCCCTAGTCGGATGTCATTGTGGAAGGTACATGGACAACAATCACACACAAGACTAGATTGTGGTGTTGGTTGATGACAAAATCTCATTAGTCATGATATGGAGATATCAAACCAAACACATAGGTAATTGTTAGAGAACAAGTGTACCGGAAAGACCCACCGCGAGTTTGACACATGGAACCATGCAATGGTAGTCACAGTCAGTTCTGACAATGATGGTGGTGAGTGTGAATGTTTGACCTAAAATCACTACACTCAACACATGTCATTGGGTACACTTTGACATCATCAAATGCAGTCCTCAAACATGGGTTGTTATAAAGGTGATGATTGGGTGACTTTGACACATGGGGTGTTTGAGGGGTGCGTGATAGATATGGGATTTGTCCCTCCAAAGGGAGTTTGATATCCATGGACACTTGATGAGTAGGATTGAGATAGGTGTGCGCATGCATGTGTGAATCAGTATAAGATATTTATGTCATACAAAACACCTCCAGTCTACTCTGAGATCAAGAAAGTGAATGAACATTGACAGGATGATTGTTCCATGCCTTGAGTTCATTCAGGATATCAGTGACAAAGGAATTATACATTCACTGTAACACCATTCATGGATTGTAGGATTGAAAGTTTTTCTCCAACTTTCCTTTTCACTTGGGTAGCATTGATGTGTGACTAGGCACCACTCTTTGCTTGTGAAGCCATAAGTGTTATGGACTTTCACTGCCAACGTGAAATGGGCCTGCATGGTCACACACATAGGATTTAACTTGGAAGAGGAGTTTATCCACAAACGATGTTTAGATTGATTGCTAAAGGATTTTAGTAGTTCAATTAAACACTTAATCAATTGATAGCTCAAAATCATAGTGTTCAAGGTGTTGGACCATATGATTAAGAGTATCAAATTGATTGCAACTGCAATTGACTGATTTGCACAGTCTACTGCCCCAACCGATCGGCTCACAGGGTTGAACCGATTAGCTCAAGTTGATGAACCGATCGGCTCAAGTGGTGAGTCGATCAACTCATGTGTCAATGAAACGATCAACTCAATTGTTGAACCGGTCGATTCGTGTGACCAACCAAGATCATTTGGAAAGTCATAAGACTCTTTTTGCAAAAACATATTTGATTCACTTTACAAATTTGATTTGGACAAGGAGTGATATTTGATTAGTTGGAAACGGACATGGAAATTAAATTCAAGTTGGACCTAGACCACGAACTGATCGGCTCATGCTTGAACCGAATAGCTCAGGTGTCCTAACCGACTGGTTCAGGTGCGAACCGATCGGCTCAAGTCCCCAACTGATCGGTTCATGCTTGAAATGATCAGTTCAGTTGGCGCAATTGGTTGTTTTGTGGAAAATCTCGAATCCTTCTACTCCTGCTTTAATCCCGCATTGCTCGGGGTAGAGAACCTTGTCCAATGACCCTCCTATATATATAGGGGTAGTGGGGGCTTCTCATGGACAATAACTCAGAAAACCAGTTGCTCTGCAAAGTTGTCATTCTCTGTGGTTGTGGTAATCGAGAGAGCTCGCGCAAGTACTACCCGAAAAGGGAGGCACAACAAGGGAAAGGCAACTGTAGAAAAGTAATTGGTTGTAGGAGAGTGTGTCGGTGACTAGTACACTGATAGGAGCATACGACTCCTTCCAATTCCTTATGGGACAAGGAGATCGGTGTTCCAGGTGGTCCGTGTGGACTACTTCAGAGGCGAGAGACTTCTGTTGCTCAGAGGACAACTGTCAATCCTGATAGTTCCTGTGAGACCAGGAGCTGCACAGACACCGTCCAAGACCGTAGGTGAAGACCACGCAAGCCGCTAGGTAACGTCGTCGAGCAAGCCTTGGGACAAGGTATGCCTCTACAAACCATCCTTCCTATTGTAGAGACATTGACGCGATTCCTTTATTCTGGGTTTTGGGAGAAGAAAATTTTCATTTCCGCTGCCTTCTCTATCTCCCTTAAAACCCAACAGTGGTATCAGAGCCACGTCAACTGCTCTATACTTTAGGATTATCGATATGATCAATTTTGGTTTATCACCTTTATTTATTGCATACGATGCAAATAAAATTAGCTTTATGCATGTCTAATCCTAAATCCACAAATCCCAATATACATATATGATATGTAATATGAATGCACTCAATACATTTCGCCCTTAAACAATTTTTGTGGTGGATGTATAGCATGGTTATGGCCAATAAACCCTATGTATGTGTGCTTGGTTGTATGTGGTTGCTTGCATCTCGGTCTGCGCACCGATTCCCTACCTCCTTATTCCTGATGTAACTCGAGATAACTCGAGATTTCTTTCCTACCTTTGCTCCCCCCGAATGTAACTCAGGGTTTCCTAATTTAAATGTAAATAGGATAGATCTTTTATATTTCCTATTATGTCCAAGAATGGAGGACAATATGACGATGACTGAGACGATCAGTTCAAGGCGTGAACCGATCGATTGGCGATCTAGATAGTCGGCTTGAGAAGCGAGATGAGCGTGTGGAGACCTGAGGAGATGCACGATGACCAGGTGAACAGATCAGTTGGAAGAGCCAACCGATCGGCTAGTGGCACCCAAATGACCAGCCAGGGTGAGCAGATCATTCATGGGATGAGTTGATCAACTCGGATGGCTATAGCACTTCATCTTGTACAGGTTGCATGTGATGTAGACCTAGATGACCGTGATTCCTCTTGGCTTGAGGAATCACATTAGGATGTCCATAATCATCGCTTTTATCATTTTTCATTTTTCATGTGGGATATAGCATGTATATGATATGTACTATATATTGTGGTGATTGGATATGTATATGTACCTATAAAACCAAATCCCTCATTAAATATTAAAGTTTTAGATGCCATCCAAATGTGACACATGTGAAAAGCTTGATCGGCCAAGTGTGGGCACGCCCTAGTGTGGTACACCGTCTATCTTATGGAAGCATGGAGGATGGATATGTGGGTCTGCCCTAGCAGGGTGCATATTCATCATGTTGGCTTTGGGTCGGACTTAACAAGGTGACATAGATAGGATCTAGCACCTTTAGGCATCGAGCTGATCATTGCAAGGAGTTGCATATGACATCTTTCAAGAGTTGCATATGATGCAATTGGTAAAAGTTTCCTACCTGGAAGATCTAAGTTGTGGGTGATAGCTCTAGCTGGTCCATGACTCAGAGGATTTTAGGATCTTGACCGACTAGAAAATTGTACGTTGCAATCTTCCAAATTGATGGTGAGGGCTATCAATTTGAACAAAAATAGTGGGAGCGATAATAAATTAATGTCCTAATTATATCATCAACCTTTCAAATCAATCAAATATGTCAAAATTGAGATTTGGACTAAACTACATAAGTTTCCTTTTGTAGTACAAATGACAACACAAAACAATCACTTTTCATTGCGATCGGTCCTTGAAAAGGACAAGTTGAATAGGACTAACTTCCACGAATGGTTTAGGACATTGAGAATTATTCTCACTCAAGAGCGAAAGCTCTATGTCCTATATACTCCAGCTCCAGAGGAACCTACTCCTATTGCACCAAAGGAAGAAAGGGATGCTTATAAGAAGCATTTTGAAGATGCCATTGATGCAAAGTGCTTGATGTTGTGCTCCATGAACCACGAGTTGCAGAGACAACATGAGAACATGGGTCCGATTGAGATGATTCAGTATCTCAATAACATATATGAAGATCAAGCACGGCAAGAGAGATATGATGTCTCCAGGGCACTGTTCAAGTGTGTCATGACAGAAAGAGATCCAGTTGGTCCTCACACGCTCAAGATGATTGGGTATGTGGAGAACCTGATGAGACTGGGATTTGCCTTGAGCTGAGAGTTGGCTACTGATGTGATACTACAATCGTTGCCAGAATCCTACAGTCAGTTTGTGATGAACTACAACATGAACAACTTTGACAAGTCATTGACAGAGTTGTTGGACATGTTGAGGACAACTGAGACACAGATGAAGAAGGACAAGCCTAAGTCTGTGATGATGATCAGCAATAAGAAAGGCAAGTCCAAGCTCAAGGGCAAAGGCAAGGCTAAGAAAGGTTCTAATGCTAGCCATCAACCCAAGACATCTTCAACTCTCAAGGACAAGGGAGGCGTGACCAAGAGAGGAAATTGCCACCATTGTCAAAAGCCTAGACATTGGAAAAGGAATTATCCACTCTATCTAGAAGAACTAAAGAAGAAGGAGGCGACAGACGTCTCCACCTGAAGGTGTCATAAAATAAACTTGTAACACTTTTTAGGCATATGATTCTAAGATATAAAGTGTAAAGCACCCAATAAATGGGGCAAGTGTTTCCTCCATAGATAGTTGTACTTTAGTTTATTTTCACCCTTAAAAGGCATGTAATAGAGTTATGAACTGCTATTTCATATTTGCCAATAGATAGAAACATATTTTTTTTTCATATTGTATGACAATAATGGCAATTAATAAAGTTGATGTTTCAATTTCAAAAAGATATGATCTTTATGGCAATGCCTTGTTTATCTTGTGGTACTTGGTATGCATAAGATAAAATGATACCTAAAAGTTCTTGATAACTCAAATAATCAAATTAGCATAAATCATGAGAAATTCATTTCTAGATTCCGTATGATGGATAAGTCTAGACTCGTTTTGGTTAGAGAACCAGTAAGAGACATGAATCTCTTAGACATGATTAATCAATCTTCACTAGAGGTAATGGAAAAATGATTATCCTATTAGGTATAATACATGTGATGTATTTACATACCTATTGGAGTTAATGCTAGTACTTCAAATGGTGTTTAGAGAAATACCAATATGAATATCTTGAAGTGTTCAAGTATATCATAGATGAGGTACGAATTTGGTAATGTGTTAATTCTTGATGAGATCAATGAATTAAATACTTGGACCAAATGTTTGAGATCCTTATGAGTGATTATGATAGTGTATCATAGTGAACTCATGATCATGGCATGGTGATGACAAATCACAAAGAGTCATACTCTAAGGAGTTAGAGGATGATTATCAAATAACTTATTTCTTCTTAAATAAAGAACACTTCACACTAATAAAGGACATTAAGAATCATAAGGAGTTGTGAGTTCTTATATCCATGATAGATACACCTCGATTATCTATGTGATGAGTTGGTCATATGATGAATCAACTATCTAGATGTATATGAGGAACCATATTTTGAGTTACGGTTTGTGACCATTACATCCTAAATGACTTCCATGTGAACCATAAGGTATGACCTTGATGGTAGCACCCATATGGAGGAAATCCATAAGTGCGAATGAGTCTTAAGCATTAATACACATGGATGAGATTTTGAGAAGGATGATGCTTGTTGATTGCAACTTAATGACTAAGAGATTTGGCATACAAATACTAAAACGGCATTCCCATGAGGAATAAAACAAGGATGTGTAAGTGACACAACCTATAAGGTTTATGAATCCATTAATTCAAATGAAGTCTATAAGTTACAATGGACTAATCAATGTGATTGATTGAGTACAAGCAACTCAGAACTGTGATCTTTACTTTGATAATATAGTCAAAGGGTTTGACTGATATGTCAAAGATAAAGAAGGGATATGTGATTTAGTGGGAGCATATTCACAATCCACATGTTGATGTGAAATGGAAATGTTCTAGAATGGAAATCCAAAGTGGAAATTATCTTTATGGAAGATAGAGACGTTTCCTATGTAATAGGAATAGAGATCTATAGAGATAGTTCTTGAAAACCTCTTGACCTGAAAAGAGAAAACAGACATTGGCAATCTATATTGAAGGGTTCAGTGTGCACAGATTCAGTGGGAGAAAACTTGTCCATGTTACATGGAGTTAGTATCCCAAAACCAAGTGTCCAATTCTTATGAAGAATCAAAATACTAAGAATATATAAGGATCTATCATGTATGTAAACATCCCATCATCTTGCATGCATGGACATGGCAAGAACAAAATGTGTGACGTTCCCCGAATTTTGGCTTCTCCAAACCCTATTGGGAATGAGAGGTTAGAATCTGAAAACATCATCCAATCATATCAGAGAACGATGCGGAAGCGACATACGGATACATGAACATACAACAATAACATTTCTCAGCATTCAACATGTACATTATTACAACATGATTTAAAATTGAGTATTGAAAGGGAATTTATACACAAGTCTAAACATGTATGCTAACTAGGATCTTAGACAATAGGTACAACTAGTACAACTTGATCACATCCTATTACTTTATCCCATGCTAGCTTTGAACCTAGAAAATATGAGAAACAAAAACATCAATAAAAGTTGGTACGTGGAATTAAAAGCTATACTATGCTGGCATATAAAATACTTGAAATTGAAGAAAGAGAAAGGAAACATTTTTTAAGGCAGAGAATTAGGTAATCCCAAGTTATTAGTCACATTTAGAATGAATATGCATCACTATGGTGAACATAGCACATAATCACATAAATGGTGGGGCCTTCCCCGTGTACCTTGTACTCTAGGGATCTCCCCGTATATCGTGTACTCTAGGGAGGTGCTTGTCAACATTAAAGCTTTCCCTCTCTAATAGGGAGTTTAATGAGCACCACTAGTAACTACATTTCATTTATCCTCATTTATGTTCTTTTATATTCAAGGCGGAAAATTGTTAATATACATACATCTACATCCAACAATGTATTTCAAATACAATCAAGCAAGTACATATATTTAACACCCAACAAATCTAGTCATATAATTATATCCACGTACCTAAGTTTAGATATTCCTCACATATCTATGATCATCTAGATAAACTGGTCAGCACCTGATTAATAACAAAATCGTATACTAGCATCAGATTCCGATCATCTTAACCCTAGTCGTGTTCATTTTAGGGTTTACTTAGATCATTATGTTATTCTCATGATTACTTGTATTCTTACCTTATATTTATCTTACTGATGTTATTTTCCAGATTACAGTTCATCAACTAGATATACTCACGTGCCAAATTATTATGTCGACATATTTAACATTATGTCACATTCATTAACCATATTACGGTTACATCACATGTATTAAGGGTGCTCTTTATATAACATGCATTCTATACATCATCATGATCTCATAATTAAATCTGAGTTTACAAATACAGATATGAGCTTACTCTGTAAATTTCATCATTTATTGAGCATGCATGTATTAATTGCATCATCTTTAGTGTTATTAGCCCTAATTAGAGATATTAATAAAATTACGTAATTTTGTACATCAACATGACCATATCTGATGTCATATGCATTCTATACATAATTATGGACTTACTGATATTTTTCCATGATTTTATGTCATCATTTGCTATTTATTATCCATTAAACAAGCATTTCACATATTACATGATATCACTATTATTAGTGCATCAAAAGTCTGATATTCTACTTCCAAATTGTTCTACGAATTTTTATGAGCATTTTGGTACCTTATTTGTATTTTTCTAATCATCAAGCTATTTACTACGAATTTTGGAAGATCTACATATTAACTAAAGATTTACCTTTTTCGTCCAATCGCCATGCGCCACGTGTCCCGTACGATGCGCTTCACTTGCATGAGGCGGGTCGGTCAGTTTGGTGATCTAGACTTGGTTCTTCTCTGCTTTTACTAGACCAGAGCCGGTCTAGATACACCGCTCACCCCTCTTCCTTTATCCCGTTCAACGTGATCTGTTCGCGAGACTCAGAAACAGAGCGTCGCCGCTAGGCAGCTCCTCTGTCGAGCAGTCTTACATGACCAAGCCCTCGTCATTAACCATTAAGGCTTCCCTCAGCTTCTTCCAGACACACTCGATGCCACCGTCCAGTCGCCCCTCTACACGATCCTCCTCCTCGTGAGCTCGAGGAGGCCGTCACCGTAGGTCACCACCGCGAAAGAGATCTCCGGCGAGCATTACCTCGCTACCCGATCTTCCTCGTCTGCTATAAAGGGCAACATCATCTTCATTTATCCAAGGTAGACCTCCACGGCTATTCGGCTCCGGTGGTTTTCCTCTGGAGCTCTGGATCAGTGGGAGCTCCGGCCATGGCAGCTGCCATGGCACCAAGAAAAGGGGGGGGGAGGAACTAGTTTCCCGCCTCCATTCTGACATATGGGGCTTCCAACAGCTTCAGATTTCCTCCTGGAACTCGTCCTTCACCTTCGAAACCACCGTTGAGCCCTCTTGCTACACCGCCCAACCTGGTGACCTTTGCCATCTACTTCATCCTTTTCCTTCCAACCTATTTCATCTGTTCTCAGGAAAGGAGACGAGAGTGCAACTGTGGGGTGGCAGAGGATTCCAGTGAGTGAAGTGTGTTATTGAGGCTTTTGCAGAGATCGTGATATGTGAGAAAATATCCTGTGATTGCCCACCTACATCGGATCTCAGTGACACCTCAACGAAGTTCGGTTCCTCTATCATGTAGTCTCACATCCAACATGTTTTTGAGACCAAAACCCTACTATTCGTTCATGTAAATAAATTCTCCAAACAACCTGATAATAATTGTATAAGCCTGAAATCCAAATCATTGAATCATCAATTCTTCACTAAACAAGTTTACCTTGTATATTTTGATCACATCACACCTCAAGGCTCATCATTAAATCATTTGAGTCCATTTATGCTTCAATTGACACTTCACTTCATGAATACTCAACATTAACTAATAATACATGCTAAGCATCTACATGTCCATAGAAGTCCCTAACAAAAGTATGTATTCTATAATGGAATTGTGGTCATATCTATGGGTCAAAGGTACCCATCTATGCATAAATGTCACCTCAACTTGGAATTTACCAATTAAGAAAAGTCATGAGCTTCAATTACTATATTGGATACAAAACCCTAAAATTGAGGTCATCACATTCACCCCACCTTATAAGGAGTTTCGTCCTCAAAATTCAACTAATCTCATCCTTAACAGGTTATTTATGAGTTCAACTTCATATACATCATAATATCTTAGGTTCTAAGACCACCATATTGCATGCACTCTAAGTTATCAACTTAGGGTCTAGAGGTTCTTGGGTGTATCCACCCTACCATATATATGTGGAAGCATCACTTAAAGTCATAGCCATAACATGACATTATGATATCTTAGGATTACATCACCCCTAAGGATACGGGTTTTGTTCATAATTTTAAATTTCAATAGGAATTCATTTATATGCCATGGTATTCAGATCGTTCAAATCTAACATCATTAACATCTTACAATGTTTTTAGGATTAGAGGAGATTTATCTTCATCCTTGATATTAGGATTTTTCTACATAAGAAGGGCTTCTGTAACATTTTTGACCATTAGGGTTTCACCCTATGGTGTGATATTTATACCCAACTTAGAATCATACATTGAGAAGGATCAAAGTTACAAACTATATTTCTGATCATATATCCTATGATCCAATAATATCTTTATATCAAGTTCATTAGTTCAACTTTTTATGTCTTGCATGTATTATGTGAAGGGAAAAAGAGAATATACTAAGTTTATTCCATGATCTCAGAATCATATCTTTCATGTTTCATATGAAGGGAAAGAGAATATTTTAATGTCAAACTTATCATGATTTCAATCTTGGGTGCTACATGTATGATATGGGGGGCATATAGAATAGATAAAGCTTATACGAGTGACTCCTCATATATAAATCATCTATATAGCTCAAGTGAGGTTTCTATCATCATATATTAAGAAAGAGAAGAAGAAGAGAGAATTGTATTTTTGAGTATCTTTTGTGCAAAGCATCATACTCTCATAACTAGAGTTCATATATTACCTCACTTGCATCTAATTATGAGATTCACAAAATATGCCACTCTATCTAGGACCTAACTCAGCCAAAGGATTGACTTTATCATATGGGTCATCTACCCATCCTTTTCTTTTATCCAATTCTCACATATAGATTTGAATAATGCATAAGGACTCAACTCAACACTCAAGAGTAATCTAGTGTAGGATAATTGTTTTTAACACATATCTCATATATTGGAGGCTAGGTCCTATGACCTTCTCCCTGTGGGTCTTACTCTCTCTAGAGTTCACCACATATCTCATCCTACCACTAGACGTCCTCCTTGTATATGAGCTTGAGGCTCATGCACACTCATCTCTATCTTAACTTAGCTTATCTTAAGTACGAAAAGGGAATGTACTTTCATCATTACAACTTAGCATAGATCCTCTACGAGTGGATTCGGCTCATATACAACTCAAATCTTAATAAGGAAACTTATACCATCATAGATAAAAGTTAGATAAGATTATATATGCTTATTTCCTTTGTCTTTCTTTTGTCTATCTATCTATCACATAACCTTATGAGGCTCTAGACATCTAATCTAGATATATTCTCTCTTCTAGACTGATGTCACTCCCTTTCACTTAGATTGCATGAACACCCACTACTCTCCTATGTGAGGGACACATTTTTATATTTACATATATCTAATAAAATATTATATAGTTTTTTGCTGAGAAAGAAGGCGTCAGTGAAAACTGTCGAGGTGCGAGCCAATTGGGAAACAAAACCAAACCAGCAAACTCGAGTGTCCAACACAGTAGATAGACTGGTGCCATGTAACCTAGTGGGATCTCGAACATCTGGGTTCTAACCTAGAGACTAAGTCAAACCTTATTCCTATAGAACAAATTGCTAGGTTTCTACTGTTTAAAATGAAAAGGTGAAATTTAAATTTTATGTTTCATGGTGAGCAATTGTTAGGTGTAGCTATTGTTCATGCTCTGATACTAACTGTGACGTCCCCAGATTTTGGTTTCTCCAAACCCTATGGGAATGAGAGGTTAGAATCTGAAAACATCATCCAATCATATCAGAGAACGATGCGGAAGCGACATACGCATACATGAACATACAACCATAACATTTCTCAGCATTCAACATGTACATTATTACAACATGATTTATAATTGTATATTGAAAGGGAATTTATACACAAGTCTAAACATGTATGCTAACTAGGATCTTAGAAAATAGGTACAACCTGTACAACTTGCACACATCCTATTCTTTTATCCCATGCTAGCTGTGAACCTAGAAAATATGAGAAACAAAAACATCAACAAAAGTTGGTACGTGGAATTGAAAGCTATACTATGCTGGCATATAAAATAATCGAAATTGAAGAAAGAGAAAGGAAATGTTATTTAAGGTGGAGAATCAGGTAATCCAAAGTTATTAGTCACAATTAGAATGAATATGCATTACTATGGTGGACTTAGCACATAATCACATAAATGGTGGGCCCTTCCCCGTGTACCTTGTACTCTAGGGATCTCCCTGTATACCGTGTACTCTAGGGAGGTGCTAGTCAACATTAAAGCTTTCCCTCTCTAATAACGAGTTTCATGAGCACCACTAGTAACTACATTTCATTTATCCTCATTTATGTTCTTTTATATTCAAGGTGGAAAATTGTTAATATACATACATCTACATCCAACAATGTATTTCAAATACAAGCAAGCAAGTACATATATTTAACACCCATCAAATCTAGTCATATAATTATATCCACGTACCTGAGTTTAGATATTCCTCATATATCCATGATCATCTAGATAAACTGGTCAGCACCTGATTAATAACAAAATCATATACTAGCATCAGATTATGATCATCTTAACCCCAGTCGTGTTCATTTTAGGGTTTACTTAGATCATTATGTTATTCTCATGATTACTTGTATTATTACCTTATATTTATCTTACTGATGTCATTTTCCATATTACAGTTCATCAACTAGATATACTCATGTGTCACATTATTATGTGAACATATTTAACATTATGTCACTTTCATTAACCATATTAGGATTACATCACATGTATTAAGGGTGCTCTTCATATAACATGCAGTCTATACATCATCATGATCTCATAATTAAATCTGAATTTCCAAATACATATATGAGCTTATTCTGTAAATTTCATTATTTATTAAGCATGCATGTATTAATTGCATCATCTTTAGTGTTATTAGCCCTAATTAGACATATTAATAAAATTACATAATTTTATACATCAACATGACCATATCTTACATCATATGCATTCTATACATAATTATGGACTTACTAATATTTTTCCATGATTTTATGTCATCATTTGCTATTTATTATCCATTAAACAAGCATTACACATCTTACATGATATCATTGTTTTTAGTGCATCAAAATTCTGATATGCTGCTTCCATATTGTTCTACGCAATTTTCTGAGCATTTTGGTACCTTATTTGTATTTTTTTTATCATCGAGCTATTTACTACGAATTTTGGAAGATCTACATATTAACTAAAGATTTACCTTTTTCGTCCAATCGCCATGTGCCACGTGTCCCGTACGGTGCGCTTCACTTGCATGAAGTGGGCCAGTCGGTTTGGCGATCTAGACCTGGTTCTTCTATACTTTTGCTAGACCAGAGCCAGTCTGGATACACCGCTCCCCCCTCTTTCTTTCTCTTGTTCAACGTGATCTGTTCGTGAGACTCAGAAACAGAGCGCCACCGCTAGGTAGCTCCTCCATCGAGCAATCTTGCACGACCAAGCCCTCCTCGTCAACCATTAAGGTTGCCCTCAGCTTCTTCCAGACACACTCGATGCCACCGTCCAGTCGCCCCTCTGCACGCTCCTCCTCCTCGTGAGCTCGAGGAGGTCGCCGCCGCAGGTCACCACCGCGAGAGAGATCTTCGGTGAGCATTACCTCGCTACCCGTTCTTCCTCACCTTCTATGAAGGGCACCATCAGCTTCATTGATCCAAGGTAGACCTCCACGGCTAGTCGGCTCTGGTGGTTTTCCTCTAGAGCTCTAAATTAGTGGGAGCTCCAACCATGGCAGCTGCCATGGCGCCAAGAAAAGGGGGGAACTAGTTTCCCGCCTCCATTCTAACATCTGGGGCTTCCAATAGCTTTGGATTTCCTCGTAGAACCCATCCTTCACCTTCTAAACCACCGCTGAGCCCTCTTGCTACACCACCCAACCTTGTGACCTTCGCTATCTACTTCTTCCTTTTCCTTCCAACCTGTTTCGGTTGTGCTCAGGAAAGGAGATGAGAGTGCAACAGTTGGGAGGCAGATGATTCCAGCGAGTGAAGTGTGTTGTTGAGGCTTTTACAAAGATCGTGATATGTGAGAAAATATCCTGTGATTGCCCCGCCTACATCGGATCTTAGTGACACCTCAACCAAGTTCGATTCCTCCATTATGTAATCTCGCATCCAACATATTTTTGAGACCAAAACCCTACCATTCGTTCATGTAAATAAATTCTCCAAACAACCTGATAATAATTGTATAAGCCTACAATCCAAATCAACAAATCATCAATTCTTGACTAAACAAGTTTACCTTGTATATTTTGATCACATCACACCTCATCATTAAATCATTTGAGTCCATTTATGTTTCAATTGACACTTCACTTCATGAATACTCAACATTAACTAGTAATACATGCTAAGAATCTACATTTCCATAGAAGTCCCTAACAAAAGTATGTATTCTATAATGGAATTGTGGTCATATCTGTGGGTCAAAGGTACCCATCTATGCATAAATGTCACCTCAACTTGGAATTTACCAATTAAGAAAAGTCATGAGCTTCAATTACTATATTGGATACAAAACCCTAAAATCGAGGTCATCAAAAAACGCACTTATCATCTTGTATGTAGGACATGACAATATGATATGCTCATCCTGATAACTCGTATGTGGGACATGACGAGTGGATGTCTGTCTAGTTTTAGTAAGGGTTACTGGAATACCATGAGAACTTGATAAGTACTTGAGAAGTACTAGTTCTATGGAAATAAGGAAGGGTTCACTGTAAAGAATTACACTGATGTGAACTTCTAAAAAGGACAAAGAATTAATCACAATAAATATGGGATATATAAAAGTTAATGTTTGTTGATAAATGGAAATGTTCCAATAAAGTCGTTTAAAAGGAAAGGCCGAGTGTCCCGAGGCTTGCTCGGCAACGTTACCTCGCGGCTTGCACAGTCTTCACCTCCGGTCTTAGACAGTGTCTGAGCAGTTCCTGGTCGCACTGGGACTGGCACCTCCTGGTCTCACCAGGACTGTCAGGATTGACAGTTGTCCTCTGAGTGGCAGAAGTCTCCTGCCTCTGAAGTAGTCCACACGGACCACCTAGAACTCCGATATTCTTGTCCCATAAGGAATCAAAAGGAGTTGCACCCTCCTATCGGCGTACTAGTCACTAACACACTCTCCTGCCACCAGTCACTTTCTATAGTTGTATTTCCCTTGATGTACCTCCCTTATTGGGTAGAACTTGCTCGGGCTCTCTCTCGGTTACCAAAACCAGAGAGAATGACAACTTTGCAGAGAAACTGGTGCACTGAGTTGTGTGTCTAAGAAGCCCCCACTACCCCTATATATATAGGAGGGTCATAGGACATGGTTCTCTTTCTCGGGCAATGCAAGATTAATGCAGGAGTAGAAGGGTTCGAGATTTTCCACAAAACAAGCAACTTGCACCAGCTAAACCGATCTTTTCAACCTTGAAACGATCATTTGGTGACCTCAACTGATCGTTTCAACCTAAATCGATCGTTTGGGACACCTAAGCCGATCGGTTCATCACATGAGTCTATAGGTTCGTGGTCCTGGTCCAACTCAAATTGACTTTCAAATTTGTCTCCGATTAATAAAATATTAATCCTTGTCCAAATCGAATTTGTACAAGTGAAACAAATTGTATTTGCAAAAAAGTCTTCTAATTTTCCAAACGATCTCAGTTAGACCAGTTGAGTCGATCAGTTCAACCCTTGAACTGGTCATCTTAGCCTATCTTGAGTCGATCGGTTGCAGCAACAGACTTGTGCAAATTAGTCAATCACAATTTCAATCAATCTGATACTCCGATCAATCGGTCCAACACCATGAACACTATGATATTGAGCTATCAATTGATTGAGTGTTTAATTGAACTACTAAAATCATTTAGTAATCAATCTAAACATCGTTTTTGGATAAACTCCTCTTCCAAGTTAAATCCTATGTGTGTGACCCTACATGTCCATTTCACATTGGTAGTGAAAGTCCATAACACTTATGACTTCACAAGCAAAGAGCGGTGCCTAGTCGCACATCAGTGCTACCCAAGTGAAATAGAAAGTTGGAGAACAACTTTCATACAATCCATGAATGGTGTAATAGTGAATGTATAATTCCTTTGTCACTGATATCCTGAATGAACTCAAGGCATGAAATAGTCATCCTATCAACGTTCATTCACTTTCTTGATCTTAGAGTAGATTGGAGGAGATATGTATGACATCAATATCACATACTGATTCACACATGTGTGTGAATGCCTATCTCAATCCTACTCATCAAGTGGCCATGTATATCAAACTCCCTTAGGAGGGATAAATCCCATATCTATCACTCACCCCTCAAAAGGCCCATGTGTCAAAGCCACTCAATCATCACTTTTATAACAACCCATGTTTTAGGACTGCGTTTGATGATGTCAAAGTGTACCCAACGACATGTGTTGAGTGTAGTGATTTCAGGTCAAAGAATCACACTCACCACCATCACTGTGAGAACTGACTGTGACTACCATGTCATGGTTCCATGTGTTAAATTCACGGTGGGTCTGTCCGATAAACTTGTTCTCTAACAAGTACCTATGTGTTTGTTTTGATATCTCCATATCATGACTAATGAGATTCTGTCATCAACCAACACCACAATCCAGTCTTGTGTGTCATTGATGTATATCTACCTTCCACAATGACATCCGACTAGGGACATGATAAGAATGTACAAACTCTTAGCAATTGTATGATCTCATCGTTCAGGTCCTCAACCTGAAAGGATACATCATTGAATATTGTCATTCTCTAGACATTCAATCTGTTCTATTACTATCTCATATGACTGAACCAGAAAGAATTGGAAGCTTTCCTTTGATCTTTATCAAATCAATCTTAATGTATCCCATCAATCATCCCAAGATTGGCTCTCATGGCATACATGCCAACATTGACCTCCTTGCTCGCAGTAGGAGCAGCAGGTGAAGTGGTAATGGCATGGATGTATGTGGACCAAACCTGTGTTCAGGCAGCCTGTCGACGTCCTGGGTCCGATACCTAAATGAGGACCCTACTGGTCCTATTTATAGGCTCGGGTAGAGTCCTTCTTGGTTTGGACTTGGGCCCTCACATTTTTGGTGTGAATTCCCCCTTCATGGTTTAGGCAATCGGTCTGGTACTTAATGGTTTTGGACTCATGTCCAAATGGTCTTAGAGATTGATTATTATCCTCATGATCTCAGTCAAATGGTCTTGTTCACTTATTGCCCTAACGGTCTTGACAAACCCAGCCTTCAACCGGTCCTGCATTCTCTTCGTCACGGTTTGGCTTTAATCGGTCTCTGCCTATCGGTTTCACAATCCCGCGCTCCAAGCGGTCCTGAGATTTCTGGCTCCAAACAGTCTTCGGCCTATCAGTTTGGGCATCTCACGATCTTCATTCAAATGGTCTTAAATGATCGCTGCCTCACATGGTCTTTGCGAGTTGGAGCCTATAGGTCTTTACTCCCGAATGGTCTTATGCCCTGATCGATCTTGCCTTGCTGTCTACAAGACCAATTACAGCCCTGCGGTCTCGGTCATCTCACGGTTTCATCATCCTTTGGCCTCTTCTGCTTAGCGGCAGTGGAGATGGAGGTGCAGGAGTCGTGGCTGGAGATGCAACAGGTGGCGCTGAGATCTAGGGTTGTAGGTATAGGCAGAGGCAGTGCTCCTGTCGATGACGTAATGGATGCAGTGGATCCGGTGACGAGGTCACGGGGCAGCGACGGCGGTGGTCGTGGAGAAGAGTGGCACAGGCGCAGAGTTGTTGAGGAAGTGGGTTGTAGGTGGTGGTGCAGGTGCCATCAAGGGTTAGGGTTTGCAGGTGGATGGAGAGGAAGGAAGAGAACAAAAAGGCATAGGAGCGTCGAGCAGGTGCTATGGAGATCCAACCGGTCTTGAGGTGGGCGACTACCCATATGGTCTTGAGACCATGAGGCTTCACAAGGTCTTGAGACCATGTGGCCTCACACAATCTTGAGACCGTATGGAAGGGGAAAACTGTAAGGGTAGAATAATAGGAGGGGGACCGAGTGGGGAGGTGAATGAGGGGCGTTGATCAGGGATCGTGTGGTGAGGAGAAGCCCAAGATCATATGAGGTGAAACTGAATGGATCAAGATCAATTGGACAAGACCATTTGGTCAAGACTGTTTGGTCAAGACCAAGGATGAGAGGATCTTAGGTGAAGTTAGATCTAGGGTTGAGAAAGGTGGGGTGCCCCACTTATTAGGGTGTGATTCAGATGATGGTTGATGGAGATAAAGGTGGAATGAAACAAGGGGTGGTGATGAATATGTTGAAGGTGGATTAGGGTTAAATGGAGGTGGGTTCCAGCTGATTGTTCAACCTCATCATGACCTGCATGAAATCAATATGGAATTTAGTCAATAACTTGATAACTCATCTAATTAGGCAATATTGCACATTGTAAGTTTTAGGAGATGAAATCAAATGTATTTATTCGAATTGGGCCCAAAATGGCGACTTAAAATCATGATGAATTTGGATTCATCTCCACTTCTCTCTCCATGCCCACACTTGGAGCTTTGATGGCTCCCCCTGACCGGTATGTTGAGCCTTCTAGATGAAAACCTTATTTCTGGCCTTCTAGACCAAGGCTCAGAAATCCTCTGATGATGCCCCAAAGTTCATGTAGCTCCTCATTAGAAACTGGATCCCTATTCTTGTCATCTCTCTTCATCCTGTAGTCCCACTTGGACTTTAGTGCTTTCCGGCCCTTGGGAAGCACCACAGGCTCATAGGTATCATTCTTCTACAAAGAAGACATCTCCTCCTACATCACCTGATGCCATTGTGCTTTATCTATATGAGTTTGTGCCTCATGATAAGTCTCTGGCTCCCCCTGATTAGTAAGGAGAATATACTGAGATGCCAGGTATCTAGATGAAGGATGACAAACTCTGTCAGACCTCCTCAACTACTTCCCTGAGGACTCTTCCTGGTGATGATCTTGCTCCACCTATCCAGAAGTCTCTAACTATGAGTTTGAATCACTCATCTCTGCATCTGGAACAATATCACTTGATGTGCTTTCACTCGGATGCTCAAGGTGATCTTGTTGCTCTTCTTCGTCATCTAAAGACTACACCTGTGAAGTAGTAGAAGCATCCTCATACTGATCATTAGAAGAACTATCACCTAATCCTACATCATTTGTATCATCACTCTCAGGCTCTGTAACTGTCTAACTCTCACAAAAAGTCACATCTCTGTGTCTTCTCATTGTCTTTTTCACAAGATCCCATAATTTGTAGACAAACTGCTGATCTCCATAGCCAAGAAAGATGCATGGTACCACTTTATCATCCAACTTTTATCTCTTTTCCTTAGGAACATATGCATAAGACTTGCACCTAAATAGTCACAGATGAGCATAAGAGGCATCCTTTCCAATCCATACCTTCTCAGGTAAATCAAACCCCAAATGAACTGATGAAGATCGGTTAATCAGATAGCAGGCAGTACACACTGCCTCACCCCAGAATGTCTTTGACAACTTCGCAGTCTTGAACATGCATCTAACTGTCTCCACTATGGTACGATTCATTCTTTCAGCTGTACCATTGTGTTGTGGTGTGCTGGGAACTATCCTTTCATGTCGTATCCCATATTGGGTGCAGTAATCCTGGAACTCCCTGGAGGTGTACTCTCCTCCATTGTCTGTGCGGAGACACTTTATATTTTTCTCTATCTCCCATTCTACCATGGCACAAAATTTCTAAAAATATTGAAAGACCTGATCCTTGATCTTCAACAAGTATACCCACACCTTCATAGATGCATCATCAATGAACATGACAAAATACTTATTGCCACCCAGTGAAACTACCTCAAACGGACCGTAGACATCCAAATGAATCAACTGTAGAAGTTGTGACTTCACCTTTAATCTTGTCTTGAAAGAAACACACCGATCTTTCCTGTCTGACATACATCACATGAACCGAGAGTAGTGTCCTTGCCACAAGGAATTAGTCTCTACCTGGATAGAAGATTCAATCCCTTCTCACTCATGTGTCCTTGCCGTCTATGTCATAGATCTGTCTGGTTAGCCTCAATTGCTTGTATAGTGTCGCCTTTGAGCACCTTAAGTTGGGTCTAGTACAATGTGCGACACAATTTTCCTCGTACAATGACTAAAGCCCCCTTGGTGATCTTACATTTTTCACCACCAAAATAAAGATGACAACCTTCTCTATCAAAGAATGAACTAGATATCAAACTCAACCACAAATATAAAATGTGACGAACATCTTTCAGCGTGAGCGTG
Organism: Alisma plantago-aquatica; assembly: GCA_963693085.1. Classification (NCBI taxonomy): domain Eukaryota; kingdom Viridiplantae; phylum Streptophyta; class Magnoliopsida; order Alismatales; family Alismataceae; genus Alisma; species Alisma plantago-aquatica. Next base: position 92,136,982 of record OY856411.1, read on the forward strand.
CAACCGACACTTGTCTGAACACAAATGTCTCCAATCCTGATAATTTTAGAAAAGTTGAAATTTTCCATATTCACCCTCCTGAAGTCTTCCCTCTTATATGAAGTGAAGAACTCCTTACTGGGTGAAGCATGATAAGAAGATGCAGTATCTACCACCCACTCAGAATCATCCTCATCAACATGCAAACACTGCTCCTGGACTGTGACGACCACATCATCATCATCTCCCCTATCATTTAATATTGTCGCTGCAGTATTGTTGTCATCATCTTTCTTATCTTTGGCTTTAGACCCATGTTTCTTTTTCCAAACTTTGCAATCCCTTTTGAAATGACATGGCTTGCCACACTGGAAGCACCATCTACTACTCTTTGATTTGGATGTACCATGAGACTTCTCGTGGTCTTGGGACTCACCGCGACTCTTAGATCTTCCACGGTCTCTCATTCTATCAACACCTTTTCTCTTTTTGACTGCACCTCTGATCCGCTGTCGCCCGAGGCTCGTCATCGAGTCTCTTCATTCAGTAGATTGCTCTTCACCTGGTTAAGTGTCAACTTGCCTTCCTATGTAGAATTGTTGACTGTCACTACGAGCGTCTTCCAGCTGTCAGGTAATGATCCTAGAAGAAGTAGAGCATGGAGTTCATCATCAAGAACCATCTTCATGGACCCCAGTTGATTGAAAAGGCTTTGGAATTCGTTCATATGCTCAGCAATGCTTGTATCATCCTGATACTTGAGTTTCACCAACTTTCTGATTAAGAAGGCTTTATTTGTTGCAATTTTCAGCTCACTTCTCCAGGAGTTTAGTAGTTCAATTAAACACTTAATCAATTGATAGATCAAAATCATAGTGTTGAAGGTGTTGGACTAGATGATTAAGTGTATCAGATTGATTGCAAATGCAATTGACTGACTTGCACAATCTACTGCCCCAACCGATCGGCTCATAGGGTTGAATTGATCGGCTCAGGTTGATGAACCGATCCGCTCAAGTGGTGAGTCAATCAGCTCATGTGTCAATGAAATGATCGGCTCAATTTTTGAACCGGTCAATTCGTGTGACCAACCGACACTACTACAAAAATGGCTTATAACATCACTTTTAAAGGCGTTGGTTGTATAAATACACTGACACCTACAACCTAAAGCGTCGGTTTAATAAAAAACTGACATCTATCTATGAAGGGCGATCATGCATGGGTATCGCTTTTATTCAGTGTTGGTTCCCTAATAATAAAGTGATGCCTAAAATTAACCGCCAAATCCAAAATTTCCAGTGAAAAAAATTACCTCCAAAATTTAACATATGACGTCGGTTATTAACTAGTAAACCGACTATGAAAGTTTATTCGCGAGACAGAAATTGGGCACATTTTGGTCATCAATTTTGCTATACTGACCGACGCTTATGGGTTTTCCCGTGTTGTTCTCGAGAAACATTTCACACCCTTTGAGTGTCAGTTTTCAAAAGAAACCGACGACTATGGTCATTAATCGAGAACAATTGTTTTAATCAGCATATGTAGATAGATGTCGGTTTTTTCTAGTAAAAATCAATGACGATCATTGAGAATAGGTGTCGGTGTGTTTGGAGAACCGACACCTTTAGTTTTATGTGTCATATTTTTTGAATAACTAATGCCTATTGTTAACTTAACAGCACTCGCTCAAGCCAGACTCTTCCCCTTTCTCTATTTAATTCATTCTCGCACTACTCTAGGGTTTGGTCTGGCGATTTCTCCTCTACCCCCACCTCCACCGCTGCTTGCTCCAGCTGTGCGCTACTCCACTCGCTTGCTGGTCCTCTGTCCACCTCCATTGCTGCTTGCCCTCTGCCCCCATCTCGCTGCTCTAACGGCCAGCTCTCCCCGCACCACCATCGCTCGTTGCTGCTACTCTCCCCGTCGACGCCGCCGCCGAAGGTACCTTCTCTGCTCTCCCTCCTCTTCTTCCTCCGCCCTCAAGCAGGTACCCTGCTCCACGACCGATGATGGTGTGTGAAATCACAGGTTGGCACGGTCGTGCTGGGCAGCACGGCCGTGTTGGGTAGCACAGCCGTGTTGGCTGATTTTGTGCTATATTGCTCAATTATAATCAAATAGCTACATTTGTGTTTAATGATTATCTTGATGATGAACATGCATTTACATTTGTGTGCATTTGTGTTGTTGCAGGGGTTGTTGACTTGCTGTTGATTTGCATATATTTCTTCTTCAGCCTTCAAGTGAGGTATAATATTCTCACTCTCCCAATGTTCCATTAGGCTCCATTTTGATTCAAATCTTTGACATATGGAATCATGGTTTATTTACTATTTATTATTTATTGACAAGCATGATTAAATGATGTTACACAAAACATAGGATATGAATGATGAAACTAGGAATGCAGGTATAAGAATGACATCACGTGTATTTGTTGGCCTAGAAACCCATCCAAGATTTACTCATTAGGACTAAATCTTGGATAGTCCCCGGTTTGGGACTATTCTTGAACACCTAATCTCACTTAGGATGTAAGTGTATAATGTGTATTTGGTTTTCAAGAAAATTCTGGTAGCATTTCCCCATTTGTTCTCTAAATACATTTGTACTTGGAGAACAGCAGGGAAATGCTGCCGAAATTTTCTTGAAAATCCAATACACATTATACACTTACTAGTGAGATTAGGTGTTCAAGAATGGATTAGGTGGTACACATTTGTTATATATAATAATGACAGCACATGTATTTGTTGGCCTAGAAACCCGTCCAAGATTTACTCATTAGGAGTAAATCTTGGATAGTCCCCGGTTTGGGACTGTTCTTGAACTCCTAATCTCACTTAGGATGTAAGTGTATAATATGTATTGGGTTTTCAAGAAAATTTCGGCAGCATTTCCCCATTTGTTCTCTAAGTCATATTACGGTGTCATTGAAGACATATGGGAGTTTGACTAAATAGATTTCAGAATTCTGCTCTTCAAATGTAATTGAGTTGATAACACCAAAGGAGTTATAGTGGATGAATTGGGTTTCACTTTAGTGAAGTTTGAAAAGATTGGCGAGAAGGGTGAACCATTCATATTGGCATCATAGGAGAAACAAGTATTTTATATCGATGATCCTGCAAATGATAAATGGTCAGTTGTTCTTCATGGTAAAAGACAGTTCATTGAAGATCCTATAGATGAAGAAGAGTACTATGATAAGTATGATGACTCCAGTCCATTCTCAGTTGGGTTGCCAACACCAGCAAATATTGAATCTAATGATGACTTGTATGTGCGCGGAGATCACAATGAAGGATTGTTAATTGATAAAAACTCGCAATATTAGAGGCATGTTTATATTTTTTTATATGTTTTATTTTTCTAAATGTGAACTTTCCAATGTGAATTACTTTACAATGTGAATGTGAACTTTACAGTGTGACTTTTACAATGTGAATTACTTTATAATATGAATGTGAACTTTACAATGTGAGCTTTACAATGTGAATTACTTCACAATGTGAACTTTACAATGTGAATGTGGACTTTCAAATGGCTCAGTATTCTCCTGATGACTGTGCTGATGATTACCATGAGGGTGAGGACATCAATGCTCTGCCTCACAATGTAAGTTTTAAAAATATATCATATATTTATATCTACATGTCCATTTATAGTTATATCCGGTAAGTGTGTTTATTTTGTCAAATTTTAGGTTGATGATGCACATGTACCCTCTGAAGCACTTGAGGAACTTGATGAGAAACACCAAAAAGTTGAAAAAAGAAGGGGCATAACTATGATGAAGAAGTTAATAGCGCAAAGGGGCAATGGACCCAAACTTGTTGTGGATTTTGATAATGCAGGAAATGCAATTGGAGTGAATCACAATTCGTTTGTTTCATATTTTGGGTATGTTACTCGTAGCCATTGCGGTTGTAAGATAGATTCTTTCCATAAAGTTCCTAAGGGGAAGAAAGACATAATATGGAAGGATTTACGCATGAGTTATTATTAATTTGCAATTCTATTTTGTAGATTACTAATTTTTGGATACTAGTTAATAGCAATTCTATTTTGCAGAGTAAATTTGAATTGGATGAAAAGCTACATCGTAAATGCGTGATGCAATGTTGTGGGAGAGTCCTAAGGAACTATAGGGAAAATCTCACTCGAGAATACATAAAAGAAGGTGACAAGAGGAAGAAGACAACCACTAAACATTGGAACTTCCTAGACAAAGAAGAATGGGTAGCGTTTGTTGCTTCAAGAAAAACTGATGAATTCAAGGTATTAGGCATCACTCCCAATTTAATTAATATATGTTGTATTCACCTATTCAATATTAACATTTAGTGTTACTAACCAAATCATTAGCGTGCATACTAACTAGGCCCTCAATGAGGCGCAAAGACCAAGGTGTGCACTGAATGTGCATGACCACACAATGGGTCCAAAGGGGTATGCAAGCATTCTCCAAAGACTACAAGCTGAGGCTACTACTCAGTCTACTGCTACTCAAGAGTCCTCTACTATAGGTAGCACACCTCTGCCTCACCATGATGTCTGGATAGTTGGGAGGCAAAATAAGAAGGGAGAAATAAGGAAGCATGCAACTGCTGAGGCGACTGCAAAAATGGTAAAATACAACTCTTAGAGCAATCATTCAAATTTTAATTATTTGTGGCGTTTACTTAATTAAATTTTTTTGTTTTGGCGATTAGCGGGAGCTGCACGAGCTGAGAAAACAAGGAAAGTTCATCCCTGAGGGCACAAGGGATGAATTGACAGTTGCTCTGGGTAACCCAGAGCATCCTGGACGTGTTAGGTCTACAGGCGCTGGTGTGGGCATCAAAGCATTCTTTGGGCCATCCCAGCGCAAACATGTCCCAAAAGCGGGAATTTTACAAGAAGAGGTAACCTATTCTTTCTTTATAATGCTACTATAAAAGAGAATTCAATAATCAAAAGCGAACATTTCCTTTATCCATGTATAGGTAGATAAGTTAGTTGATAGGAAACTCGAAGAAGCAATGAGCAAGTGGCAGGCATCTTTGACTGCCACTCAGCAGACAATACCTATGGCATCCCACTCTACTCCTACTGTAGAGGTTGGGAGTAATCATGTAGACCCACGACCTAGCACATCCTCTGTAAGTATTTTTACGACATAGTAACTAGTCTTTTCAAGATGATATGTATATATGTATATAACATTCTTTACACAAAGAATTGTAGGGGTTGAAGCCATGCCATCTAAAAAGTAAAGAATTTTTCATTGCAGAGGTGTCGACTTACCCATCCCTACCAGGGGAAATGTTTCATGGGTCTCCATGACCAGCAGGTTGGGTTCGTGTGAGCCCGGTACATATATTCCCCAATTGGATGGATCTTACATTGCCATATGCCCACCCAGATTCTGAAATTCTTGGTAAGGAAGAAGGCGGAGTGATATTGTGGCCAAAAGCGGATGTACTCTATACTGTAATTGTATGGTAAATTTACATTACGTTAAATTGTTAGTGTGTGTATATGATGTCAATTGATCTGAAATTATATATACATGTTAAAAAGAAGATACCAAGAGCATCTAGGCCTCCACCTCCACCTCCTAGATTACCAAGTTGGGTTCCACAGGACCTACCTGTCCCGTTAGGTCCTAATTGTAAGGGTATGGAAATATTGTTAGGCAAACATGATATAAATTTCCCTATTATTGTTTCTATAGATGCGGATGTTGCAGGTCAATCATACGAAAACAAACTATTTATACAAGATATTTTGGAGTTGTTTTGATATGATTGGATGAATATATTTGTGATAGAGCTATGGATAAGGTGAGATCTTCTTTATACATCCATATACCTTGTGTAGGATCTAGTGATCTGTTTTCTTATTTATTAATGCATACGTAATACATGTTTTGCAGCTACTTAGATAAGAAATGTGCAGATTTTGCATTCAAACATGTAGGATTTTTTATTCCATCTTTGATTAGTCGAGTAGCTAAAGACCCTACGTCAGTTCAACAATACTGCTGTGATGCTTTTACAAATTTTGCTCAAAATAAGAAGATGTTGATAATAGCTCCATTCAATGTGGAGTAAGTACTACTTTGCTTATAATTTGGACTTAAGAAAATTACATTTTTATTGTGGATTTTGAGTTATTAATTTTTAACTTTTTTTACCTCTAGTGGTATGCATTGGGAGTTACTAGTTATTGTGGTGACTAAATTGAATTCAAAATATGGACACAAAATGAAAATGACATTATTCTGGTGAGAAATATTTCATTTTCATATCCGTTAACATATGTTATTACATTACAATTTAATTATGCAATGTACTATGTTACATTAACATGTAGGGGTTTAGATGAGTTCAAAAAGGCTGGAGGAAAGGTCCTCAGGAAAAAGAACCAATGAATAATTTGGAAGAATGTGGAAGTAAGTTCCCGACTACAATGTATATATTATTTATGTGAACAATGCTTAATTAGTTATATTTTTTAATATGTTGTATGTTTCAATTTATAGTGTGCTACACAATACAACGGATGGGAATGTGCATACTATGTGATGTGATTTATGCACATGATTATCAAATATGCCACAGTGGACATCGATACCATTCCTGAGGTATTATATATAGTCTCAGTAGATAATATGAAATATATCAATCTTATTTATATATTATTAATTATATATATACATCATTCTAATTGCAGGTGTTTAAAACTGACCACACTACAGGAAAGGCCTTACCAGATGTACATGCTCCCTATATGATAGGAGAATTAAATGATGTAAGAGAAGAATGGCCAATAGCCATACAAGTAGTGGGGGTTTTAACATATAATTGGGATGTTGATAGCGAATAATGACTAAAGAATGATATTTTGTAAATGAATTTTTGAATTATAATGTGTGAATGTTTCTACATGTCTGAATGTTTTTACATGTGTCTGAATGTTTCTACATGTGTGAATGTGAAAATGAATGAAACTGCGGGTTGCTATATGAATGTTTCTACATGTGTGAATGTGAAAATGAATGGAACTGTAGATTGCTACATGAATGTTTCTACATGTCTGAAAATTGAATGGAACTGCAGGTTGCTAAATGTGTGAAAATTAATGTTGTTAATTTTGTAGGTTTGTGGCCTGTTGTTGGCTGATATCAATGGATGTCATAAAACCTGCAGTTCATAATTGAACTGCAGGTTTCTCATCCTACGACTAGCCACAACAGGTCTGCAGACTGATAGAAAAAAAATTTGCAATAGGCGTCGGTTATTTGTTTAAAACCGACGACAAATGATTATAGTGTCGGATAAATAATTATAACTGACACCTAATGCATGTGATGTGGTGTCATTATCAATAAACGACATGGATTTCCCTAGGCCAGCACGGTCGTGGCAGCGGGCCAGACAACATGGTCGTGTTGGCCAGCACGACCGTGGCAGCGAGTGAGATGGCGTCGATTATCACTAATAAACCGCCACTGATAGTGCCCCAGATGGTACCCTTTCTGTGGCGTGAAGGTTGTGGCATCAGTTTAAAAGCTAATAATTGATGCTTATACCCCCCTGCTGGCGCGTTTTCAGTTTGAGAACTGACGCCTAAAGGTTGGCATTTTAGCGGCGCCCACATAGGTGTCGGAATAAAAAAGACACTAAAGTCCTTAAATAACCAACACTAAAGGTCGGTTATGTACTAGTGGATGGAACTGGATCAGACCTGTGTACAGGTAGCGTGGATGGAACTGGATCGGACCTGTGTATAGGCATCATGTCGGCCTCCCCTGAACTGATCCCTAAATGAGGATCCTGCTGGTCCTATGTATATGCTCAGGTTTGGTCCTCACGTTTTTGGTGTGAGACCTCACATGGATAGGTCCAAATGGCTTTGGTGACTTTTATCTCCAAACGGTTTAAAGTATTTTGATGTCCAAACGGTTTGCTATCATAGGCTCCAAACAGTCTGCTTTGATCGTTCATATATATATCCAACCGGTCTTGGGATATATGACCATACGATCTTGCTTTGTTGCCCAAAAAGTTTTTCTTTCCAACAATTTCTCCAAACGGTCCTGGAAAGTCTGCCTCCACATAGTTTGGTTGGATGAGTCCAAACGGTCTTTGTGTTAGTACCCTCCAAACGGTCTCGTATGATGAGCAAATGATCTTCTGTAAACGGTCTTGTAGAATGTTCCTTGCGCAACTGGTCTTGGATGCTTAGGCTTCAAACGGTCTTGGAGAGAATCCTCAGGATCTCACTTCTATTCTAATAGTTTGGGAGACCGATACTCATCTGACCGGTATTGTATATGCCACCAATCCATTTTCGAGTGCAGTGATCAAACGGTCTCCATCGATCGGTCTCGCAAATGGTCTTGGTCAAGTAGGTGTGGTGCTGGTCAACAGTGGTGTCGAGGCGGGCAAGGATGCGGTGGTCGAAGGAAGGAAGAGGGGGTGGCGTGGTTGGTGCTAAGGGCTACGTCGCCAGTGAGGGTGAGGAGGAAGGCGACGTTGTAGGTGCGGGGGTGCATCGAGCAGACTCAGCGAGGTTGTAGGCATAGCTGCGAATTAGGGTTTGTAGGATGGATGAGAAGGAAAAGGAAGGAGGGGAGCAGGTGTGGGGTGCTGCTACAGTGAGTGAGGTTGAGTTGTAGGTCAAGCTTGGACGCAGCGGTTGGTGTAGGAGTTAGGGTTTGGCGGGAGGAAGAAGAAGAAGGCGGGAATTACGGTCCTTCATACGGTCTTGAGCAGTTTACTACCCATACACTTTGAGAAATCAGTGACCATACGGTCATGATAGCAAGGTACTGGCCAAACGATTTTGAGCACTCAACTCCTTGATCGTTCTAGAATGACAGTGACATCAAATAGTCTTGGAGACGAGTACAATCCAAAAGGTCTTGGGGTAGAGGTCACCCATACGGTCTTGAGACCGTATGGATGAGATCGTATGGTTGAGACCGTATGGTTAAAACACATTGGTGAAACCAAGGATGAGTGAAGGTAGATCTAGGCAGAGAATGGTGGCCAACACTTATTAGGGTTTGATATGGATGATGGTTGATTGAGATGAAGATCAAATGGTGGTGAATTTAGTTGATTACAGTTGAATGGAGGTAGGTGAGATCTAATGATTGAACCTCATTATGTCCTGTATAAAATCAACATAAACTCAGTTTATAATTTAATAATTGAACCAATTATGCAATTTTGCACATTTTTATATATAGTAGATGAAATTGGGTGTATTGAAACGAATTGAGCCCAAGATGGTGATTGAAATTCATGATGAATATGCATTCATCAAAATACCCTAAACTTAAATGTTTCTCATCCTCGAGTAACACAAAATCTCAAATGGTTGCCAAATGAATACTTTCAATTCGTGAGATTGACTCATCGTCACATCACGATTGTTTTCTTTCTGCTCAGTATGACTCGATATCTATACCTCCTGAGACCACTAATCACATCTCACCATATCTTCATTCCTGAGTTCTCTTTCCAATATCACTTCCTCCCCACTTTTTCCAACAACAAGCATGTCAAAGAGTTTTGTAAGAATCCAGAGACACCCGCAGAACGACAAGTGTGCACCTGATCTGACACTGATGTTTTTCAAGTAAGTGGAGGCATTCATTATGTCATTAGGTAGAAAATGGAGTGAATGGTGGTATGAAAGGAAAAAAATAAATCTCTCCTCTATTCGACTCGTGATTATTATTATATTATTTGCAATTTAATTTATTGCATTTTTTGTGTGAATCTCTCCTCTATTCGACTCAAGGTTGCATTTATTTGTGTGCGGTTAGGCATCTTTTCTTGGTGGTACTCCCAAATTGATTTGTGAGGGGTATGGAAGAAGAGGATATAGAGGGAAGTGGTATGTCACCCCGAACTTACATTTTGGCACTATTTTGGCTATGTTTGTTTCTTTTTGATGGATGGAGGGGTAGGAAGATGATGGAAGAAGTGTAGAAGAGAGTTCAGATCAGAATGCAACTTGATTTACAATTCAGTGCATTGGGTTGTTCTCTTTGTCGTACTCTGCTCAGATGATGACTTGATGAGGATCCGGTGGGGATTCCGTGTTATTGTTCCACTAGTTAGTTAGGAAGTACGATGTGTTTAATCCCTATCAGTTCGACAACCACTTGCCATTTTTGCATAAAGTCATGATGTTAGGATTCAAAATCTTCACAAGATTATTTCAATCAAAAGGCTAGTTTTTAGAAGAAGTTCCTTTTGAGGATCTTCTTCGAATAAGGAGGGTATAATGATTCACAATGCATAAATATGAAAACAAAAAATGTCAAAACTTCATCCACTATATGTTCAAATTTCTTTTGAAAACTTTAAAAATTTTGAAAATATTTGAAAATTTGAAAATTTAGGTCAAAAATGCAACGATTGAAATCTTTAGTTTGAATTAGATGGGTGAAGGTGGAAAGTAAGATACGTACCACCCACCCTCCACCCTGAACTTAGAAATTTTCTTGTCCCAAGCAAACTCTAAATTTGAGATGGAGGGGAATTTTCATGCTGGTTGCACCACCAGATGTGGTTGTGTTCCAATTAACGTGCATCCTCCATCAGAAAATCTCAAAAATGAAGACCAATCAGAACTCAAGATAGCACCTCACGATGCAATTTTTTATTTGGTACAAAATTATCTAAAAGGTAAAAAAAATTAAGAAATAATTCTAATTCAAAATTAAAACTAAATATGAATTTATTGATCGGGTTGCCTCCTGACAAGCACCTTTGTTTGACGTCGATGGCTCGAATTGATTCCTTCAACTTTTACGGTGAGTATATTTGATTGGTGAGATTCAACATTACTTCATTGTCTATGTCAGCATAGGTGAAATATCTCTTCAATCGTTGACCATTTGCCACAAATTCGCCTGACGGGAGTTCCAAGGGGAGTTTTGAAAGCAGTTCAGTAGGCCCATAATGGATCATTGATTTTTACAAACCAATCTTTCTGATTGCGGCCTACAGTCTTTTCTAGAATAGCCTTGAGTTGACGGTTAGAAACCTCTACCTGTCCACTCGTTTGTAGATGGTAGGGCGAGGCTACCTTGTGTGTTACACCATACTTTCTCAGTAAATCTTCAAAGCTTCTTTCAAGAAAATGAGAACCTCTGTCAGATATCACAGTTGTGGGACTCTAAAATGGGGGGAAATAATATCTTTGAATATCTTGATGATAGATTTGGAATCACTAGTGATGGTTGGTATGGCTTCTACCCATTTTGAGATGTAATCCACCGCCACCAGGATGTAGGAAAATCCATAAGAAGATGGGAATGGACCCATGTAGTCCACACCCCAAACATCAAATATCTCAACTTCTTGCCACATCTTGAGTGGCGTCTCATCTCTTTTTGTTATGTTACCTGTTCTCTGGAACTTGTTACATGATAGAACAAAGTTGTAGGAATCTTTGGATATGGTTGGCCAAAAGAATCCACATTGCAAAACCTTTATAGCAGTTTTCTTCAAACTCATATGGTCTCCAACTAGGTCGGAGTGACATTGCTCTAAAATGAGTTTGGCTTCTTCCTCGGTGATTCAGGGTCTGTAAAGTCCATTAGCACAGAGCTTGAAGAGGTATGGTTCATCCCAGTGATACTATTTCACATCATGCATGAATTTTTTCAGTGCATTTCTGGTGCGTTCAGGATGGATGATACCAGCGGCGAGGTAATTTACATAGTCTGAGTACCAAGGTGTAGCTTCTGAAATTTTCATTAATTGATCATCTAGAAGAGAATAATTAATTGGTATCATCCCAGTATCCCGAGTAGGCATGCAACTGAAGTGGTCTGCCACAACATTCTATGTACCCTTTTTATCTCTTATCTCTAGATCAAATTCTTGCAAGAGCAGAATCCATCTAATTAGCATGGGTTTTGCATCTTTCTTTGCTAGAAGGTAACAGATGGCAGTGTGATCTATGTAGACAATGACTTTTGAACTAATTAGGTAGGATCTGAACTTGTCAAAGGCATACATGACGACCAGTAGTTCTTTCTTAGTTATAGCATAGTTTCTCTGAGCTTCATCGAGGGTCTTAGATGCATAGTAGATTACGTAGTGTTTGTTTTCAATATGTTGGCCTAAGACAACACCCACAACATAATCACTGGCATCACACATAATTTCAAAAGGGTGATCCCAATCAGGATATCTAATGATGGGTGTTGATTTAAGGGCTTGTTTCAGATAATTAAATTTTTGACACATTCTTCGTCAAATAGAACTCTGCATCTTTTAGCAACAAATTTGTCATCAGCTTGGTTATTTGGGAGAAATCCTTTATGAACCATCTGTAAAAGCCTAAATGACCTAGGAAAGCGTGGAATTCTCTTACATTTTTTAGAATGGCGAGCTTGGAAATCACTTCAATTTTCTCTCTATCTACTTCTATTCCTCTGTTGCTGACTCTATGACCAAGGACAATGCCTTCCTTCACCATAAAGTGACACTTCTCCCAATTTAACACGAGATGTGCTTCTTCACACTGTTTGAGGACAAGGGAGAGGTGCTTCAAGCATGAGTCATAAGAATCTCCATATACAAAAAATCATCCATAAAAATTTCTATGACAATTTCAATGAGTGCAGCGAATATAGATGCCATGCATCATTGGAAAGTTATAGGAACATTATAGAGACTGAACGGCGTCCTCCTAAAAGCATATGTTCCAAACGGGCAAGTAAAAGTTGTTTTCTCCTAGTCATCTGAATGTATAGGTATCTGATAGAATCTAGAGTAACTATCGAGATAATAGAAATATTCTTAGTGAGCCAACAGTTCTAAGACTTGATCCAGAAAAGGCATTGGGAAGTGATCCTTATGAGTTTCCTTGTTTAACTTCCTATAATCAATACACATCCTCCACCCTGTGACTATTTGAGTGGTGATGAGTTCATTATTTTCATTTTGTATCACAGTAGTTCCACCCTTCTTTGGGACAACATGCACAGGACTGACCCATGGCAAATCGGAGATCGGGTAGATGATTCCAGAAGTGAGTAATTTCACAACTTCAAGGTGGACAACTTCTTTCATGTTTGGGTTAATCTTTCGTTGATGCTCAACAATCAGTTTGTGTTCTTCCAACATGGGGATTTTGTACATGCATGGAGTTTGACTGACCCTGGTGAGATCACTCATCTTGTAGCCAATAGCTTTTCTTCTTTCCTTTAATTCCTTCAAGAGTTTGTCTTCTTGTTCCACTGTTAGGTCTAAATTTATAATGACTAGGAAGACCTTGAGTTCATCTAAAAATATGTATTTCAATCCTCCAGGTAAGGGCTTCATTTCAGGGGCTTGTGGTTTCTCACACGAGTCTTCAGTAATATCCACAACTTTGAGTACCTCAAATTTATCTTTAGGACCTTCCTTGGCAATGTTGATTTGGAGATAACAATCTTTTATTTGTTCATTAATGGAATCATTAGCATATGGGGTTGTTAGATCCACTTCCAAAGGATCGTCTTGTTCATAATCCTCTTGCATAAGTAGTGTCATCTTCTCTATGCACTCAATCAAGTAGACTTCTTATTGCACACTTGGTCTTCGCATACTTTCAAAAACATTGAATTTGAGAGTTTCTTTGCCTAATCTGAGTAGCAGGGTTCCTGCTTCAACATGAATTAGGGATCTTTCTATGGCAAGGAATGGACTTCCAAAGATGAGTGGGTATCTAGTGTCTTCTTTTATGTCCATGATGACAAAGTCACAGGGGACATAGGAATCTTTGCCAACCTTGACAGGGACATCCCCAATGATTCCCAGGGGTAGAGTCATAGTATTATCTGCAAGTTGTATTGTCATGCTGGTTGGGAGCAGTTCAGCAAACCCAAGCCTTTTGCAAAGGATAAGTGGCATGATGGAAGTGCTAGCACCAAGATCTGCTAATCCTTTCTTACATGAAGAATCACCGATATGGCATGAAATCCCAAAAGATCCTGGATCTTTTTGCTTCTTGGGCATCTTACTCTAGATGATGTCTGAAGTAGTTGTTGCTAACTTGACTGTCTCATATTCCTCGGTTATATATTTCTTGGTGAGAAATGACTTCAAGTACTTTGTCCAGGCTGGTATCTAAACCAAAGCATCTAAAAAGGGAATATCAACATGATGCTTTTTCATAGCTTTGTTGAACTTGTTGAAATGGGTATCAAGCTTTGATTGCCTCAGACAAGCTGGAAAAGGTATACGAGGCTTGTATATATGTATATTAGGTTCTGGTGTTGCTTCTTCCTCTTCTATAGCTGGTTTTCCAGAACTTTCCTCATCTGTCTTATTAACAGTCATTAGTTCTTTTGGTTTAGACTCATGTGTTGTTGAGTCTTGGATAATGACAGGTTCATCCTTGTCTGTAATAACCACAGGAGTCTTGATAGGAGGATCAGAATAGTCTTTTCTAGACCTGGTGGTGATAGCCTTTAGTTTCTCATGATGTTTAGGATTGTTCTCGGGTTGGCCAGCAAAGGCTCCAGTAGGTGGCTTCATGCTAGCTGCAAGTTGAGCTAGTTGAGATTCAATAGCCTTCTGATGGGCTTGCTGGTTAGATATCATTATATGTTGTGACTGTAACATCTTCTCAATTTTTGTTAGTTTGTCATATGAAGAGACGAGACCGGATTGTTGCCCTTATTGTTGATAAGATACTTGGTTGGGATTATGGAATTGAGAATTGTTTTGATAATTCTTGAAGTTCCTATTTTGAAAATTTCCCCTAAAGTTCCCTTGATTTCCAAAGTTTTTTTGTTGGTTATACTGAAATTCTGGTGGGCTACATTGTTGATTGTTTGAACCAAGTTGTCGTGAGTTTTCCACTCTTGAAGGATTTCCATATTGAAAACTAGGATGGTTCCTATTTTGATTTGGATTGTAGTATCCTTGACCAGGAATGGTGTTGACAGCATTAAGATTTTCCATTTGACCGTTATCTCCTTGTCCATTAGCATTTCTTAGAACCACATCATATAGAACATTGCATGCTAAGGTGGAATGATCGGTACCTTTACATGCTTCACAAAACAATGAAGCTGACTTGATCTGTTCTTATTGTTGAGGTGGTGAACGTCCTCTTCCAAAAGCAGCAAGGCATGATTTGATATGGTCTTGCTTGGCAACTAAGAGTTTGAGGGTCTCAGTGATAGACTTGTATTTAGGAATAACTTTAGCCATAGCCACCTTCAACACTCCCTTGCCTATAGACCTACCCTAATTAGCTTGATTTTCAGCTCCAAGGGTGACAACCTTCCATGCGCTATCATAACTTTGATGCATGAAATTTCCTCCTGAGGAGGAGTCTAAAAACCTCTTGATATCATCATCCACACCCCTATAGAAGATTTCAATAAGCTGATTCTTAGGGATTTTATGACGTGGACACTTGCGTAGAAGATCTTTATATCTTTCCCATGCTTCAGCAAGGGTTTCTTCAGGGGCTTGAGTATACATTATTATTCGACCCCTAATTTCATAGGTGAGAGAAGGTGGGTAAAATTTTTCCAAAAAGACATTTTGAAGTTGTTCCCAAGTGGTGATGGGTTCACTTTGAAATGAATTGTACCAGCTTATTGCTTTATCAACAAGCGAATACTTGAAGAGACAAAGTCTAATTGCATCATCGAGTACTCCATTTTGCTTTTTCATGGCACATAGATCAATAAACCTTATAAGATGTTCTTGAGTATCCTCTCATTGCTTACCATAGAACGGGTTGTTTTTAAGAAAGGTGATCTAATGTGCTCGTATCACAAAATTATTAGCATTGATGGGAGGTGGTTGAACTGGATGATGAACATCAGCAACTTAAGGGATAGAGAATTCTCTAAGGTCCTTTTGTTGTTATGCTGCTTGTGCTGCTACTTGGGCTGCTCGGATCTCTATTTCAACTACAGCTCTGGCTTTTTGCATGAGCCTCTCTCTTTGTGCATTAAGGGCTTGAGCCACCCTTCGGGCTATCTCTTCTTCTTGAGCCATTCTTGCTTGGTTCTCTCTGATCTGACGATGAAAAGTTTTGTCTATCTCAGGATCAAAGCTCGTTGTGAGTCCAGGATTGTCCAAATGCAGCATGCACTATGCTTTGGGTTGTACTTGAAATGAAAAGTTTTCGAAATTGAGATCATGAAATAGATTAAAATTCAAGTTGATGATCAATTGTATCAAAAGAAAAACAAAAACCTAAATTAGGTTTAAAATATCTTGATTTGACTAACTGATTCTGTTGTCCCCGGCAATGGCGCCAGAATTTGACGTGGTATTTTATCGCACTAACAAATTCACTTGGGGTTGAGAACTCTGAGCTTTTACCAAAACTTTGTGCAAAAATACCACCTGCAAGCGGACGAGTCTTATCATAGTATAGTTATGGATCGAATCCCAAAGGACAACATTTTTAAGAATCTTTGTCAGCCGAATCTAGCTCAAGTAAGACTAATATTTAGAATGATTGGTTGATTTGGGGTTAATTAAATTGATTTCAAGAAACTAATGAGAAGAATTAAAGTTGGATCTAGATCAATGATATGGAATCACTGGGATGGTCTTGGGTTTCACCACCACTACACATGCAAACTTGTCCAAACATCAAACATCCAGGCAAGATATAACTATCCAAATGGAACTGTTGCGAACCCTCCCTAAGGGATGTTTAGGCCCGCATAGGCATCCCCTTAGGCATTAGATTTCTCATTGCCATTCGGATCATGCACTTACAGTTCCGAAGATACAATATCCAACTAAGGTTGAGGTCCTCCCTAAGGGATGTTTAGACCACAGAAGCATCACCATGGGCTAGATGGCTCGTCCCCTCACGGATCATACACTTACGACCTCAAGGAAACCCATTCTATTTCTAGTCAAGGTGTTAACCGCGTTAATCGATAGCCAAGTGGGCGATTAATCTACAAGCAAGCATCGATGATTAACAAAGACGATACAAAATCCAACTAAGACTATGGCCCTCCCTAAGGGATGTTTAGGCCATAGAAGCATCATCTTAGGCTAGATGTCTCGTCTCCTTACGGATCATACACTTACTACCTCAAAGAATCCAATTCTATATCCATTCATGGAGTCAAATTCATAAATCACCATTCCACCCTACATATAGGAGTTCTCACAACATAGGGAAGAACAAGATGAAAGCAAGTAGGTAATCAAACTACAAACATTATCAATTAACAACGAAATGGAATGTTATATACATTGCCTTGGAATGTTAAATGAAAAGACATGAAATCATGGGTAGTGGGGCTAGTCCCCGCACCCCAGTGAAAAGTAACTACTCGCACAGGATGTAAGAAACAAGAAGAATAAGAAAGAGAGAGAAATCCACCATGAGCATGATCAAGAAGGTAGTTGTAGCTCGGTGAAGATGATGTGGTCTTCTATGTCTCATTAGAGCAGATCTGGACGAGGAACGAGGGATGCTAAGATAGGCCGGACAGTCTTTCTCACTCCTCCTTCCCTCTCTTCTCAGTCTCCTTGATTGTAGCATGGGTAGTTGGTGAAGTTGTTGGTATGTATGCCCTGAGAGCCAATCATGGGATGATTGGTGGAATACATTAAGATTGATTTGATAAAGATCAAAGGCAAGCTTCCAATTCTTTCTAGGTCTGTCATATGAGATAATGATAGAACAGATTGAATGTCTAGAGAATGACAGTACTCAATGACGTATGCTTTCAGGTTGAGGACCTGAATGATGAGATCATACAGATGCTAAGAGTTTGTACATTCTTTTTATGTCCCTATTCATATGTCATTGTGGAAGGTAGATGGACAACAATCACACACAAGACTAGATTGTGGTGTTGGTTGATGACAGAATCTCGTTAGTCATGATATGGAGATATCAAACCAAACACATAGGTACTTGTTAGAGAACAAGTGTATCAGAAAGACCCACTGTGAGTTTGACACATGGAACCATGACATGGTAGTCATAGTCACTTCTCACAATGATGGTGGTGAGTGTGAATCTTTGACCTGAAATCACTACACTCAACACATGTCATTGGATACACTTTGACATCATCAAATGCAGTCCTGAAATATGGGTTGTTATAAAGGTGATGATTGGGTGACTTTGACACATGGGGCTTTTGAGGGGTGAGTGATAGATATGGGATTTGTCCCTCCTAAGGGAGTTTGATATCCATGGCCAGTTGATGAGTAAGATTGAGATAGGTGTGTGCATGCATGTGTGAATCAGTATATGATATTGATGTCATACAAATCTCCTCCAGTGTACTCTGAGATCAAGAAAGTGAATGAATGTTGATAGGATGACTGTTCCATGCCTTGTGTTCATTCGAGATATCAGCGACAAAGGAATTATACATTCATTGTAACACCATTCACGAATTGTAGGATTGAAAGTTGTTCTCCAACTTTCATTTTCACTTGGGTAGCACTGATGTGTTACTAGGCACTGCTCTTTGCTTGTGAATCCATAAGTGTTATGGACTTTCACTGCCAATGTGAAATGGGCTTGCAGGGTCACACACATAGGATTTAACCTGGAAGAGGAGTTTATCCACAAACAATGTTTAGATTGATTGCTAAAGGAGTTTAGTAGTTCAATTAAACACTTAATCAATTGATAGCTCAAAATCATAGTGTTCAAGGTGTTGGACCATATGATTAAGAGTATCAGATTGATTGCAACTGCAATTGACTGATTTGCACAGTCTACTGCCCCAACCGATCAGCTCACAGGGTTGAACCGATCAGCTCAAGTTGCTGAACCGATCGGCTCAAGTGGTGAGTCGATCAGCTCATGTTTCAATGAAACGATCAGCTCAATTGTTGAACCGGTCGATTCGTGTGACCAGCCAAGATCATTTGGAAAGTCAGAAGACTCTTTTTGCAATAACATATTTGTTTCACTTCTACAAATTTGATTTGGACGAGTGATATTTAATTAGTTGGAAACGAACATGGAAAGTCAATTTGAGTTTGACCAGGACCACGAACTGATCGGCTCATGCTTGAACCGATCAGCTCAGGTGTCCTGACTGACCGGTTTAGGTGTGAACCGATCAGCTCAGGTCCCCAACTGATCGTTTCATGCTTGAAACGATCGGTTCGGCTGGCGTAATTGGTTGTTTTGTGGAAAATCTTGAATCCTTCTACTCCTGCTTTAATCCCACATTGCCCGGGGTAGAGAACCTTGTCCCATGACCCTCCTATATATATAGGGGTAGTGGGGGCTTCTCATGGACAATAACTCAGAAAACCAATTGCTCTGTAAAGTTGTTGTTCTATCTGGTTGTGGTAACCGAGAGAGCCCGAGCAAGTGCTACCCGATAAGGGAGGCACAACAAGGGAAAGACAACTGTAGAAAAGCAGTTGGTTGTAGGAGAGTGTGTCGGTGACTAGTACACTGACTGGAGGGTACTACTCCTTCCGATTCCTTATGGGACAAGGATATCGGAGTTCCAAGTGGCCCGTGTGGACTACTTCAGAGGCGGGAGACTTCTGTTGCTCAGAGGACAACTGTCAATCCTGATAGTCACGGTGAGACAAGGAGTTGCACAGACACCGTCCAAGACCGGAGGTGAAGACCGTGCAAGCCACAAGGTAACGTCACCGAGCAAGCCTCGGGACAAGGTATGCCTCTACAAACCAACTTTCCTATTATATAGATGTTGATGTGATTCCTTTATTCAGGGTTTTGGGAGAAGAAACTTTTTGTTTCCGCTGCCCTCTCTATCTCCCTTAAAACCCAACAGTGGTATCAGAGCCACGTCAATTGCTCTATACTTTAGGATTATCGATATGATCGATTTTGGTTTGTCACCTTTATTTATTGCATACGATGCGAATAAAATTGGCTTTGCGCATGTCTAATCCTAAATCCACAAATTCCAATATACATATATGATATGTAATATGAATGCACTCGATACATGTCACCCTTAAACAAGTTTTGTGGTGGATGTATAGCATGGTTATGGCCAATAAACCCTATGTATGTATGTTTGGTTGTATTTGGTTGCTCGCATCTCGGTCTGCACACTGATTCCCTACCTCCTTATTCCTGATGTAACTCTAGATAACACAAGATTTCTTTCCTACATTTTCTCCCCCCGAATGTAACTCGGGGTTTCCCAATTTAAATGTAAATAGGATTGATCTTTTATATTACTTGTTATGTCAAAGAACGGAGGACAATATGATGAAGACTGAGACGATCAGTTCAAGGCATGAATCGGTCGGTTGGTAATCCAGACGATCGGCTTGAGAAGAGAGATGAGTGGGTGGTGACCTGAGGAGATGCACAATGACCAGGTGAACCAATCGATTGGAGGAAACAATCGATCGGCTGGTGGCACCCAGATGACCAGCCAGGGCAAGCAGGTCATTCATGTGATCAGTTGATCAACTCGGACGGCTATAGCACTTCATCTTGTATAGGTTGCATGTGATGTAGACCTAGATGACCGTGATTCCTCTTGGCTTGAGGAATCACATTAGGATGGCCATAGTCATCTCTTTTATCATTTTGCATGTTTTATGCGGGATATATCATGTATATGATACATACTATATATTGTGGTGATTGGATATGTATATGTACCAATAAAACCAAATCCCTCATTAAATATTAAAGTTTTAGATGCCTTCGAAATGTAACACACATGAAAAGCTTGATCGGAAAAGTGTGGGAACGCCCTAACGTGGTACACAATCTATCTCGTGGAAGCGTGAAGGATTGATATGTGGGTCTGCCCTAGCAGGGTGCATATTCATCGTGTTAGCTTTGGGTCAGACTTAACAAGGTGGCCTAGATAGGATCTAGCACCTTGAGGCATGGAGGTGATCATTGCAAGGAGTTGCATATGACATCTTTCAAGAGTTTCATATGATGCAATTGGAAAAATTTGCCTACCTGGATGATCTAAGTTGTGGGTGACAGCCCTAGCTGGTCCATGACTCTGAGGATTTCAGGATCTTGACCCACTAGAAGATTGTACGTTGCAATCTTCCAAATTGATGGTGAGGGCTATATATTTGAACAAAAATAGCAGGAGTGATAATTAATTAAAGTCCTAATTATATCATCAACCTTTCAAATCAATCAAATAAGTCAAAATTGAGATTTGGACTAAATAGCATATGTTTCATTTTGTAGTACAAATGACAACAAACAACAATCACTTTTCATTGTGATCGGTCCTTGAAAAGGACAAGTTGAATGGGACTAACTTCCACTAATGGTTTAGGATATTGAGAATTGTTCTCACTCTAGAGCGAAAGCTCTATGTCCTATATACTCCAGCTCCAATGGAACCTACTCCTACCGCACCAAAGGCAGAAAGGGATGCTTATAAGAAGCATTCTGAAGATGCCATTGATGCAAAGTGATTGATGTTGTGCTCCATGAACCACGAGTTGCAGAGACAACATGAGAACATGGGTGTCATTGAGATGATTTAGCATCTCAAGAACATGTATGAAGATCAAGCACGGCAAAAGAGATATGATGTCTCCAGGGCACTGTTCAAGTGTGACATGATAGAAGATCCAGTTGGTCCTCATACGCTCAAGATGATTGGGTATGTGGAGAACCTGACGAGACTGGGATTTCCCCTAATCTAAGAGTTGGCTACTGACATGATGCTGCAATCTTTGCCTTCTCCTACAGTTAGTTTGTGATGAACTACAACATGAACAACTTTGACAAGCCATTGATAGAGTTGTTGGGCATGTTGAGGACAACTGAGGCACAGATGAAGAAGGACAAGCCTAAGTCTGTGATGATGATCAACAACTAGAAAGGAAAGTCCAAGTGCAAGGGCAAAGGCAAGGCTAAGAAAGGTTCTGATGCTAGCCAGCAACCCAAGACATCTTCAACTCTCAATGACAAGGGAGGTGTGACCAAGAGAGGCAATTGCCACCATTGTCAAAAGCCAGGACATTGAAAAAGGAATTGTCCACTCTATCTGGAAGAACTAAAGAAGAAGGAGGCGACAGACGTCTCCACCTGAAGGTGTCATGAAATAAACTTGTAACACTTTTTAGGTATATGATATCAAGATATAAAGTGTAAAGCGCCCAATAAATGGGGCAAGTGTTTCTGCCATAGATAGGAGTACTTTAGTTTATTTTCAGTCTTAAAAGGCATGTAATAGAGTTATGAACTGCTATTTCATATTTTCCAATAGATAGAAACATATTATTTTTGCATATTATATGGCAATAATGGCAATTAATAAAGTTGATGTTTCAAATTCAAAAAGATATGATTTTTATGGAAATGCCTTGTTTATCTTGTGGTACTTGGTATGGATAAGATAAAATGATACCTAAAAGTTATTGATAACTCAAATAATCAAATTAGCATAAATCATGAGAAATTCATTTCTAGATTCCATATGATGGATAAGTCTAGACTCTTTTTGTTTAGAGAACCAGTAAGAGACATGAATCTCTTAGACATGATTAATCAATCTTCACTAAAGGTAATGGAAGAATGATTATCCTATTAGGTATAATACATGTGATGTATTTACATACCTATTTGAGTTAATGCTAGTACTTCAAATGGTGTTTAGAGAAATACCAATATGAATATCTTGAAGTGTTCAATAATATCATAGATGAGGTACGAATTTGGTAAAGTGTTAATTCTTGATGAGATCAATGAATGAAATACTTGGACCAAATGTTTGAGATCCTTATGAGTGATTATGATAGTGTATCATAGTGAACTCAGGATCATGGCACGGTGATGTCAAATCACAAAGAGTCATACTCTAAGGAGTTAGAGGATGATTATCAAATAACTTATTTCTTCTTAAATAAAGAATGCCCCACACTAATAAAGGACATTAAGAATCACAAGGAGTTGTGAGTTCTTATATCCTTGACAGATACACCTCAATTATCTATGTGATGAGTTGGTCATATGATGAATCAACTATCTAGATGTATATGAGGAACCAGATTTTGAGTTATGGTTTTTGACCATTACATCCTAAATGACTTCCATTTGAACCATAAGGTATGACCTTGATGGTAGAACCCATTGGGATGAAATCCATAAGTGTGAATGAGTCTTAAGCATTAAGACACATGGATGACATTTTGAGAAGGATGATGCTTGTTGATTGCAACTTAATGACTAAGAGATTTGGCATACAGATACTAAAACTGCATTACGATGAGGAATAAATCAAGGATGTGTACGTGACACAACCTATAAGGTTTATGAATCCATTAATGCAAATGAAGTCTATAAGTTACAATGGACTAATCAATGTGATTGATTGAGTATAAGCAACTCAGATGTGATCTTTACTTTGATAATATAGTCAAAGGGTTTGACTGATATGTCAACGATAAAGAAGGGATTTGTGATTTAGTGGGAGCATATTCACATTCCACATGTTGATGTGAAATTTAAATGTTCTAGAATGAATATCCAAAGTGGAAATTATCTTTAGGGAAGATAGAGACATTTCCTATGTAATAGGAATAGAGATCTATAGAGATAGTTCTTGAAAACTGCTTGACCTGAAAAGAGAAAACATACATTGGCAATCTATATACCGAAGGGTTCAGTGTGCACAGATTCAGTGTGAGAAAACTTGTCCATGTTACATGGAGTTAGTATCCCAAAACCAAGTGTCCAATTCTTATGAAGAATAGAAGCACTAATAATACATAAGGATCTATCATGTATGTAAACATCCCATCATCTTGCATGTATGGACATGGAAAGAACAAAACGCATTTATCATCTTGTATGTAGGACATGACAATATGATATGCTCATCCTGATAACTCGTATGTGGGACATGACGAGTGGATGGTTGTTTAGTTTCAATAAGGGTTACTGGAATACCATGAGAACTTGATAAGTACTTGAGAAGTACTAGTTCTATGGAAATAAGGAAGGGTTCACTGTAAAGAGTTACACTGATGTGAACTTCCGAAAATGACAAAGAATTAATCGCAATATATATGGGATATATAAAAGTGAATGGTTGTTGATAAATGGAAATGTTCCAATAAATCCGTTTAAAAGGAAAGGTTGAGTATCCATGTGTTAGAGAACATTAGTGGATACTATATGGATCTGGAAGTTCATGAGATGAACTTATAGATATTCTGGTCATTGATGAAAAATAAGGAGTGCTTGGTCATGCAATGCGGCTAAAGGTTAGCCAAGGAATACTAGATCGCATATTACAACAATTCCATCTCATACGTATGACGTACAGTGAATAGATGAGCGACATGTAGTTAATACCGACTTTGGCAAGGTGTTGCCATAACTCACTATGTTAGCACTAGAGGTGGGACATCTTTGAAGATAGATATGAATATGATTTAAGGGTGATTGGCTCACAGTGCAAGTGGGAGTCTGTTGGTATGTATGCCCTGAGAGCCAATCATGGGATGATTGGTGGGATACACTAAGATTGATTTGATAAAGATCAAAGGCAAGCTTCCAATTCTTTCTGGTTCTGTCATATGAGATAATGATAGAACAGATTGAATGTCTAGAGAATAACACTAGTCAATGACGTATGCTTTCAAGTTGAGGACTTGAGCGATGAGATCATACAGATGTTAGAGTTTGTAAATTCTTATTATGTCCCTAGTCAGATGTCATTCTGGAAGGTAGATAGACAACAATGACACAAAAGACTAGATTGTGGTGTTGGTTGATGACAGAATCTTGTTAGTCATGATATGGAGATATCAAACCAAACACATATGTACTTGTTAGAGAACAAGTGTACCAGACAGACCCACCATTAGTTTGACACATGGAACCATGACATGGTAGTCACAGTTAGTTCTCACAGTGATGGTGGTGAGTGTGAATCTTTGACAGGAAATCACTACACTCAACACATGTTGTTGGGTACACTTTGGCATCATCAAATGTAGTCCTGAAACATGGGTTATTATAAAGGTGATGATTAGGTGACTTTGACACATGGGGATTTTGAGGGGTGAGTTAATAATATGGGATTTGTCCCTCCTAAGGGAGTTTGATATCCATGGCCACTTGATGAGTAGGATTGAGATAGGCGTGTGCACGCATGTGTGAATCTATATATGATATTGATGTCATACAAATCTCCTCCAGTCTACTTTGAGATCGAGAATGTGAATGAACGTTGACATGATGATTGTTCCATGCCTTGAGTTCATTTGGGATATTAGTGAAAAAGAAATTATACATTCACTGTAACACCATTCACGGATTGTAGGATTGAAAATTTTTCTCCAACTTTCCTTTTCACTTGGGTAGCACTGATGTGCGACTAGGCACTGCTCTTAGCTTGTGAAGCCATAAGTGTTATGGACTTTCACTGCCAACGTGAAATGGGCTTGTAGGGTAACACACATAGGATTTAACCTAGAAGAGGAGTTTATCCACAAATGATGTTTAGATTGATTGCAAAAGGAGTTTAGTAGCTCAATTAAATACTTAATCATTTCATAGCTCAAAATAATAGTGTTCAAGGTGTTGGACCAAATGATTAAGTGTATCGGATTGATCGCCACTGCAATTGACTGATTTGTACAATCTACTACCCTAACAGATCGGCTCACAGGGTTGAACCGATCAGCTCATGTTGATGAATTGATTGACTCAAGTGGTGAGTCGATCGGCTTATGTGTCAATGAAACGATTGGCTCAATTGTTGAACTGGTCAATTCGTGTGACCAACTGAGATCGTTTGGAAAGTAGAAGACTCTTTTTGCAAAAACATATTTGTTTCACTTGTACAAATTTGATTTGGACAAGGAGTGATATTTGATTAGTTGGAAATGAACATGGAAAGTCAATTCGAGTTGGACCAGGACCACGAACCGATCGGCTCATGCTTGAACCGGTCGGCTCAGGTGTCCCAACCGACCGGTTGAAGTGTGAACCGATCGGCTCAGGTCCCCAACCGATCGGTTCATGCTTGAAATGATCGGTTCAGCTGGCGTAGTTGGTTATTTTGTGGAAAATCTCAAATGCTTCTACTCCTGCTCTAATCCTGCATTGCTCGGGGTAGAGAACCATGTCCCATGACCATCCTATATATAGGGGTAGTGGGGGCTTCTCATGGACAACAACTCAAAACACCTATTTCTCTACAAAGTTGTCGTTCTCTCTAGTTGTGGTAACCGAGAGAACCCGAGCAAGTGCTACCCAATAAGGGAGGCACAACAAGGGAAAGACAACTGTAGAAAAACAACTAGTTGTAGGAGATTGTGTCAGTGACTAGTATGTCGACAGGAGGGTGTGACTCCTTCCAATTCTATGTGGGAAAAGGATATCAGAGTTCCAGGTGGTCTGTGTGGACTGCTTCAGAGGCGGGAGACTTCTACTGCTCGGAGGACAACTGTCAATCCCGACAGTCCCGGTGCAACCAGGAGCTACACAGTCACCGTCCAAGACCGGAGGTGAAGACCACACAAGTTGTGAGATAACGTCATCGAGCAAGCTTCGGGACAAGGTATGCCTCTACAAACCATCTTTCCTATTGTTTAGACGTTAATGCGATTCTCGATTTTGGGAGAGGAAATTTTTTATTTCCTCTGCCTTCTCTGTCTCCCTTAAAACCCAACAGAAGTGACATCAGTGTGGATGGAACTGGATTGGACATGTGTATAGGCAGGTTGTCGTTCTCCCCAGAACTGATCCCTAAATGAGAACCCTTCTGGTCCTACTTATAGGCTCGGGTTTGGTCCTCACATTTTTGGTGTGAGACCTCACATGGATACTCCAAACGGTTTTGGTGACTTTTATCTCCAAATGGTTTAGTGTATTTTGAAGTCCAAACGGTTTTCTATCATAGGCTCCAAATGGTCTGCTTTGATCATTCATATATATCCAACTGGTCTTGGGGTATATGACCATACGGTCTTGCTTTTTTGCCCAAATGGTTTTGCTTGCCAAACGTTTTGCCAAACGGTCATGGAAAGTCTGCCTCTACACGGTTTGGTTGGATGAGTCCAAATGGTCTTTGTGTTAGTTCCCTCCAAACGGTCTCAGCTATGATGAGCAAATGATTTTTAGTAAACGGTCTTGCAGAACGTTCCTTGCACAACCAGTCTTGGATGCTTAGGCTTCAAAAGGTCTTGGAGAGAATCCTCATGATCTCACTTCTGTTCTAATGGTTTGGGAGACTGATACTCATCCGACCGGTCTTGGATATTTCTCCAATTATTTTTGGAGTGCAGTGATCAAACGGTCTTTGTCGATCGGTCTCGCAAACGATCTTGGTCTAGCAGGTGTGGTGCAGGGCGACGGTGGCGTTGAGGCAGGCAAGGATGCAGTGGTCGGAGGTAGGAAGAGGGGGAGGTGTGGTTGGTGCTAAGGGATGTACCGCCAGTGAGAGAGAGGAGGAAGGCGATGATGCAGGTGCGGGGGTGCGTCGAGCAGACTCAGCGAGGTTGCAGGCGGAGCTGCGAATTAGGGCTTGCAGGATGGATGAGAAGGTAGATGAAGGAGGGGAGCAGGTGTGGGGTGCTACTGCAGTGAACGAGGTTGAGTTGCAGGTCGAGCTTGGATGCAGCGATCAGTGTAGGAGTTAGGGTTTGGCGGGAGGAAGAAGAAGAAGGCGGGAAGTAGGGTCCTTCATACGGTCTTGAGTAGGTTACTATCCATACATTTTGAGAAAGCAGTGACCATACGGTCATGATAGCAAGGCGTTGGCCAAACAGTTTCGAGCACTTGACTCCTTGATCGGTCTAGAATGACGGTGACATCAAACGGTCTCGGAGATGAGTACAATCCAAAAGGTCTTGGGGTAGAGGCCACCCATACGGTCTTGAGACCGTATGGATGAGACTGTATGGTTGAGACTGTATGGTCAAAACCCATTGGTCAAACAAAGGATGAATGAAGGTAGATCTGGGGCAGAGAAGGGTGGCCCACACTTATTAGGGTTTGATATGGATGATGGTTGATTGAGATGAAGATCGAATGGTAGTGAATTTTGTGGATTAGGGTTGAATGGAGGTAGGTGACATCTGATGATTGAACCTCATAATTTCCTGCATAAAATCAACATAAACTCAATTAATACTTTGATAATTGAACCAAGTATGCAATTTTGCACATTTTTATATATGGTAGATGAAACTGGGTGTATTGAAATGAATTGAGCCCAAGATGGGGATTGAAATTCATGATGAATATGCATTCATCAGGACTATCCTGAGTACTTGGACCTAGTTGAGCTTGAGGCCTTCTACAAGCAATATGATCTTACTCTCCCTGATATTCATAAGTTCTTGAAGAAGCCTCAATTCCCATATAGGAAGAAGTACACCCTTCCCTCCTCTGCCTTAGACCTCAAGAGACACATACTTGCCCTAGTCGTTAACCATAATATTCACCTAAAGAAGAATCAAACTGAGATTGCAGAAAACATTGTGGTAATCATGTATTGTCCCATGAAGAACATCAGAGTCAAGTGTTCGAGATATGTTCTCCATCATATGACCTACTTTGACTCAGGAAAGAACACCCATGGTGCCCACCCACCCTACCCCTCCCTGATCTGTGGTCTATTCCAGCTTGCCACTGCCAAATATCTTTTCCATGACATTCACTACAAACTTGCCCAAAAAGGAGTTTGCATCAGTGAGACCACTCTTCAAACATCATTGCCTATCCTATCCTCCACCGAACTTGGTGCCTCTACCTCTACCTCCACATGAGCACCTCCACCACCTCATCTTACCTAACATGCTCGTACCTCGTTCCATGTATCTAATGAAACATGTATGGGCTACATGATGCATAAACATGCATACAACCTTTAGGTTCAGGAGCACCTACATCAGGACCTTTATTCCATCATGTCTAACATGAACATGTCCTATGCACATGCCTATCCAGCCTACCAGCCCTACCAAGGAGGTGATTATGCATCCTATGTATATGATCACTTTTACCTTGCCCCTCCACCTACATCTTCTGCTGCTACACCCTCTACTATTGGTGGATCCACCCCTGGAGTGCTGCCCCTAACAACTAGCCCCTTGGCCACTCTCCTTGCCAGACTTAGTAGTTCTGCTCCTTCCTTCCCACAGGACAATGAGCTCCATTCTCTTGGTATGTCTTGGGAAGAGCAGAATGCACGTTTGCCCGATCAAGGTTTTGGTTCTCTTATTGATGAGGAGATGCCAGAACTAGATGATGAGGAGGTTGTTGACTAGGAGGTTGATGATGATGAGGATGATGGTGAGGCTTTTGATGATGGTGGCTCGGATGGCTTTGGTGTTGCCTCCAGTGATGAAGGTGATGTTGTTCTCTCTACTACAACATTAGAAGGACATGATAACTACGAGCCAGATGCTTCTGATGTTGATGGTGATGATGTTGTGGACATAGATAACTTAGATGTTTAGATGTTCTAGTTTTTAGTCTAGTTGTTGATCATATATATATTTCTAGGATATTTTGTATGAAAAACATCTGGGCACATGTTCTGAGTTGTACTACTTTATCATCTAGTTTTCATCATCTTAAACTTGTAGTTGTTTTCGGAGAACTTTCTTTCTGGGTTATAATCTTAATCTTGTGTACACTGATAAAATACCAGTAAGTGATAAATCATATCTGTAATCCATCCGGTGTCAGTAATCATGATGTTGATACACAAAATCTTGTAATTTGCTCTATATGCCTTCTTAGGGCTTATAACCCTAAATAAAATGCAATAAATACATGCATGCTCAATATATAATGAAATTCACTGAATACGCTCATATCAGTATATGGAACCTCAGTTTTAATTATGCGATCATAATGATGAACATAATCCATGTTATGTGAACATGAATCTTAATACATGTTATAAAACCCTAATCTAGGTTAATGATGTAACCTAGGGTTAATATGTGCACAAAAAAAGAATATGGGACCTAATGTTCAAATGATGAACTTTGATAATGAGATGTAACCTGGAAAATGACATCAGTAAGATAAATCTAAGACAAGAATGCAAGTAATGATGCAAATATCATAATGAGATAAGTAAAACCCTAATGGACACGATTAGGGTTAAGATTAGATGTAAGAAGATGAGAACCTGATGATAGTATTGTTGGTATGTATGCCGTGAGAGCCAATCATGGGATGATTGGTGGGATACATTAAGATTGATTTGATAAACATCAAAGGCAAGCTTCCAATTCTTTCTGGTTCAGTCATATGAGATAGTGATAGAACAGATTGAATGTCTAGAGAATGACAGTACTCAATGACGTATGCTTTCAGGTTAAGGACATGAACGATGAGATCATACGGATGCTAAGAGTTTGTACATTCTTGTTATGTCCCTAGTCGGATGTCATTGTGGAAGGTAGATAGACAGCAATGACACACAAGACTAGATTGTGGTGTTGGTTGATGACAGAATCTCATTAGTCATGATATAGAGATATCAAACCAAACACATAGGTACTTGTTATAGAACAAGGTACCGGACAGACCCACCGTGAGTTTGACACATGGAACCATGAGATGGTAGTCACAGTCAGTACTCATAGTGATGGTGGTGAGTGTGATTCTTAGACCTAAAATCACTACACTCAACACATGTCGTTGGGCACACTTTGACATCATCAAATGCAGTCCTGAAACATGGGTTGTTATAAAGGTGATGATTGGGTGGCTTTGACACATGGGGCTTTTGAGGGGTGAGTGATAGATATGGGATTTGTCCTTCCTGAGGGAGTTTGATATCCAAGGCCACTTGATGAGTAGGATTGAGATAGGCGTGCGCACACATGTGTGAATCAGTATGTGATATTGATGTCATACATATCTGCTTCAATCTACTCTGAGATCAAGAAAGTGAATGAACGTTGACAGGATGATTGTTCCATGCCTTGAGTTCATTCGGGATATCAGTGACAAAGGAATTATACATTCACTGTAACACCATTCACGGATTGTAGGATGAAATTTGTTCTCCAACTTTCTACTTTCACTTGGGTAGCATTGATGTGTGACTAGGCACCGCTCTTTGCTTGTGAAGTCATAAGTGTTATGGACTTTCACTGCCAACGTGAAATGGACCTGCAGGGTCACACGCATAGGATTTAACCTGCAAGAGGAGTTTTGTCCACAAAGCAATGTTTAGATTGATTACTAAATGAGTTTAGTAGTTCAATTAAACACTCAATCAGTCGATAGCTCAATATCATATGGTTCAAGGTGTTGGACGCATTGATTGGAGTATCAGATTGATTGAAATCGCAATTGACTGATTTTGCCCAACCTGTGCTCCCAACCGATCGGCTCATGTGATGAACCGGTCGGCTGAGGTGCTGAATCGGTCGGCTGGAGTGTCTAGGCCGATCAGCTCATGCCCAGGTTGAAACGACAGGTTCAAGAGTTGAACCGATCGGCTCAACTGGTGCAACCGACCAGTTGGGAAAGTCATGTCGGCAAGAATTTTCCTTTGGTTTCAAATTGCCCAATTCGATTTGGAATAACATTGGTATACGATACCAATTGAGAACGAAACAAGGAAAGTCTTTTTGAGCCGGATTAGGACCATGAACCGATCGGTTTAGGGCACCAACCGATCGGTTGGAGTGCCCCAAACGATCAGCTCAGGTCCAACCGATCGGCTCAATGGCCGAACCGATCGCTTCAGTTGTGAACCGATCATTTGAAGTTGCGAACCGGTTGCTTTTTGTGGAAAATCTCAAACCCTTCTACTCCTACTTTAGTCCCGTATTGCCGGGCACAGAGAACCCTGTCCCATGACCCGCCTATATATATAGGGGTATTGGGGGCTTCTCAAAGCACAACTCAATGCAAGTCGGTTGCTTTGCGAAGTTGTCGTTCTCTTTGGTTTTGGTAACCGTGAGAGATCCCGAGCAAGTGCTTCCCGCAAAAGGGAGGTGCAGCAAGGGAAGGACAACTGCAGTTGCAACTGGTAGCAGGAGAGTGTGTTGGCGACTAGTACGTCAATAGGAGGGTGCGACTCCTTCCACTTCCTTGTGGGACAAGGAGTGTGGAGTTCCAGGTGGTCCGTGTGGACTACTACAGAGGCGGGAGGACACTGCCGCTTAGGAGGACAACTGTCATCTGACAGTCCGGTAGGAGGAGGAGTCGTCAGTCCCGGTGCGACCAGGAGCTGCACAGACACCGTCCAAGACCGGAGTTGAAGACCGTGCATTAGGCGAGGTATTGTCTCCGAGCAAGCCTCGGGACAAGGTATGATTCCACAAACCATCCTTTCCTATTATATAGACGTTGACGTGTTTCCTCTGTATGGGTTGGGGGAGAAAATTTTTTGTTTCCGCTGCCTTCTCTGTCTCCCCTAAAACCCAACAGTGGTATCAGAGCCACGTCAGCTGTTCTATATTTTAGGAATATCGATATGATCGATTTTGGTTTGTCGCCTTTATTTATTGCATACGATGCGAATAATATTGGCTTTATGCATGTCCAATCCTAAATCCACAAATCCCTAATTACATATATGATATGTATTATTAATGCACTCGATACGCGTCGCCCTTAAACGAGTTTTGTGGTGGATGTGTGTAGCATGATTATGGCCTATAAACCCCTATCTGTGTGTGGTTGTTTGTGGTTGCTTGCATCTCGGTCTGTGCACCGATCTTCCCTCTCTTATTCCTGATGTAACTCGAAATAATTCGAGATTCTTTCCTACCTTTGCTCCCCCCGAATGTAACTCGGGGTTTCTTCTTTTAAGCAATGTAATAAATAGAATAGGATTTTATTTCCTGTTATGTCAAAGACCGGCAGACATCAAGACGACAGCTGAAACGATCGGTTCAAGGCGTGAATCGATCGGTTGACGTTCCAGACGGTTGGTTCAAGAAGTGAACCGATCGGTTGATGACCGGTTCGAGGAGTGAGACGAGCGGGTGGCGGACATGACGAGATGCACGACGACCAGGCGAACCGATCAGTTGGTGGAGCCAACCGATCGGTTGGTGGCACCCAGACGACCGGCTGGAGAGTACAGATCATTCATGTGATCAGTTGATCAACTCGGATGGCAAGGCACAGATGTTCATCTTGTACAGGTTGCATGTGACGTAGACCTAGATGACCGTGATTCCTCTTGGCTCAAGGAATCACATTAGGATGGCCATAATCATCGCTTTTTATCGTTTGTGCATGTTTTCTGTGGGATATAGCATGTATATGATACGTACTATGTATTGTGGTGATTGGATATGTATATGTATATAAAACCAAATCCCTCATTAAAATATTAAGTTTTAGATGCCTTCCAAATGTGACACACGTGAAAAGCTTGTTCGACCAAGTGTGGGCACGCCCTAGCGTGGTGCACCGTCTACCTCGTGGAAGCGTGAAGGATGAATGTGTGGGTCTGCCCAAGCAGGGTGCATATTCATCGTGTTTGCTTTGGGTCGGACTTAACAAGGTGACCTAGATAGGATCTAGTGCCTTGAGGCATGGAGATGATCATTGCAAGGAGTTGTAGATGACATCTTATCAAGAGTTACATATGATGCAATTGGCAAAAGTTGCCTACCTGAGAGATCTATGTTGTGGGTGACAGCCCAAGCTAGTCCATGACTTAGAGGATTTCAGGATCTTGCCCACTAGAAGGTTGTACGCTGCAATCTTCCGAATTGATGGTGAGGGCTGTCAATTTGAAGTAAAATAGTGGGAGCGATAATTAATTAAAGGCCTAATTTTATCGTCAACTTTTCAAATCAATCAAACAAGTCAAAAAGAGTTTTGGACTAAAATTGCATATATTTCCTTTTTGTTAATATAAATGGTGAATCAACAAATCACTTTATTTGCGATCGGTCTTTGAGACCAACAAATTAAATGGGAATAATTCCACGACTGGTTAGGATGATGATGAGAAGTGTTCTCAATCAAAGAGCAAAAGCTCTAAGTCCTAGTTATACCAGAACCAGATGAACTCGATCCCACCACATCAATGGCTGAAAGTATGCTTATGGAAGTATACTGAGGATGACATTGATGAGGAGTGCTTGATGTTGTGTTCTCTGAACTATGAGTTGCAGAGACAACATGAGACATATGATGTCTCCAAGATACTGTCCTAGTATGTCATGACAGAAGGAGATCCAGTAAGGTATTCACACACTCAATGTGATTGGGTATG
The DNA here is from genome assembly GCA_963693085.1 of Alisma plantago-aquatica. Lineage (NCBI taxonomy): Eukaryota > Viridiplantae > Streptophyta > Magnoliopsida > Alismatales > Alismataceae > Alisma > Alisma plantago-aquatica. Next base: position 92,171,147 of record OY856411.1, read on the forward strand.
TGGAAAACCTGACTAAGAAGGATTCCCTCTGAGCCAAGAGTTGGCCATTGGTATGATACTGCAAGTGTTGCAAAATCATACAGTTCATGATAAACTACAACATGAACGACTTTGACAAGCGTTGACAAAGTTGTTGGACATGTTGAGGATAGTAGCGGCAAAGATGAAGAAAGACAAACCACAGTCTTTGATATGATGAAAGAAAAGGTAATCTTAAGGGCAAGGACAAGGGCAAAGCTAAGAAGTGTTCTGATGCTAGCCAGCAATCCAAGCCGTCTTCAGCCTCAAGGCACATGGAGAAAGGGTGTATGAGGGAACTGCCCTCTATATCTGGAAGAACAAAATAAGATGAAGGAGGGGATGGAGATCTCCACCTAAGGTATCATGAAATGAACCACTTCTTTATCCGAGGTATATGATACCAAGATATGGATATGTCATATATGATATGCAATATCTGCAAAGAAGTGATGGCCTTTGTGAAAGGACCAAGAAAGAAGTACCCATCATTGGAGCAAGTGTTGCTGCCATAGATAGGAGTATCTTTCAGTTTATTTCAGCCTAAAAGGGCACGAAATAGAGTTGAGAACTGCTATTTCATATATTGCCAATAGATAGAAACACTTTATTATTGCATATTGTGTGACAATGATGGCAATTAATAAAGTTTATGTTTCAATCTTAAAGATATGATCTTTGTGGCAATACCTTGTTTATCTTGTGATACATGGTATGCATAAGATAAAATGATACCTAAAGTTATTGATAACTCAAACAATCAAATTAGCATCAATCATGAGAAATTCATTTCTAGTTTCCATATGATGGATAAACCTAGACTCTTTTGGTTAGAGAACCATTAAGAGACATGAATATCTTAGACATGATTAATCAATCTTCACTAAAGGTAGTGGGAGAGTGATTATCCTATTAGGTATAATACATGTGATGTATTTACATACCAATTGGAACAAATGCTAATACTTCAAATGGTGTTTAGAGAAATACCAATATGAACATCTTGAAGTGTTCAAGATTATCATAGATGAAGTACAAATTTGGTAAAGTATTAATTCTTGATGAGATCAATGAATGAAATACTTGGACCAAATGTTTGAGATCCTTATGAGTGATTATGATAGAGTATCATAGTGAACTCATGATTAAGGCATGGCGATTTCTAAATCAAGAAGGAATCATACTCTAAGGAGTTAGAGAATGATTATCAAATAACTGAATTCTTCTTAATAAAAGAATACCCCACACTAATAAAGGACATTAAGAATCACAAGGGTTGTGAATTCTTATATTCTTGACAGATACACCTCAATTATCTATGTGATGAGTTGTTCATATGATGAGTCAACTATCTAGATGAATATGAGGAATCAGATTTTGAGTTATGGTATAAGACCATTACATCCTAAATGATTTCCATGTGAACCATAAGGTATGACCTTGATGGTAGCACTCATTGGATGAAATCCATAAGTGCAAATGAGTCTTAAATGTTAAGACACATGGATAACATTTTGAGAAGGATGATGCTTGTTGATTGCAACTTAATGACTGAGACATTTGGCATATGGATACTAAAACCACATTCCTATGAGGAATAAAACAAGGATGTGTACGTGACACAACCTATAAGGTTTATGAATCCACTAATGCAAATGAAGTCTATAAGTTACAATGGACTAATCAATGTGATTGATTGAGTACAAGCAACTCAGAATTGGATCTTTACTTTGATTATATAGTCAAAGGGTTTGACTGACATGTCAAAGATAAAGATGGGATCTGTGATTTAGTGGGAGCGTGTTCACATTCCACATGTTGATGTGAAATGGAAATGTTCTAGAATGGAAATCCAAAAGTGGAAATTATCTTTAAGGAAGATAGAGATGTTTCCTATGTGATAGGAATAGAGATCTATAGAGATAGTTCTTGAAAACCTCTTGACCTGAAGAGAGAAAACATACATTGGCAATCTGTACTGAAGGGTTCAGTATGCACAGATTCAGTGGGAGAAAACTTGTCCATGTTATATGGATATTAGTATCCCAAGGCCAAGTGTTCAATTCTTATGAAGAATGGGAACACTAAGAATAGATATGGATCTATCATGTATGTAATCATCCCATTGTCTTGCATGTATGACATGGCAAGAATAAAATGCATTCATCATCTTGTATGTAGGACATGGCAATATGATGTGCTCATCCTGATAACTCGTATGTAGGACATGACGAGTGGATGTCTGTCTACTTCCAGTAAGGGCTACTGGAATACCATAAGAACTTGTTAAGTACTTGGGAACTACTAGTTCTATGGAGATAAGGAAGAGTTCGATGTAAAGAGTTACATTGATGCGAACTTCCGAAAGGACAGAAAATTAATCGCAAAATATACATAGGATGTATAAAAGTGAAAGTTTGTTGATAATTGGAAGTGTTCCAATAAAACCATTTAAAAGGAAAATGCCGAGTATCCGTGTGTTAGAGAACATCAGTGGATACTATATGGATCTAGAAGTTCATGAGATGAACTTATAGATATTCCGGTCATTGATGACAAGTCTGGAATCCTTGATCATGCAATGTGGCTAAAGGTTAGCAATGGAATACTAGATCGCATATTACGGCAACTCCATCTCATACGTGTGACGTACAGTGAAGAGATGAGAGACATGCAATTTATACTGACTTTGGCAAGGTGTTGCCATTACTCACTATGTTGGCACTAGAGCACAGTGACATGTGGGACATGTTTTAAGATCACTATGAATATGATTCAAGAGTGATTGGCTCGCAGTGCAAGTGGGAGTCTGTTGGTATGTATTCCCTGAGTTCCAATCATGGGATGATTGGTGGGATACATTAAGATTGATTTGATAAACATCAGAGGCAAGCTTCCAATTCTTTCTGGTTCACTCATATGAGATAGTGATAGAACAGATTGAATGTCTAGAGAATGACAGTACTCAATGACGTATGCTTTCAGGTTAAGGACTTGAACGATGAGATCATACGGATGCTAAGAGTTTGTACATTCTTGTTATGTCCCTAGTCGGATGTCATTGTGGAAGGTAGATAGACAGCAATGACACACAAGACTAGATTGTGGTGTTGGTTGATGATAGAATCTCATTAGTCATGATATAGAGATATCAAACCAAACACATAGGTACTTGTTAGAGAACAAGGTACCGGACAGACCCACCTTGAGTTTGACACATGGAACCATGAGATGGTAGTCACAGTCACTACTCACAGTGATGGTGGTGAGTGTGATTCTTAGACCTGAAATCACTACACTCAACACATGTCGTTGGGCACACTTTGACATCATCAAACGCAGTCCTGAAACATGGGTTGTTATAAAGGTGATGATTGGGTGGCTTTGACACATGGGGCTTTTGAGGGGTGAGTGATAGATATGGGATTTGTCCTTCCTGAGGGAGTTTGATATCCAAGGCCACTTGATGAGTAGGATTGAGATAGGCGTGCGCACACATGTGTGAATCAGTATTTGATATTGATGTCATACATATCTCCTTCAATCTACTCTGAGATCAAGAAAGTGAATGAACGTTGACAGGACGACTGTTCCATGCCTTGAGTTCATTCGGGATATCAGTGACAAAGGAATTATACATTCACTGTAACACCATTCACGGATTGTAGGATGAAAGTTGTTCTCCAACTTTCTACTTTCACTTGGGTAGCACTGATGTGTGACTAGGCATCGCTCTTCGCTTGTGAAGTCATAAGTGTTATGGACTTTCACTGCCAACGTGAAATGGACCTGCAGGGTCACACACATAGGATTTAACCTGGAAGAGGAGTTTTGTCCACAAAGCAATGTTTAGATTGATTACTAAAGGAGTTTAGTAGTTCAATTAAACACTCAATCAGTCGATAGCTCAATATCATATGGTTCAAGGTGTTGGACGCATTGATTGGAGTATCGGATTGATTGAAATCGCAATTGACTGATTTTGCCCAACCTGTGCTCCCAACCGATCGGCTCATGTGATGAACCGGTCGGCTGAGGTGTTGAACCGGTCGGCTGGAGTGTCCAGGCCGATCGGCTCATGCCCAGGTTGAAACGACTGGTTCAAGAGTTGAACCGATCGACTCAACTGGTGCAACCGACCAGTTGGGAAAGTCATGTCGGCAAGAATTTTCCTTTGGTTTCAAATTGCCCAATTTGATTGGGAATAACATTGGTATACGATACCAATTGAGAACGAAACAAGGAAAGTCTTTTTGAGTCGGATTAGGACCATGAACCGATCGGTTCAGGGCACCAACCAATCGGTTGGAGTGCCCCAAACGATCGGCTCAGGTCCAACCGATCGGCTCAATGGCCGAACCGATCGGTTCAGTTGTGAACCGATCATTTCAAGTTGCGAACCGGTTGCTTTTTGTGGAAAATCTTGAACCCTTCTACTCCTGCTTTAGTCTCGTATTGCCGGGCACAGAGAACCATGTCCCATGACCCGCCTATATATATAGGGGTATTGGGGGCTTCTCAAAGCACAACTCAATGCAAGCCGGTTGCTTTGCGAAGTTGTCGTTCTCTCTGGTTTTGGTAACCGTGAGAGATCCCGAGCAAGTGCTTCCCGCAAAAGGGAGGTGCAGCAAGGGAAGGACAACTGCAGTTGCAACTGGTAGCAGGAGAGTGTGTTGGTGACTAGTACGTCAACAGGAGGGTGCGACTCCTTCCACTTCCTTGTGGGATAAGGAGTGTGGAGTTCCAGGTGGTCCGTGTGGACTACTACAGAGGCGGGAGGACACTTCCGCTTAGGAGGACAACTGTCATCCGACAATCCGGTAGGAGGAGGAGTCATCAGTCCCGGTGCGACCAGGAGCTGCACAGACACCGTCCAAGACCGGATTTGAAGACCGCGCATTGCGCGAGGTATTGTCACCGAGCAAGCCTCGGGACAAGGTATGATTCCACAAACCATCCTTTCCTATTATATAGACGTTGACGCATTTCCTCGGTATGGGTTGGGGGAGAAAATTTTTTGTTTCCACTGCCTTCTCTGTCTCCCCTAAAACCCAACAAGTATGTGGTCTTGTCTTAACCAAGGGTTTGACCAAGATATAGATGACATCAGGAATATGAGGATATGATGTTTAGGCTTGTTCTTGATCAAGGTACGCCATTACCTCTTACTTGGCTTATTATATAATATGCTTGTGTTATATGGTAGTACAAACTTGGCATATGATATTGATTGAAATGATTGTTCTTGTATGATATGTTGCATGATTTTCTATACTTATTTCTATGAACACATGAATCATAAGATATCTGGTCCATTATATGATAGCACTAAATATCTTTGGTAGAATAGTGAATTGATGAAAGTACTAAATCTCTTTGGCAGAATAGTACATGTGAGCACTAAATCTCTTTGGTAGAATAGTGCATTTATGAAGTACTAAATCTCTTTGGAAGAATAGTACATGTGAGCACTAAATATCTTTGGTAGAATAGTGCATGTGGTTGATCAAGTTTACAAATAATGGAAATGTGCCTAAAATATGTGTTCTCTTCTGGTAACAAATATCTTTGTGCAACTATACGCCTTTTCTTATATTTGGTTTAATGCTGCCAAGTATTAGTTTTATCTTATTGCCAAGATATGATGAGAGGTATATAAAATGACACGTAGGTGTACTCAGTACAATATTCTTGAAATATTGTGCTAACGTGTACCGCATGTAATCTTTTGTATCGGTTGTGGTTATGCTCTAGAAGATCCAGGATAGTTGAGAGTTGTATGGAGAGCTGATGTGCAGGTGGACCTGTTGTCTTAAGATCTTGTAGTTTAGATGTAGTACATGTATATGTATAGTTTTTTGTTCAACATGTAATATCAAATGTTGTAACAATTCATGTTGTAATTATATGTTGAATGGTGAGCATGTGTGTATGGTTTTATTATTGTTCATGTACATGTGCTACTGATTGTTTCCTTTTGACTTCCTATGATTTTCTTCTTCTTAGCCTTGGTGTGGGGTGTTTAAATTGGAGTTCTCACTGAGGTGAGGGTTTCAATTTGGACATCTCACATCAGATTAAGTTTTAGTAAATCCGGGGACGTCACAATGAGCTCCATGCTCTTGGTATGTCTTGGGATGAGCAGAATGCACGTTCACCCGGTCAAGGTTTTGGTTCTCTTGTTGATGAGGAGATGCCAGAACCAGATGAGCAGGAGGTTGTTGACTAGGAGGTTGATGATGATGAGGATGATGGTGAGGCTTCTGATGATGGTGGCTCTGATGGCTTTGGTGCTGCCTCCAGTGATGAAGGTGATGTTGTTCTCTCTACTACACCATTAGAAGGAGATGATTACTACGAGCCAGATGCTTCTAATGTTGATGATGATGATGTTGTGGACATAGATAACTTAGATGTTTAGTTGTTCTAGTTTTTAGTCTAGTTGTTGATCATATATATCTTTCTAGGATATTTTGTATGAAAAACATCTGGGCACATGTTCTGAGTTGTACTACTTTATCATCTAGTTTTCATCATCTTAAGCTTGTAGTTGTTTTCGGAGAACTTGCTTTCTGGGTTATAATCTTAATCTTGTGTACACTGACTCTTTGGTTTTCTATATTTGAAGATTGGTGCCATGTTTTACCATTTTTTTATTATGACTTAGTTTGTTTGTCTCTCTCGTCTCTATTTGATGTATGTGTTGAGATTTCATGTTGTGGATGTATGCTTGGTTGTGCTTGGAGAAGACCTATTTATGTGCTCCTTTACGCCCCTTCCTTTTTGATAATGTCAAAAGGAGGAAAGAAGTTGAATGTTTTGAAGCTCAACCATATTGTTTTTACTGCCTATGTGATCTTTTTCTTGTTCATTATATATTTTATCAAGTGACTTGCTAAAGGACCATATAGTACATATGTCATGTTGCTTTGTTTAGATAGACTAAGTGTGCAGGTTAAAGTAAGCATAGATTGAGGGAGAAATCCACATTATTCAAAACCTTGAATCCCCTTGAAATTCACAAGGCAAAGGGATAACTTCAATATCCTTTTCAATATGATTGAGGAATGGTTTGTCATTGTCAAAAATGGGAAGAATATTGATTTGAGAGTTATAGATTGCCGATATTTTGATAATGACTTAACCATTTCATTCCTATATATCTAATATGTTTGTTCAAGTTTGATTTTAGGCTTTAGGTACATGAAAAGGATCAAATTACACAAGCCCTAGATTATTCAAGTTCAAGTCAAAAGCAATGCAAGTGTGAATTTTTGGAAATCACACCAAATGACCTTATATTATTTTGGTAATCACTTGTATTGATTATACGACTTGTAATTAAGATGAGAAAAAATCAGGGACATTTAATTCCAAGGTTTAATCACACAAATGTCAATTTCGAAAATTTGTCACAGGTTGTTTATCAGTCGAGTTGGAAACTTGACTGATCCTATGATGGATTTTCTAAAATGACCGATCGATCAAGTTGCACACTCACAGAACTCGACTGAACGACTCTCTGAGAAAAACTAATTTTACCTCATCGGTCGAATTTCCTATAACAAACTCGGCCTATAGTTTGAAAATCATCTTTGTCATTTAGTGGATTGGTCAAGTTACCTTTATTGAAAGTCGACCAAATGTATTGTATGAAAAACACAGAAAAATTGATATAATTGTTGGTGAGTTGTTTTGAGTGAGAATAGATATGTTGCAACTTGGAAAATGACTATATTTTGACCTTAAGTAATCCCACACTCAAGGGAACACCCCTAGCTATAAATAGGACCCCTTAGAGTTCATCCCAAGTTTTCTCATTCATACTATTCTAAGTCCTTACTATAGTTGAGTGTGTTGCAACACTTTGAGCCCCTTTCTCTCTCTAATTTACACTTCATTTCATGATTATGAGTGAGATAGGCCAGTTATGATAGATCTACTTCCTTGTTCTTGTAAATCTCTCGTTCCTTTCCATCTTCCCTACCCCTTTCCTCCATGAAGCAAAGGTGAAGCAAGCTACTCTAAGTGATGGTGGAGTTGTTGTTCTTCTTCTTCAAGGTTGAAGAAGAGGTGAAGATCTTCTCCAGGTGAAGGAAAAGGCAAAGGCTGAAGATCCAAGAAGAGTAGGAAAATCCCTTGAAGGTTGACGACTTGTGAAAGAGTGGATACGTCCTTAGAAGAAGTTGGAAGACTCTTACAAAGTGGGTAAGTCCTTGGTAAGGTTGAAGACTCTTTATATTTGGATGGGTAAGTTCTTGGTAAGGTTCAAGACTCTTTGTATTTGGATGGGTAAGTCCTTTGGTTGTCTTGTGTTGTAACTCTTATTGATGATTATATAGAGAAAAGCACTTGTAAAGTCCTAGAGGATGCTAGTGTGCATGGAAGATCCCAAGGAGTCCTTGAAGTCAACTCAAACCTAGCATAAGTTTCCAAGGACCATATAAGTATGATTCCATTGAAGACCAAGATCGATAGAAAAGTCTACAAAAAAAATGCTAAGAACGATTGTTCTACCAATAATATGACCATTTTAAGTACAACAAGCACCTCTAGAAATCTAATTTAGCTTTCTACCAATAAAATGGTCATGTTTATCACAAAAAGAACCTCCAAAAAGTCAATTTTCACTAAATTTTGAGCATCCCATTACCCACATAGTCATTCATCAATCGGTTGTTTCACATTTTCCCCAAAATGACCATACAATGACCGTTGCGCCAACCCGTGGACACTTCTTCCATATACCAACTTCCATTGATCCTATAGCCCAAACATCCATTCTAACTATGGCCACAGCCATTTTGATTCCATTTCCCCACGGCCATGGTGGAACCTCCATTGGTTTCCAAAACTACCCCCACTTAACTATAGCCACCCTACACCCCTAAATAAGACTTAGTTTTGTCTGAGTGGGAAGGTTACTTCTTCTTAGCATTAAAAGTAGCCACCCACCTCCCACCTACCATTCCTCACATCAACATACTATATTTTCACTTGAAAATTCTATTTACTTGCTTACTTCTCATTTCCCATCTCTTTCTATGGTTATTTATCTTTGAAACCACCTAAGCTATAGAGGGAACTATGTATATATGTCTATATAAGTAAAACCTACTTAGTCCATATAGTGGATACTTAGCTAGATACGTTTGTCTAAAAATATCCTTTTATTCCTTCACCAGTAGGAGTGAGATAAGTGACTTGTTGTGTTTTACTTGATTTATAAAAAAAATATTCATAGGTTGGAAGTGTAATAGTCAGTTAAATATCCTTCTCCTACAATCCATACCACCCCTTTCCACTCAATGTGTTAGAATCATCAATCCTAAAGTCCTAGACTAGTGTGGTCTTGATTAAATTATATATATACCCTAGTCAATTGTACCTTGTAAGGTTGGATAGGGAGTGATAGGGACTAGTTCTCCTATATGCACCTTATTCCATTAAGAATAAATTAGTCATATATGATAATCTATACTCATCTATATGTTATGGTTTGATAGCATGTTTTTCTTATTTTTGTTGCATGATATACACTTCACTACATTTATAGTCAGATTACCCCCAAACAACACACTCTCCTGGTTAAATCATCTAAACCCTAATTCTCTGTAGTATCAACTAGTTCTTCTTACTTATTTTTAGAATTTCTTACTCATGATAGTAAGTCCATGATAGATAATTGGCACTTGTTCGTAATTTCTTGTGATAGATTTTCATAGTTAATTTCCCAGTGTATCCCTACTTGTTTAGGTGGTGTAATTGAGAGCTTAGTGTAGTTAACTTCTCTTCATGGACATTACTAGCATGGCTTAGTGTAATTTCCTTCTTGTCTAGTGCATCTATCATTTTCTCTACTAGCTAGCTTGTGAAATATAATTATAAGGTTTAGCTAAGATCTCAATCTTATTTTATTCTCTAAAATGATATGTAGTTTGATCGACATAACCCCAAATTAAACTCTTGAAACCCTAACCTCTACACTAGGAATCTAAAGAAATGCCCTATAATTAGCACATTCTCTACACCCTTAGGATTGACCCATGATCTACCTACTCTACTACATCCCAAGAATTTGCACTTGTGGATTTGAAGAAATGAGTGTTCTAGTTAGGGTTTCAATTTGTAATCTTGGTGTACGTGAATTAGCAGGTCTCACAATCAGCCTAGTGTGACTATTGTCATGTTTTCTTATAGAAATAAAATAGAATTGAAGTATATCATGTGGCATCTAAGAACTTGTCTATTGTTGTCCATCGAGCTCTCACAAAAGTAGCCCCAAGCATCCTTTCATGTTCTAAAAGTTACCCTCCATATGAAGATAAAATTGTGGTGATTAGAGGAAGAGATTCCTCCCTCTTATCTATCGTGAGGCATCTTTGAGGGTACAAGGGCATGCAATGATGATGAAAAGATGAGGAGGTGGTGATGTGGACATATTTGACTACAAAACTCCACACGTTAATAGTAAAATATGGTGGAGACTTTGAGTTCATGTAATGGATACAGTTGCACATTTATTGTTGGGTGATGGGGTGAGGTTTGGTTACATATGATTAGATTGATCACAAGAATGGTTCTTGATGTTGTAGGATGGAAGATGTCGAGTCATTTGGCTGAAACTCTATTGCTAAAGGAATGCTCTATGTTGGATTCTATGTTGGATTGTGTTGGCTAAATTGTACATTATGATAAATACCTTTGTTTTGATTATGTCAAACATTTCATTCTTGTCGATCTAACGTGCTACTTGAGTGTTGCAGGAATAAGGTGGATGACAAAGAATTGGGAAATCTATATGCTTGAATTATTGTTATTTCACGAATGTAATCAATTGTAAAACTTGTACAAACATATAATGTACAAGTACTTAGACATCATGTAAATCAAGCGTTAGATCTTTTCTAGCTAATCACCACACTTAGATAAGTCATCCCCTTCAATAGTGTCACATATGCACACTCATACATACACTTAGTACTATAATTGAAACATTGAAATAGGGTCAATCTCGGTCGACAAAATCCTCGACCAAGACACTCTCGGTCGACAAACTCCTCGACCGAGAAAAGACCCAAGTAGCCGTTAGACACAGCAGACAAGGTAGTTGGCAGTTGGAGATGAACGTTGCAAACACTTGCTCCAGAGAGCCTATCGGTCGACAAACCCTCGATTTAGTAGGTGTCTCGGTCGACAATTTCTCGACCGAGATGGGTTCTGACAACACTTGCAGAATTAATTAACTAGTCGTTGCTAAAGCAACTAAAAGTGTACCTAATGGCTAGTTAAGCACTTAGAACCCCCTAGAAAGTGTCTAGAACGTCCTTAAGCACTTATAGATCATTTCTATAAATAGGACATGCCTTAGGACACCTAAACTCACTTATTCTACACTTGAGCAATCTTTGAGCATACACTTGCATTAGCAACCTATTTTGAGCAATTGAGCAATACTTGCAATTGGCTACTCTTCTTCTTGCTCTAATTTCGTGTCTTATAGGCTAGTATCTCCTATCCACAGTAATCACACTTCCATATACATTGGTTAGGAGATCTACATGCTTGATATAGGCAAATAAAGTCTTGTGCTTCAAAGGTTAAGTGTAATTTCCTTTTCCTTTATTGTTCACTCTTATTGCTTGTACTCTCCTTGCTACTCCTAGGGTTGGAGGTCGCGGATTGGAGAGGGTTGTGATCTTCTTTGTGAAGAAGGAGGCTTTGGACTACTTCAAGAAGGCTGGTGCAACGGGAGCCTACTTCTAAGAGGAAGGCTACTTCAAGGGTGAGCTTGGAGTTACTTCAAGAAGGTTGCCTCAAGTTGGTGCATCTACTTCAAAGTGAAGGCTGTCCAAAGGAGTGTAAGAAAGTATTGTATTTTATGTAAAATCCTTGAAGAGGTAATAAAATAAATACTTTCAAAATCCCAGTTGGGTAAGCCAATGGGTAGTGAACTGACTACCTTAGTATTTGCTAAGGTAGGAACCACTCTAAATCCCTTGTCTCCTTCTTGCTTTTTCAGTTGTGGTTGTTTGAGAGAAATAATTATTGAATTATCTTTAAAACCCTATTCACCCCCCCTCTAGTGGTTTTTCAAATTTTTGGTCAAAGTCTAAGTGGATATGGAGGAAGGAAAGAATAGGAGGAGAGGTAGAGGAGGAGGCAAGGTTTAGGGGGTTAAGGGGAAGCAGAAGAATGGAATGGGCGAGCTTCAACACTGGTGCTACTCTCATAGGTTGTAGAGTCTTCTTCATGCTCGATGATGTTGGGAGGTGAAGAAGGTGAGGAGATCTTGGAGTTCAAGGTAAGCAAGTGAAAGAAAATAAATGGAAGCAATAGGAAGTGAGGAAGACTAGATAATAAGAGGAGGAGGAAATGATAGGTTGTCTTTGATTGATACATCTATGGAAATTACACAATTTTATGGCTAAAGGGTTTGGGTTGGGGGAGACGTTATAGGGGGAAATAAAGGAAACATATTTCCTTATTTGTACTTATTAGGTAAATGGAAGTTAAGAGTTGAAAAACTTAAATCAATGGATGATTGAAGTCAGATGGAGGTTGATATTGGGAGGATAGTAGATCATGGGCTGTACAATGTACACAAATATCCAATCTTATATATGGTATAAATTAAGATTGAAAATTAGATTAGGGACATTTTTTTATTTTTAAGCCTTTAAATGGGTAGATTAGTTGATGATTTTATTGTTTCTACTAAAGACCAAATATATAAAGTATTATTCATAATAAATATTTTAAAGGATATTTATAGACCAATAGATTCAAATGTCAATATTAATAAAGAATATGTAAATAAACTATTTCTTAAAATTCTAGTTACTGTAAAGGTTTTGGTAACCAATTTCTTAAGTTTGTAGTCACTACATAGGTTTTGGCCACTAAAACTGATGAGAGGGTAAATTCAATGTTATATGACACAATTAAATGATATGTTTGGGTTAGGATAATTACTTACTTAATTATGCTAGAGGGGAATAGGTCATTCCTAAAGCTAAATATAAGATGGTAAATGTGTTATTTGTCTAAATTTAAGTTCATCATCAATATATTTATTACAATATAGTGATTAATTAGTTTTAAGTTAATATGATGATTTTTATAAGAAAAGAAAATTACTTATTATAATTATACCATAGACTAAGCATTACCTAGCGCCATTTTCTATGGAGGAAACTAGATTTATTTATAACATGTGATTATTTAATTATTATTTATCTAGATTTTTTAGGATTGTTTTGAAAATTATTATGAATTTAAATCCATCCACGTATCATAATATAATCTTTACTAAATGAATGTAGTTGCATATATTATAAATTATGGGATCTTGATTAATAATATGACAAGTATCACGATATGTTTTATATTATAGGAATATTAAGATAAATCCTAGAGAAAAAGGATAAGATAAAGGTGTTAGGAAATATGCATACATTTTAGTGCATTAAATTTTTTTCCAACAACCATCCTAAGAGATTGGACTATTGGTAAACACGGTGTGTGTCCAACATTTTGTCAATGAAAAATGATCGATTGTAGACTAGTTGCATCTGAAAAAAATGTCTATGGTTTCATGAGACTCATCATGAAAAAAATTTGTGAATGCCAACATCTCACACATCTTGTCTACCCCATCATTTTACGCAATACTTGTGTAATTTTGTGCATTTTCTTCATTAATTTGATGCCATTTTTGCATGGAAATGATATTAGATATATGGATATTACAATTAACTAAAAACTACATAAAATAATTATAATTTAGCTGAAATGATATAATATGAAATTCAAAATGATGTAAATGCATAGATGATAAACAAGAGAAACAAAATAACTACATCAAAACTAGTGTGAAAACATGTTACAAATTGCACTTGTAAAAAGCATGTTGGGACTTTCATACTCATAATTGGAAGTGGTAAAACAACATAAAAGTATTGCATGAAGCTTTTTCTAAAGTTAATACAAATATATTGAACAGAGAAGAACCTCCCCCTCAGTACCTTTATTTGTCATTTTACCATTATTAGGTCTATATTTCATATGGACACAATCCTCTTTTCTTTTGATCAAACTCTTGTATGTAGTAATTTATTGAGGGGTATGCACATAAGAAATTTTGATCTTACTGTTGCTTGGTATATCATGATTGAATATAGTTCACCATTTCATTCTTTCCTAGTCTAAAAATATGAAAATGAAGACATTTACACTTGGTAAGTACCATGTATGCTTTAAGGGATCAGGATTTTAATTAATTCATGTACAATCAAGATCTAAATGTATCACCCATATCCCCTTAATTTTTTTTAGATAACTCTATAACAAACCCTATTTTTTTATCAAAAAAATCATATGGATTCATTTTTCTAGTTAGGATCCATATGTTTAGTTTTGCAATTAGTTTTATTTAAGATAATATTCAATTTAAAAGTCATTTACAGAAAAACTCTTCATTAAAAATGATAATAGTAAAATTAATATAAAGTTCAGACATATATTTAAGGTTTGAAAGATCATGTGAGTGAATACATATTATGATTAACATTTTCACGAATACAAAATCTATCACTCATATAGATGAGCTTTACCAATGATTTGCATTTTCATTATAGGCACTCCTAGTTGAGGTGGTTCCGCTCGATGCTAGTAAGATGATGGTGTTTAATCTTCTATTGTCCCTGGAATATCATTTGATGGGAAAAATCACATAAATTTAGAAGAGCAACAAGTGAAAGATAAGGAATGACTAGATTATGTATGTGGTAATGTTGCAGTTTATGACAACATGGACGAGGTCGAACAAAACCAAATTGGGTGAGACAAAGAATGCCTTTTTCTGTATATTTAATTCATCAAACCCTTAAAATCCATAAATTCTCGTACCATGTATATGTTGACATGAATTTTGGTCTTCACTCCAAGTTGACTAGATTTTTCACATTTTAGAAATAAACACTATAAAATAAGAATTGGTTGATAGTTGAATATGGAAGTTTAGGGCTCTGCATCCTACTTGAAACATATTAGCATTTTTTGGGGTGGAGGTCATTCCCCCCCTCCTTGCTGAGGTGGGTTGCTACTTTTCATATCTTGACTTCCCTTATTGGTGACCTCCTTACCAACGAGCGGTTTATCACTTCATCTCGGGACTAGATAGGTGGGAATCAGGTATCGAACACTCTCCCCCCTCTATTGCGATGACTGTACAATCATCCACACTCACAATCCCAAGTGGACCATCATGATGAGGGGACATATTGTGGTGGTGCCTTGTAAGATGGTGGCTTGGGGGGACATATTAGTCTGAAGGCACTGTCTACGATGATATCAAAATAGAAAAACAATGTCTTTGAAGAGGAAGATTTCATGTAGCTGACATAGAGACAAATAAGACCACCAACATGAAACTAAGAAAAGTGATCAAACTGAGGTAGCTCAGATTGCCACCGCCAAGCTAGATACATATCTAAATGAAGGATTTGAAGCTCGTGGTGATTTCAACACCTCATCTTCATACAACCTATAGTGGATAATAACCCTAGAAATGGAAAATAGTAGAAGGCAAGAAAGAGTTGGTGAATACTTCACCTCTAGGTGATAAATCTCTCTCTCCCACATCAAGACAAGACTTGGTCCATCAACAGAATATTGCCATGCTTTACTAGAGTGGGATCACTGGAAGAATGAGTATCCTTGTAGTTGTGTATGCTTCCATTATGGTGAAAGGGAGCATAGAGATGGGATGTCCATCAGTGCTGAGAACCAGGATCACATACCCCCAACAACACCCATCAACTTGGCATACCTGTAACCAGGAGACATTCGCTGCCAACAATCATGGATCTTAGATCTTTCAACCACCAAAAAAAGGGAGGGGGGATTTTCCACTGGTCAGTGGCATGGATCAATAAACCTCCACCTCTCCACAAACTGGTCACTCAATAGGGTCTTCACCCAATCCATCCTGTTAGACGATCTGACTAAGTTTAGGTTTGAGACTACCCCTCTTTTCAATTCTACATCTATTCTATCATGGGAACTTGATCTCGAATGGGGAGAGGTGGTTGGTGCCCTATGGGAAGCTTATACAATAATTTATTTTATCCTTATAGCCAAGCCTAGGGAATATATCATGATACAAACACCATGCACCACCCCCATTCTATCTTCCTTTAGATCCAGAGGCATAGAGCTTGTTAGTAAGACTCAGTCCTTAGTTAAAAACTATGAACTAAAAAGATAGTGTTGGTTTCTAATAGAACGCTAGTGTTGGTTTCTAATAGAACGCCTCCCCATCCATATTTAATCTAATTTTTGTATAGAAGATGTGGTTGATATATGGGGAGAGTTAGTGGGCTTCTCATCCTAGAGACTAGGGCAACCTAAAAAATGTAGAATATTGATTTTGGTCAATATTAGAGTACCAAAACCACTGAATGAGATTATTGTGGTTGTTGATATGGAAGAGATCAAAATCACCATATAATAGGTTGTAAGGTTCTTATCTACAGATCATATTGAGCTCTCCAATGTTACTAAGGCATGTGACATCACATTAGAGGTGTTATGATTCATCAACAGAGACACGAGGATGGCCATGGAAGCACATAAGCTAGGTTCTAATTTGAAAAACTTGCCACCTTCAAATACCGCGTTGTAGGTTTTTTGAGGAAATGAGGTGTCCTTATCACCCCCATTCCCATAATTTCTCAAACCTACCCATAACATTTAGTCTTCATGGTTCATCTGGTTGATCTTATTGCAAAAACACCCCTCCCCACCTCATGTCAGTTTCTAATGTCAACACAATGTCGATCGACATTAGCACCCCAGAGCATGAGGTACGACGACCTGCTACAGCAAAGTGACCTTTGATTGAAGAAAGGTGGATGACAAAGATTTCCAAGAGGATTGGGCATTATCTGTTCCTGGTCATTTTCACCATTGATGAGGCTGCTCCACCTAGAAGGGGATGAGCTTTAGTAGAAGTAGGGATTAAGTAGACATCATGAGTGGGAAATGTGTAGCTACACTACTGATGGAGGAAAGCATCCCAACGAGGCTTCAGGCATCCAGTGCATCTACAAATCTAAGAAAAGGAAAGAATCAGAGGTTTCACAAGATTCTTGTGTCCATTCAAGTAAGAGAAGATGATGAATCAAGGAAGAAAAAGGAGTTCTATTACAAAAAAAATAATGGACTGTGTGCCATCACATCTATTTTTTTGCTCTCTCAAAGTTTTTTACCGCTCAGGTTCCACTTGAACCTTTGGGATTAGCCATATCCACTCCTAGAACTGGGGGTGGTTGTCGAAGGAGAGAGCAAAAGTGATTTTGGTGAGGTTTTACTGGAGAGGGTGAGAGATACCTTCAAAGGGTGGGGTGATGGAAAAGTCAGGGTTGGACCAGTATGGGTTTGTCTAAGGATGACATATCCCTCAGTTCATCATGGTATACACATAGGGTAGATGACATGTTCTTGAACAACACAGGAGGCTTTCTTTTCATGGAGGGTTAAGAGGAAGAGTTGAGTGTAGAAAATCTAGGTGCCCCTTGAGAGGATTGGTGGTTTTTATAGTGTTCCAATTTGGTTGTCTGGAATTCTAGAGGATTATCTAATGACATGAAGACTGAGGGCTTAAAAACCTATTGAAAGAGAGGGGTCCTTTCTTCTTTGCACTTCTAGAACATTTTCTTCTACATGTTGTCAACATGTATTCGGTGGTCACAAATGATGAGTTAGGAGGTAAAGTTTGGGTATTTGTAGACTCCATAGTATTCCCTTATTTACTCTCCAAGTCTAATGAACCCATCATGGTCAATTGTGAGATTCTAGGTGTTCTCATTAATATTACATTTATTTATTCATCATGTGATTGGAGCATTGGAGGAAACTTAATGACCTATATGAGGTACACGATGCTCAGCCATGGATCATAGATAGATACTTCAATGCATATAGGTCTCTTGAGGAAACAATAGGTGGGGAGGACCCATGTCCTAGAGAATCTCAAGGTTTTAATACATGGATTTACGGTATGGATATTAGGCAGATCCCTTTCATGGGATACTAGTTTACTTGGGTAGATAAACAAGGGGGCCCAAGCATATGGGGAAGGTTAGATAGGGGGAAAAAAATTTGGCATGATACCTTAAAAATCATCAAGGGCCACCTCGAGAGGACTTGGGCATCAGACCGCTGCCCTTCTCTTTTTTATTTATCTTGGAAGGAAGCCCTGGGCTATTCGTCTAGTTTTAGGTTTCAAAATATGTGTCTCCATCACAAAAAAGTGATGAACATTATAGGATATCACTATAAACTAGAGACATGGGGTGACCCATCTTATAGACTTTTTGAAAAACAAAAATCCTTTAAACTATCACTCAAAAAGTCATACAAGGAAGCCATTAGAAACGTTTTTCAATAAGACACCATGACTCCAAAGAAATGTTAACACTCTACAAATCTTAGGGGATGCATCAAATAACCCAAAGACTACAACATAACTTTATGAAGTACAATTTGAGTTAGGAGAAATGATTAGATGGGTGGAATTTTTTTGGAAAGCAAAGACCTGAATTAGATGGTTGAAGGCAAGCAACAAGAACACAAAATTCTTCCACATGCATGTTAAAGCATGTAGAAAACATTATAGAGTCGATAAACTCAGGAGAGATGATGAAACATGGGTGGAGGGGGAGAAATAGGTAGGGAACAAGTTAGTCCAATTTTACATCAACCTCTTTAGATCCAAAAAGAACACATGAATAAAGCATTTTGTTGATATTATGCCTAGGAAGATTTGTGAGCAAGACAATCGAAATTTCCCTAAAGTAGTCACTAAGGAAGAGATATATAAAACACTATTGGATATGGGTGAGGACAATGCACACAATCTTAATGGATTTGATGTATCTTTCTACAAAGAAGCATGGGGGTTAATCAAATATGATGTGACAAAATTCATTTGACATTATGTAACACTCCACCCTTTCAATATACAACATAACTCAACGAAAGCTTTTATTTTGAAGGGGTGTCACATTAATATGATCATTGAAAATAAATGCATAAATAACCATTGAGATTCATACATTTCTCATTTAATATAGATGACTTCTTGTACATGTCTAAAATTCTAATCATCTCTAATCACAAAAAAATAAACATGATCATAAACATCTCTATGTGATTAGATCACCTAGTATGGATAATATCACACCAATAAGATGTAGAAGGTCTTCTAGTCCTTGTTTATTCCTCTGGAGTCCTTACTTGCTCCAATTCCTAGGGACATCACATCCCAAACCATGCAAAAGGTAAAATCAACACATCAATAAATAGTTCTTGCCCTTTACAATATAAACAAACAAATTATACTTGATATGTAAGAAAAATTGTGATGAATTAACTATAAGTATTTTGAATCATTATTAACATGAGGAATTGAATAGTAAATGAATGCATCCCTCTATGATGGCCCCTTAGGAGCACATGATTTCTAGGAAATCCCTTGATGACCTCTTGAGGTCCATGATTTGGGAGCATAAAAAGACTAGT
Source organism: Alisma plantago-aquatica (assembly GCA_963693085.1). Lineage (NCBI taxonomy): Eukaryota > Viridiplantae > Streptophyta > Magnoliopsida > Alismatales > Alismataceae > Alisma > Alisma plantago-aquatica. The sequence goes on from OY856411.1 coordinate 92,190,752, forward strand.
TCAATTCCAATTAACTTGATCATTAATTTGATATTAACATCAACATGATATTAACATTAACATGATCCTTGAACTTAACAGGATGGGATGTCCCACTCTTGAATTTTAAAATCAATTTTCATGAGTCATTAACCATAATATATAATATAAGTGAACAGTATAACCCTAGGACATAACACATAGAAATAATCAAGAAATTTGCTATAAATGCATGATTGAAACATTGGATTTGGAATCATAATGTGTACTTATACCTAGCATGTAATAAAACATAAAAACTTGTGCTCAGTAGCATGACCTATTTACCTTGGAGCAAGAGTTGATCCTAAGATGGTCCCTCTGATCTTGATCAAATCCTGGGTCAAACTTTACCTTGTCTTGATTAGTCTATAAGTATGTATACATGATTATTGAACATCATAAATCAATACCTTGTATTGATCCTAGGTTGGATTAGTGTGAATTAGGGTTTGAATGCATTAGGGTTAGGTTTATTGATCAATATCATTAATTAGTAAAACTAGGTTGGGTTAGATCACATTAATCATCTGTAGCACAAGTTTCATGAGTCAAATTTGAGTTTCAAAGAAAACATCAGTACAGGGAGGTAAATCATGTCTTGTAAACCTTAAAAATGAATTCTACTCAAAAAAATAGTTCCAATGACTATTTATTTGTAATTTTGTGAGCATCCTATTATTTATGGTGAATATTTGAAAATTGATTAATTAGGTAGTTGAGAACTATAACATGGATGTATATTATGGTGAATATTTCAAAACTGATCAATCAGGGAGCAGAAAACTATAACATCAATGTAAATCAACATTATCTGATGTAAATAAAAATGTGAAAGTACTGAAGTACCTTAGACACGTGTTACATATAATCAAATAGGTGGGGTCAAAATTTTCATTTAACGATCAAACATGCCTCACAATTGATAAAAAAAGGTTGGCATAAAATTCCTAAAATACCCTTGTCGAAATAATTGTCCAATTAAATTGACAGGGACACCACAGTCATTGCATGACTGTGCGTCTTCTCCCTCGTGACCTATGAACAATGGCGAGAACACAGTGAGAGATTCAGGCACAAACATGCAATCATCGATGTCTTCCTTAAGGATGGTCACTGAGAACGAGTTCTCCATCTTGCCATGAAGGAAGAGAGCCCTGAATCAGACTGTCTTATGGTCTGGAGCATCATGAGATCCTCTCTCCATGGTTAAGGGAAGGTCCACAACCAAATATGAAAACCACTGTGAACAGGATAAAGAAACGAGGCAAACTAATTCATAAACCCAAGTCGAGATCAAAGTGACCATTACACGGGAAAAGTAGGGTTAGTTGACCACCATATTGCCGAAGAAATATGAAATAGAGATGAAGGTTGAAGGTTGTTATAGGACCCTTTGTCTAGGGAACACACAGGGCAAGCATGCAATGGGAAAGTGAAGGAAAGATGTTAAGGATGCTCACCGTAATTGTTATTGGGTTGGGGTGACCGAAGACGTGAGGTATGCATCGTCATTTCCAGAGATATACTTTGAGTAGGTCAGGGACCCTGACAGTGTTGGAGGGACAATTAAGTGAGGAGGAGGAGTGTCTGAGGTCCAGTGATGCTATACAACTCCTTAAATAGGCAAGAAATTAGTCAAAACACCCTCTACTATCTTGGGGTGGAGAGCCATAGTTCTGTAGTTTGGGCTGGCAAGATAGAAGGTGAGTCATGGATCATTTGGATCAGGAGGGGAATGGAAAATGAAAGGTGAATAAATAGTGTTGATTCATCAAGAGACGAGGGAGAACGGTCCATTCAAAGAAACTTGTTACAACTAGGTTATGTTTTTCATAATCAACAGAGGTAGAAGATGATGAGATGGTTGTTGGATCGAGAGTGATTAAGTAACAACCATTGGATGAGTGCATCAGATGAAAATCAAAATGTAGAAATATGTATCAAGCAAATAAATTACAGACTATATGTTTAATACATTGCATTAATGAAATCGAAATCAAACCTTGGTCAAACTATATTCAATTGGGTTTTAATCCATTTGAGGGTTCAAACATGGTCCAAATGACCTCAAATTTGAACCATAGATTAATTTCAGGGTATAGAACATTCCCAAACAATTAGATTTCAATTTTTAGACGTTTTGATCCATAACTTCTATATTGAAAATTATTCTTAATATTAATGTATTTAAAGGTAAAATAATTTGCAAAGTCTTTTCTTATTGAATCCTTGAGTCAAAATTTTAGATGTACTTTACTCACTCATTCAAAAGTCCTCTTTATATGTTTGATTGTTAACTTGGAGGAGAGAGAAAAGAAAAATGATCATCTATGAATTGAGTTTACATTTAAATAAGGAAAAAATATTTGAGTCTCTTTTCAAGTTTTATTATTCCATTTTCATATAAGAATTTCCATTATTGGACTTTTCACATATAAACCATCAACTTTTAGTATCTAGGAAAAACTACATTTAAAACTTTAAATTTTCTTTAAAAATTTGGGAAATCACAAATTTTATGTATGGAAAGGATATTCACAATGGCATGAGATGCATCCTCCTGATTCTCATTCCCAAATTCGATAACCTGGAGGGAGTTTCTAACTTTAGACCCACACAAGTGGGAAATGTGATTCTTAGGTTAGCTTCTAAGGTCACTGCATCCAGAATCTCACATCTACTGCCTGCTCACATATCCTTAAAACAAGTGGCCTTCATTAAGGATAGGGATATAGAGGACAACATTAGACTTGCCAATAAACTCATGAGAGATCTGTTTTAAGGGGAGGCAAATGAAGATAATGTGGCATTTAAAGTTGAAATGTCAAAATCATTTGATAGATTGGGATGATAATTTCTTAAGGTTGTTCTCAACAAAGTAGATTTTGATAGTAGTCTTGTCCTTAAAATCATGAACATTGTAAAGGAGGCTTGGTTCTCTATAGGTCTTAATGGTAGGATGCATGTCTTCTTCATTGCACCTCAAGATCTTAGGCAAGGTGGCCCTCTCTCACCTTTCCTATTCATAGTAGCACATGAAATCTTAGGAAGACACATCATCAAGGGGATTGATGTGGATCATATCACATGTTTCATTACAAGAGGGGGTATTTCACCCTCAGGCCTCATGTTTGCGGGTGATGTTATCTTTTTTGTCGACTTGAATGGTACCATGACTCTTACGATATGGATGATTTTGGGGTCTTACTTTGAGACATTTAGACAAATAATTAATTAAAAAAATATGCCATCATGTTAGGATCTAGATCTATGGCAAGGTATATAGAAATAGCAACCAAATGGGGTTGTGAATGCACCCTTAAGCTCATAAAATATCTTGGGGTTCCTATGATGGGTCATGGTTAACTATTAAAAAGCTTGGTGGAGAAAATAATGCAACGATTTTTATCATGGGAAAGAAAACATCTCTCCTTTCTTAGGAGACTCACATTGATTAGACCTATATGTACTTCCATACCACTCCATATCTTAGGGGAATGTGTTGTACCAATTTCGACCATCAGGTCTATTGAAAGAAAAATGGCAAATTCCCTACTAGAATCTAGAGAAGGAGAAAAGAGAAGACACTAGGTTAGTTGGGACAGGGTTACTAGACCTATAGAAGTAGGTGGGTTATGTAAGCCAAAGGTGAGATCTAGATTCAAATGCCTCTTTACAAAGGAGGCATGGGGTATCCTAAAAGGAGACTCTTTGTTGGTAATCTTTTTACAAAATAATACAAGAGAGATACTTATGATCTTGCAAAAGAAGTTCCTCAAAAAGGGGCACCACACATCCATATAATGGAAGAGAGTGTGGAAATCCTTTACAATGGTTATGAGAAACAAAAAATGGGGCATTAGTAGAGGAGATATACCCTTTTGGATGGTGGAGTGGGGAGATACAAATATAATCACATGGAAACTAGTTTGAGTAGTGATAGATACTAATCTTAGTCTCTGAGAAACATCAGCGAGAGATGGTCTTGGAACATCAATACCCTCATAAACCTCATTTTATAAGAATGTATAAGAAGTATGACGAATGGTATTAGAGTTGAACAATAGTCTAAGGGTTTCATGATATGGACCCCTAAGGAGATGGATTTTTTACAATTTTTTCGATGCAAAAATCTATGACTGAAAAAGTTTGCAATAACATAGATATAGAAGGGTTCACGTGGATTGGGAACCCTCTTTTACCCCTAAAGGTTTGCTTATTTTCTTAGATTTTTTTAGCAGTGCAATAGCCATAGATTATCATATTAGGGCTTGCAACATCCATTTGGTGTGTAGATGTGAATGTTATTTAGAGGGGCACATTGAAACAATTGATCACCTTTTCAAAGAGAGAAAGATGCCTGGGATGATTTGGTCTAGATTTGAATGTTTACTGAACGGGTCTTCTATAGAGGTTCTCTCATATCTACAGGACAAGGATGAGATGGAGTGTCACATTACAACATACTTGGTTAGGAATGTTGAGAACTTCTATACCTCTTATAGTGTATGATGTGTATACATAGCTAGATATTCGAGTATGTATCAAAAAACCAAGATGTCTGTTGACGGGATATGGAAGATGATAGGTTTCTACTGTAGGTTGAGTTTCAAAGGCTTTTGAATAAGGTCAGTGTTCCTTAGTGTACTACAACGTGTTGGGTTGAGGTACAACTTCTTCAAGATATGCATATTAAGAGTTATGTTTTTGGAAAGAGGTCCAATGCGCTAAATCCCCACAAACTAGTTTTAATATTAGGGGAGTTCTTGGGAGGAGCAACTAGGGTAACCATGTGCGTACAGGTCGTGCATATAGGGGAGCAATCAGGGACCACCAAAGGAAATTTGTGGTGGGTTTCATGGGACCTTCCTCAGATTCAGATAACATGGGTTGTTACATTAGGGCCTTGGAGTTGGTCTTATAATTCTACATCACTGTGAGGCTTACAAGGTGGGATAACCAGGCATTAGCAAGGGTTCTAAGAGGGTCTTCTAGGATTCCCTGTAGATACAAATTTCAGCTAGATTCTTCAAAACCGGTGATCGCTAATTTTGGGTGGAGGAGTTTTTTGATTCACTAGGAAGTGAATAGACTAGCTCTCAGATTTGCTGAATATGGAGTGGTGCTAGATGAATCATAAAGTTCTTCTTCTTTATCCAGGATGAAGCCATCAGTTAGAGGAGTCTATAGGATGGAGGGCTTGGATATCTCTTATCTAATTTGGGTGTTAAGTCGCTCCCATAATCCTTTTTTGTAGTTAATATACTTAGTTCCTTTTTGCGCAGAGTTACACACCTTTACTATGAAGATCTACAACAGGTTTTTTCTTCTAAATTTCATTTTCCAATCATAGGGATTAGGTCGGCCTAGAGTTACAACTAGTTGATCTGTTTTTTAAAGATTGAAGGCTGGTGTTTGTATTTCCCTTTGATTTTAGTTCACGGGGGAATGGGATGAATAGAGATCCCCCCTTCAATAAAGAAACAATGAAAAGTGGTTGAGAGAATGAAATACATAAAAAATGTTTTATTAACAATTCAAGATCCTTTTGTCCATCCATACGGAAACAACTTTCCTCACACTGTTGACAATCTTCTAATTTTTTTCCATGAATTGGTGTGTTCTCATCATGATTTTCATTTAAATGCTGAAAGCTGTGTCCAATGGAATAGAGTTCATCATTTCATTCACTCATGGTCTGAAAATTGAAGAGGGTTCCGATTTAGAATCCAATCAACTCTTTGAGTGCCCATCCCATTCTCATTCATGTCATATGCCAAAATCGTCAAACTCTTTCCTCTCCTTGCCCATCTGTCCCTCCCTTCAGCAACCACACTTCCATTTATTGCATTTGCTCACCGTAAATGCATTAGAACGCCTCCATACAAGTTCCCAAAGACAAAAAGCAGAGTGGGAAGGTTGGCTGTAAGCTTTTTCCTGCCTCCTGCGTCCACTGAACCAGCAGTTGGCTCGCTCAGGGTAGCTGCTGGTACAGCTGCTGCTCCACCCCACCAGCAGAAGCCGTATTGCGCTTGCGTTTGCTCCCTGTCTGCTGAGTCGTTGCACGCATATGCGATACGCCGCACCTTGGAAGAGGACACCTACTGTTTCCCAACAAACCTCGCTCGGACGCTCCCTTCCAAGTCGCGAGCAGTCCTTCGGTTGGTACCAGAGGCAAGGCAGGCCAGGCTGATAGTACCGCTGTGAACGTAGGCATTGGCAGAGACGCAGATGCAAGAGAGCAGCTGCTTGCAGGCCCTCGCAGCGGTTGGCTTTGCTAGCTGCTAAGGAAAAGGATGCATCACTACCACAAGCAGCCGGGTTGTCTGGTTGGTGCGGCCCAGCCGGTGGTTTTCACTCCTGATTGCTTTCCTTTTCCACGACATCCAATCAGGCTTCTCTGAGACGTGCATCTGTAATATAAACTAAAATGTGTATTCAGGAGGTCGTTAACAACTTTAATATCGCAGCAGTTATGAACTTGATGTATATGAAGAACACTCTCCAAGGCGAGATCGAGTGGGCGCATAAATGCGTGCGAATTGTACCAAGCTTGCTTTGTTACCAGAGGACTACTGCTGAAATGAATCCTTACAACTGATAAAAGTTGTCTCATAAATATGATAGAAGAGATTGCCTGCTCTGCTCGCCCGCCCCCAGCGGCCATGTCTTCTCTTATATTTCTGTCATCCAACAACAAAGCTGTTGCTCTGAAAGGCGGGCTTTTGCTGTACGTGTGAGAAAAAGGATGATTTTGACTACTCGGTGAAATTGAATGGAGCCAGCGGCAAAGATTCATAGTAGCTATTTCGTTCTTGTCAAATATGTTGATAGCGATCTAGCGATGCAGAGAAAGACTTTCTGTGGCGGGAGTTGGTCCGTGCTAGCACCATGCGGAGTACTAGTTCTACAGGCCATAGAGTCAGTTAGAGGAGTGGGGGGAGGGAACACCCATATGGATTCACATGGATTAGTTCCTATGGCAGTTGTCTTTGTGCGTGAGGATGCCTACTTTGCTAGTTTTAAGATCAGTGAAATTTGGAGTAAAGTATATTTCATTGTATCGTTCTCCAATAGTATTGTGCGGGAAATTGTGCACAATCATACTAAATTAGGCACCGCGGGAAATTGTGCAATCATACTCCAATAGTATTTGATCTTTGGAGTGACTGGACCATTTTCCTAAAAAAATCCAAGTAAATCTAATGAAAACGCCAATTGAAGAGAGAAAAATCTAAACTAAGACAATTAATTCCAAAACTAGGCATATAATCAACAAATAAATATGTGTTTATCAACTCCCGTAAACTTGAATATTGCTCGTCCTCGAGCAATATTGAATTAAAAACACTGCCACATAATACTTTCGACCGATCATCCTCACTCGAATAACACCACTTGAGTCCTTCCGTCTTAAATGGCCAAGCAACTTTGACGGATTTACTGAAAATAATTTTCATATTCTCTACTTCAAGATTATTTCATAGCTTGGTTCTATTTCAAGACCCGCAATATAAAAATTGTATATTCCTGTTGCATTGAGCACTCATTCAAATTCTTAGGAAAAATTATACAAAAATAAGATTAGAGGATTTGATGGGGTTATGTAGATCCCCATGGGCATAAAAAGTGGAGTGAAGGGAGGTACAGAAGGAAGCGGTCTCTCCTCTATGTTGAGTCGGTGCAGCGGAAAGAACAACGAGCAACAATATACAGTGAGAAGAAGAATAACAATCCACACAAATAATGAACATGAGATTTATGTGGTTCAGTCTACAGGGCCTAATCCACGGGAGGAGAGAGAATTTCACTATTGTAAGAAGATTACAAAGGAGAGATACTCTCAAAGAGAGAGAACTCAAAAAGGTTACACCCAAAGAAGAGAGAGAACTATCTTCTGTACAACACTATACGTTGGCACTTCTCAGCACAAGAAAATCACATTCTCCTAAGGTCCTATTTATAGGCTCCATACCATAAGGCTTCACCTAGGAATATAATCCTAATATAAGTCTAGTACACAATAGGACTCCAAGTTGCATGAAGATAGAGCCATCTACAACTGCAAAAAGTAATACTAATCTAAATCCAAGTAGGAACATGGGTTGGACTCAAACCAAGGTAAGACCCAAAATAGGACTGCCCCACCGTGTCGGATTAGGATTAGGACTAAAAGTCTTCCAGGCACATAACATTCTATTCGACTTGAGATCTTATTATTTCTTTACTTGCAATTACATTAACTGAATGTTTTGATGTGCTCTTTTGGCATATTTTCTTGATGGTACACCGCTATTATATTTACAAGGGGTATGTAAGAAGTGAAAGAGGGAGAGAAGGGGAAGGGTGCCACCCCAAATTTAGGATTTTGACACTTTGTATTTTATTTTCTTTTGTGGATGGAGAGATAAGAAGGTGAAGGAAGAAGTGCAGATAGAAGATTGTTCTTTGTGCAGCACATTTTTGAATTTAAGCGCATAGGGAGTATCATACATTTGATAAATTATTTATGCACAATTTAGAAAAATTTTAAGTTAATCAATAACTCTAGATAAAGAAGCATTCTTTGAATCATATCATTCCTCTATGGCTTGGTATCTTTTCTAAGAAATGGTGTTAATTAAGATCCTAGGTGATGAGATAATTTCTATCAATGGCGAATTTATAATTTATGTTACAAAAAAAGTTGCATCATTCAGGGGGAGTATATAGATAAATATTTATATCATCATGGCCAACTAGTTAAAGGCCTGGACGACAAAATACTACTAGTAAAAATACTTTTTACAACTGTTCATTTTTCCATTTTACGAGTGTTAACCATTGTATTGGACCGCATGGTCTTATGGGAGGGTGCTTTGTACAACATCTGATGCACATATGTAATACATGTACTTTATATAATAATTGAAACATGTTTTTCAATAAATGACCCATAGTAATATAGGTGTTTAATACAACATATGGTGCACCCTTTATAATATATGTTGTATAACAGTTGAAGCATGTTGACTTTCACTAAATACACTCATTGTAATAGAGGTGTTTTTTATAATATGTGGTGCACCCATTGTAATATATAACACACAATAGCTGAAACATGTTGTTTCTTACTAAAAATACTTGTAATGGGAGTGTTTTTTACAACTTGCAATGCGCATATTATAATATGTATTTATTTATATAATAGTTGAAACATGTTGTGTTCCGATAAACACACTCACTATAATAGGTGTTTAAACTAATGTGGTGTGTTTGTTATAATTTATATATTTTATAAAATAGGTAGTGCATGTCGTAGTTCACAATGCACACATGTTGTAATAAGATCCATTTTTCAGACATACCTATTGTAATAGGTGTTCATTTTCCAGACACACCAATTGTAATAGGTGTGGATAATACAACATGTGTTGTTTGTTGTAATATCACACCTTTTACAACATATCACTAACAGTTACATTTGATTAGAGTTTGATAAGTCATTTCGAAGCAGATTTATTGATCAGATTAACCATATCCTAAAAATTTATAATAAATATAAAATTATATTTTTTTTCATTTCACAAACAAGCACATAATTAAAAAAAGTTTTCATCAAACCATGAAAAAAACTTGCACTGAATTTAATAAATAATCAATCATCCATACAATGATTCAATAATACAAAGTACTGAGTACACATTCTAGAATCGAACTGAAAATTAATTAAATATGTTTCACACATTGGTATTTTCTAAGGAACATATGTCTCCCACTCATGTCAGATAATATGAAGAACACACATCTCCCACTCATTTCGGATCTCGTCGATCTCTTCTTGGTTGAAGCAACAACCAATATATTCAAATAATACTGCAATTATATGTCAAGTATATCAACATATTGCCATTTATTCAATGTATCTAGAAGTTTGAACAAATGAAAAGAATATAAACACAAGTAGCTTGCCCTTTTAGGAATATTTCTAATTCTTGCATCAATGGTGTCTCTCATGTACCTCAACACATAATACCCGCAATCTATGTTGTTCAGATGCTTTGGACACTATATAAAATAATATGAGAAAAAGAAATAACATTTCGATGTACTAACGGTTCAAGAGTATTCTAACATATTTTCTCTTGAACTACTAGGTTTATCCAACTAAGAGAGATAAAATGTGTGATCAACCTTACATATAGAATATTGCATATATCATTAACATTGTATCCATTGGCATTGGTATAAGTGAGAAAGTTGAACAAGAAACTACATGAGAATTTAGTTAAGGGAACTAGAATAACTCAAAGAGTTGAAGAAAAAAGAAAATAAATGTTTGTTAACCTTAATTGAGAAACAACTATTTGTCTATGTCTTTTGCACCCAAACCAAGCGATGAAGGGGCAGCTAGACTTTTTTTTTTTTTGATAGCAAGCAGATTGATTCATTACTCATAAGCCATACGACATCTACAAGAAAAGAGTACAACACCTTCAGAACATACAAAGAGCAAATCCAGCAACATAAGGCCACTACAGCACATATTGGAACGAAAATAAAACGCTTCAGTATTGATTCCTCTTCTGTGATACTGACACAAGCAGTTAAACATGAGAAATTCCTTCAAAATGAGCCTCAAGCAGTGATCAAGGGACTGGACCAGCATGATGTTCTGAAAATGGGTAACCAACTCAAAAGAAAACCAGACAAAAGAGCAATAAGATCAAACCCGTGGCAAAATGGAGATCTAGCACTAACTAGAAAACTCCTCACTCTCCTGAAAGAGAGGATCACAGAAAACATCGGACTAACCAACACTGATAAACGGTGACAAACCAACACCGATAAACGGTGACAAACTAGGCAGCTAAACTGCCACAGATCCAACCGAGCAGAAAGCCCAAAACAGGAAAGGAAAGCAAAACGAAGAAGAAAAGGGGGAAGAACCCGGCCGCTAGAAACCAGCTCGGTGGAGGACAGAGCTCGAACAGCTCGAAGGGATCTCCAAGGAAGACCACCAAAGCTTGCCGCAGTAGAAGCCACAAAGCCGCTACGCTCTACTACCGCCGACGCCACTGGGAGGTCAGACCCGAGGACCGGACGCCACCGTCGAAGGGCAGGAGAAGACGAGCCCGGAGCAGGACTAACACCGCCACCAGGGAACTAGATCCACGCGACCAGGAGGGAAGAGTGGCCCGGGGGGAGTGGGTCGGCGCTCACCGGCAGCCCGGATCCCCTCCCCCAAGCCAGCCGCGCCGTAGGATAACCCTAGTCGCCCCTGTCGCCAGAGCGGAGCGGAGCGCTTAGAACTTGATACTACTCATCAAGGGGAAGCTAGACTTGATGGCCTTCATTTCTAGTGTCATGTGATACAGTGGCATACACACTCAGTAGGAAGTCATCGTATACATAAACCATGTAATGAAATAATCTACCATGTGTTAAATATAACTACTAAGTAGAAAAAGAGAAGGTTGTTGTGGAAGGACCTTGCTCACATAAAGGTTACCTCCTCCCTCACTTTCAAACGAACTCAAAGGGATAAATATGACATCTATTGGATCTTTACAAAAGGTTGAGAAGGTGAAGAATGTTGGACCTCCATTGGGCTGAAGAAGGGTCTTGAAATTTCCTCATGGTTGACTCCCATTTGCACCATAATAAATTCTTAATCATCCTCCTTGGCAATTTGAAAAGCTCCTCTAAATCAACTGGATGTCAAGGTTCCTTCCTTAGATAAGATGTTAATTCTCACTAAGTTGAATGCTAATGGATGTGCCTGGACAAAGTGCTAGGTGTAACCATAGCCTCTATTGGGTGCATCTTTTCACATGCCACCCTTACCAAGCACATCCAAGGAATTGAAAGCATCATTTCTTTCAAAAAATCTACCAACATCTAAAAACCACTAACACCCTCTAATAGAGAAACCATTATGCCATACTAGCTCATCGAATACCACTTATTTACACTACAATGGGAACCTCAACCACCTCATTATGTTATGTAGGTTTACCCTTTTCCACATTCACTAAGAAAGTACCCTGGGAACTCATAAACCTAATCTACAAAAAACATTCACACTAAAAAAAACCAAGACGTTGAGTTCCTTGATATTGATAAACCTACTCCTATCGACTCCCATACATATGACAGCTTTACTTCTACCAATTTTGGGGTAAAAAAAATAGGTCCACTAGATTAAAACTTGTACAAATTTAAAGAGAAACCAAATTACTTAAGTAATGCAATGATTTATAAATAAAATAAAAGAAGCAAACATGATGCAATAACATACTGCAGATAGGGTGTCATCCAGCATGTCAAATATTGTAATAGAGTGGACATTTAGAGTTTTGGATACTCAATTAGATACATGAACTATGGATTTGAGGATTTGAATGTCTTTAAGTATATGCTTTTATCTTTAAGTTGACATCATCATTAATATCGCTAATTATGCCATTTTGATGTATTTAATTGACTGATCTATCAATTGAGTTTTGACACCAAACTTGACTGCAGGGTAGCTTAAGTGATACCATACCTATGGTTCGATGACCATGATGATCAGACAAACCTGCAAAGAGTTATTTGCTTTTGAACCATGTGCATTTTGATATCAATGAAGTAAACTTTAATACATATATACAACTAAGTTTCTAATACATGTTGGTCAAGTGGCCCGAGTCATGGAGAACATTGGTGTAAGGACCCTGACCTGCATTTAGGGTTTACCCTGTTTGCTTTGCTTAATCTTGGTGCTTTGGTGCTTGCTAATCACCTTTAAGTGGTGATTAGGATTTCTTTGTGCTTTGTTGAGAGTTGAGGGGGCTACTTTAAAATAACCCAAGTTTAGGGTTTTGTGTGCAAGTTGGTCATCTTGAGAGATGTTTTCCCCTCTTTGCTTCCTTTAGGGTTAAGAGGAAGGCTTTGGCTTGTTGTTTGAGCCCTTTGGGCCTGAGTTGAGCTTGGTTGGGCCTTGAGATGTGTTGTTTGGGCTTGGTTGAGCCTTGTGTCGGCCATGGCTTGCCTTGTGTCATCCAAGGTGAGTTTGTATCGTCCAAGGGTGTGTGTGTGTCATCAAAGGAAGCTTTGTATCAACCAACACCTTGGTGTGTCGCCCATCAACTTGTTTGTGTCGCCCAGGAGGAGTTGTTGCTTGTGTCGCCCATGTGGCTTGACCTTGGTTGATGACACTTGGTGCCTAGCTTGGACAAGTGTCCCATGCCTTGCTAGTGTGTTGTCTTGAACCCTAGGACAAGTGTCCCTTGGGTGGATGACACATTGCATGGTTGTACCTTGGTTTCTCCTCCCCTTCTTCCTATATATGTAGCTCTTCTCCTTGCCTTAGTCTCCTTTGATCTTTTGGTCTCTCCTCCACCTTGAGTGCACTATATCCCTCTCCATCTAGCTTGTGTTGGCCGATACACTCTCTAGGAGTTGAAGTGGTGGCCGATACACCTTCATGGAGTAGCCTGGTGGACGATAGCTTAGACCTTGGAGTACCTTGGAGCTTGGAGCTTAAGGCGGGTTGCATAATTTCTAACCCTAACTTCTTTACCTTCTGTTCTTGTCCTTGTTCTTAAGTTAGTATCTTAGACTTGTACCTTGCTTGAGTTTCCTTTGGTGGCCGATATACCCTTAGAGTTTAGGGTTTCTAGTGATCTAGGGTTTGGGTTCCCTTGAGTTGGAGGTTGATGGTGACCATGTGTTGGGCGATATCCCTTTGTTGTTGGGTATGTTGGACGATATCCTCTTTGATGGACGACATGGCACCTTAGCCTTTGAGTTGGACGATATGGTATTCCCTTGTTGAACGATATGTTATGTTCTTAGGTTGGTCGATACCCTGCCCATGTGTTGGGCGATAGGGTGAGCAATGGTTGTTGGCCGATACGGTGGTATCTATGATGCACGATAGATGATCTATGATCTTGTCCTTCTCTTGGACGTTAGGCCTTTGTTCTTGTGATGAACGACATGGCTTCCTTTGGTAGATGGTTGAGTTGCACGGCATGCTAGGAAGTATAACGGCCGATAGCCCTGACGGGCATTGCAACTTGGTGTGTCGGCCGATAGGCCTGGAGTGTGACGCGTGATAGAGTGTGGGTGTGTCTGGCATTATGCCCTGTGAGTTGTTGCATGTTATTAGGAGTTTTTCTCTTTCTTTCCTTCTTTCTCTCCTCCTCTCTCTCCTTGCTGTTGCTAGATGGGTGTTATCCCTTGGTTGTCGGGCGATAGGGTCAGCTGGATGGGCGTCGCGGCAGGGCGTTGCCTATTGGGTGTGACGTGCGACACCCATGCCGCCCGGTTGTCTTGTGACGCGCGTTGCGGGCAAAGGTTGGGTGCAACGCAGCGTTGCTGCCCCCATGCCTAGCCGAGCAATCAGCTTTAGTGAGGGATGTGAGGTTACAGTGAGGGTAGGTAGTTCTTTTAGTGACAGTTTCATGTGTAGTGGAAGTAGAAGTTCGTGTACAACGAATAATGACAGTGTTGCATAGTGACGATGTTAATGATAATGAGATGATAATGCCTAACTCATAAGTGAAAGCAATAATGATGTTAAATAATATAATGTGGTTAATGATGTTAATGATTGGAATAATGGTGATAAGTGACAGTTATGTTAACAGTCGGCTTAATGACATAGTAATGAAGATAATAGTAGATGATGATACTGATAATAGTAATAATTTTAGTAACAATAGTAGTTGTTTGTATACTCAACATAATTGTTATATAAAGTGAATACCTTGATTGTTTATATAATCCCGAGATAAGGTTAAGCATGAATATGGTTTGTTAATGATGTGTTTAATACACTTGAGAATGATAAGTAGAGTATCTTGAATGATATTTCATGATAGTGAGCATATTCTAACCATGCAGGTGATGATTAGCCATGAAAAGGCTATGAGACATATGTGATGAGTAACATCACTTTGATAATTATTCTATGGGATTGTATGTATGAGGTGTTTGTCCCATGATGATGATGTGAGCCTTGAGAGGCAGTGACAGTACATGATGAGGGATTGAGATCCCATGGTATGTGATGATCCTTGAGATGGATCGGGTCGATGTGATTACAATAATAATATAAGGTTGAGTTATATCGTTTACTTTCCGTTATATCTTGCATGTTATACAACTTGGTTGAATCTTGTAATCCATCTAAAAGATACTAATTAATTACAGTGAAATTATATCATATAGTTGCCATGGCCATAGATCCATCATCGTAAGGACTTGGTGATGGTGAAACAGGTTCTCCTACGGGTTAACCTGGAAGCGCATATTATTGAATATGTGTAGGTTGCTCGTAGCCTGAAAATGAGGAGGTAAGAGTGTAACTTCGGTTACAGACTTAGATACATATATAGAGCATGGTGAACAGGCCCATGGCTCAGGATATGTGATGTGTGGAGCATGAATGCGTTCATGGCTAAGAGCACAGTTATCAGGCCCGTGGCTCAATTGTACTAGCGCCGAAACCTGTACCAAGGCGGGCTAGAGTGAGGGTAGCCTATGGAGCTGACCCTGTGGCTTAGACCACTTCAGCATGTGACTACGGTCCTGCGTGTGTTGTACTCGTGTACTGACCACGAGGTGGGAGGTCGTGGAGTCCGGCTCTTCCATGTGACCTTGTATGGCACCGGTTTTAGGCTTCACAGCCAAAGGTTGGATTTGAATGGTACGATTCAAATTCTCGGGGCATAATAATACGTAATACAGCCGTTTAGTATTTACTGCTTAAGAATAACATGAAACATTGGTTGAGGCCTTGTTTGTGTAGTTAATTCTGTTATACCTTGCAGGTACTTCTATATATATTCTTCAGGTATGAGGTATTATGACGTATCTTGATAATCAAGATATGTGATCTTATATCGTGTTCTGATAATCATGTTATAAAGTGATATATCTTGTCAATCAGGTTCCATTGAGAAATATGTGGTTATATGCTTTTGTACAGCTGGTAAGCTTGTCAGTAAGAATAGCCTTGCTTTATATAGACTGCTCTTGTTATATCTGTTGATTAGTTATCTGCTATTATAGTATATCTTCTTGAGGTTCTGTAGTTGCGGTGGGAAGTTATGTTTCCCGCTGGGACAATTGTTCAATTGTCTCACTCTGCTGGTTTTCATGTGGTCGAGCTAGACGCGGTTGTGGTCGTGGCGTTGCGGCCGAGCAGCTAGACGAGCAGTAGAAGGCAAGCGATGGATATGCTGCTGTTTTGGATGTTTTGTAGTAGAGTCTAGAGTCATCCCTGTACTCTCAAGTCCTTGGTAGTGTTTTGACATTGTTTTACGATGAACGATCGATGATGTTTTGTATATCCTGCTGTTAGCCGGATATGGGCCTTTATTTATATAATCAGGTGGTGAACTCATGTGATGGATAAACAGCTTTTCCTTGAAGTTGTGGACACGCATCAGATCTCGTGTATGTTTATATATGACATGTTTCTGTGAAGGATGAGGACTGAAAAGTAATAGTTTCACAGTTTATCAGTTTTCCGCAATCGGTTTTAATTAACCCGTATTTTTGATAATCTGTGGTTATGGTGATTTCCGCACGTTTTTGCGTAACACCTCGTTATCTGTGTGATAATGGGATGTGTTGCCATAATTGGGTACCCAGATTGGACGATCATTTAACTCTTGTCAAATGGAGATCGTGGAGAATGAGGTTGTGTTACTCTCTTTATCCCCATGATGTGAATGTGGGGAGACAACTGTATTTGATGAGAAGTTGATCCCTGGGTACTAGCATAGAGAAATCTGAATCAAACTCCCACTTCCTAGCATATCTGCACCACTTCTCACAGAGGACAGGTGAGAGTTCAAAGGAGGACGATCCTTTAACTCTTGTCAAATGGATATCGTGGAGAATGAGGTTGTGTTCCTCTCTTTATCCCCATGATGTGAATGTGGGGAGACAACTGGATTTGATGAGAAGTTGATCCCTAGGTACTAGCATAGAGAAATCTGAATCAAACTCCCACTTCCTAGCATATCTGCACCGCTTCTCACAGAGGACAGGTGAGAGTTCAAAGGAGGTTTCAGTGTAGACGAGAATAGAAATTGAGATAGAAGAAGAGAGAGAAGTGGGAGAGATGGAATAGGAAGCAGGCTACAGGTAACGATTACATGCATCTACGTTGGATGCAATGGAGTTCACGGTGGCTGACGAGGAGGCATGTGGATGCAGATCTAGTTTTTAGGACCATGTCTTGGACACATGCAAGGTGCTTTGCCTCCAGTGGAAGGTCTAGCCTAGTTTCTTTAGTTCCTAGACGAACTTCAGAGGTGATGACGACATCTAAAGAAGTCTGCGAGGAGGAGACTTTGACAGAGCATGCCAAAGACTGGATGCCCTCATGGAGGTATCTTGTTATTAGGACCTGCTCAGCACACGGAGGCATCAGACATTGAGTGGATGAACAATGGAAAAGCACACAACACCTAGCAGAGTCGAGGCATTTGGTTAGAACCTAATGAGCAATGCTACAGAGATGGCAGTTACTCATTGCCCATAGTGGTGGCATTCACACACTTCCTAGACGACATCATATAGGTAGTGGACGACCTAAGTCCCGCTTGGGGACTTCATCTCAATCGCGTGAAAGAACAAAGGACCGGGTCCCATTTCAGTAAAATCGGATTGAACCCGACGTAAACCAAGAGAACCAACGGCTCAAGCAGGCACCGTGATTCCTCATCTGATACATGGCGTTATTTGATTGTCCCATAAAGTTAAATCAGTGTTTAATTACCTAGAAATATATAGATCTTCAAAAAATCATAGAAATTAGCACAATGATCCCAAAAAAAGGTGTCAAAATGTTTTGAAAAATGAGTAGAATAACATGGAACCATTATATCAGTCTTTGTATACTTCAATAACACATATATTAAGTAATATGTATAATACTTATATCATGTGTTATAAATAATAAATAATGGCCTAAAGGTATTAGAATATGTCAATAAGTCTATAATCATGTTTAGAATCCATATGATGTTAATGATTATGATGTTGATGCACAAAATCATGTTATTTGCCCCATATGGCTAATTAGGGCTAATAACCCTAATTAATGTGTGATAATAGCAAAGATGCTCAACAAAACTTGAAAATTGCAAAGTAATCTTATATCAATAATTGGAAGCTAAAATATAATTATGAGATCATAATTATGCATATATAAGGTTACAGTTTATGGATCCTACAATTATGTGAAAACCTTAATTTGATTAATGTAACTAATATAGGGTTAATACATGCAAACAAGGATATGAAAACTAATGTTCAAATGATGCATTATAATCAAGAATATGACATCAGTAAGATAATTACACGATGACAAGACAAGTAATAATGAGATATCATAATGACCAAGCTAAACCCTAGAATGGGCATAATTAGGGTTTAGATGAGGTACAAAGTAATGAAGAATCTAATGATAGTATATGATATTGTCTTAATCAGGGTTTGACCAAGAGTTAGAGTTGACATCAGGAATATGTTATTAGGTTTGTCTCTCTTTGGAAGGTACGCCATTACCTCTTACTTGGCTTATTATACAATATTCTTGCATTATATGTGTAGTAAACACTTGTCATATGATATTGGATGAAATGATTGTTCTTGTATGACATCTTGCTTGATTTTCCATACTTATGGCTATCAACACTTGAAACATAATATATGTGTTACATTATATCCAAGCACTTCAACTCTTTGGTAGTAAAGTGCTGGAAAGTAAAGTACTTCAACTCTTTGGTAGTAAAGTACTTAGAAGTGATCTCAAACTCATTGGTAGTAGATCACATGTATAATGATCTCAAACACTTTAGTAGTAGACCATAAAGGCCTTAATGCATTCAACTCTTAGGTAGTAAATGCATGGATGATATAATGGAAAATGAGCTTAATATATGTGTTCTCACTTTTTTTTTTGGATAAGGTAAAATATTACTAAATCATCAAAGGTTGTATAGGGAAGCAACAAAAACTCCATATAATATACATGGCCAACACTAGGCCCCACATAAGAATCACCTCAGACTTAACCCCTTGAGGGAGTCTTGGTTGGCTTTGCAAAACCAAACTATGTGATAAAAAATTATTAAAAAGGAAAAAATTGTTATTATCATTTTTTCCATGCATTCTATAATTTCTCTCCTTCCATATGTGATACACGAGCCTAGTAAGAAGGAGACCCATGAATATTCTCATGTGTGGGTTGCACATGTATTGCTATAAAATCTACAACATGCAATCCTGAAGAACCAAGGGCGGACTACCTCCCTATCTGCATTTTAGAGAACTTCAAATCCATAGATACCTAGTATAGTCACATTCAAAAAAGAGGTGTGCCATAGCCTCCTGCTCCCACTGATAAAAGGGTATAGTGTGTCAGCCAAAGCACACAATTTATTGATCCTATCCTTGGTAGCAGTCTATTAAGGATTGTTATGTACATGCAAAAACTCCATCTAGGATAATGTTTGTTGAACCAGATCTGCTGGTCCTAGAGAACTTGAGGTTGGTTATGATTTAAACGTTGAGGGGTGCAACCCGCAACCAACCTCTAGTTCCCATTCCTCATAATGATAGCATGTTCAATACCTTTCCAAGCTCTGCACATGTTGCACTAGATCCTAGAGCAATGTGGACTCTCATCTTCAGCCTCCATAAGAAGACCATACCTATCTTTCATCCATCTACTCCATGAAGAATTCAATTTCAAGATGTAATCCTTGGCTCTTCTCGTCGTGGCTTCCCAAACCATATTGCCTGGCTCGTGCATCCTCAGGCCTCCTGCATACCTAGGTTGAGCCACCTCAGACGAGGACTCAATGGGGTTACCTCCTCCCCAAAGGAAGCTCTCCATGGTAGCTCTAAACTTGTCTAACATAAAGCTAGGGATTTCTACCCATCTGCACCAGTATCTAACCTTGCTGGTTAACACCATATTAATAAAGCAAGACCTGCCTGCCATAGAAATTTTGAGACCACTCCACCTGTTGACACTTTGTCTATGGATGTCCAAACAATCTCAGAAGTCTGCCCCTTTACCAGTACAGCCAGAGATGGGCAAACCCAAGTATCTTGTGGGAAAATTGCCCAACTCCCACCAAATAGCCTCTTTCAATCTGCTTCTTCTGGAGTCGTAGGATTTAGACAAGAAGACCTAAGATGTAATATCATTGATGTGGAAGCAAGTCATATCAATAAAGAACTTAAGAGTATTTCAGACTCCCTTAAAATATTTAGCATGCGTAGAAACAAAGAACATGACATCATCTGCGAAGATCATGTATGAAAGGACCTTCGTACCCTGAACCTTGTAATATTTAATGTTGCCCTCCTGATACACACGTCGAAGTGCACACCAATCACTAAGATATTAATCCTAGAGTTTAACTATAACATCCCACTCTTTTTATGCAAATTTTAAAAATATTTTATTCTTTACATAATCTTTTTCTATAGCATAATTGTTGAGGACCTTTATGCAAATTGCCAATGTTAGCTTTACAATTTTAATTCATGTGAAGAAAATTATGTTTATTTACTTTTTTATCCATAGTTTACTTGTAGAAAATGTTTTCTTGTACATTTATGACTTATGAGTTCAATAATAAAAGATCTTTTCAAAATATATTACCTTTAATGTCTTTTAATGGCTACTATAGAAATTATGGACCAATATGTACCCTAAAACGAAATCTAAATTTATAGTAATAATGTAGACCCTCTTTTGTGCCTATGGATAAAATTTGAACTCTTTTGGCCCATGTTTGACCCTCCAATTAATTTGAGAGAGGTTTGAATATAGTTTGACCAAGATTTGAATCCAATTTCATTGATTGCATTAATTTTCCCTAATGTTCCACATTTCAATTGATGTCACGTGTTGCATTTTTGTTTTCTTTTCTAGCGCATGATCTGACGGTCCACAATTAACCAACCAATGATCCAACAAATCTGGGATCTTCACCTCCCTCCAACAGTTTCGTGTTCTGGAATCAATTTGAAAGCAACGCTTTCCTTGACCTCTCTCTCTCCAATTATTGGACTGTTTAATGGGATGTATGCACCACTGAATTTGTCTTCCTCCCCCAAACAGAATGAGCTCTTGCTCACCTCCACCTGTGACCATTTGATGAAATTCCCAAAAAGGATAGGTTTCCACTCGCCGCCATGAAGTTGCAGAGGCTTGGGTAGTCTCCCTCTTTCCTATTTAACCAACCCAGGAGCATCGCATGCCTCCCTCTTTTCCTCCTCCACTGCCAATTTGGCCCCGAGAGCCCCGACTCTCCCTGACCTGCTTGAACTCTTCTCTGGCGACCCCAACCTCACCCCAGTACCTCCAACCACCATTGTTCGATTGTGGCCATGGTGAGTATCTTCAGCTCACCTACTTTTCCCTTGATTCATTAGTTTTCCCTGGGTCCTTCCCAACTGATGGGTCCTGTATATCCGCCACATGTGCTCGTTGGCGCTAGTCACCATGGCATCGTAGTGGCTTCTAGGCCACAGAGATGGTACCTCCGACCTCGCCTGGCCTCAGGGTTTGATTTTCGACCCCCAGTGTGCCCTTTCTGGCATTATTCTTCATTGTTTTGAACCTGACCACCGCCCCTGTTTCCCATAGTCGTTCTCTGTTTTCTTGCCACGGTGATCTTCTCGACTTTCTTTGCCTCAGGCACCCTTTCCCACACCTTTTTAAGGGCTCCACATGATGCCAATAGTCTTTTTTAGTTGAAATTCGTCAGTGACAAGTTGAGTTCGAGGTCTGGCTCCTTAGCTTTTGACCCATGTCCTCAGCTCTATCCATGGCCAGGACAAGTTTCCGAGTTCCTATGCTCTCCCGACCCCGAGCTTAGGCTCGCTGCTTTCACCTTCTCATCACAAACTCGAACAAAGTGTTTCTACTCTCAAGTGGTAGCAAGCCAGGGTCCTTGCCCATATATGAGAAGCTCACCCATGGCGTTGGAGCCATGGCTCACATTGTGTGAGCGAGGAGCAATCCAGGTCATGAAATGACCTTGGTACCCCTGTCATTTTTAATTTGACGATTCCCACCGCGTGGGTATTTTTGCGTTTTCACCTATCCTCCCTTCTTTGATCATGAGTCCTCAGTGGCTAGCCTTCTCGCTAGTTAGCCAAGCTTGATTGGTCCAAATTATACGTGGCCCACTAGATTTGTGTATAATTATATACGTGGCTTTTTCTTGTTTTTTTCATTGGTCCATTCTTTGTGAATTCATAATAAATCACTTGGTTATCAGAAAAATACACAAAAATATGTTTTGGAAAGGATTTTCGATGAGGAACTCGATTTTATGATTTTTATCGATTGATTTTGCATTATTCACATCTCAATAACTATATGACACAAATTAGGGTTTAATTTGTATGATGAAGGATAATTATGCTATTTTCAGGTGTTTAAGAGAATCCAATTAGTCAAACTAGGTCTCACTTAGGTGATTTAGCTCAAGGAAAGCGGGCCATGCTCTTGGCATAGATAATAATTGGTGTAATGAATGTTTATTATTTATGTTAAGCACTTAATGTTAAAGTCATGATTAATGCATGTTTTCTTCAAGTATATGGTTATTGGATGTTGATTGCTATAATTTAAGTCTAAATGTAGAAATCACATTAATGGTATGAATTATGATTAAGGTACATGAAACCAAGACTAAGAGGGAAGAAATTTTGATTCATGGTTAAGAGGGAAGAAATTCCCATTCATGCTTAAGAGGGAAGAAATTCCCATTATGGTTCATGGGGAGAAATCCAAACTATGTTCAAGAGGGAGAAATCCCATTAAGATCAAGTCTAAGTTATTAAGAAGATAATTAAGTCTAAGAAAGATCATGGTACAGGGAATTTGATTTAGATTTATATGCACCTTGTTATGGGCTTTCCGAGCATTATGGGCTTTCTGAGAAATTATGGGCTTTCCGAGAAATTATGGGCTTTTCGAGCAGTATGGGCTCCTTATGGGGCATTAAGAGAGGATCATATGCTTCTTGTCAAATTCTTTATGTAAAATATGCCAAGAAATGATTGATGTTAATGTATGTTCATGTTTATGCCAAGTCATCTTTATATGTTATGTCTTATAATATGCCAATGTCGCTTACTTACCATGAAAGTTTTTCCTTTTCTTGGATGGTGACGAGATTTCTACAGAAGTTGGAGGTAAAGGGAAGGAATCATCTTAAGGAGTTATAAGAATCCATGGATCTAAGAAGTTGTTTCTTAGTGGGACGTCCATCGATGGAGATCCTATCTTTTTCATGTTATCTAGTTTATGTTTAGAATACCTTTAGAATCATTATGTAGTTTTCTTTCCAATAACTTATGTATGAATCTATTCTTCAATAATGCCAAGTGTTATTTATTTCTTGATATGAGATCACGTATGTGACAACCCTCCCTGAAATGCCAAGTACCCCACATTATGGATAATGTTGGGGATTAGGATGTGCTTCCGCTGGTTACGTATGAAACCCTAGGGAGGGGTGTTATATTAATGGTATCAGAGAAAGAAATATATGGCCACTAAGGCAACCATAGGGATTCCTATTATCTTCTAATATCATGTTTTGTTTACCCTTTCAGATGACCCCTATGAAGAAGGAGAAGGTTGGTGAGTCAAGTCCCTCACAAGGATCTTCTAGTAGAGATAGGACTCAAGACATGAACCAATTTCCCCCACAAATCACCATAGAAGCCCTAGTTGCCGCCATGACCAATGTCTTCCAACCTAGAGCTCTACCTAGAGTACATGAGATCTCCCTCATAGATTTCTTAAAGATTAGACATGATGCTTTCCATGGTGAAGATGAGGTTGATGTGGTAACCAAGGCTGAGGAGTGGATTAGTAATATGGAGCATTGCTTTAGAGACTTAGAGTGTCCCCCACATAGTAGGGTTAGATTTGCCACCCATATGCTCAAGGGTGCAGCCCGTACTTGGTGGGAGAACCTCTTAGCCTCTAGGGAAGAAGATGACCCTCCTTTCACTTGGGGTGAGTTTTTAGAAGTTTTTAATGACCATTATGTATCCAAAGCCATGTTAGAAAGGAAGGAGGATGAGTTTGTTAACCTTAAGAAAGTGGGTGACAAGACTATCATTGAGTATGCCATGAAGTTTCGTAAGCTCCAAAAGTATGATCTTGAGTACACTGAGCAAAAAAAGAGAGCTAAGAAGTTTATTAGAGGTCTTAAACCCAACCTAAGTTATGCCTTGTCTTGTAGAGGTCATAGGACCATGCAATCAGCCCTAGATGCAGCCTTAGAATTGGAGGATCACCCTGGGAGGAATCCTAAGAAGGAGGTACCCCAAAACAATCGCCACCATCAACCCCCGCCATCCTCCAACCATAAGAGAAAAGCCCCTGAGCCTTCTTCTGAGAATTGGAGAACCCCATGCCCTACATGTAAGAGAAATCATGGTGGTCCTTGTAGGTTTGGAACTTCTATTTGCTACTATTGGGGTGAGGAAGGGCATATCAAGCCTAATTGCCCTAATCTTGCAAAGAAGGATCCTAACCATAACCAAGCTAAGAACCCAAATCCTCCACCCAAGGTTAAACCAAGGATCTTCACCATGCAAATGTCTAATGGAGAAGAGGAAAATGATCAAGGTGAGGGTAGTTAACTAATTAATTTTGAATAATAATGCTTTGTTTACATATGCCTCTTTTATAATGAGAATTTAATGGAAAATTTGCAAGTTTATGTGAAACCCTTGAGGTGGGTAGAAACTCTTGGAAATTTCAAGGAAGAAATTTATTTAAGGTGGGTAGTATTGTAACATCCCACTCTTTTTATACAAATTTTCAAAATATTTTATTATTTACATATTCTTTTTCTATAGCATAATTGTTGCGGACCTTTATGCAAATTGCCCATGTTAGCTTTACAATTTCATTTCATGTGAAGAAAATTATGTTCATTTACTTTCTTATCCATGGTTTACTTGTAGAAAATGTTTCCTTGTATATTTATGACTTATGAGTTCAATAATAAAATATCTTTTCAAAATATATTACCTTTAATGTCTTTTAATGGCTACTACAGAAGTTATGGACCAATATGTGCCCAAAAATGAAATCTAAATTTATAGGAATAATCTAGACCCTCTTTTGTGCCTATGGATAAAATTTGAACTCTTTTGATCCATGTTTCACCCTCCAACTAATTTGAGAGAGGTTTGAATATAGTTTGACCTCGATTTGAATCCAATTTCATTGATTGCATTGATTTTCCCTAATGTTCTGCATTTCAATTGATGTCACGCGTTGCATTTTTGTTTTTCTTTCTAGCACACGATATGATGGTCCGCAATTAACCATCCAACGATCCAAAAGATCTGGGATCGTCACCTACCCCCAACGGTTCCATGTTCTGGAATCAGTTTGAAAGCAACACCTTCCTCGACCTCTCTCTCTCCAATTACTGGTCCGTTTAATGGGATGTATGAGCCACTGAATTTGTCCTCCTCTCCCAAATGGAATGAGCTCTTGCTCACCTCCAGCTGTGACCATTTGACGAAATTCCCAAAAAGACAGGTTTCCCCTCGCCGCCATGAAGTTGCAGAGGCTTGGGTAGTCTCCCTCTTTCCTATTTAACCAGTCGAGGAGCATCGCAGACCTCCCACTTTTCCTCCTCCACTACCATTTTGGCCCCGAGAGCCCCGACTCTCCCTGACCTGTTCGAACACTTCTCCCACGACCCTGACCTCACTCCGACACCTCCGACCACCGTTGTTCGATTGCGGCCGTGGTGAGTATATTCGGCTCACCTACTTTGCCCTCGATTCATTAGTTTTCCCTGGGTCCTTCCCAACTGATGGGTCATGTAGATCCGCCACCTGTGCTCGTCAGCACTAGTCGACATGGCATCACAGTGGCTTCTAGGCCACATATATGGTACCTCTGACTTCATCTGGCCTCAAGGTTTGATTTTCGACCCCCAGCGTGCCCTTTCTGGCTTTGTTCTTTGCCATTTTGAACCTGACTGCCGCCCCTATTTCCCGCAGTCATTCTCTATTTTCTTGTCGCGTTGATCTTGTTGGCTTTCTTTGCCTCGGGCAACCTTGCCCCCACCTTCGTAAGGGCTCTGCATGATTCCACAGGTCTTTTCCAGTTGAAATTCATCGTCGATAGGTTGGGTTCGAGGTCTGTCTCCTTAGCTTTTGACCCCTGTCCTCAGCTCTAGCCATGGCCAGGACAAGTTTCTGAGTTCCTATGCTCTCCCGAGCCCGAGCTTAGGCTCGTTGCTTTCGCCTTCTCATTACGAACTCGATAGAAGTGTTTCTACTCTCGGGCGGCAGCAAGCCAGGGTCCTTGCCAATGGCTGAGAAGATCGCCCATGGCGCTGGAGCCATGGATCACGTTGTGTGAGCGAGGATCAATCTAGGTCCTAAAATGACCTTGGTACCCCTGTCATTTTTAATTCTATGATTCCCACCGCGAGGGTATTTTTAGGTTTTCGCCTATCCTCCCTTCTTTGATCGTGAGTCCTCAGTGGTGAGCCTTCTCGCTAGTTGGACAAGATTGATTGGTCCAACTCAGACCCGGCCCACTGGATTTGGGTATAATTATATGCGTGGCTTTTTTTTTGTTTTGTCATTAGTCCGTGCTTTGTAAATTCATAGTAAATCGCCTGGTTATCAGAAAAATACGAAAAAATATGTTTTGGAAAGGATTTTCGATGAGGAACTCGATTTGATGATTTTTATCAACTGATTTTGATGTTTTCATGTCTCAATAACTATATGACACAAATTAGGGTTTAATTTGCATGATGAAGGATAATTATGCTATTTTGAGGTGTTTAAGAGAATCCAATCAGTCAAACCAGGTTTGACTTAGGTGATTTAGCTCAAGGTAAGTGGGCCATTCTCTTGGCATTGATAATAATTGGTTTAATGAATTTTGATAATTTATGTTAAGCACTTAATGTTAAAGTTATGATTAATGCATGTTTTCTTCAAGTATATGGTTATTGCATGTTGATTGCTATAATTTAAATCTATATGTAGAAATCACATTAATGGTATGAATTATGATTAAGGTACATGAAACCAAGATTAAGAGGGAAGAAATTCCCATTCATGCTTAAGAGGAAAAAATTCCCATTATGGTTCATGGGGAGAAATCCCAACTATGTTCAAGAGGGAGAAATCCCATTAAGATCAAGTCTAAGTTATTAAGAAGATAATTAAGTCTACGAAAGATCATGGTTAAGGGAATTTGATTTAGATTTATATGCACCTTGTAATGGGATTTCTAAGCATTATGGGCTTTCTGAGCAATTATGGGCTTTCCGAGTATTATTGGCTCCTTATGGGGCATTAAGAGAGGAGCACATACTTCTTATCAAATTCTTTATGTAAACGATGCCCATAAATGATTAATGTTAATGCATGTTCATGTTTATGTCAAGTCATCGTTATATGTTATGTCTTATAATATGCCAATGCCGCTTACTTACCATGAATGTTTTTCCTTTGCATGGCTGGGGATGAGATGTCCGCAGAAGTTGGAGCTAGAGGGAATGAATCATCTTAAGGAGTTGTAAGAATCCAAGGATCTAAGAAGTTGTTGCTTGGTCGGACGTCCATCTATGGAGATCCTATCTTTTTCATTTTATCTAGTTTATGTTTAGCATACCTTTAGAATCATGATGTAGTTTTCTTTCCAAGAACTTATGTATGAATCTATGTTTCAATAATGCCAAGTGTTATTTATTTCTTGATATGAGATCACATATGTGACAACCCTACCTAAAATGCCAAGTACCCCACATTATGGATAATGTTGGGGATTAGGATGTGGTTCTGCTGGTTACATATTAAACCCTAGGGAGGGGTGTTACATTAACCTTTTTTACTCTCCAATTAAGGCTAGTATAGAAAGGTCGATATCATAGGACAATATTTTTTAGATTGTAGACTGTAATCCCAATTGATTTTTGTTTGAATCTTTTATTTCTAATTGGTATTTTTAGTAAGGGAATAGGTAAAAGAAATCATATTTGGGTTTGAAAGTTTTTGCTATAACAATAATTAAAATGTGGAAGTAAAGATTACACTAAGTAAGAAAGTGAAATTACACTAGTACAAGAAAGAAGAGATTGTTAGCACAAAAAAAATATTAAGGATGGAAAGACTAGAATTTAGAAGAAGAAAATCAAACAACGTTAAGGAATGATTGAATTTCAAATTAAAGGAATGTCAACACTTAGGTATTTTCACCACGTTAGCCAAGGTGTGAACGAACTAAACGTTTAAAATGAAAAACATATGAAGGTATGTGAATCATGTAAAATCCACAAAAGATGAACTCGACATTAGTCCATTGGTCCTAGTGCTCATGTTTCTTAGTTCATCATCTGAAAAGAGACAAATCCATAGTTATTTTAGAACCTCTATGCAATTTTGTGTTATCATTCTAAATCATGGCTTCCATGATCATTTCCACAGGGATTAACATATGATCTAATAAAGTAATCACTTCGATAGACCACCGATTTTCTAAACCAAAAGGCCATTTATAAGGAGTCGTTTAAAAACTTAATTAGATTCAAACCATTACTAAGGGGTTATTCCCCTTGCCTTAATAGAGAGACTACTCATGCATGATTGTAGAGTAGAGGGAGGCAGAGGGGGAAAGTATTCTAGTCATAGTCTAGACTTAGAAAGGAATTCAATCCTTAGGTTAGAGATGGTTAAATGGCTGAATCCTTAGTCCCTTGCTCCAGAGTTATAGAAGGGGGAGAAGAAGGAGATTTAGATCTAACACACAATTGAAAGTAAAGGAAGCCTGGAGAACATTCCAAAGAATCTTAAATTCAATAAAGAACGAATCTTATTACTAATTTCTGAATGCAAAAGTATAATAGGAATCAATCACTTGGAATATCTTTGTATAAAAGTGATGCCTTGTGATGGGGAAGTGCCCCTCCTTTTATAGGAGAAGGAGGGTGTTTACATTTAGGTTTATAGGGTGAAAAAGGAGATGGAAACTGTTGATTTGAACTGGGCTCAAGCTTCCAACCGATCGGCTGGTGAGGTGAGCTGACCAGTTGGCATTTGGATAGAACGGGAGTCGAGGAAGCTAGTCAACAACCCTGATTCATAGTGGTGATGCATTTTGACTCACTCGGCTGGAGCGGGAAAACTCCTGGTTTGGAGTCCCAACTGGGTGTTTGGCATTTCAATAATGTGTTGTTTACTGGATGTTTGAACAAGTTGGCAGCGGCTGAGGGTAGCATCAACCGATCATTTGGGAAGAGAGAGCCAGTCTTCGAGATGCATTAACCCAACGTATAAGGAGTGAGATGCCCAACCTTGATGATAAGTCTTGCAAGCTTACTAAGTGTCTAAACAAACATCTAGGATGAATGGGTCAACCGTATGGAATCTAAATTGCTCGGTTGGAATAGCCAACCGATCGGCTCGTGACACAAATCTGTAAGAATTAAACAATTTTGATGAGAATATAGCTTAATTGGGATAGAAGAGGGAATATAACATTTTGTTCAGTTTCTATGGATAATAATGAGAAATTCCCTGTAACAATACTTAAAGGCTGTGCAAAAAGTATTCTGAAATATCATACGTCAAAATACCACAGACTTAAGCCTTTTCTTGCCCTCAAGTAAATAAAATTTCAAAATAATTCATAGTTCTAAAAGCAACATGTTCATCCTCTCTTAATTAGAAGTATCTTCTATCCTTTTTATGGCCAAGACACCCATCTCCTAGAATCACAAAATACAAAGTTCTATATTTCTTGTAAAAACATTTTCTATAACTTTCTCTTTCAAACTTATACTTTGTACGAACAATATTTATCCTACTTATGCTTCAACACTCGATTTGTTTTGCATAGGGAAGAGGAAATATTGGGTGTTGAAGAAGGATTTGTCCTCTATTCGACTTGGGATATGATTCATGCACTTGTGATTACATTGACCACAATCTTTTTGTGTGTTCTTTCTTAGCATCTTTTGATGGAACACCCCTATTACATTTACGAGGGGTATGGAAGAATGGAGGGAGAAAGAGCATGCCACCCCGGACTTAAGGGTTGGCTTGTAGATTATTTTCCCCGTGTTTTTATTGCACTTTTTTTTCAGAGTGTTGATGCATCAGTATGAAAATTGTGTAACTACATTATATGAGAAAAAATGATCAGTTAATTTAATGCTAAAGAAAAGAAATGTTTTCATTTGATTCTATTTGATATTATAGGCTTACCATCTTTTCCAAGAATATTGCTAATTTTGGTCATATGGGACTTGTTATTTCCAAAGAAAATGTGAAAATTTTCAAACAACTTTTGCAAAAAAGATTTATCTAATTCATTTTTTAACACAAGATACAACAATTGGCCGACTAGGTAAATGCCAATATTTACAGAAACAAAGAACATGCAATTAATTTAAAATACAAAAGGAAATTTCTAAAAATAGAAGATAATGGGGTGGATCACGTACCACCCACCCCACCTTGGACTTAGAATTTTTCTCATCTCAAGAAAACCCTTAGACCGAGATGGAGGGAAGAAGATCATTGTGGTGGTGGATTCTGTGGGTAGGAGTAGAAGTTTCCCCAATAAGGGGAGTTGGGATCTGGGTAGGCCTATGGGGCCCCATACTTCTCATAGGATGGGTGGCTAGAGGCATTAATGGCCATAGTCGACATGCCAAGAATCCTGTGAATGTTGCATAAGGTACATATGGTTAAGCTAGTGGCCCTGTCGCTACTGCTTGCGCTGAATCTCATCCAACTGATGTCAAATCTCATAGAAGTTGTAGGCGCTTGCATCGTCATCTGATCACCGCCTGGTGCGATGATGGGGTGGTGGGCCGATGACATCGTTGTGTGCCAATAAGGAGACGCTCCGCCTATGAACCTGTGGCTCGGGGATGGTGGTCGGATTTGGGTTCTCTAGACTGTACCTTTAGATGTACCATGGTAGATCTGTCAGCTCGTAAATCAGATTTGTTGCTACAAACCTTGCATGTAAAGGAAGCAATAAAACCACCTATGCATCTTTTAAGAGGAGGTGGTAATTGTTGTTGGCACCAAAGGGAATGAATTTGCTCCCCTCCAGATAGTAACAATCGATTAAGTGATTTTTGATTGGGAGTGGTGGGAATGGAATGTGGGTGTATCCAAGAAAGATAGCGAGTTGAGTCATGATGTCCCTAATGCAAAAAGAGGAAGTGGTGGCATGACGGACTTGGGTACTGAAGTGGTCTAGAATGGCATTCCCATTTTTGAAGGGTTCTTCATTCAAAAGGCACCAGAGGGCATAGAGTTCGACTTGTGTAATGGCTCCCTGAGTACCCCCTCTACTAAAAATAGTGCAGGTAAGAATGCAGTGGAGGCAGCGAACAACAGGGTTGTGTATGCTGGAAGTTTTTGGTCCACTAGGAAGGTTAGGTATGAGTCCAATGATCTCAACCCATAATTTGTCTCTATCATACTGGTCAAGGTAGGAATCGTGGGATCGTTTCATGCAACGATCCAACCAGTAATCATCGCCGCTGTCAAGTATGAAGGAGCAAAATTGTCGGGCAGAGATTTTGAGATTTTCCCCAAAAATCCTGATCTTACAACTAGAATTTCTCTGGGAGCAGTGATAGCGATAGAAATAGGTCATGAACTCAAGGGTCAGGTCTCTATAGATGGAGGTGATGTAGTAGGGAAAAAGAAGGATATGGTTTTTGTGAAGCATGTTGTCATTGGCTTCTCGAATTCCTAATGCGTCAAGGGTGGTGCCACAAGCCCATCGGGGGAGAGAAA
Organism: Alisma plantago-aquatica; assembly: GCA_963693085.1. NCBI lineage: Eukaryota > Viridiplantae > Streptophyta > Magnoliopsida > Alismatales > Alismataceae > Alisma > Alisma plantago-aquatica. The sequence continues at coordinate 92,222,615 of OY856411.1, forward strand.
CACCTATAGAGGTCATGGCATCAAAACACTCTAAGTGTTTGGTTCTAGTAAACTGCATGTAGCTACCCCAGATGGGGGTAATGTGGGGTGGATGGGGGTGGTGGAATCTGGGTCATTGTTGTCTTTCCGGTTGCCCTCTATCTCGTGAAGAAGAGCCTACTATTCCCAGATGTCATTAAGCATTTCTTCAGAGTGTTCAGGGGATGATTCATCGATGGATGTGTGTAAGTGAATCCCAAGTCGAGATCTGGAATGACGAGGTGGTTCCCGAGAAGACGGGGCACTAGACTTCCCCTTCTTCTTGCGAAAATGGTTGAACATGGCTGCAGAAGGGAATGAACTGATAGTTTGGGCTTCCGAAATGGTCGGTTGGAGTTGTGAAATAGGCAGTTCAATTTTTAGATGATTATCACTTTTGGGGGAGAAGAGGAAATGATAGTCACAAGTGCGGTGGTTCATCGAAGGGGAAAAGGGCAAGGCAAACTAGGTTGCGGAGGGAAAATGAACGGCTCGCTACTCGGGCGCTCGACTGGAGGGGTGGAGGTGGTGGTGGAACGGCCGATCAGAGTAGGCCACTCAACCCGTTGTCATTCTCGGTTCTGGTGTTGCGGCGTAAGGAGCTCGGTTGGGAGGGCTAGTTAGTCTCCTCACTGGGTAGGTGCTCGTCTCAGCATGTGGCGGTCGGCCTACTCGACGATGACTGGATAGGGTACAAGAAGGGGGGTTGAAGAGGAACTAGAGCAAGACGGCTGTCACACTACTTGGGTGATGGGAGAGATTGTTGTGAGAGGCGCATTCAACCTAGCTGGTTTATACAGCCGATCCATGGTATCAAACCAGTCAGTTGGCAAGGCGAGTTGATCAGTTTGCGCTACTTGCTTGAGCATGATCTGTAGAGAATCCAATGTGTCAGTACGACGCTTGGCCATTATGATTGGTCAGCTTGATGTATTGGAAAAGGGAATCAGAACAGTTCAAAAGTAGTGGGGGTGATGGACATTTATTTGAGACAATAATTTGAGCCCCCAAATGATCATTTATCCTACAAAAGGAAATGCATTTAGGGATTCTGAACTTATCGGTTGTCGTTACAAACTGATCGTCTGGTTTGGGTAGGAAAAGAAACTACAACAAGATAAAACAACAAGGTAAGTTAAATAGTGGTGAAAGGAAGATAGGGTTGGGTTGTCGCTCAATAAGCACCTTGTTTTACGTCGAAGCCTGATAGGTGAGAAACCAACTTATGTTTCAAGTTGAGGTACCGGGGGAGTTTGAGGGTCGGTTAAATTGAGGTCTTCCAAGAATGAACATTTATTGGTATCTTAAGAGACAAGGTCTTCAATGGTTATGTATCATTTGTGTTAATACCCATTTACTTTAAATTCACATTAAAACTTATCCCAGAGGAGAAAAATATCATGTGGATAGGCACATTTGACTAGGTAGGGACCATACCATCTTGACTTAAGCTTTCTAGGAAAAAGCCTTAACCTGCAGTTATACACTAGAACCTAGTCACCTTCTCTAATATCCTTGCATTTGATGTGACTGTCATGCCATAGTTTAGTTCAATCTTTGTAGATTCTCACATTCTCATAAGCATTCATTCTTAGTTCATCTAATTCATTCATTTGGAGAAGATGTTTTTCTCCTACTATTAAAAGATAAAAATTCAAGCTTTTGATGGCCCAGCTGGCCTTGTGTTCTAATTCTATCAGAAGATGGCATGATTTGCCATAAATCAGCTTGAAAGGAGTAGTGCCTATGGATGTTTTATACACAATACTATATGCCCGTTGTGCATCATTGATTTTCACGGCCTAATCTTTTCTAGTGCGACTATTTATGTTTTCTAAGACGAACTTGATTTGCCTATTGGATACTTCAACTTAACCACTAGTCTGAGGATGGTAAGGGGTGGCAACTTTGTGGTAGACTCCATATTTTTTCAATAAAGCCTCAAAGCTTTTTTTTCTAAAAAAATGGGATCCCCCGTTAGAAATGACAGTGCGTGGGACTCTGAATCTAGGAAAAATAATGTCTTTGAAGAGTTTTTTAACGGGGTTGGAATCACAATTTTTAGTGGGTATAGCTTGAACCCACTTTGACACATAATAGACGCCAAGTAATATGTATTCATATCGATAAGAAGAAAGAAATAGGCCCATGTGGTCGATTCCCCATACATCAAAGATTTCTAATTCCTACCAAGAAGTTAAGGGTATTTGGTCACGTTTGGAAATGGCACCCATCCTTTGACATTTGTCACATGAGAGCACATATTCTTAAGAGTTTTTGAAGATGGTGGGCCAAAAGAACCCACATTGGAAAACTTTCCTAGCAATATTTTAGGAACTCATGTGCCCACCATAGGGGATAGAATTACATTGTTCTAAAATGTCAGAAATTTCTTCTTGGGAAACACAACGATGATACATACCATCAACACAAAGTCTAAGCAAATAAGGTTCATCCTAATAGTAGTTTTTGACATCATCTAAAAATTTATCTTTAGAATGTCGCTTATATTCAGGGTCCAGTACACTAGCAACTAAATAATTTACAAAGTCAGCAAACTAAGGAAATTGGAAGTCTACCTTAAGAAGTTGATCATCAGGTAGAATTTATTTTTTGGGGTAGCATCAATTTGACCATAGATAAGTCGACTTAGGTGGTCAGCCATGATGTTTTCAGACCCTTTTATATCTAAGATTTCTAGGTCAAACTCCTACAACAATAGGATCCACCTTATGAGTCTTGGTTAGGCATCTTTCTTAGTCATAAGGTAATTAATGGATGCACATTCATTGTAAACGTTGACTTTGGATCCAACCAAGTATGAGAAAAAAATTTCAAAATCAAGGACCATGGCTAGCATTTCTTTTTTAGTGATAGTGTAATTTTGTTGAGCTTCATCTAAGGTCTTAGATGCATAGTATATGACATGGTGTTTCTTATCAAATCACTGTCCTAGGATAGAACCTATGACGAATTCACTAGGATCACACATGATTTCAAAGGGTAGGGCCCAGTCTGGTGCACGAAAGATTGGATTGGATGTGAGACCATTTTTCAAACACAAAAAACTATCCATGCAGGCTTTGTCAGAATTGAAGGGCACCTCCTTTTGAAGAAGGTTGGTGAGAGATTTGGTGAACTTAGAGAAGTCGCAGATGAATCACCGATAGAAAGCGACATGTCCCAAAAAGGTGCAAATGTTTTTGAATGAGGTTGGGGGTGGACGCTTGGTGATGACCTTGATTTTAGCCTTATTAACTTCTATGCCTTGGTTACTTACTCTATGGCCTAGAACAATTCCCTCCTTAACCATGAAGTGACACTTCTCCCAATTAAGGACTAAGTGTGACTCAACACATCTATTAAGAATAAGATCTAGGTTTCTAAGGCAAGAGTCAAAATTTTCTCAATAAATGGAGAAGTCATCCATGAACACCTCCATGATGGTTTTAGTTAATCATGTAAAGATGGATGACATACACCGTTGGAAGGTGGTTGGTGCATTGCACAAACTGAAGGGCATTCGTCTAAATGTGTAAGTGTCAAAAGGACATATGAAAGTTGTTTTCTCATGATCTTCAGGAAGGATAGGCATATGATAAAATCCTGAGCAGCCATCTAGATAACAAAAATATTGTTGATGGTCTAAGAACTAACGAACTTGGTCTAGGAAGGGAAGTGGGAAGTGATCTTTCCTAGTTGCCTTGTTGAGCTTCCTATAGTCAATACACATTCTCCATCCTATAACAGTTTGAGTGGTAATTAGTTCATTTTTATCATTTCTAATGATAGTGGTCCCCCCTTTTTGGGAACAACTTGAACATGACTGGCCCTTGGTGAGTCAGAGATGGGGTAGATGATTCCTACAGTCAAAAGTTTGATCACCTCTAGATGAACAACTTCCTTCATGCTTGAATTGAGTTTTCATTGTGGATCTCGGGAGGGTATATTGTCTTCTATAATAGGGATTTTGTGAATGCAAATGGATTGATCTATCCTGACTAAATCTGTCATTTTATACCCTAAGGTTGTTTTCCTTTTTCTAAGTTCCACCATAAGTTTGTTTTCTTGTTCAAGGGTAAGATCAAAATTTATGATGACATGGTACTATTGTTGTTCATCAAGGAAGAAATATTTCAAACCTATGGGAAGAGTTTTCATTTTTGGGGCCTTAGGTGGTTCAGGTTTTTCTTCTATGATGGAGATCGTTTTAAGGTCCTCAATTTAAGCATTAGGAATTTCCTCAGAATCATCTAAATGAGCCCTACATTGGTCTAATTGTTCATTATCAAGGTCACATTTAGGAGGGGCAATGAGGGCCATGTGTAGGGGATCATCAACTAACTCCCATTCCTGCCTCAATTGAGATATTTTATCAACACAGTCAAGGAGATATACCTATTCTTGGAAACTAGGGCCTTTCATGCTTTCAAACACCTTAAACTCTAGGGTTTGTTTCCCTAACCTTAGCAGAATGGTTCTAACCTCAACATCAATCAAGGCCCAGGTAGTGGCTAGGAACGGACAACTAAAAATGAGTGGGTAACACAAATATTCCTTTATGTCCATGATCACAAAGTCACATGGGACATAGGCATCTTTCCCAACCTTGATTGGAATGTCTTCTATGATTCCCATGGGTTTGGTCATGGACAAGTCTACTAATTGAATGGTCATGGTTGTGGGTAACATGTCGGTGAATCCTTATCTTTTGTAGAGACTATAAAGCTCGATGGATATGCTAGCTCCTATGTCGGCTAGGCCCTTTTTGCAAGCATTATCACCTAAGTAACACCCTATTCTGAAGGAACTAGGGTTATTCTATTTTTTAGGCATTTTACTTTGGATGATGTTTGAACTATTCCTAGAGAGTTTGACAGTCTTATATTCTTTTACGACATACTTCCTAGTCAAGAGGGACTTCATGTGTTTGCATGAGGCGGACATGTCTGCTAAAGCATCAAGGAGAGGAATATCAACATGTAATTTTTTTATGGCATCCCTAAACTTCATGAAACGGGTGTCGAGCCTTGTTTGTTTGAGGCGGGCTTGGTAGGGGGTCACGGTTTGTAATTGGGTTCTTCATCTTTTACCTATGGGGGTTCAGGGATGGATGATTTAGGAGGAGTTTCATGTTCAACAACTATCGTGTCGTCATCCTCAAAATATAAAGGTATGGTTGAAGGTTTTTATGGAAGAGGGGAAAGTACCTTTTATGAATGAGTAAAGACAACCTTGAGTTGGTCAGGATATTTGGGGTTGTTTTTAGGCTGCCCAACAAAAGTGTCGATGGGGGGTTTCTTTTGGGAAAATAGGCAAGCTAATTCGACATCATTTTCCTTTTGGTGAGCTTGTTGGGCAAGAATGATTTTTTCTAAAGTGTCTATCCTTTCATCGGTCAAGGAATGGGTACCAGGAACATTTTGTGGTGGTTGAGGAGGTGGTTAATTGAGACTTTGTGGAGGAAGGTTCAAGTTTTAAAATTGTTGTCCTTGGTAGGGTGGTCGGCTATAGTGGTTGCCTCGATAGTTCCCTTAGTTCCCAAATTTTCTTTGATTGTTGTATGGGAAGCTAGGTGGTGGTTGATTATTGTTTTCAGCACCAAAACGGTTCCCATATTGGAATCCATGATGGTTTCTAGTTTGATTAAGGTTGTAGTAACCCTGGCTTGGTATGGTGTGAATAGAGTTGAGGTCCTCTAATTGTTGTCCTATTTCTGGTTGCATGGGGGTGTTGTAGAGATATTGGCAATGTAAGGTGGTGTGATTATATCCTTGGCAGATGCCACAAAGAGATTCTATAGCTTTTATTTTTTGGGGTAAATCTCTATACGTGAATATGGATGAATCCTAGCGGTCTTGTTTTAGGGCACTTAATTTAAGGATTTCTTCTATGCTTTGGATGTCAGAATTAAATTCAGCCTTAGCTACCTTAAGGACCCCACCAGATCCCCATCTAGCTTTTGTTTTAGAAGCATGTTTAACAAGATCCCACACACTACTTAGGCTTTTGTGCATAAATTTCCTCCAGATGAGGAATCAAGGAAAAATTTGGTGTCATTGCCAACACCGTGATAGAAAATTTCTATAAGTTGGGCTTGAGAAATGTCATGATGAGGGCATTTCCGAAGCAAGTCTTTGAACCTTTCCTAGGATTCTCCAAGGGTTTATCCGGGGGACATAGAAAAATGAGTGATTTGTCCCCTGATTTTGTAAGTTAAGGAAGGAGGGTAAAATTTTTCAAGTAATTTATTTTGAAGAACCTCCCAAGTTGTAACATGTTTTTCACTCTCTATGGTGTTGCACCGGCCAATAGCTTGGCCGGTGAGAGAATATTTTACAATCTAAGTTGGATTGCATCTTCAGAGAAGCCTGGGAGTTTGTTCAAGGAACAAAGGTCAATGAACCTTTGAAGATGATCTTGGCAACTTTCCCCATTGTTGCCAAAGAAAGGGTTGGCTTGGATCATGGTGATTCATTGGGTTTGGATTTCAAATTGTGGGGCAAGGATGTCAGGAGGCACAACTAGATGTTGTGCATAGGTGGTCTTGGGAATAGAAAAATCCTTTAATTGTTTTTTCCTTTCAGCCTCACTCCTATCAGCCTCTAATGTTTCTTGTTCAGCCATGTAGGCTGCTCTAAAAGCGGCTTCTCTAGCTGCTTGATTGGCTAATATGTGCTCTCTTTGAGCCACAAGGGCCTCATTGATCCTACAAGCGACTTCCTATTTGTCCATCCTAATTCGGTTTTGACGACTTAGACGGTGAAAGGTTCTATCTATCTCTGGATTGAAGTTAAATGGTGCAACGACGTTCGAACGTTGCATGCACAAATAAGCAATTAACCGTGTGCAAAAAAAAAATTAGACTGCTAGAATGGAAACTCAGTAGAAAGAGGATTAGCACTTCTGAGATTTTACTCGGAAGGCGTAAAAAAATGAAAAAAAAATACAAAAATTTTGGGGTTCGAGAAAACTATTTTTTGTTCCAGACAACAATGCCAAATTGATACATGTGTCGAAGTGCACACCAGTCACTAAGATATTAATCCTAGAGTTTAACCTTTTATACTATCCAATTAAGTCTAGTATAAAAGGGTCGATCCCACATGAAAACATTTTAATGATGGTAGACTCTCATCCCAATTGATTTTTGTTTGAACCTTTTTTTGGTATTTTTAATTAGGGAACATGAAAAAGAAACTAGATTTGGGTTTCAAAGTTTATGATAGAACAAGAATTACAATGCAAAAAGTAAAGATTACACTAAGCAAGGAAGTGAAATTACACTAACACACGAAAGAAGAGATTGTTAGCACAAAAAAATATTAAGGATGCACAAAATCTTGTAATTTGCTCCATATGGCTAATTAGGGGTAATAACCCTGATTAATCTGCAATAATTGCAAATATGCTCAAGAAACCTTAAAAATTATAGAGTAATCTTATATTAGTAACTGGAAGCTAAGATATAATTATGAGATCATAATTATGCATATAAATAAGGTTACAATTTTAAGGATCCTACAATTATGAGAAAACCGTAATTGGATTAATGTAACTAATCTAGGGTTAATACATGCAAACAAGGATATGAAAACTAATGTTCAAATGGTGCATTATAATCTAGAATATGACATCAGTAAGATAATTACATGATGAAAAGACAAGTAATAATGAGATATCATAATGACCAAGCAAAACCCTAGAATGGACATAATTAGGGTTTGATGAGGTATAAAGTAATGGAGAATCTAATGATAGTATATGATCTTGTTTTAATCAGTATTTGACCACGAGTTAGAGTTGACACCGGGAATATGTGATTAGGTTTGTCTCTCTTCAGAAGGTACGCCATTACCTCTTATTTGGATTATTATATAGTATGCTTTCATTATATGTGTAGTAAACACTTGGCATATGATATTGGATGAAATGATTGTTCTTGTATGATATCTTGCTTGATTTTCCATACTTATGGCTATGAACACATGAAACATAATATATCTATTCCATTATATCCAAGCACTTCAACTCTTTGGTAGTAAAGTACTTGGAAGTGATCTCAAACTCTTTGGTAGTAGATCAAATGTATAAATATCTCAAACTCTGTGGTAGTAGATCATAAAGGCCTTAATGCATTCAACTCGCATGTAGTAAATGCATTGATGCTATAATGGAAAGCAAGCTTAAAATATTTGTTCTCTTTTTTTTTGGATAAGGTAAAATATTAATAAATCATCAAATGTCATATAGGGGAAGAAACAAAAAACCCCGTATACTATACATGTCCTACACCAAGCCCCAAATCAGAATCACCTCAAACTTGAGGGTGTCTGGGTTGGCTTTGCAAAACCAAACTAAGCCAGAAACAACTTTATCAAAAAGGAACAAATTGTCATTCTCCTTTTTTACAATGCATCATATCATTTCTCTTCTTCCATATGTGATACACGAGGCTAGTAAGGAGCCTCACAAATATTCTCATGTGTGGATTGCACATGTATCACTCCAAAATCCGCAACACGCAATCCTAAAGAACCAAGGGTAGATTGCCTCCCCAGTCGCATTTCAAAGAACTTCTAATCCATAGATACATGGCATAGTCACATTCAAAAAAGAGGTGTGCCATAGTCTCCAGCTCCCTCCGACAAAAGGGTACACTGTGTCAGCCAGAGCACACCATTTACTAATCATATCCTTGGTAGGCAGTCTATTAAGGATCATTATGTACATGCAATAACTCCATCTAGGACAATGTTTCTTGAACCAGATCAGCTGGTCCCAGAGAACTTGAGGTTGGTTATGGTTTAAACGCCAAGGGGTGCAACCCGCAATCAATGTCAAGTTCTCATTCCTCATAATGAAAGCATGTTCAATACCTTTCCAAGCTTTGCACATGTTGCACCAGATCCTAGAGTAATGTGACAGACCCTCATCTTTAGCCTCCATAAGTGGATCCATCTACTCCATGAAAAATTCAGTTTCAAAATGTAATCCTTGGCTCTTCTCGTAGTTGCTTCCCAAGCCATATCACCAGGATCGTATAGCCCCAGCCCTCCTGCATACCTGGGTTGAGCCACCTCAAACCAGGACACAACTTGGTTACCTCCTCCCTAAAGGAAGCTCTCCATGGTATCTCTAAACTTGTCAAACATAAATCTAGGGATTTCCACCAATCCACACCAATATCTAACCTCACTGGTTAACACTGTATTAATCAAGATAGACCTTCCTGCCATAGAAATTTTGAGACCACTCCACCTGTCGACACATTGTCTATGGATGTCCAAACAATCTTGGAAGTCCGCCTCTTTATCAGTACCACCTGAGATGGGCACACCCAAGTATCTTGTAGAAAAATTGCCCAACTCCCACCCAATAGCGTCTTTCAATCTTCCTCTTCTAGAGTCGTAAGATTTGGACAAGAAGACCTAAGATTTAATCTCAATGATGTGGAGGCAAGTCATATCAGCAAAGAACTTAAGAATATTTCAGACTCCCTTGAAATATTTAGCCTGCACAGAAACAAAGAACATGACATCATCTGTGAAGATCATGTGTGAAAGGACCTTCATGCCCTGAACCTTGTAAGGTTTAATGCTTCCCTCTGCTTCCTCTTTCAAAGCTAGTTTGGTGAGATTGTCCATAAGAAGAGTGAATAAATAGGAATAGCGGGTCCCCCTGTCTAAGCCCATTGGATGCTCGAAATAAGACTTTGGGAACACCATTAATCAAGACAGATAAAGAAGTGGTCTCAACACATTTTTTATGAATATCAATGAATTTGGCAGCAAAACCCAACGCTTCCAGTGTGTTACATAGCCTTTCCTAGGACATATGATCATAGGCCTTGGAGATATCAAGCTTTAGGCAAGCTTGTTTAGTATTTTTCTTTACAAGGGAGTCCCTGAGGAATTCAGTAGCTAGGAAAGCATTATCTGCAATATCCCTACCATCAACAAAGGTTGATTGGTTTATAGACACAATCTTTAGCAACATCCCTTTCAATCTTTTAGAAAGTAGTTGGGAGATGATCTTATAGATGACTGAGCAGTAGACAATAGGCCTGAAGTCTTGCATGTCAACAACCCCTTTCTTTTTGGAATCAGCTTGATAAAGGCATGATTCACTTGTCTTACCATATGGCCTAGACCAAAAACCACCTAACTGCATTACATATTTCATCACCAACAATAGCCCAGCTGACATGAAAGAATTTTGCATTAAAGTTGTCTGGTCTCGGTTCTTTAGAAGACCCTATCAAGAAGGTAGAAACCTTTATTTCCTCACCAGTAGACATTCTCAATAGATTTCTATTCATCTCTTCGTCACCCTTTTATCAAGGATGGAAGCCCTACGAGCAACATTACTATTGTTAGAATTTTACAACTCCTCGAAGAACTTTACAACAGCCCCTTCAATCCTTGTCACCTCATCCACCAACTCCACTTATTATTTTCCACCAAGTAATGAATGTGACCATGCATATTATTTCTCTTGATAGCCGCATGGTAAATCTTGGAGTTGCAATCTCCATCATTAAGCCATAGGAGCCCGCTTCTTTGCCAATTTGCCATCTCATAAGCTTTTTCCAACTGAGAATCTCTCTTACCAACTCTTTCTCCTATCTCCATACAAGAAACCAAGGTGGGATCCTCTCACAGCTTTGCAACAGCCATTTCAAACTCCCCCCTCATGGCCTTCATCAGGTTAGGCATGTCCATAAGATTATTGGACCATTTCTTAAGTGCCATCTTGACTCTTTTGAGTTTCTCTAAGACCCTACAAATAGGGTTGCCCTCCAACCATTTGACCCAATCCTGTTGAATCACTCCCTCACAGGAAGGCCAAAATAGCCAGTGATTTTGGTATTTAAAAGGGTGGTTGGGTTGACTTTGTGATCTTAGAATGATCTCCAACCAGGAGTAATCATTGTTGGGGTGAGCACCAAGTTTTATAGCAGCCTCCAGGAAGACATCCAACCAAGATTCATTCACAAAACCCAGTCCAGGTCACTAGAAATTCTTCTCACTGGTTTCTATTTGTTGTGCCAAGTAATGAGTTCTCTGTGAGTGTTTAGCTCCATCAACCCGTCTACATCAACTGCATCATTAAAGCACCTCAAAATAGATTCAAGAATAGGTAAACATCCCCATTTCTCCCTAGCATTTATGACTTGATTAAAATCCCCCCACAAGGTGTGGTAGTTCACTTTGAGTTGTATGAACCATAATTTCCCATGGTCTTCTTTGATCCATCTCTGAGTTAGAGCCATACACATCAGAGACAACACAATGGAAGCCTCACACATTGATGCAACTGACTGTAATCAATTGATCACTCTAAAAGATCATTTGAACATGCCACACCATGGGATTACATTCTATGACGATCTTGCCATCCTCAATCTTGTCAAGGTTCGAACATATGTTCAATTTGATTGGAAAAAGGTCATTTGTTCACTCCTTGACTTCTCTTGGTATCCTCGTTTCCAAGCAAATGACTAGGGAAGCAATTCACTCTTGAATTATGTGTATGAGAGTTCCTTGCTACCGAAGAAGGGATGCACCTCTCACATTTCACACCATTATGTTCATAATGAAACTTATGATGTACTCCTCCTCTCAGGGAACTTCCCTCCTCCCTAGCCTCTTCCTCTACCTCTACCTAGAGAAGATTTATCAGTACCACTAATTCTCCTTATAGACACTCTTCTGGTGCTACTAGCCAAGATATCCTCAGAGTCTCGATCCTCTAGAAGCAAAAAGGGATTATCGAACTTGGAGTAGATCTCACCTTCCTTGCTTTACTACCCCTTATCCTCACCAGTATTGTTAGCCCCAGCAGCGAGATTAGTCTTCAGTTCAACCTCTTCAATAGGACCGGTTTGTAGAGTAGCCTCCAGCCCTATCTTCATTGCCGCCTCAGGAGCAAGGACTATCTTCTCTGCTTTCACACCTACAACATCAACTACATCCGTCATAGACACACTCGAGAGTGCCGCTTGTCCTCCACCCAGACGACCATGGCTCTTCCTCCAATTCTTACTTTTCCTCATTGGTCTAAAACTCTTGGATCTCCCCCAAACCACATGTGGTTCATTGAATCATTGTCTGACACCGGGACATCCTTGAGGAATATTCTCAAATACTTTGTAGGTAGGGCAGTGTTTAGGCAGATCATCATAGATAACCTTAGTTTCGAGCTCTGATCCATCAGGCATTTCAATCATCACCACAGGAGAAGGCTCACAATCTATAGGGATCTCAATGCAGAGGTGCGACACCCCAGTGTATTTCCCTTCCAACCAAAATCCATCACCTTTAGAACTCCAATTGTGTAGCCAATGATCATCAATGCATGTCTCGTCCAATGTCTACCCAGGTTAGGTAAAGGAACCCACATAGGAGCAATCGTAAGAGCAGCGCACCTCACATCTGCCTCTAGGGTCCACTTCCTCATCAACACCAATAGGCTTCAAGGGTCGCACTCCAAAGAGATCTTCATGTCCTCCTCATTCCCAAAATGAGCCAAGAATAGACCATCTTTGAGATGGGACACCTAAAAATTTCCACATGGCTTCCACATATGGAAGATCCACCCATAGACTTGTTGTACATGGTGTTTTTTGCCCAGAATTTGGACTATAACTGAGCAGGAGTGGAATTCATCCAACTCCTACATTACCGGGGCACCAAATTTCATCCATGGCCTCCGATATTCAGGCCTGAAGATAGGAGCCTTTGGGTCTTCAGGTACAATCACTGGCCTATAGTTTCATTGTACAACCATCGGCTTGGCGACCGTATCAGCTCAGGCTCTTCCATCCATGATATTTGCTCTTGGATCAGACCAAGGCAGACATCTAGATGAGATGTTAGCTTTGGAAATAGGTCCAGAAGCCTCAGTGGCATCAGGTACATCATCAAGGGAGGCAGGTGAGGAGGTGGGAGGTGGGGTAATGGAGGGGGGAGGAAGATGGGGAGGAAGGGGTGGAGGGCATCCGCCCCAGGGTCCATCTGGCTGGACCGACGGCCTCTATGCCAAAAACTCACTCTAGAGATGGAAGGGATATTTGTTCTCTTTTGTTAATGAACATCTTTGTGCAATTGTATGCCTTTTCTTATATTTCTTTATAACTTCAAGTTCTAGTTTATCTTATTTCCAATCTTAGTAATGAGATGTATATAAAAAGACTCATAAGCGTACTCAGTACAATATTCTTGAATATTGTGCTGACGTGTACCACATGCAATCTTTTGTTTAGGTTTTGGACATATGCTTTTGAAGGACTAGGATAATTGAGAGTTGTATGGCGAGCTGATGTAGAGGTGGATATGATGTCTTAAGATCCTGTAGTCTAGTGGTAGTACATGTATGCATAGAAGTTTTTTGTTCAATATGTAATATCAAATGTTCTAACAATTCATTTATGTAATTATATGTTGAATGGTGAATATGTGTTGTATGGTTTTATTATTGTTCATGTGCATGTGCTACTAATTGTTTCTTTCTGATTTTCTTCTTCTTAGCCTAGTTTGGGGTGTTTATATTGGGATTCCCACTGAGGTGAGGTTTCGATTTGGACGTCACACATTTGATTAAGTTTTAGAAAATTTAGGAATGTCGTAGGTGGTATCAGATCATCAACAATAGAAAATCCTGACATTTGCTCATTATGAAACTTGAAACTAAAGAACATTACACTTAAAACACATCTTTAGGGTTAGATTAGTTGTCATTTAGAGACTAGACCTGATCTAGCCTCTAGGTTAGCACCTGGATGTTTGAGAACTAGGTCTAGACTGGTGCTTGTTGCATAGCAGGTCCTTAGATGTCATTCTTTCCTAATAGTGTAGCGGTATAGGACGTTGCATTATTTGGAAAAGACATACATCATGGGAAGATAAACCTTTGACATATGATGCATCTATGTTTTAAGTAGATAAACCAGTGTACACCCTGTTCTCACCCTTTTCATTAGGTAACATGACACTAGACTCTCTACTATATGTGGGAAACTTAATTTTGGATTTGGTTTTTGATTTCAATCAGACCAAACCTTAGTAGTTTTCTCTGACGTGCATGTTTTATCAGAGAAAAACTATATAATATTTTAATATAGATGTAATTGTTACAAAAATGTGTCCCCACAGATGTACGAGTAGGAGGTGGTCATGCAACCTATGTGAAAGTGAATGGAATTAGTTTAGAAGAGACAATAGTTCTAGATTAGATTTTTAGAGCCTTGTTGGAATATATGATAGATGGAATAGATGAAATAAGATTAGATGATAATATAAGTCTTCTATACATGATATAAGATGGTTTATGATGATATATGTTTATATGTGAGGACTTAAGTTTAGTTTTGAGGATTCCAGATTAGTTTTGATGATGCAAGTAACTAGGCTTTTATGAGATAAGATATGTTAAGTCAAGACAAGGTTGTGAGTTAACATGAGCCTCAAGCTCTTTTACAAAGGATGACCTCTAGTGTTAGGACCATTTTTAGGGTTAACTCCAGAGAGAGTGACACCCACAGGGAGAAGGTCAGAGAGCCTAAACTCCAAGATATGAGAATGATGTAAAATATGTGATATGATATATCCTAAACTAGAATACTCCTGAGTGATTGAGTTGAGCTACTTTATGCATGAGTCCAATAGTCGTTTTGTACCCTAGATGTCCTTCAGAAGACTAAACCCTAGAGTTAGAGAGAGGTTGGTTATATATGCATATTTGAATATCAGAACCTACCATCTGGGTGAGGGAGTAAGTCCTAAGACCCTAGAGGATGCAACAATTTTAGTTTGATGTAAAGCCTCATTCTCGGGTTGGTGGTTCCCCATGTAGGAATGTAGTGGTGTATACATATAAGAGAGCTTTGGGTAAGCATGTCCCATTGGTAAAGACCTATGAAGAGAATGTCATAGCATGTTTTGGTTTGTGATTATGTGGCTAGATCTTGTGAAGTTGATCACTAGTTCGAATGAGGTGACTTGAGAACCCTAGACAGAGAGGAAAGATAAAATTTTGTGCATATGATATACTGATAGAGTTGAGTGAGCTCAGAGAGACTGAGCACGACTTTAACCTCATGTTAGGGGTCAGGATAATTTCAATTGGACTAGATAAAGTTTTGGTATGTGTTTAACAAGTCACTCACATAAGTTTTTTTCACACAACCATGATATAATATATTTAAGGATGTGATCTAATCTTGAGACATGATATATAGACATGATATGATGGAAACCTAGAGATGTTTAATAGGTTTCAATGCATAAATGGTTAACCATATACATGAATAATGATGATAATATGAATAGTTGGATAATCTCATGATGAATCTCTACTAGATTTTACATCATCATACGGGAAAGTACAATGAGATGAAACTAGTGATACGTGTTACATGAATAGTGATGACATAATATGTTTGGTGAATCTAGCAATGAACTCACTAATAAACTTGTAACTTAATATTATAGTGAAATGAGATTATTTTAGTGTTATATGCCAAATAGTGATATTGTTAGTGCTAAATAAATATATTGATATAGTCTGGAAATTTTGCAAAACATTATGATGATGGAACCTTGTTATTATCTATATGGATAAAATTGAGTTAATTATAAATAACTTTTCCCAAAATGAGGACATAATATTAGAACATGATGTTTGGATAAAATGAGGATGTAAATCCTAAAATGTGAAAGATGTCATGTATAATCTATTGTTTGAATCTTATGCTTGACTGAAATTAGTACAAAAATTTTGATTGGAAGTGTGACACAACCTACGAATCTTCATCATGCTATATGTTGATGGTTCATCCTAGATGTTTTAAAACTTCCTAATAGTGGTTGGGATATAATCATGGAGCTTTTGTTTGTGTAGATTTGCACAGAGATTGGCTACCTACATGTACATGGAAAATATATGCCTTTTCCTTGGAATCATAGAATGGCTTAATTTCAAGGATGAATTTTCTTTTGAGATGTATGTGATGTGATGAAATAGATTTTTTTGTCTTAATTTTGAGGACAAAATTTTTATTAAGGTGTGTAGGATGTAATAGAGTGAATTTTTAGAGTTTTTAATACTCAATTGGATACATGAACTATGGATTTGAGAATTTGAATGCCTTTAAGTATGTGCTTTTATGTTTATGTTGACATCATCATTAAGATCCCTAATTATTCCATTTTAAGGAATCTAGTTGACTGATCAATCAGTTGAGTTCTGACACCAAACTTTTCTAGAGGGTAGCTTAAGTGATACAAAACATATGTTTCAATGACCATGATGATCAACCAAACCTACAAGGAGTTATTAGCTTTTGAATATTATCAAACCATGTGCATTTTGATATCAATGAAGCAAAGTTTAATGCATATATACAACTAAGTTTCTAATACATCTTGGTCAAGTGGCCAAAGTCATGGAGACCATTGGATACCCAGATTGGGCAGTCCTTTAACTCCTATCAAATGGAGATCGTGGAGAATGAAGTTATGTTCCTCTCTTTTTCCCCATGGCATGAATGTAGGGATACAATTGGCTCTGATGAGCAGTTGATCCTTGGGTACTAGTGTAGAGCAGTCCGAGTCAGACTCTCACTTCCTAGCATATCTCCACCGCTTCTCACAGAGGATGAGTGAGAGTTCGAAGGAGGTTTCAGTGCAGACGATAATAGAAACCGAGATAGAAGAAGAGAGACTGGTGGGAGAGATAAACCAGGAAGCACCCTATAGGTAAAGACTGTAGGCGTCTATGTTGGATGCAATGGAGTTCACCATGGATGAAGAGGAGGCTTGTGGATGTAGATCTAGATATTAGGACCATGCCTTGGATGCAGGCAAGGTGCTTTGCCACCGGTGGAAGGTCTAGCCTAGTTTCTTCGGTTCCCACACCAACTTCGAAGGTTAGGGAAGCATATGAAGAAGTCTATGAGGAGGAGACTTTGGCAGAGCATGCTAAAGACTGGATCCCCTCATGGTGGAGGCTTGTTTTGAGGACCCACTCATCACAAGAAGGTGTCAGACATTGAGCAGAGGTGCGAGGCAAATGCACACAGTGCCCAACATATTGAGGCATTTGGTTAGAACCTATCGAGGAGTAATGTGGAGATGGTAGTTACTCACTTCCCACATGGTAGTGGCATTTACACACTTCCTAGGAGGCGACATCCGGGTTGCGGATGACCTGAGTCCCGCTTGGGGACTTTATCTCGATCGCGTGAAAGAATGGAGTGTCAGGTCCCATTTCAGTCAAATTGGATTGAAGCCAGCCTAAACGAAGAGAACCACCTGCTCAATTAGGATCCATGATTACTCATCTGACAGGTGGTGTTATTTGATTGGCCCTTAAAGGTAAATCAGTGTTTAATTATCTAGAAATATATAGATCTTCAACAAATCATAGAAATTAACTCAATGATCTGAAAAATACAAATAAGGTGTCAAATTGTTCAGAAAAATGAGTAGTATAACATGGAACCATACTATCAGTCTTTGTATGCTTCAATAACACATATATTAAGTAAGATGTATAATGCTTATATCATGTGTTATAAATAATAAATAATGGCCTAAAATTATGAGAATATGTCACTAAGTCTATAATCATGTTTAGAATCCATACGATGTCAGTGATTATGATGTTGATGGACAAAATCATGTAATTTGCTCCATATGGCTAATTAGGGATAATAACCCAAATTAATGCACAATAATTGCAAAGATGCTCATGAAACCTTGAAAATTGTAGAGTAATCTTATATCAATAACTGGAAGCTAAGGTATAATTATGAGATCATAATTATGCGTATAAATAAGGATACAAGTTTAAGGATCCTACAATTATGAGAAAATTGTAATTGGATTAATGTAACTAATCTAGGGTTAATACATGCAAATAAGGATATGAAATCCAATGCTCAAATGATGCATTACAATCTGGAATATGACATCAGTAAGATAATTACACAATGACAAGACAAGTAATAATGAGATATCATAATGACCAATTAGGGTTTAGACGAGGTACAAAGTAATGGAGAATCTAATGATAGTATATGATATTGTTTTAATCAGGGTTTGACCACGAGTTAGAGTTGACACCAGGAATATGTGATTAGATTTGTCTCTCTTTGGAAGGTACGCCATTACCTCTTACTTGGCTTATTATATAGTATGCTTGCATTATATGTGTAGTAAACACTTGGCATATGATATTGGATGAAATGATTGTTCTTGTATGATATCTTCCTTGATTTTCCATACTTATGGCCATGAACACATGAAACATAATATATTTGTTCCATTATATCCAAGCACTTAAACTCTTTGGTAGTAAAGTGCTAGAAAGTAAAGTACTTCAACTCCTTGGTAGTAAAGTACTTGGAAGTGGTATCAAACTCTTTGGTTCTAGATCACATGTATAAAGATCTCAAACTCTTTGGTAGTAGATCATAAAGGCCTTAATGCATTCAACTCCAAGGTAGAAAATACATGGATGATAATGTAACGACTGCCACCAAACCGACAGATAAATCATTACTAATTAAGAGGAATAAATATAAACATTGGATTAACAAAAATCACTAAAATTTAAAACCATTTGCATGGATATCCTCTTCTAGAAAACTCTTACTGAAAGATGCAAAACATATACATATCATGATTTACATTGTACAAACATTGTTTCTTCTCATCTCGAGGACAACATATAATAGTTGCTCTATCAACACATATACTGATGCAACATAAAACCTCGAGGCTTACAAGCCAAAATCTCATATTGTTCATGAAACCATTATGATCCGACTGTAAGGACCTGAGAGTATAGAGACGACACATAGGACTTCTATTTACAAGATACGATAGACAATACACTCAACCTGAGTTGTCACTGCTTCCCCAACTATTGTTCCTCCTCTACAGAAAGGTCTCCACCGCTTCGTGCACATCCACCTAAAAATTGTGGATCCCACTAGGTGAGACAATTGTCCCAACGAGAGATATAACTCTCTGCCGACCATATTATTGTTACAGATAAACATTATAAAAACTGAGCAGGGATTCTTTTATATTAACATGTAGGATTAATCATTGTATGAACAAAACAAAGTAATCTCTTTACTTATGGAAAATGATGCATGTACCCATGCTAGAGTAATAAACCATCTATCTACTTTACAAGGAATGTACAGAAACATAAATAACGTCTATCAAACTAAGATGTATAATTGAATTGTGCATCAAATAATGTTTTCCACATTCGATCCTTAAACAAATATGCTACACGGCTGAACATATTTTACAATCACACTTATACCCTCAGGAGATGAAGTATACCATGTTCCTCTCCAACTGACCACAAACTTCTCACAAGTCAATACCATACAAGGTCAATGGAAGAGTCGGCTGCCAAGACCTCACCTGTCTCGGTCGGTACAAGACCACACAGATTCAGCAAGACAGCTCATATCATCTACTGGCAGGACATCACGTGTCAGCTTCAAAAGGAGCGATCCAGGGTACTAGGCATCTTTGCTCTGAGTTATTGCATCAGCATGTACTCTCCTAGGGGAACATCTACTAACAACCGTCCCCAGTTATGAAACTACTGAGTTATGGTCACACAACCATACTCTGAGCCACATGCCAGTTCACCATGCTCAATTGAGACATTTATTTTGAGTTCGTAAGGGGATCGGCTCACATCTGGCCATCTGTAATTACACCCCCACATATTCAAAAATATGCACTCTGGGTTATGCCGTGGGAAACCCATTTTACCATTTAGCAAATTCTGACACTGATGGATCTATGGTTCGGGAAACATTTTATAGTTTCTAATGATATATTATGTGCATTACAACAGTCTTTTAGCATCAAACAAGTTATCATTATTAATCACAACAAATGCTACAAAGAAAGGTGTAATACATGTATCATGTACTTTTCAAGTCTTTAAAACACATTTAGATACTTGGTACTTGGGATCTCAGTCCCTTATCACATTATTGGGAATCCTCATCCCTTCGTATCATTATCATCATGATTACTAGATCTGGGTATTCAAACCCCTAGATCACCACATAACATTTCTACCTCTGTAACAGTTAACTATTACCTCCAAGTCATTAGACCAAGGTATTCATTTCACTAATTGTACAAGAATTTCACATAGCTAACATATTTTGATTAAACATCTTGTCACCTCTCACTAGGAAACAATTATTCACATGGCTGTCAAGGCCCATTCAAAACTACTTGTTACCTCTTACTAGGAAACAACTATTCACATGGCTCACAAGGCCATTAAACATCTTGTCACTTCTCACTACTGCAACAATAATTCACATGGCTCACAAGGCCATTAAACATCTTATCACCTCTCACTAGGCAACAATATCTTTTAGGTCATCAGACCACATAAACCTTATACTTATTATATAATTATTTAACATATTTCACAAGGCTTATTCAATAAGAGAAATACAACCTTCCCATTATTAGGGTTAGGGTTTCCCTTTTATAGAAGATTAGGGTTTCAAGTTCATATTATCAATCCAAACCCTAATTCATTGCTCCAAAAATCTAGGAGCATATATTGATATCATAAGTATGCAATCATACTTATCTGTTCTCATCATTTATCATTAAATGGTTATTAACACAAAGTATGAGTTTCTCTCTCATCCTGACTAGGATATTGATTACATCATGCTTTTGGTTCAATCCTCCTCTTTGAGGTATATTAGTTTATCATTAACAATTCACATCATCCTCTATATTGCAATTAATTCAACATGCAACATATGTCACTCAATCAATCACATATGATTGAAGTGTCTCTACCCTATTGGGTGTTAAGATTTATCACATCATGCTTTAAGCTACATTCTTTACTTCATGTTGTGTATTCATATTAAGCATGTGAGATAATCACATCACCATGTCATGTTTCAGGGTGCATCCCCTAATCATCATATCATGTACCCATATCAAATTGACTATCACTTAGTTCTTATCATTTCAAGATAACTTCATATGGGGCATAAACTAGGTGCTTGACCCCATATCGAGTATAAGCTATGTGCTTTATACCATACCATATATCATATATGTGTTTGATACCATTTCGTGCACAAGGTGTGAACCATATCGGGCATAGAGCATATGTCTCATCATGTATCATTTGAGTGGTATATATACAAAATACCATATCAGTTTCCCATTTAGGATTATCATATCAGGTCTCCATGTTGGGTAAAATATCGGGTTACCATGTTGGTAGACCCTTAGGTTCATAACCTCTTTATAACTTCAAGGATAAACCCTATCAAATAGTTACATGGCAATCTAGGTGTCTAATTGAATTCTTCTACCACAATCCATTACACAAAGGGTAGGATATATCGGGTTTCAATCCATCATCTAGGGTTTTCCACCAAATTGGGTAGATTATACCATATTATATCAGGCATGAAGTATGAATTGAACCTCATATCATTCATAGGGTAGGAGTAGGTATTATTCCTATCATTCAAGAGATGTCATTCATATCGTCCATGTGGTATCACTCACCACTTGTATCGGCTTACCCATCACCTAGGGTTATCCAACTCTATATTGTTTAGAGTGTTCATTATCTCTTTATCGTGCAAGAAGTGTAGTCTTAGACTTGTATTGTGTATAAGGGGTAAATGTGTATCTCCCATATCGTGCAAAGGGCATGGCTCATATCATGTAGGAGCTATCCTCTATCCCCATATCGGGTTAACCCCCATCTCAGGTTTCATATCTGGTTAAGGTATTTCAACCATATCAAGTTATACCATGTATTTGATCCTTATGTCTTATATTAAGCATAAGTGTATACTTCATCAACCATATCGTGCAACAGATGTGTGCTTCATGATATCATGTACAGTGTGTGTATTCATATGATCATATTGTGTAAGAGGTACTTGTTAGTCTTACTCATATCGGGTTACCCATATTAGGGTTTCATATCGACTTACAAGTATACACTTTTTCCTATATTGTGCATGGAGTCTATAATTGACTTCCTATCGTGCACAAGGTATATGGATAGCATCATACCATGTTCCAAGGTATGAACTACTTCTCCATATCATGCAAGGATATATAATCTCACAAGCATATAATGCAAGTGATGCATGTATATTACCATATCAGTTATGAGCTACTTGTTTGTGTGCTTGAACCCGATATCACTTTATAAACTGATACCATCTTCTTCAAGATCTAGAACTTCGTTCTAACTGTTATAGTCCATGGCAACAGTTCTAAACAACTACTAGAACCCATAATTTCATCAACTATTCAAGAAGATCTCAGAATTAAAAGTAGATCACTAAGAATACCAAGTTAGGTGACAAATAATAATATGATTGATATATAACATGCTTTATGAACAACTTCAAAGCTCCAAGCTCTAAAGCTTCATGTCCTAATGTTTAAAATGAACTTCTCCAAGATCCAGGGCTCGTTCACAACTCCTCCATAGACAAGAAATCACCATAGTTAAGAACTTGGTGAAGAAGGAAAGAAATGAATATTCATAACATGATATTCTACTTCAACCAAGGTTGAAGATGGCGAAAGCCTTACCTAAATCTTGGTGCTCTATCTATCCTTGCTCCTTGAGATACTTTTCATGATACCTAAGGGGCTTTGTATGATATCTCCAAGGGATATGATTGTGAGGATCATAAACATACATAAGTTGGTGAAAGGTGAAGTATATATACTTGGTTTCATGAGATAAAGTTTATAATAGGTGTCTTCACCCCAAGCTACTAGATGACACATGGACATGCATGGTTGACACGTGGCCATGCATGCACACATCTATATTTCATCAACAAGGCAACCTGATACACTTTATGCAAGGGAATTTGCAACCCGTCATGAACCACCTCCTTGAGGTGCTCTACCTGTCATGGCCTTTTCCGAGGCTCAAAAAACTGATAGGATGCCTCTATCATGGTTCCTTGGTCGATAGGACTCCTATGTCAAACCTACAACCCGATACATCACATATAAGGCTTCTCATTCAACGCTTTCCTTGGTCTTTCCATCACCAAGAGTATCATCACTCAAAGCTGATTTAAACATAGTGTCTCCTTATTTATATTTCCTCTAAGAGATACATAGAGGGCGTAGGGACACTCTAAAGGTGGTAGTTTGCATTCCAACCCCATTTATTAGTTAAATTACAAATAGTACCAAAATTGGTGCACAAAGTACTAGCATTGTTCAAACAAGTTATAACCTGGGATTTAGGCTTTCCACAAGCCACCACTTAGATCACTCTCTTTCTTATGATACTAAAACACTTAGAAAACATTCCACATGAGATATTTTGCAATGTAACCCCTTATCTTGGGTAAATTGCACTCTTCACTCAGACTTTCATATAATGCACAATTAGTTTGCAAATAAGCTCAAACTTGACAATGAACTTCACAAGAAGTCTTAATTACTTTAAAAAGATTTAGAATCAGTTTGTAAGTAACTTACTTATGAAAAACTCCTAGGGTTAAGCCATAACCCAGTATATGGGTGTTACAATTATAAACCCCTAACAAGGATTTCATCCCTAAAATTCGAGATGAAGGAAGTTAATTGTCATTCATGTATCATATCATGAAATCTCCACATATCATCTTGATGTTATGGAGATGTCAAAGAACTTTAACCAGCAGAAAGTCCTTTCATAAAAGATCATCATAAGATCTGTCACACATGACACATACTCAGATGTTACATCCATCACTTACTGCGGAGTCAATTCTATGTTAGGTAATACTTTCTAAGTCAAAGAAGTGTTATTCATACTTTGGATAATTCAGGTGTCAAACTTTACTTACTTTTAACATTTCTCTTTCATTGAGAGATTATAGTTATGCTCTGTCACCCACTTGGGGACTTACAAGTCTTGTCATACATTTTTAGTGCCACTCTAATATGTATGACTTGTATCAACTATCTTCCTAATTATTCATTCTATTATCATAAGGAAAAGTCACTTACTAAAGAAGAACTTATCTCAGAGATATGTCTAGATGTTATGAATAAACCGCCTCAACTGATCTAGATAGGGATATTCTAAGGAATTTATTTTTAGTTCGATAAGCTTCCTCTCAAAAGGATTCTACAATTGTTCCTTCATTTAATACATCCTTATCAACATTATGTTTATGCAGAGCATAAACCCCTAACATATGATTTCCATACTAGACTTATCTCAAGGTTGCCCCTTCTAGGTAACTAAACCTTATTCATCTTATCAGAAGTAGTATTCTCACTTTCCCATACCACTTGGCACATCTTGGATACTAGAATTTCTTACCTTGGTATCCTTTCACTTGTGTCAAAAACACATCACATCCTCATTATTTCCATTTCTCTATTGTTAATACCAAAGTCAAACATACAAAGGATCTTTCTTTTATCTTGGGACATTCTATATTACACATATCTTTACCTTGGAACCAAAGTCCAAGATGAACTGATACTTTTCTAAGTATCCATCAAAAGATCACTTCTAACTCATGCACATCAAGTGTCATAAGACTTACTTGATTGCCATGTCTCTGAAAAGAAATAAGACAAAGGAACATATTCCTTTCATCACCCCATCATTACCCAAGGTTGTTCATCAAAGAGGAGACATCATCATCTCCTAAGATTATTACATGAGCTTTCACTATTCATTATTCATTTACACTTGTCTCATCTTAAGTTCCTAGCCATCTGCATAGGAATTATTTGGACGATTACATATCATCATCCCTTTCTTTTTTATTTCCTATCATGTTCATGATCATTTCATGATTTTATCACATTTCCCATTTAGACATTATGGGAAAAGATCCTTAATATTCACATAGACTTTATCAAACAAGGATCATCTCCCTTATTCTCTTTCTCTTATCATGAGGATTATACTCTTTACTTCCTCATACACACAGATTGATATGTGATCATCTCAGATTCTAGTTTATTGCACTTGGGATGTGATAAAATTATCCATGCCATATTTCCAATTTTGTACGCTCACTAGATTGTCTAAAAATGACTACTTGATCAGAGTAATTAGAAAGATATAAATCTAAGAGTTCCATACTTACCTTATCTTCAATAGTTGAATACCTAGCCAGGGTATACACATATTGAGATTAGATAGTATTCACTTTGTTTACTATCATATTCCTTAATTTTAATATCATCAAAACATAGGATTTAGCATTCCTGGATTTTCCCTAGGCATCACCTCTACACCTCATCCACTTTCATACAAATAAAGGTAATTATAAAGCATTTAAAAGAATATTGAACATAATATAAATTTTTAGTCCTCATCATTTCTTCCCTTTGTTCCCATAGCACAATCAATAGGGAAGTCAATAACAACAACCCCTCTTTTGATTATCAGATAAAATCAAGAGAAGGTATATCAAAATGGAAAATTTTCTATCTGACTGTTACCCCTCACGGTCATCTACCGCTTCAGGTTGACTCAACACATAGAGTCTAGTTGTTTCATGTTGTTGCTTTTGCCTTTTTATACTATTGGGCTATAACTTTCATAAGCCCTACTGAGTCTACCTCGGTTGTTGGGTAATTTCCTCCCTTCTTTTTAAACAAAAGAGTTTAGTATGCTCAATGTGTCTGTATCTATAACATGTTTTGTCCCCGTACCATGGTCTTATCGGTCTTATTACCGATGTAAAAGCTAAGTCAGAAGTTCTTACAGGTGCTAGGTTAGGACTTTTGCCTTTACTTAGTGCTTACTTCTCCAGTGCACTAGGAATTTATTGCACTGGTGGCACCAAAAACTTAGGCTTTTTAGAAAAACTAGGCAAATGTCTCAACAATAGTAGAGATTTTTCCTTAATTCATAGCTTATTGCCCCTTCTTGGGCACTGCCATCACAAATGTACTATATTTCTATACTTATGGCAGAGTTTATTTTCTCATCATATGTTAACTCTTCCCACATTTTCCACTGTTCCAACATGACTATGTCATTCTGGAACCCTTTCAGAACCCAAAGTTTCAGCATTGAGGACTGGTAACCTAGGTTGTAATGGTAGTATCCAGTCTACTATATGCATCACTGTTGTCTGAACCTTCCCAACAAGAGCATAAAAAGTAGGATTCTCTATCTTGAATGGGCCAAGATGGGAATTTTTAGGCAAACAATATTTTCTTGCCTAATCTCTTACACCCTCTCCTGGTGCAACAACATTGCACTTAGAAATGTGTTCCTTGTGTTCTCCAGTCATTTTTAAATTTCACCCTTTCTTATGCATAAATAGAAATCACTATAGGGTATACTGGAGGACACTAGAACAAACTCAACACCTTAGTCATATGTCTCTGTAGACTCAGCGAACCTTAAGCTCTGATACCAAACTTGTAACGACCACCACCAAACTGACAGACAAATCGTTACTAATTAAGAGGAATAAACATAAACAGTGGATTAACAAAAATCACTAAAATTTAAAACCATTTGCAAGGAGATCCTCTTCTAGAAAACTCTTACTAAAAGATCCAAAACATATACATATCATGATTCACATTGTACAAAGACTATTTCTTCTCATCTCGAGGACAACATATAACAGTTGCTCTATCAACACATACACTAAAGCAACATAAAACCTCAAGGCTTACAAGCTAAAATCTTAGATTGTTCATGAAACCATTATGATCTGACTCCAAGGACCTGAGAGTACAGAGACAACACATAGGACTTCTATCTACAAGACAAGACAAACATTACACTCAACCTGAGCTGTCACTACTGCCCCAACTATTATTCCTCCTCTGCAGAAAGGTTTCCACCACTTCATGCACATCCACCTAAAAATTTGGATCCCACAGGGTGAGACATTTGTCCCAGTGAGAGATATAACTCTCCGTCAACCATATTATTATTATAGATAAACATTATAAAATTGAGCAGGGGTTCTTTTATATTAAAAGGCAGGATTAATCATTGTATGAATAGAACAAAGTAATCTCTTTACTTAAGGAAAATGATGCATCTACCCATGGTAGAGTAATAAACAACCTATATAATTTACAAGGAATGTAAAGAAACATAAATAACATCTATCAACTCAGATGCATAACTGAATTGTGCATCAAACAATGTTTTCCACATTTGATCCTTAAGAAAATATGCTACACGGATGAACATATTTTACAATCACACTTATGCCCTGAGGAGATGAAGTATACCTCGTTCATCTCCAACCGACCACAAACTTCTCACAAGTCGGTACTATACAAGGTCAATAGAAGAGCTGGCTCTCAAGACCTCAATTGTCTCGATTAGTACGCGACCACACAGATTCAACTGGACATCTCGTGTCATCTACTGGCAGGACATCTCATGTCAGTTGCAAAAGGAGCATGCCACGGTACTAAGCATCTTCGCTCAGAGTTACTGCGTCACCATGTACTCTCTTAGGGGAACATCTACTAACAACCGTCCCCAGTTATGAAACTACTGAGTTATGGTCACATAGACATACTCTGAGCCACAGGCCAATTCATTGTGTTCAATTGAGACATTTATTTCGAGTTCGTAAGGGGATTGGCTCACATCTGGCCATCCGTACTTATGCCCCCACATATTAAAAAATATGCACTCCAGGTTATGCTACGGGAAACCCATTTCACAATTCAACAAATTCTGATGCTGATGGATCTATGGTTAGGGAAACATTTTATAGTTTCCAATGATATATTATGTGTATTACATCATTCTTTTAGCATCAAACAAGTTATCATTATTAATCATAACAAATGCTACAAAGAAAGGGGCAATACATGTATCATGTACTTTTCAAGTCTTTAAAACACATTTAGATACTTGGTACATGGGATCTCAGTCCCTTATCACATTACTAGGAATCCTCATCCCATCATATCATTATCATCATGATTACTGGATCTGGGTATTCAAGCCCCTAGATCACCACATAGCACTATTACCTCTGTAACAGGTAACTATTACCTCCAGGTCCTCAGACCAAGGTATTCATTTCACTTATTGTATAAGAATTTCACATATCTCACATAGTTTGATTAAACATCTTATCACCTCTCACTAGGCAATAATTATTCACATGGCTCACAAGGCCCATTTTAAATGTCTTGTTACCTCTTACTAGGAAACAGCTATTCACATGGCTCACAAGGCCATTAACCATCTTGTCACCTCTCACTAGGCAACAATTATTCACATGGCTCACAAGGACATTAAACATCTTGTCACCTCTCACTAGGAAACAATACCTATTAGGTCATCAGACCACATAAACGTTATACTTATTATATAAGTATTTAACATGTTTCACAAGGCTTATTCAATAAGAGAAACACAACCTTCCCATTATTAGGGTTAGGGTTTCCCTTTATAGCCGAATAGGGTTTCAAGTTCATATTATCAATCCAAACCCTAATGCATTGCTCCACACATCTAGGAGAATATATTGATATCATAAGTATGCAATCATACTTATTTGTTCTCATCATTTATCATTAAATGGTTATTAACACAAAGTATGAGTTTCTCTCTCAACCTTACTAGGATGTTGATTACATCATGCTTTTGGTTCAATCCTCATCTTAAAGGAATATTAGTTCATCATTAACAATCTACATCATCCTTTATATTGCAATTAATTCAACATGCAACATATGCCACTCAATCAATCACATATGATTGAAGTGTCTCTACCCTATTGGGTATTAAGATTTATAATATCATGCTTTAAGCTACATTCTTTACTTCATGTTGTGTATCAATATTGAGCATGTGAGATACTCACATCACCATGTCATGTTTTAGGGTGTATCCCCTAATTGTCATATCATGTACCCATATCAAATTGACTATCACTTAGTTCTTATCATTTCAAGATAACTTCATATCGGGTATAAGCTAGGTGCTTGACACCATATCGGGTATTGATAACCTCCTATTTTAGTAGTTTTTCTTAGTCTTTTTCCTTAGTTTTCCATACTCTTTCTACATTTATATTGTACTTAAACCTAATTTTACCCCTTTTTTGTAAATACATCATCAAACTAACTTTTCCTTTTATAATTGCAGAAAAAGCACAAAAAAATAATAACAAAAGAATAAACCAGCCCAAGGGTCGAGTGGATCCAAACGGTCCCAAGACCGCATGGAGTTCAAACGGTCCCGAGACCGCATGAAGCCAAACGGTCCCAAGACCGCATGGAGTTCAAACGGTCCCGAGACCGCATGAAGCCAAACGGTCCCAAAACCGCATGGAGTTCAAACAGTCCCGAGACCGCATGAAGCCAAACGGTCCCAAGACCGCATGGAGTTCAAACGGTCCCGAGACCGCATGAAGCCAAACGGTCCCAAGACCGCATGGAGTTCAAACGGTCCCGAGACCGCATGAAGCCAAGCGGTCTCAAGACCGCATGGAGTTCAAACGGTCCCGAGACCGCATGAAGCCAAACGGTCCCAAGACCGCATGGAGCTCAAACGGTCCCGAGACCGCATGAAGCCAAACGGTCCCAAGACCGCATGGAGTTCAAACGGTCCCGAGACCGCATGAAGCCAAACGGTCCCAAGACCGCATGGAATTCAAACGGTCCCGAGACCGCATGGAGCTCAAACGGTCTCAAGACCGTTTGACGCCAAACGGTCCCAAGACCGTTTGACGCCAAACGATCCCAAGACCGTTTGACGCCAAACGATCTCAAGACCGTTTGGCGCCAAACGGTCCCAAGACCGTTTGAGCCCAAACGGTCTCCAAACCGTTTGGATCTCACTCAAAGCCTATAAATAAGACCTCAGGGCCGTCCATGAAGGAGGGAGTCCAGACGTCCAGAGGCTGTCTCTCCACTACCAGAACAACTCCATCCATCACTCGAGGCTGCCGGTCTGAGACTCACGTCCATTGCAAGCTACTTTCTCTCTCATCAACAAGGAAGGCGAGAGGAGAAGATCCGTCATCAAGCAAGCTACAAGGAGTGGAGATCGTTGCTCTCTCCACCAAGGGTTCAACCTTCTCTCCTCAGTGGAGATGATGTTCTTTCTATCTCTTCTTGCCTCCTTCCTTGTTGCTCCCTCTATGAGGAGCGAGTAGTTCCATCCACTGGGGCGCGGGGACTAGCCCCGCTGCCCATGTTTTGTATTATGTACTGTAAAAAAGATGTTATCATTTCGTTTTAATACTAAATCGTTTCACACATGCTTGAATGATGGCCACGTTCTTGTATGCATTTATTGTCTTTCGTTGTGGTTTGTCTACGACCGCTATCGAGGCTTGAATACCGATTTAGTGTTGGTTTCTGGTGTGTGTATCCACCACGCATCCGTTTCGGTGTCTAGAAGTGTATCTCAAAGAGTGGAGTAAACTCACTATCATCTGGCACACTCCCATCTGTATGGAAGAGACCTTTGGTAAGTCGAGGAACACACTTTGCGAGGGGAATGATGTAAAGCATGTGACCATTCGTTCGGGGATGGCTGGCGTTGCATCATTCCCGCACTTCTCGTAGCTAGGTTATCCCTCACCGGAAACTAGGCCTACAAAGACGCTATTCGATTTGGTAATTATCGCTCGCTTGTTAGTTTTAGATGCACGTTTCTTGAGGTTGAGTAAGATTCTCTCTTCGGAGACTACATCCTTCAGTGACGCGTAGTGATGTACCGCATGAGAGTTACTTAACCCTTGGAGGATGAGATGCATTGCCCTTTTCTTATATGGGCATTGGTCTTGTGGAACATCGAAGGGTGCAATGCATCGCTCTTGTCTCATGTGGGCATCGGTCTTGTGGAACACCCTTGGATGCAACGCATCGCTCTTGTCTTATAAGGCATCGGTCTTTTGGATACATCCATGCATCTAGCTTATAAGTCTTGCTTAGTACATATACAATGCATGTGTAGCGGTGGTAAATACCTGCTTAACCCCAGTGATTCATCATCAATTGTTAACTCTTAAGATTTACTTGCTTTATTTACTTTCTTGCTTTACTTTCTTTGTACTTAGCTTAAAACAACCAAATCAAACTTTCGATCTAAATATCAATCTTTAAGTTGTTAAGTAAAGGCTAAACGTTTTCCATCTTGACTTCGTCAAGACCGTTGTCCCGAGGATTCGACCCTTAACTATACTGCGATAAGACTTCCACATGTCTTAGCACATGTGGGTGGAGTTCTTACCATAGTACTAGCAAGGCTAAACTTAGAGACTCATCATCTCTAGGATTTTTAGTGGTAAGTAAAACTACCATCAAAAATTGGCGCCGTTGCCGGGGACAACGGAACTTTTTAGTTTTTACTTACCAATTTCTTGGTTGATTAGGATTTTACACTTTTTTAATAACCAATCCAATATTTCTTGATCTTTTTCATTTCCTTCCATTTTTCCTAACTTGAGATTTTCCTTCTACTCAGGTAGAAAACGTGCATGCAACCCCCGCATAGCATCGGATTCTCCCCTGAACCAGAATACGATTCTGAGGTAGAAAGAAGTTTTCACCGAAGGAATAGACTAAACCGCCAAAGAGCCAGACAGATGGCCGAAGAGCAACGCCTTGTTGCAGAAAGAGTCAACGCCGCCATAGCAGCACAACGAGCACAACTCATTGCTGACACTCGTGCTCAGGTGCAAGCTGAGATCCGAGCTGAAGTACAAGCACGCATCCAAGCAGAGCAAGCTACTGCTCAACTCGCGTTAAGAAACAAGCAACTTCAGGATTACGCCGTCCCGAAGAATTACGAAGATAACCATCCGGTCCGGCCTCCGATCATTAACATCCCACACTTCGAGATCCGGACCCAATGGATTCAGATTATGCAAGGGATTTCTTTCTCTGGAAGTTCTGGAGACGACTGCATGGACCACCTGAAACGGTTTAAGGCATTATGCCGACTGGTCCCACAAGCTGGCATTGCTTTCGACGCAATAATGCTCCATCTGTTTCATTTCACTCTATCTGGAAGGGCCTTAAGTTGGTATAATTCATTGGATAGAGAACCCATTATTACCACCTGGGCCCCTCTAGAGGAGAAATTCCTGGAGAAGTTCTTTCCACCCTCGCTTACTTACGAAATCAGAGGGCAGATCAACCATTTCTCTCAACTTCCTGGAGAGACCCTAGCCGAGGCATGGGAAAGATTCAAAGAACTTCTTCGAAAATGCCCTCATCATGGGATTTCGCAAAATCAACTGATTGAGACCTTTTATCGGGGGGTAAATGATGACATTAAATAGTTCCTAGATTCCTCATCTGGAGGAAATTTCATGAGGAAAAACTATGAAGACGCCTGGAAGATCGTCACTTTAGGGGCTGAAAACCAGTCCAACTGGGGGCGAACAGCCGGAAAAGGCGTCCTCAAAGTCTTTAAAGCTGAGGAATCCACGAAATTAAAGTCAATAGCAGAGGCTCTGAAAGCAATCGCCCATAAACAACAAACCCTTGAATCATCTCTAGGGGAATTCAACAAGAAACAAACCCCGCAGCTGCATCAAGTCAAAGCTATCACAGGTTCCTGTGAAGCTTGTCATGCATCAGATCATCCGACCTTATCCTGCGGAATGCTCTATAGTGTGATGATGGATCTTCATCCACCACCACAACCCTATGAGGCCATCACTAATCAGATTGAAGATCAGACTCCGGAGCAAGTCAACTCTATCCATACTATTCCCGGGCAAGTCTACTATAATCCCAGTCAACCAAGGAACCATCCTGGATTCCAGTATGGGAACCCTTCTGGGATTGCAAACCCGCAACACCAGACTCAAGGGGGATTTGACAGTAGGTTTCCTCCTGGGTTATCAAACAATCAAGGGAATCCAAGAAACAACTTCCCTAGGGTTAACTACCCTAGAAATCAGTCAGCCTACTACCAGTACACTCACCCCCCGCTTCACCCACAATTGCATGTTCAACAATACCAACAACAAAATTCTCAGAAGAATGTTACCACGCAGCCAGAAGACGAACTGTCTTTGATAAAGCAAATGCTTCAGTCTCAGCAAACTATGCTAGCTAGCCAGCAAGCCCAACAAAGGGCAGTTGAAACCCAGCTAGCTCAGATCGCTGCACAGTTGAAGTCTTCGGCTGGCGTTTCTGATAGGCAGCCTGAACCAAATGGGCAAAACGAACACGAACAGCTGAACGCCATCACCACAAGGTCGGGACGCATTCTGCCTGAACCCATCAAGATCACTCTAGATGATGATGATGTGCCCATTTTTTTGACGAAAGAGATCCCACAACAAGAGATTGGGAAATCTCCCGAAGACACCGAGGACAAAAACAAAGAGTATGTACCCACAGAACCCAAGGTCCCGCAATTCAAACCAAGGATTCCATATCCAGGCAGACTGCAAGAAACAAAAATGGATGCCAGGTTTCAGAAATTCAAGGAAGCAATGAAGAAACTTTATATCGATATCCCTCTCCTCGACGCTCTATCCGAAGTACCAGCATGAGCAAGGTATCTCAAAACTTTGCTATCACGTAAGTATATCACCAAAGAGCAGGAAACCGTCAAGCTTGCCCAAACCACCTCTGACATCATCTTGAACAAACTGCCCAAAAAGAAGAAGGACCCAGGTTCTTTCGGAATCCAATGTTGCATTGGAAACACATCCACAAAGAAAGGATTAGCTGACCTCGGGGCTAGTATATCCATTATGCCTTTCTCAATGTGCCAACGCCTCGGTTTCACAGATCTGCTACCTACAGCAATGACTATTCAACTTGCTGACTCCACCATAACCGCACCTTTGGGAATCATTGAAGACGTTCCAGTAAGAATAGGCAAGGATGCTTACGTTCCATGTGATTTTGTCATCATGGATATTAAAGAGGACTTGAGATATCCGATCATTTTCGGCAGGCCTTTCCTAGCTACAGCCAGAGCACTAATCGATGTCGAAGCCGGAACCATCATCCTTCGGCTCGGAAAGGAAGCCATTCAATTCCGTGTCCTTGACAGCATGAAAGGCCCTAACATTCAAGAAGAAGTCTTTCTTTTAGACGCAATCCAACAAATGTCGCAACTTGAAATCTCCGAGCCAATCGACGAACTCGAAAATGCTCTTATCAATCCCGAAGTCGAGTTCTCTGCAAATGAACTAGTCCAGCAATGCATCCAATATCTAGAAAAGGTAGAAGAAGCACCAAAGGCTACCTTTGAAGAGCTTAAAGCCATAACGACTATTGAAGCAGCAGAACCACCAAAAACCCCTGAATTGAAGACCTTACCCACAGGGCTCAAATATGTTTTCCTGGATAAGGAAGAGCTATGCCCAGTTATTATCAGCTCCACCCTCACCGAAGACCAAGAAGTCAGACTTCTAGACAAACTAAGGAAACACAAAAAGGTCATCGGTTATAAAATAACCGACCTCACAGGCATAAATCCGGCTCTGTGTATGCACAAGCTTCCTATGGTTGAAGAATTTAAACCCACTCGCGAACATCAAAGAAAACTGAACCCAAATTTAAAAGAGGTAGTCCGTTTGGAAGTCCTCAAACTGCTTAAAGCTGGTATGATCTACCCTATCTCCGACTCTCAGTGGGTTAGTCCAGTTCAAGTTGTCCCAAAGAAAGGGGGCACTACTGTAGTGATCAACGATAAAAATGAGCTCGTACCTACTAGGACTGTAACGGGGTGGAGAATGTGCATCGATTATAGGAAGTTGAATAAAGCTACAAGGAAAGACCACTACCCTCTACCCTTTCTAGACGAAGTCCTGGAGCGCTTGGCCCACCAAAAATTTTTTTGTTATCTCGATGGTTATTTTGGGTTCTACCAAATACCCATACATCCAGAGGACCAAGAAAAAACCACCTTCACTTGTCCCTTCGGGACATATGCCTTTAGAAGAATGCCATTCGGGCTATGTAACGCTCCTGCTACTTTCCAACGCTGCATGTCCGCCATTTTCGCCGGATTAACTGAATCTATTATGGAAGTCTTTATGGATGATTTCTCTGTTTATGGAGAGTCTTTCGATAACTGTCTAAATAATCTCGAACAAGTCCTGCAACATTGCAAGGAAACAAACCTTATCCTGAACTGGGAAAAATGCCATTTCATGGTAACAGAGGGTATCGTCCTCGGACATAGAGTAAGTGATAGAGGGATCGAGGTCGACAAAGCAAAGATTGATGTCATCTCGAAGTTGTCACCTCCGAAGGACATAAGAGGAGTTCGAGCTTTCCTAGGTCATGCCGGGTTTTACAGAAGGTTCATCAAAGATTTCTCAAAAATAGCTAAACCCATGACCCAACTCCTGACAAAAGATGCCGAGTTTATTTTTGACCAAGAATGTATGCAAAGTTTCTCCACCCTTAAAGAAGCACTAATTTCCGCACCTATTCTAAGGGCTCCAGACTGGTCGCAACCCTTTGAAATTATGTGTGACGCAAGTGACTATGCCATAGGGGCCGTTTTAGGACAACGAATCGACAAGAAACCCTATGTCATCTACTATGCGTCCAAAACGCTTGATGAAGCACAAAGAAACTACACGACCACGGAAAAAGAGTTCCTAGCTATCATCTACGCCTTCGAAAAATTCCGCTCTTACCTGATCGGCTCTAAGGTAATTGTCTACACTGACCATTCTGCTATCAGACATTTGATTCAGAAACAGGATGCCAAACCCAGGCTCATCCGCTGGGTATTGATGCTTCAAGAATTCGATCTAGAAATCAAAGATAAAAGTGGCGTAGAGAACGTTGTCGCCGATCACCTCAGTAGAATCGAGGTTGAAGACAAAGATAAAATCCCTATCAGGGACTCTCTTCCTGATGATCAACTTATGAAAGCCACTCATAATTTCCCTTGGTTTGCAGATATCGTCAATTATCTGGCCACAGGGATCATTCACCCGTCTGCTTCTTATCAAGATAAAAGGAAATTCCTTCATGACGTAAAACGTTATCATTGGGATGAACCCTACTTGTTCTACCTCTGTGCCGACGGACTTTTTCGTCGATGCCTTCCAGAAGAAGAAATAACATCGGTTTTGGAACACTGCCACTCCGGACCCACGGGGGGGCACATGGGCGCCAAGAAAACTGCCATAAAAGTTCTACAATCTGGTTTCTTTTGGCCCACCATATCAAAAGACTCACATAATTTTGTCAAATCCTGTGATAAATGCCAATTTTCGGGCAACATATCAAAAAGAGATGAAATGCCTCTTACCATGTGGCAGGAAATTGAGTTGTTTGATGTATGGGGGGTAGACTACATGGGACCTTTCCCCTCATCATATGGTTTCTCGTACATTTTGGTCGCTGTGGATTACGTCTCGAAGTGGGTCGAAGCTGTACCCACTGCATCTAATGACTCCAAACCTGTTGTCAAATTGTTCAAAGATACCATCTTTCCAAGATTTGGAGTCCCAAGAACGGTCATATCTGATGGCGGAACCCATTTTCTGGAACGAAGTTTCGAAGCATTACTAAGAAGATATGGAGTCCATCACAAAGTTGCCACACCTTACCACCCGCAAACTAGTGGCCAAGTGGAAGTATCCAATAGACAGATAAAAGCGATTCTTGAAAAAACAGTGAACAAAAATCGCACTGATTGGTCCACCAAACTTTCTGACGCCCTCTAGGCATATCGTACGGCTTACAAAACACCAATTGGAACAACTCCGTTCCGCTTGGTGTACGGTAAATCATGTCATCTTCCAGTAGAACTGGAACATAAAGCCTGGTGGGCCATCAAGCAACTAAACTTCGACCTTAAAAGTGCAGGAGAGAACAGACAACTTCAACTACAGGAGCTAGAAGAACTCCGCATGACAGCATATCACAGTGCCAGAATCTATAAAGAGCAAACGAAAATGTGGCACGATGGACATCTTAGGAGAAAAGATATCACCGTTGGTGACAAAGTGCTCTTATTCAATTCCAAGCTCAAATTATTCCCCGGAAAGCTTCGAACAAGATGGTCCGGACCTTTCACTATAAAACATATCTACCCAACTGGAGCTGCCATTATCATCAACAACAATGGAGGAGAACGAACGGTCAACGGACACCGTTTAAAAAAATACTACACTCAGGAAGACAAAACACATCAACAAACCCTCGATGTCAGAAACGCTACGCCCACAATTTCGTCGAGCCAGTGACGTAAAACCAAGGCGCTTCTTGGGAGGCAACCCAAGACCTGAGTATCAATTTCTCCACTTTTCTAGTTTTATTCTCTCTTAATTTTGTTTTGCTTCTTTATGTTCTTTCATTACTAAATCTAAAAATACAAAAAAATATATACAAATATTTTTATGCTCCAAACGGTCTTGAAACCGTTTGGGACCAAACGGTCCTCAAACCGTTTGGGACCAAACGGTCTTGAAACCGTTTGGGACCAAACGGTCCTCAAACCGTTTGGGACCAAACAGTCCTCAAACCGTTTGGGACCAAACGGTGATGAAACCGTTTGGGACCAAACGGTCCTCAAACCGTTTGGGACCAAACGGTCTTGAAACCGTTTGGGACCAAACGGTCCTCAAACCGTTTGGGACCAAACGGTCTTGAAACCGTTTGGGACCAAACGGTCCTCAAACCGTTTGGGACCAAACGGTCTTGAAACCGTTTGGAACCAAACGGTCGTGAAACCATTTGGGACCAAACGATCCTCAAACCGTTTGGGACCAAACGGTCTTGAAACCGTTTGGGACCAAACGGTCTTGAAACCGTTTGGAACCAAACGGTCTTGAAACTGTTTGAATACGATAAGTCACCGCTATAAATACCGACCCCGCATCTCCATCTTCCTCTCTTCGAATCTTCGCACTCTACAGTCTTTTCGTGCGCAGAACTTCACCTTTTTGCTTCTGTGCTTCCGCGCAAGCTTCTCAATCCACCTCCCACAAGATTGCCCGGCGACTCCAAGCACGCTGCTCACTCCGCGCCACCTTCGCAGTCGTCGTCAAATGATGCTCTTCGTTGCCGTGCCGTTCTGTCGCCACTATCGCGTCAGTCGCCGTTTCATCCACCCACCTTCAAACCCTCGCCCCGTTTCACCTTCGCCCTGTTCCACCTTCCCCCCCCCCGCGCCGGCGACCTGCGGCTTCTCGCTTTCCAAGCGGTCCTCAAACCGTTTGGAACCAAACGGTCTTCAAACCGTTTGGAACCAAACGGTTTAGACACCGTTTGAGAACTTTTGTGTAATCAAGCAGCACATATCGCAGTGCACTCCCTTGCAATTTTGTCTTGATATTGTCTAGCAGATTCGTTGCTAGAATTGCAGATTTCGTCTACAATATCAAGACACAATTGCAAAGGAATGCACTGCGACATCCATAAAGCTCCTGAGTCTGCGCTACAAGGCACCCCAATTCGCATCCACTCTACTCCAATCTCCTAGGGTTACCGCAATTTTGGCTTAACTCGCAGACCTTGTTCAAATGACTTCTCAACCTATCACTTTCCCACTCTGAGGACAGAGTGTGTGATGAGTTAGGGGGGGGTCATCAGACAAGGGCTAGGTATCAATCTCTATACACCCTTTTCCTTAAAATAAGTCACCTCAACTAACTCTAGAATCATGTTAGTCTCTACAAGTATTTAGCACTTAGACATCAAATGGCGATTTATCGACCCCCATCCACTATGGATCCTACATTTTTGCTCCAATTCTTTATCTGACTCTCCATAGGTCAAAATCAGGGCAGAAATAAGCCGAGATCTCAAGGATGAGAGGGAAATCAGGCAACTTCCAAGTCAAAAAGCTCTGCAAGTGGACCACAAACCAAATAAGTGCATGCTGAAAAACTTTAAGAACAACTTTCCTCTCTTCAAAATAAAAGAGGCTTGGCCGCCCAAAATAAATCCTCATCCCAAAACCCAAGCCTGTGAGTTTTTGAATAAAAGCCAGAGAGACGAATAAAATCATGAGAGTTGTGCCACGAATAAGGACCTATATAAAGAACTGATAAAGGGCTCACCCGGCCGGCACATTCCGCTGCCCTCACAAAGGCAGATGCGTCGCGTCCGGTAGTGAAACCCTAAAAGTTCCAAGTATATGAAAAGGCTAATAAAGGACTTGCTCGGCCGGTACATTCAGCTGCCCTCATAAAGGCAGATGTGTCGTGTCCGGTAGTGAGATCCTAAAAAGCATAGACAGCCCCTCCCCCACTCGAAGGGGAGTTACACTTCAAAGCCTTTAGCCAACCCTCATACCCTCTCTAGCTTCCAATAGGTTTCCAGAGAGGTATAAAGTTGATTAGAGTCA
Source organism: Alisma plantago-aquatica (assembly GCA_963693085.1). NCBI lineage: Eukaryota > Viridiplantae > Streptophyta > Magnoliopsida > Alismatales > Alismataceae > Alisma > Alisma plantago-aquatica. Next base: position 92,261,966 of record OY856411.1, read on the forward strand.
ACAGCATGCACAAAATAAATGTGGTCCCAAGGCAAACTTTGAGATACGGAAAAACCTGAAATCCAAGCAACTCTCGAAATCCAAAAGGATCAAAGCATGCAATAAGCCTAGATACGACCCCTGGGGAACTCAGGTCAAGAATTGAAGCAAGAGTACGGAAATTTTAATTAAGATCGCCGCGCCATTTCATGCCTCAGCTCTATCTAACTTGAGGACAAGCTAGACTCTAAGTTAGGGGGGGTGATAACCTCCTATTTTAGTAGTTTTTCTTAGTCTTTTTCCTTAGTTTTCCATACTCTTTCTACATTTATATTGTACTTAAACCTAATTTTACCCCTTTTTTGTAAATACATCATCAAACTAACTTTTCCTTTTATAATTGCAGAAAAAGCACAAAAAAATAATAACAAAAGAATAAACCAGCCCAAGGGTCGAGTGGATCCAAACGGTCCCAAGACCGCATGGAGTTCAAACGGTCTCGAGACCGCATGAAGCCAAACGGTCCCAAGACCGCATGGAGTTCAAACGGTCCCGAGACCGCATGAAGCCAAACGGTCCCAAAACCGCATGGAGTTCAAACGGTCCCGAGACCGCATGAAGCCAAACGGTCCCAAGACCGCATGGAGTTCAAACGGTCCCGAGACCGCATGAAGCCAAACGGTCCCAAGACCGCATGGAGTTCAAACGGTCCCGAGACCGCATGAAGCCAAACGGTCTCAAGACCGCATGGAGTTCAAACGGTCCCGAGACCACATGAAGCCAAACGGTCCCAAGACCGCATGGAGCTCAAACGGTCCCGAGACCGCATGAAGCCAAACGGTCCCAAGACCGCATGGAGTTCAAACGGTCCCGAGACCGCATGAAGCCAAACGGTCCCAAGACCGCATGGAATTCAAACGGTCCCGAGACCGCATGGAGCTCAAACGGTCTCAAGACCGTTTGACGCCAAACGATCTCAAGACCGTTTGGCGCCAAACGGTCCCAAGACCGTTTGAGCCCAAACGGTCTCCAAACCGTTTGGATCTCACTCAAAGCCTATAAATAAGACCTCAGGGTCGTCCATGAAGGAGGGAGTCCAGACGTCCAGAGGCTGTCTCTCCACTACCAGAACAACTCCATCCATCACTCGAGGCTGCCGGTCTGAGACTCACGTCCATTGCAAGCTACTTTCTCTCTCATCAACAAGGAAGGCGAGAGGAGAAGATCCGTCATCAAGCAAGCTACAAGGAGTGGAGATCGTTGCTCTCTCCACCAAGGGTTCAACCTTCTCTCCTCAGTGGAGATGATGTTCTTTCTATCTCTTCTTGCCTCCTTCCTTGTTGCTCCCTCTATGAGGAGCGAGTAGTTCCATCCACTGGGGCGCGGGGACTAGCCCCGCTGCCCATGTTTTGTATTATGTACTGTAAAAAAGATGTTATCATTTCGTTTTAATACTAAATCGTTTCACACATGCTTGAATGATGGCCACGTTCTTGTATGCATTTATTGTCTTTCGTTGTGGTTTGTCTACGACCGCTATCGAGGCTTGAATACCGATTTAGTGTTGGTTTCTGGTGTGTGTATCCACCACGCATCCGTTTCGGTGTCTAGAAGTGTATCTCAAAGAGTGGAGTAAACTCACTATCATCTGGCACACTCCCATCTGTATGGAAGAGACCTTTGGTAAGTCGAGGAACACACTTTGCGAGGGGAATGATGTAAAGCATGTGACCATTCGTTCGGGGATGGCTGGCGTTGCATCATTCCCGCACTTCTCGTAGCTAGGTTATCCCTCACCGGAAACTAGGCCTACAAAGACGCTATTCGATTTGGTAATTATCGCTCGCTTGTTAGTTTTAGATGCACGTTTCTTGAGGTTGAGTAAGATTCTCTCTTCGGAGACTACATCCTTCAGTGACGCGTAGTGATGTACCGCATGAGAGTTACTTAACCCTTGGAGGATGAGATGCATTGCCCTTTTCTTATATGGGCATTGGTCTTGTGGAACATCGAAGGGTGCAATGCATCGCTCTTGTCTCATGTGGGCATCGGTCTTGTGGAACACCCTTGGATGCAACGCATCGCTCTTGTCTTATAAGGCATCGGTCTTTTGGATACATCCATGCATCTAGCTTATAAGTCTTGCTTAGTACATATACAATGCATGTGTAGCGGTGGTAAATACCTGCTTAACCCCAGTGATTCATCATCAATTGTTAACTCTTAAGATTTACTTGCTTTATTTACTTTCTTGCTTTACTTTCTTTGTACTTAGCTTAAAACAACCAAATCAAACTTTCGATCTAAATATCAATCTTTAAGTTGTTAAGTAAAGGCTAAACGTTTTCCATCTTGACTTCGTCAAGACCGTTGTCCCGAGGATTCGACCCTTAACTATACTGCGATAAGACTTCCACATGTCTTAGCACATGTGGGTGGAGTTCTTACCATAGTACTAGCAAGGCTAAACTTAGAGACTCATCATCTCTAGGATTTTTAGTGGTAAGTAAAACTACCATCAGGTATAAGATATATGCTTGATACCATATCATGTATAAGCTATGTTCTTGATACCATATCATGCACAAGGTGTGCACCGTATCAGGCATAGAGCATATGCCTCATCATGTATCATTTGAGTTTTATATATACAAAATACCATATCAATTTCCCATTCAGGATTATCATATCGGGTCTCCATATTGGGTAACATAACGGGTTACCATGTTTGGTAGACCCTTAGGTTGATAACCTCTTTATACCTTCAAGGATCAACCCTATCATATAGTTACATGGCAAGCTAGGTGTCTAATTGAATTCTCCTACCACAATCCATTACACAAAGGGTAGGGTATATCGAGTTTCAATCCATCATCTAGGGTTTTCCACCAAATTGGGTAGATTATGCCATATCATGCATGAAGTATGAATTGAACCTCATATCGTTCACAAGGTAGGAGTAGGTGCTATTGCTATCATTCAAGGGATTTCATTCATATCATCCATGTGGTATCCCTCACCACTTGTTTCGACTTACCCATCACTGAGGGTTATCCAACTCTATATTGTTTAGAATGTTCACTATCCCTCTATCGTGCAAGAAGTGTAGTTTTAGAGTTGTATTGTGTATAAGGGGTAAATGGGTATCTCCCATATCATACAAAGGGCATGGATCATATCGTGTATCAGCTATCCTCTATCCCCATATTGGGTTAACCCCCATCTCGGGTTTCATATCGGGTTATGGTATTTCAACCATATCGGGTTATACCATGTATATGATCCTTATGTCTTATATTATGAATAAGTGTATACTTCATCAACCATATCATGCACCGGATATGGGCTTCATGATATCATGTACAGTGTGTGTATTCACATGATCATATCGTGCAAGAGGTACTTGTTATTTTTACTCATATCGGGTTACCCATATTAGGGTTTCATATCGACTTACAAGTATACACTTGTTACTATATTGTGCATGGAGTCTATGAATGACATCCTATCATGCACAAGGTATATGGTTAGCATCATATCGTGTTCTAAGTTATGAGCTACTTCTCCATATCATACAAGGATATATAATCTCACAAGCATATCGTGCAAGTAATGCATGTATATTACCATATCGGTTACGAGCTACTTGTTTGTGTGCTTGAACCTGATATTACTTTATAAAGTGATACCATCTTCTTCAAGCTATTGAGCTTCATTATAACTGTTATATTCCACGGAAACGAGTCTAAAAAACTACTACAACTCATAATTTCATCAAGTATTCAAGAACATCTCTGAATTAAAAGTAGATAATTAAGAATAGCAAGTTAGCTGACAAATAATAATATGATTGAGTTCAAGTTATATAACCCACCTTATGAACAACTTCAAAGCTCCAAGCTCCAAAGTTTCACGTCCTAAGGTTGAACATGAACTTATCCAAGGTCCAGGGCTCATTCACAACTCCTCCATAGACAAGAAATCACCATAGTTAAGCATTTGGTGAAGAAGGAAAGAAAGAAATATTCATAACCCGATATCCTACTTCAACCAAGGTTGAAGATGACCAAAGCCTTACCTAAAGCTTGGTGCTAGAGATCTCCTTGCTCCTTGAGATACTTTGCATGATACCTAAGGGGCTTTGCATGATATCTCCAAGGAATATGGTTGTGACGATCGTAAACTTTCATATGTTGGTGAAAGGTGAAGTATATATACTTGGTTTCATGAGATAAAGTGTATAAGAGGTGTCTTCACCTCAAGCTACTAGATGACACGTGGCCATGCATCGTTGCCATGTGGCCATGCATGAAAACATCTATATCTTTCCATGCAAGAGTCTTTAGGATAATATTGGGAAGATATTTTGGCCATCCTTAACCTTCTTGGATAAGTTTCCTCATCTTTATCTCATCAACAAGGCAACCCAATACACTTTATGCAAGGGGCTTTGCAACCCATCATGGACCACATCCTTGAGGTGCTATGCCTGTCATGGGCTTTTCCAAGGATCAACATACCAATATGAGGCCTCTATCGTGGCTCCTTGGCCGATAGGACTCCTATGTCAAACCTAGATTTCGATACATCATATATAAAGCCACTCCTTCAACTCTTTCCTTGGTCTTTCCATCACCAAGAGTATCATCACTCAAAGGTGATTTAAACATAGTTTCTCATTCTTTATATTTCCTCTAAAATATACATAGAGGGAGTAGGGACACTCTATAGGTGGTAATTTGCATTCCAATCCCATTTATTAGGTAAATTACAAATTGTACTAAAATTGGTGCACAAAGTATTAACATTGTTCAGACAAGTTATAACTTGGGGTTTAGGCTTTCCACAAGCCACCACATAGCATAACTCTCTTTATTATGATATTGAAATACTTATAACACATTCCACATGTGACATTTTGCAATGTAACCCCTTATCTTGGATAAATTGCACTTTTCACTCAGACTTTCACATAATGCACAATTAGTTTGCAAATAAGCTCTAACTTGACAATAAACTTCACAAGAAGTCTTAATTACTTTTCAAAAGATTTAGAATCAGTTTGTAAGTAACTTACTTAAGTAAAATTCCTAGGGTTAAGCCATAACCCTGGTCAGGGGTGTTATAGATATAATGGAAAATGAGCTTAAAATACGTGTTCTCTTTTGTTAATGAACATCTTTGTGCAAGTATATGATTTTTCTTATATTTATTTATAACTGCCAAGTTCTAGTTTTATCTTATTTCTAAGCTTAGTAATGAGATGTATATAAAATATATGTAGGCATACTCAATTCAATGTTATTGAATATTGTGCTAATGTGTACCACATGTAATCTTCTGTTTAGGTTGTGGACATATGCTTTTGAAGGACTAGGATAGTTGAGAGTTGTATGGTGAGCTGATGTACAGGTGGACTTATTATCTTAAGTTCCTATATTTTAGTGGTAATACTTGTATGTGTAGAAGTTTTTTCTTCAATATGTAATATCAAATGTTGTAACAATTCATTTATGTAATTATATGTTTAATGGTATATATGTGTCGTATGGTTTTATTATTATTCATGTGCATGTGCTACTAATTGTTTCCTTCTACCTTCTTCTAATTTTATTCTTCTTAGCCTAGTGTGGGGTGTTTAAATTGGGATTCTCATTGAGGTGAGGTTTCAGTTTGGACATCACACATCAGATTAAGTTTTTGAAAATTTGAGGACATCACAACAATCAAGGACATAAGAGTTCACATTACATATATAAAATTGTAATTTTCATAGAGAAAGAAAGATGTATATGCTAACTTGTAGTATATATGGTATCTAATTGACATAGATAGGAGAAAAAAATATTAATTGGAAAAGTATTTTGGTATATCATTTTGTTGCAAACTAGCAAACCTACCTAAAAGAGGTGTTTCATTTTACACATAATAATATTAACAAAACTTACTTGTACAATCTACTAGTTGCATTGTTGCATACATCATTGGAAACTTTAATTTCCTCAATTTGAGGTGGGAGAAGTTTACCTCCATAGGTCGGTTGTTTCCTTCTGCAAATCAGTTGTTTCACATGTTTTCATCAATCATATATAATGAAGGGAAAATTGCAAGACCCATTCCTTTTTTGTAGATCTAGACTGCCAAGTCAGCCTCTATCACTTTATTGGCAGCCCTGCAAAAACAATATTCATAATGAATGTAAAGTGACATGTAAAATCTTCATGTGTATATGTTTTACCACATAAAATCCCAAGGTTCCTTCAACAACCAAGCATAGAGATTAAAGAGATGTGTGAAAAAGATGAGCCTGAGGATAACCTTTTTGAGAAACTCCTTCTCCATTGAGTGTGATCTTAATACCTACGGTCTCACCACAACAAGTCTTTTTAGCGCCCACCGGTCCCCATGTCAATGCCTACTCAATAGGTAATGGAATACTTAATCTATAGATTTTGAGCCATGGATAAAATGAAGCAAGGCCTTTCCCATAAATGTGTCCATCGTCCGCCTCCATAGACAACACCACCACCCTGACTTCTATTTCCACTAAAACCACTATCTTTGTTAGCGTATCCACCACCTCCTCCATACTAGCCACCACCGCCTACATAGACACCTCTACAACTAAGGTAGCTACCTATGCCTCTTCTACAGCCCTCACGGCCACCCTTGAAAATACATCTGATGGGACCAGTGACTACCTTTGTGGGATGAGAAGACCTGCCTTGAGTGACAAGATTGGGAATGAGGAGGAGAATGTTGGGGTAGATAGGGTAGGAGAGGAGAGATTGATGGAGGTGTGGAGGGAATGATTTGGGGGAATCGATAACAATAGTAAGAGATGGATTCGACAAACAAATAAAGGGGGAAACGAATTTTGGTGGAAGAGGAATTAAGCAAGTGAAAGTTTTGGTACCGCCAAATTAAATATTTGATAGAGCGAGAGTGAGTGAATACATATAGAGGCTAAATCCTTGAATCATTAATGATGAATATTTTATTTTTTCACAAATACGCAAGCCAATAACGAAAAAAAATTTGGTCACTTTTATTTCACTAATATCGACTAGTTTGATGTAATATTTGAACTAAATACTATGATTCCTTGTAGTGTTTGTTTGACCGACCTGTCAATCCGGAACCAACACAGAAATAGAGAAAATTAAATATGGAACCAATTTCGGTCCCACACTTAATGATGATTTTCTAAAAAAATAATTCTCTCATTACAAGCACATGATTAAATTCTTTGTTAAGAATTTAGGTTAGGATAGATTTTGGGTAAAAACTTCTGACTTGTAGTTGTTCAGCTAGTTTCTCAATCCAGAACTGGCCCAAATTGAGAAAATTAGATCCAAAATAAAACCTAGAGCCATATTTAACAATTTTTTTGGTGAACATAGGGTGTCGTGCCTCTTTAATTAGACAAAAACGTTCAGTGACTACAAAATGTAACCACAGATACAAACTACATGTACAAAAAAGGTAAAAAAGAAACCTAACTATACATGACTACTATATTTTTTTGCAACAAAACCACAAATCTTTAGAACTAGTGCTAAACCTTCTTTAAATCCTATTGCTCCTTTCTCCCCAGAGCATGTAGATGATGAAGGTAGCAGAGAACTTTTGACCTTCCTTCAACAAAAGAAGGTCATTAAAACACTTCGGGATGCATGATGAATTCTTATCCTTAAACTAACACTTCTGAACAAAAAAAAGAATCTCGACAGCTAAGAAAGATGTGAGAATGATTTTCTTGATGGTCTTCACTAAGAAATCATCTAGTAGAAAGCTAAAAACCAATTTAGTGGAGACAATCACATGTGCATAACTTCCCAAGAAACTCCTTCCATAGTAATAAGGAATATATCTATGGATGCCTGACCAAATCCAAATACCCCATTTAACAACGTGCCCTTTTCTTCTTATCAGATTTCAACTATCCTTCAGGCTGATATTATGTTTATCTATGAAAAGAACAATATCCTCAACACAAGAAGGTTTATCATACAGACTCAAAATATCTCTTAACTATGAAATACCTATGGGATTTGGAATCTTGCAAGAGCCTTCATCAATAAGACTTACAATTTAGGCCTTTACCCAATCTATAAATCAATTATGACCAAATCAAATAATTTTATTTTCCCCAAAAACCAAGGGTCCCTCCATAACAAAAACTTCTCACCAATACCTAAGAAAAGGTTTATCTCACTAAGAAGTGTATCCCTCTGCTCTAGTAGTTTCTTCAAGAGCCATGAAGAGTTAGCACTCGCTTGCACAACCCAGATAGACTCATATTTAATGTACCTACCATGCAACCATTTAATCCATGAAGAATCATTATTAGAAGCTACACTCTGCAAGTTTTTGATTAAACCAACTTTCACCCAATCACCAATATGTGGAATGCCCAGACCACCTTCTCTTCTACGTCTACAGATAGTGTCCCAGGTAATACTATGTAAGTGCTTCTTGTCCTCAGAGTCATGCTAGAGAAAATCTCTCATAAGTTTCTCAAAAAACTTAATAATAGATTTAGGTAGTGGAAACATTTAGGTCCAAAAAATGTTACAAGTTGAGAGAGTGGAAATGATCAGCGTGAGTCTACCTTCTGGAGAAAGAGGGTTTCCTTTATACGAGTCCAACCTGACTTTGAATTTATTAATAACAAGATAACACATTTCTTTAGTCAATCTACCAGTAAATAAGGGCACACCCAAGTATCTAACATGAATGTTTGAGATTGCAATCTTCACAATATCAAACACATTAGAATCTCCCACTGATTTACTAAGAAAACATTGAATTTTATCATTATTGAGCTTCAAACCAGAAACCATGCTAAAAGTTTCCAAAATATCTTTGAGACAATTTTCATCTTGGTCATCAGTGATTTAGAACAAATGTAAATCATCTGTGAATATGATGCAAGAGATGTTTGTCTTTCCATCACTCTCAGTCTATCAATTATCATCTCAACATTGATAATAGAAGAAAACCCCTACATGGTAATAACAAATAAATGGGGGAGAGGGAATCCCCCTGCCTCACTCCATTTGAAGCCCAAAATGGTCTGTCATATATCCATTAACTAAAACTTTATAGGATGTTGAGTCAAAAGATTTCTCAATTCAATTGAGCAACCAAATCAGAAAACACATCCTTCTCATCAAGAACAAAATGTAATCTCTCCTAATAGTATCATAGACCTTAGACAATTCCACCTTTACACACATACTTCTCTGAGAACCCAAAAAGGTGCTAAGAACATTGTTGACAAGAAAAATGGCATCACCTATCCTCTTACCTTTAACAAAGGCAACTTGGTTCAAATCAATTAACATAGGTAGAATAAGAGAAAGTCTATTAACTAAGAGCTTTATTATCACCTTATAGATGATATTACAGAGGGAGATAGGCCTAAAATCCTTTAAAAAAGTAGCACCAAGTATCTTTTGAATCAATGTAATTAGAGTACTATTACATTCCTTTAGGAGGTTACCCAAACTAAAAAAGTAAGGATGGAAGAAATGATCTCCTCACCAATGATATCCCATACTAATTTAAAGTAGACCGAGTGAAAACCATATGGGCCAGGAGCCATATCATCCTTCATATTCATCATCACCTCCTCGACCTCTTTCCAAGTCACAACACTTCTTTACATGTCAAGTTGATCCTGACTGATCTGTGGCAACAACCAATCTTTGTTCCAATGAACAACCGCATTAGACGGATTATTGAACAAACCTTCATAAAAAGATTTTATCTTCTATCAGATACTACCCATATCATAGTATTTTTCTCCTTTATCATCCTGCAAGGCATTAATACTATTTTTAATCCTTCTAGTCTTAAGGTACGCATAACAAAAGGCAACCTTTCTATCCCCCTATTTCAACCATTGCATCCTATTCTTTTGTCGAAGTAGGTTTTCCTCATCCCCCAAAGCTTTTTCAGTATCAATTCTCAGAGTATCTAGTTTCTTTTGTTCAGTCACATTTATGGGATTGTTGTCAGCTTCTTTATGCAAACCTATAACATCTGACTCTAGTTCTGTAACTTTATAAATAAATTTGACAATCTTATGTTAATTCCATTTTCTCAAAGCGTATGAAACTACATGCAATTTCCTATAAATACGAAACATTGGCGTCCCTTGGACCTTAGTATTCCTCCAAGCATCAGACACAAAGTCTTTGTCAAAGTCTTGATTGACCCATGAATTAATAAAATGTAAGGGAGTAGCACCCTTTTTTCCAACTCCAAAGTGTAGGACACCAATTTTTTAGTCACTATCAGTGGCTGTAATCACCTCTCTCCACCAATAAATAAATAATGTAAGAAAACCAATGTTGGTAAAGATACGATCAATTTTTTAAAAAGTCATTTTCCCACTCCTGCTATGACTATTGCAAGTAAAGAATAGACCCTTAGTCGAGAGCTCTGGGTGGTTAGTATCAATAATAGCTTTGTCCAAATAACTCATACTACGATTAAAAGGAGGTTTCTTGTTGATCTACTCTCTGGTCAACCTAACTACATTAAAATCCCCTATAACATACTAGTTCACATGATTATAGTTACAGATACTAGAAATAGAACTCCTGCTATGACTATCCCATGTAAAGAATAGACCGCTAGTTGAGAGTTCTGGGAGGTTAGTATCAATAATAGTATTGTCCAAATCACTCATACTATGACTAAAAGGAGGTTTCTTTTCAATCTACTCTCTGGTCAACCTAACTGCATTAAAATCCCCTATAACACACTATTTCACATGATTATAGTTATAGATAGTAGAAACAAAACTCCAAATCATAGATCTATAAGCATCCAAGTTTTCCCCATATGCAATAGAGAGTCAAAAATTAAAAAGATCCTTACAAATATCAAAATGGATAACTTGTTCATTGCTCAAAACCAAACTGGCATCAATCTCCTTGTTAACCCATATAACTAGAATTCAAGTGTAAGAATAAAAATCATAATTCTCAAAATAAAGAGCACCTGGAAAAATTCTATTTACAAAACTAGATTCATCATCCTTTTGCAGTCTAGATTCAAGAATGGCATAGACGCCTGCCTCATTCCTACTCACTTCTTCCTGAATGTGAGGGATTTTATTACCACCCCCTCTCACATTCCACGATAAGATAGTAAGGGACTCAACCATTTGGATGAAGGGCCACCACCTCCATCTCCACCCCACCCACAATAATAGGTGTATTCATCTTCTCCTTCATAATATCAGAGTCATCAAAATTTGAAAGTGGAGAATACTTATTCAATGTTTCAATAACAACTCTTATTGAACTTCTAGGAATAGCTTTAGGAGAAAATCTCATTTTCTTCTTGCTGGTCACCCATTCCTATTCTGGATATGTGAGCATTTAAAATAGCTTTTTCAAGAATAAGAACTTGTGAAGGACTTGGCATACCATAGACAGCCACATTCACAACCTTTGGGATGCCTTCCTCTACATCAATGAAAATTTCAGCCTCCTCTTCCTTGGTAGACCTTTCAGGAACCCATCTCTTTGTTCTTTTCTTTTTTGGATCTCTACCTTCCAAACTCCTTGGATCATCACACATGTAGGATTTATGACCATAAATGCCACATGTCGAACACTTAGATGGATGCTCCTTTTATATTCATATTCAATAGTGTCCATTTGTCCATCATCACTAATGATCTAAAGATCCTTCAGGTAGTAGAAAATCAGTCAGTATTACCACTTGAATCATGTCATACTCAAGTATTCTAAACTCCAATGTTATCATTTCAGGGCAAAGAGGTCTTCCTAACACTTAACCAATATAGTTAAACATTTCGGTGACCCATAGTTTGAGAGGAAAAATGTGGATCTTAAGACAGATATGGATCTCAGTCAGCTTCATCTTCTCCAATGGTTGACCTTGCTCCCAATTTTTGATGATGAGTAGTTTACCTACCTCAAGATCTTTAACAAAAATTTTAAGAAAAATCAACTGTGAGGTTATGGTGCATCCTATAAGAGTTGAGAATTTCATAGACTGAATTACATGTTCCTAGTTACTCGGTGGTAGGTTGGCCAAAAATATGTTGAAATGACAATGGCATGGGGTACAAGTGACAAAGGGACCAATTGAGTGTTAGAGTGAGGTAGAGGAAAAATGAATGAGAGGGAAAGAGAGGATGTACTCATTACATCAATTAAAATAGTGGTGAAGTCAATGCGGTCAGAAGATTTCATATTTTTGTACTAAGGGGATTTGCTAAATAATAAGGACATAATTTGATTATGAACATGTTGGAGTCTGTTATGTAATTATGATATATAATAACAAGTCAGAGTCTGTTGTATGATCTTGGTATATAACAATGAGTTACAACATGTTGTGTGATTGTTGGTGATTATAACATGTAGGTATTACAACATGTGAACTCATTTTGTATGATTCTGGCATATTACAATGGGTTAGTCTACCTTGTGTAATGGTGGTCTATTACAGAGATTTATCATGTGTGGCTATTATAATGGGTCACAACATGTTGTGTAATTATAATATATAACAACAGGTCATAATATGTTGTGTGATCTTGGTATATAACAACGAGTTTCAACATGTTGTGTTATTTTAGTCTAGTACAACGTGTACCTATTATAACAGATGAATCCTTGTTGTGTTATTGTTATATATTACAATGGGTTTGTGTATGTTGTGTAATAGTGGTCTATAACAACATGTTATCATGTGTGACAATTACAAAGCATCATAGTATGTTGTCTAATTAAGGTCTTTTACAATAGATTTGAGTATGTTGTGATACTATCGTTTATTACAACACTTTGACACCAATCATATCATAACATATACTACAAAGGAATAAACATGTTGTAAATAACTTGTGTTGTATAAAATATACAATATACAATGTACAACATACAAATAAACTTGTTGTGATAAGTATGCTAACTACAACAAAACCAGTTGAACTTTTATGTTTCTCCCATTGTAAAAAGCATTTTCTATAATAGTGAAATAAAGGCCAAAACTAAAGGAATTAAACAATTAAAGCTAAACTACATAACATAATGGAAATTCAATAATTTTAAGATAAAGTGGGTGGAATGAGTACGTACCATCCATCTCCTCTTTGAACTTAAACTTTTTCTCGCCCCAAGCAAAATTTAAATTTGAATAGGAGGGAAGAAAAATGAGGAGATCACCAGGGTTCCCTGGTAACTCGAAGTATGTCTGGCTAAATGGAATGTGTATGAGGTTGGAACCCTAATTAGTTGAACTTCATAGTGTAACCAATGGTTGGGTTGTTGTGGAAGCTCAAAGGGACCTTCGTAGGATTCAAAAATCTTCCTTCGGTGATGAAGGAAGTGTTAGTGATGAACGCGGATAGGGGAAGATTGGTGGGTGTCGGGTTGTTAGAGCATGTAGTACCAATTCCACAGGATTAGGTGGAGGATCTAGCTCTAGTCCCCCCTTCATATTCATCTGCATATAGGAGAATTGGTGATGATATGAAAGGAACAATTGAGTTTAAATCAAAATCATGAATATTTTTTCACTCCTAAAAAATCATACAATCAACATTGTCGTTAATGGGTTTAGTTGGTTTTCTTGTTGATATAGCATCTGGCTCAGGTTCCTATGCAAGATGTTCCCAAGGGTTAAGGAGGAAGCAAAATGGGAATATAAACTTTACAGTTAATGAGAGGGGCATGTGACTATCTTCAAGTGGTGGTGGCTCCCCTTCTTGATCATCCACATGTGAAAAGAAATTGACTATCGTGGAGTATAAGTCTCGGAATTAGGAAGCCTCTCTATAAAAACATCTATGGATTTATTATGGTGGGATCATGATTCATTATCCAGAGAGGATTCCACGCAAGGTTATTGGTGAATGATAACATCTAGATTAATATATATGATAGGAGGAGTTGTTGGAGCTTCAAGAGGATGACTCTCCAACTAAAACTTTTCATACTCAAATAATAAAGCCTCTAGCGGAAGGGCCAAAATACCAAGATCCTCATCATATGAAGGATGCAACTCCAAGGTTAGTGGTAATTTGGTAGGATCTAAAATAAATGACTTAAAGATGGGATCTTCATCGTCATCTTCAAAAAAAATCATCTTAGGTTGTTTTAACTTCTCTAGTGGGCTCTTTGATTGGGCCTCTAGTAATATAGCTAACAAGGCTTGTTGGGTTTCTAGTATTTCTTGTTGCTCCACTACTATCATTCCTCCTATAGTGATGTATATTTGATACAATAAGGTTCATACCACCAAAATTTTTTTGGTTATGCTTACCATATCCCCCATAACATTCTTGGTCATAGCATCCCTTATATTGATGTGTAACATTGTTCTACATTATAGTCTCCAGAAGTTTGCAGATTTTTATTTGTATTATATCCACTGTGATATGAAGACTCAATATTATAAGGTTCCACCATAAAATGAGGTGACACATTTGAATAATCTAGTGATGTATCATTGTAATAACCACATAATTAACATTATGAACCATGATGTGTTGACCACTCCATTTGGAAAGATTTTTTTTCAAAAGAAATAGACTACAAAAAAAATCTAAGATATAAATAAACAAAAAAATCTAAACTAGAAGAAACTAAAAGTAATGAAAAGAAACTAAATTTATATGAAGCAAGTTGACAATTTAATTGAAAATTACAAAAGAACTAAAAATTACAAAGATAAGTTAAGAAATTATAAGTAACACTAAAAGTTACAAAACAAACCAGAAAGCAGTATTACTGGAATAGAAACTCGATAGATGGAGGAGATACACTACCCAAATGAATGTCTTTAGGATGTTTTGAAAAAGTTACCAAGATTCAAAAAAGGAATAAATCAAATCTATTTTAAAAAAAACTAAGAATTACAAAACAAAACCAAAAAGGTTACAAAAAATTCAAAAATTTTAAAGAAACTAAAATGACAAAATAAACTAGAAAGCAATACTACATGTATGAAAACTCAATATAAGGTGGAGATACACTACATGAATGAGACTCAGTGGTCAAAATAAATTATAAAAATCTAAGAAAAGAAATTATGAAACAAAGACTAAGAATCATACAACAATACTAAATATTTATAGACCAATTCTAAAAATTAAACAAGCAAAGGACTTAGGAAACAAGATTAAAATTATGAAACTCACTAGAATTATAAAATGAGGCTCAAATTATAAATTAAAAAGAAGAAAAATCCTATATATACAGGTGAAACGGTTCGGAAAAAAATTGGGTGTTGTCCATGGCAACGACGCCAAATTTGATGTGTGTGTTTTGCACACCAAATCACTAGGAAATGTCCTAGAGTTTAACCTTCTAAAGAGGTAGTCAATGCGTTGCAAGCAACAAGTCAACCTTCTAGTAGTAAGGTATCGATCCAAGGGACTACAGAAAAAGATGGTCAAATAGAAGGAAAAAAACTAGTTTTGTTGGGAGTTTAATTATGCTACGGACAGATTTTTAAAATTGTACAAATAAGATTTAATTAATCAAATAATAAAAGAAACTAGGGGTCTGAAGGACCACCGCCAAAAACCACATTCCTACATTAATGGGTCCACCTCCATATTTTAATGACCAAATTAGGATTTTGTGGAGTTGCATCCCATGGGAGCACAAATCACATAAAGTCCAGACTTCTCTCAAACCCAAGGTTGACGTTTGAGGATCCTCATCCAACCATATAACAAAAATGTATCAGGTGATCATGTCAATAATATGTAATTCTCATTTTGAGGTTCTAACCCATGGCTCTGGTGATCATGTCACCATAGGTCATAACAAACAAGACAATTAGATAAAAAGATCATAATCTACATCAGGTCATCACATCAAAATATTATGTATCCATTCTTATTAGACCTGAGATCTCATCATCCCCACAAAAATATAATCTTTTTAATTAGGAAATGAGTGCAGATCAGAAAGATAAAAAATCATAAAAACATGCTAATAATTTGTGCATTTGTTTCTATAGGATTTGTGATCTTCGTACCCCCACAAGAGTATATCTACATCCTTTCATTGAAGCAGAAATGGTTTAGGAAGCATCCTTTCATTAAAACTATGGGTCCAATACAACTAGTTTAGAGATCGGGCTATGGGGCTACTCCCCATGACCAGGAGAGAACTACTCAAACATAATATAAAGGAACAAGATTACAATAGAAATCCCAGAGGAAGAGGTAGAAAAAGTGATGGAAAAAGTGATGCCCTTTTCTTTATATTCCCCCCTCATTTTATAGGGGGAGGAGGGAGAAAAACCTTATAAGAATTATTGTTGTCGGTGGCTAGATTGCCTCATTCTTTGTATCGATCGGTCAATTGCATTTATTTACTTGCTTCAGTCTGAAGCCACATTGCTCAAACCTTGACCATGTTGATGATTTTATTATTTTGCCATTTGACGGAGTCTTTACTTGAATATTTTCTTCCACACATAAGCATATGGAATTGAAAAAACTTCCTTTGTGTCTTTTTGCAATGTCAATTGCTTTCCCCAAATAGAGATATTTATTGAGTGGTCTTCTTTTAATATTTTTGACCATTTGGCTATCTTTTCAGTTCATTTTTGAAATGACAAGTCGATCCAATCGTAAGGCCAGTTGACCAACAAGAAAGTCATCCAAGATACATTCTTATATAAAGCATTAAATTCCCTTTCCAATGTATACTTGTATATTAAAAGCCACCTTATGATACAACATTTATGGTGATTTTGGTGTGGGATATATATATATATATATATATATATATATATATATATATATATGCAATGTTGGAAATTGTGCAATCATATTCCAAGAGTATTTGATCTTTAGCGTGACTGGGACATTTTCTTAAAAAATCCAAGTGAATATAACTAAAACTTCAATTAATGAGAAAAAAATTAAACTAAGAAATTTATTATAAAACTAGGATAATAATCAACAAACAATCCTTAAAAGATATCTAAAAGATGTAAATAAAATAGACAAATATGTATTTATCAAAAACTTCCACAAATCATGGTGGCTATGAAATTGCAATTAATTTTCACTCATGGTGTTGTGTAGAATTTATCTCAACTATCTATTATAACTACATCTAACATTTTAAAATATAAATCTTGTAATCCAAAATATTCTTCCCTTACTCTATGAAACCAACCCACACCTCAATCCTCGTCTAGCACATCCTTCTTCTCCTTATTCTAGTTCATGATTACTCTCTTGATTGGAGGTGACATAATTCACCACCAAAAAGTCACAAAGATGTCATTATGCATCACTAGAAACTTCTTTTCCACATAACTTTAATTCAATCCATGTTTTCTTTACAAATGGTCATATTGGGGTCGGGGAAGGAAGGAAATCAATAGTGCCTAACATCAAGAAATAAATGCTCGCCCCTACATGCATGATAGATGTGAAATGATGGATTAGAGACTTGATCTCCATTCCTTCTTTTCTTGCAAGGTATATAGCTTTGTAGTGCAACATAACTTGCAAACATTGAGGAATTTTTCAGAGTCTATTACTAATATATATGACTCAATTCATTGTTTAGTTTATCAACTAAAAAGATCATGGTAGGATAATCACGTAAAAGTAGAAGAAGCTTCACGACTGGCACTCTTCTCCAAGAAAACCACATCAACCAAATATATGCACTTTCTTTGGTAATTGAAACCTCTACACATGTTTCTGTGATAATCAAACATCCTACAACTCATAAGTTGAATTTTTCCAATTAAAATTAATTTTGATCTCGAAGTCAATTTGAAATTTAATATGTAATCTATTCTCCTTCCTATTAGTTCTACATTCTCCTCTTCACCTAAAATCAATGTCACAATCACTTGCAATGATCTATAATAGATATCTCTTTACAACATTTGTTTTAAGCTAATTTAAAAGGTCCTAGTTGAATGCATAAAGCCATACATAAATGATCAGATCTCATAAGCCATACTCAATCCATCTTCATCCCAAAATATAAACTTAATGATAATGTCTTTCTTTTTCATAACGTTATCCACCCAATGCTCAATAAACAAAGTGGCAATAAATGCTTTTCCATCGAATTTGACCTCTTGAATCACTTTGATACAATGAATTGGATCTTTATTCATGACACTCTTCAAAAGGTCATTTGTTCACCCAGAATAGTTTCTATTATCATCCAAATTATCACCAGTGCAAATACCCATATTTAATGGGATATTGATCATCTAAATTGACTTTAAGCTACTGAAGGAGTACAATAAGGCAACCCAATTATCTCATTTGTTTTCATCTTGTATGTGGAACCCCATTCCCACACCATTGTAACCTCTAGGAGTGGAAACCCATCATTCTTACTAGAGGAGGTACCTCTCTATGCTAGGTTTGCATTACTAATGATATCCTTTTATTGAGTGAGGCAATGCTCCAACACGCTATCACAATTTGTCGGGCCCTTACATTGGAAAGGTCTCGAGGAAACAAGTTTTAGAGCAGTAATGAAAGAGTTATCATCCAATTAAAACTTATATTGAACAAAAAAGACAACATGAAACTAGGTTTTCAATTCACTAAATATCTTAGTTGTCACCTTAGAATTCCCATGTTACATCATAGACTCAATAAGCATACTCTGCCAACATCACAAATTCCATAACAAAATGCATTCGTATATAGATAGTGCACCATCTCTCACTAGTCAGACAGATAATTCTACATAAATCCACCATTCAGGCCCTTCCCTCTAATACAGTGTGGATTGTGCGGTTATCTTCAACACCCTACGATGAGATCAATCACCACAATAAAAAATGGTTTGGAAATGAGGAACAACACAAGCTCCCTTTTGTATCCTATAATAAATTAACTTCTAAAAAGATGTTGGAGGTCTCAACATTAGGGTTTCTAGAGATCAAAACATGGTATTAATGCTAAAATATTGTATGATGTTTCATTGATGACCCTACTAAAATATGAATCAAATTTATGAAGGAGAAGTAAATGAGATTCAACAATATAAGTATGAAGCCATGCTCCTTGTTATGGGCATTCATCAATAGTCTTATATATGAAATTCAACATTCTAAGTAACAAGCCATGCTCATTGTAATGGGCATTCATCAAGTGTCATATAGAGGAGGTCAAACTAAACAACAACAAGGTCATTAAAAATGGTAATGGCAGAATTGTCTCGAGTGGCCTTCAGGTCCTTAGATATTCTATTTCTCAATCCTCCCTAGACTTTAATATCTATGATTTGAGAGGACATTTTTTGAAACTAGAGATTCAACCATCAGTACCTCCTTCATTTATCTTGGCTACCCATCACTTCACTTCCCCCCTCTTGAGCTATTTTCTAGACATGATCTTTAGGATAGAAGGCATGAACAATCTAGAGAAATCATGGCATGGTCAATGTATAGATGGTTCAGTGAACACAAAGGTATACAAGTCGAAGGTAATTGGAAATATATATGGCGATCAAAATTGTTAGTGTAACACCCCTAACCTGGGTTATGGCTTAACCCTAGGAGTTTTTCTTAAGTAAGTTACTTACAAACTGATTCTAAATCTTTTGAAAAGTAATTAAGACTTCTTGCGGAGTTTATTGTCAAATTTGAGCTTATTTGCAAACTATTTGTTTATTATATGAGAGTCTGAGTGAAAAGTGCAATTTAGCCAAGTAAGGGGTTACGTTGCAACATATCACAAGTGGAATGTGTTCTAAGTGTTTTAATATCATAAGAAAGAGAGTGATTCTAAGTGGTGTCTTGTGGAAAGCCTAAATCCCAAGTTATAACTTGTCTGAACAATGTTAGTAGTTTGTGCACCAATTTTGGTACAATTTGTAATTTACCCAATAAATGGGATTGGAATGCAAATTACCACCTCTAGAGTGTCCCTACTCCCTCTATGTATCTTTTAGAGGAAAGATAAATAAGGAGACATTATGTTTAAATTACCTTGGAGTGATGATACTCTTCGTGATGGAAAGACCAAGGAAAGAGTTGAAGGAGAAGCCTTATATGTGATGTATCGAGTTGTAGGTTTGACATAGGAGTCCTATCGGCCAAGGAGCCATGATAGAGGCCTCCAATCGGTTTTTCGAGCCTTGGAAAAGGTCATGACATGTAGAGAACCTCAAGGAGGTGGTCCATTATGGGTTGCAAATCCCCTTGCATAAAGTGTATCGGGTTGCCTTGTTGATGAGATAAAGATGAGGAAACATATCCAAGAAGATAAAAGATGGGAAAAATATCTTCCCTATCTTATCCTCAAGACTCTTGCATGGAAATATATAGATGTGTGCATGCATGTCCACGTGTCAACCATGCATGGCCACGTGTCATCTAGTATCTTGAGGTGAAGACACCTCTTATACACTTTATCTCATGAAAACAAGTATATATACTTCACCTTTCACCAACTTATGAAAGTTTACTATCCTTACAACCATATGCCTTGGAGATATTGTGCAAAACCCCTTAGGTATAGTGAAAAGTATCTCAAGGAGCAAGGATAGATAGAGCACCAAGCTTTAGGTAAGGCTTTGGTCATCTTCAAATTTGGTTGAAGTAGGATATCAGGTTATGAATATTCCTTTCTTTCCTTCTTCATCAAGTGCTTAACTATGGTGATTTCTTATCTATGGAGGAGTTGTGAACGATCCTTGGACCTTGGAGAATTTCATATTCAACCTTAGGACGTGAATCGTTGGATCTTGGATCTTTGAAGTTGTTCATAAGGCGGGTTATATAAATTGAACTCAATCATATTATTATTCGTCACCTAACTTTCTATTCTTAATGATCTACTTTTAATTCTGAGATCTTCATGAATAGTTGATGAAATTATGATTTCTAGTAGTTTTTTAGACCTCTTGCCATGGAATATAACAGTTAGAATGAAGTTGTAGAGCTTGAAGAAGACGGTGTCACTTTATAAAGTGATATCGGGTTCAAGCACACAAACAACTAGCTCATTACTGATATGGTAATATGCATGCATCACTTGCACGATATGCTTGTGAGATTATGTATCCTTCCATAATATGGAGAAGTAGCTCATACCTTGGAACATGATATTATTCTAACCATATACCTTATGCACAATAGGAAGTCAAGTATAGACTCCATGCACAATATAGGAACAAGTGTATACTTGTAAGTCGATATGAACCCTAATATGGGTAACCCGATATGAGTAAGAATAACAAGTACCTCTTGCATGATATGATCATGTGAATACACACATTGTATACGATATCATGAAGCACACATCTGGTGCATGATATGGTTGATGAAGTATACACTTATGCATAAAATAATACATAAGGATCAAATACATGGTATAAATTGATATGGTTGAAATACCTTAACCCGATATGAAACCCGTGATGGGGGTTAACTTGATATGGGGATAGAGGATAGCTCATACATGATATGAGCCATGCCCTTTGCACAATATGGGAGATACCCATTTACCCCTTATACATGATACAAGTCTAAGACTATACTTCTTGCACGATAGAGAGATAGTGACCACTCTAAACAATACAGAGTTGGATAACCCTAGGTGATGGGTAAGCCAATACAAGTGGTGAGTGATACCACATGGATGATATGAATGAAATAACTTGAATGATAGGAATAGAACCTACTCCTACCTTGTAAATTATATGAGGTTTAAATCCATACTTCATGCATGATATGGCATAATCTACCCAATTTGGTGGAAAACCCTAGATGATGGATAGGAACCCGATATACCCTAACCTTTGTGTAATGGATTGTGGTAGGAGAATTCAATTACAGACCTAGATTACCATGTAACTATATGATAGGGTTGATCATTGAAGGTATAAAGAGGTTATGAACCTAAGGGTCTACCAAACATGGTAATCTGATATGTTACCCAACATGGAGACCTGATATGATAATCCTGAATGGGAAATTGATATGGTATTTTGTATATATACCCACTCAAATGATACATGATGGAATATATGCTCTATGCCCTATATAGTGGACACCTTGTGCATGATATGGTATCAAGAACATAGCTTATACACGATATGGTATCAAGTATATAGCTTATACCTGATATGGGGTCAAGAACCTAGCTTATACATGATATGAAGTTATCTTGAAATGATAAGAACTAAGTGATAGTCAATTTGATATGGTTACATGATATGATGATTAGGGGATTCACCGTGAAACATGACATGGCCATGTGATTATCTCACATGCTCAATATGGATACACAACTTGAAGTAAAGAATGTAGCTTAAAGCATGATATGATAAATCTTAATACCCAATAGGGTAGAGACATTTCAATCATATGTGATTGTTTGAGTGACATATATTGCATGTTGAATTAATTACAATATAAAGGATGATGTGAATTGTTAATGATGAACTAATATTCCTCAAAGAGGAGGATTGAACCAAAAGCATGATGTAATCAATATCCTAGTAAGGATGAGAGAGAAACTCATTATTTGTGTTAATAACCATTTAATGATAAATGATGAAAATAGATAAGTATAATTGCATACTTATGATATCAATATATGCTCCTAGATTTGTGGAGCAATGAATTAGGGTTTGGATTGATAATATGAACTTGAAACTCTATTCGGCTATAAAGGGAAACCCTAACCCTAATAATGGGAAGGTTGTATTTCTCTTATTGAATAAGCCTTGTGAAACATGTTAAATACTTATATAATAAGTATAAGGTTTATGTGTTCTGATGACCTAAAAGATATTGTTGCCTAGTGAGAGGTGACAAGATGTTTAATGGCCTTGTGAGCCATGTGAATAATTGTTGTGTAGTGAGAAGTGACAAGATGTTTAATGGAGTTGTGAGCCATGTGAATAGTTGTTGCCTAGTAAGAGGTAACAAGACATTTTAAATGGGCCTTGTGAGCCATGTGAATAATTATGTCCTAGTGAGAGGTGACAAGATGTTTAATCAAACTATGTAAGCTATGTGAAATTCTTATACAATAAGTGAAATGAATACATTGGTCTGACAACCTAGAGGTAATAGTTACTTGTTATAGAGGTAGCAATGCTATGTGGTGATCTAGGGGTTTAAATACCTAGATCCAGTAATCATGATGATAATTATATGAAGGGATGAGGATTCCCAGTAATGTGATAAGGGACTGTGATCCCAAGTACCAAGTATCTAAATGTGTTTTAAAGACTTGAAAAGTACATGATACATGTATTACACCTTTCTTTGTAGCATTTGTTGTGATTAATAATGATAACTTGTTTGATGCTAAAAGAATGATGTAATGCACGTAATACATCATTAGAAACTATAAAATGTTGCCCTGACCGTAGATCCATCAGTGTTAGAATTTGTTGAATGGTGAAATGGGTTTCCCGTGGCATAACCTGGAGTGCATATTTGTAAATATGTGGGGGCATAAGTACAGACATCCAGATGTGATTCGATCTACAAGACGATGAATGCATATATATTTTCTTATCATGTCCTATACATACAAGACAATGATATTATTACATACATGAAAGATCCAATTGCAAATGCATAAGGCATCTATTTATGTGTTCCTAAACTTCATAAAAATTTGGGACACTTGGCATCTTGAGAGACTAACTCCCTATAATATGGACAAGTTTTCTTCCACCGAATCTTTGCATAATAAAGCCTTCAACACAAATTGCCAATGTATTCTCTCTCTTTATCAGGTCAATAGACTTTCAAGAATTATCTCTATAAATATATATTCCTATCACATAGGACATTTCTCTTTATCCCTTAAAGAAGGTATTTCCACACCAATTTTGTTTTATTCCTCATCATCCTATGCAATGAGAATACACTCCCACTAAATCTTTGTAATGAAAGATCCCTTCTTTATTTTGATATATCAGTCAAACCTTTTGACTATATAATCGAAGTAAACATTCCAGTTCTGAGGTGCTTGTATTTAATCAATCATACTTATTGAACTCTTGTAACTTATAGACCGCATTTGCATTAATAGAATTATAAAACCCTTTAGGTTGTGTCACATACACAGCCTCATGTTATTCCTTTAAGGAATGCAATTTTATATCCATATGCCAAATTTCATAGTCTTCAAGTTCCAATAGCAAGCATGATCCTTTCTTTAAATATCATCCATGTCAGTCTTAACACTTAAGACCCAATTTCTCTTATGGGTTTTATCCCTACAAGTGCTACCATTAAGGTCATACCTTATTTGGTTCACATGGAAGTCATTTTAGATCTTATGGCATCAAGCCATAACTCAAAATCGGGTTCCTCAACATCATCTAGATAGGTTATTGGCTCATCATCATATGAACAATTCATCACCTTTGAGTTTGTAGGATATCATTATCCATCAAGCTCAAGGTTTTATCTACTAGATATATGAGGTGTATTTGTTACATAAGGAATTTGACAATCCACAACACTTGTGATTCTTAATCTCCTTTTGTACCTTTATTTAGTGAAAAGCATGTTCTTTAGAAGAATTCTAGAAGATTAGTTATATGTTTGATGATCACGCTTTTACTATTTAGAGTATGATTCCTTCTTTGATTTATACATCATTATGCCTTAATCATGAGTTCACTATGATACACTATCATAGTTACTCACAAGGTCCAGAAACATTTGGTTTAAGTATCTCATTCATTGATCATATCAAGAATTAATACTTTTTACCAAGTTTGTTCTTCATTTATGATACTCTTGTACATTTCAAGATATCCATATATGAAGTATTAGCATTTACTACTATAGGTATGTATATACATCAATATGTATTATACCTAATAGAATAGTCATTCTCCCACTACATCAAGTGAATGTTGACTTGTCATCATGCCCAATAAATAAGACATTCATATCTCTTAATGGTTCATTAACCAAAAGAGTCTAGTTTATCCATCAACATGCAACCTAGAGATGAATTTTTCATTCATTAGATGATAATTCTAACTCATTTTTTGATTCATCAACAACTTTTAGGTATTATTTATTTTATCTCATGCATATCAAGTTCCACAAGATAAATAAGGCATTTCCATAAAAGATCATATCTTTGAAATTGAAACATGAACTTTTATTGATAGACATCCTTGTCATTAAAAGATGCAGAAATAAAGTGTTTCTATTTGTTGGAAAAATGAAATAGTAGTTCATAAATCTATTACATGCCCTTTGGGATGAAATAAACTAAAAGGTACTACTATCTGTGACAGAAACACTTGCTCCAAAGTTGCCTTTCATAAAGGCCATCACTTCTTTTCAGATCCTGCACTTCATATATGTAAGATCTAAATCTTAGTATCATATACCTAAGATAGAGAAGCATTTTAAATTTATTTCATAATACCTGAGATGGAGACTTCCATCCACTCCTTCTTCTTCTTTTGTTCAATGTAGAGAGGGCAATTTCTCTTTCAATGTCCCGACTCATGACAATGGTGACATTTGCCTCCCTTGTTCACCCTTCCTTGGCTTTGAGAGTTGAAGATGACTTGGGTTGTTGGCTAGCATCAAAACCGTTCTTTGGTTTGCCCTTGCCCTTATACTTTCCCTTCTTTCTACTGATCATCATCATATATTTCAGTTTGTCTTTCTTCATCTATGCCTCATCTGTCCTCAACATGCCCAACAACTCTATCAGTGACCCGTCAAAGTTGTTCATGTTGTAGTTCATCACAAACTGATTGTAGGATTCTGAAAACGATTACAGTATCACAAAATTAGCCAACTCTTGGCTCATAGGAAACCCCAATCATCTTGAGTGTGTGAGGGCCTACTGGATCTCCTTCTGTCATGATGCACTTGAACAATGCCTTGGAGATAACATATCTCTCTTGTTGTGCTTGGTCTTGATACATGTTCTTGAGATGTTAAAACATCTCAATGACATACATGTTCTCATGTTGTCTCTACAACTCATAGTTCATTGAGCACAACATCAATCACTTCACATCAATGACACCCTCAGTATGCTTCTTGTAAGCATCCCTTTCAACCTTTCGTGTAGTGGGAGTAGGTTCATTTGGCTCTGGTGTATCTAGGACATAAAGCTTTTGCTCTTGAATGAGAACAATTCTCAATATCCTAAACCAGTTGTGGAAGTTGTTCCCATTTAGCTTGTCCTTCTCAAGGACCGATCACAATGAAAAGTGATTGTTGTTGGTAGACATTTTTTCTACAAAAAGGAAATTTGAAATTTTAGTCTAAAAATCTTTTGATTTTATTTGAAAATTGATGATATTAATTAACTCTTTAATTATTATTACTCCCACTATTTTGAACAAACTGATAGCCCTCACTATCAATTCAAAATATTGCATCATACAACCTTCTAGTGAGCCAATATCCAAAATAATTGAGTTATTACCCGACCAATGCCAGCGTCTATAATCAATTATTAAGGTAGGTAACAGTTACAAATTGCATCATATGCAATTCTTGGATAGATGATATGCACAACTCTTTTGTCATAGTCATCTACATGCCTTTTAAGTGCTTAATCTCATTAAGACCACTTAGTTAAGCCTGATCCAAAAGCCAACACGATAGGAGTGTATACTACTACATTTTTGGCCAATAACATCGCTGCCCTTAGCATCATTTTTTATAGAATAACTGACCTAGTACACTATTGCATCAGTTTTATTATAAAAACCGACCCATTAGGTTTCCCGCGGATAAAATTTTCTCTATTTTGGCTTCACGCCTCGATCTATAGGGTCGGTTTTTCCAAAAAACTGACCTTATAGGGTCAACAAAAAACACAGGCACCACTTTCGACCTGTTGGGTCAGTTTTCTAAAAATAACCGACCTTGTAGCATAACTCTATAGGGTCGGTTTTTTAGGATACCCGACCTTACAGGTGGTCTTGAAAAATGCGGGCACCACTTCACCTGTAGCATCAGTTTTTCCTACATAACTGACGCTATAGGTTCCTAAAATGCAGGCATCACTTCACCTATAGCATCGATTTTCCCTGTTAACTGATGCTATAGGCCTAACTACTAAATGTTACTGGAACCGACTTTATTCATTCATTGATCACATGAATGCTAGCAAGTTGCCGCTACCGTAAGAATCATTGATGTCGCCACCACTTTTGTGAGAGTGGAGAAGGGCACCTGATGTTGTCGCAGAGGTTTGAAGACCACCCCGGACCTACTGCCGCGCCCCTGAGGAAAGGCCTTGTCGCCGCCGCCTGAATGCAAGGTAAGCATCCCACTTGAATTGTTGTTGGTCTTCTCGTGCTTGTTGAGCTGCACCACGGCGACAAACACCACGACCGCAATGATGAGAGGTTGGGAGTGGTAGTATCGATGTTCCCCTCCACCCGACGGTGGATAAGAGGAAAGGAGAGTAGTGGGATGGAGGACGGAGGAGGGGGAGGAAAGGGAGGTAGTAGCACAAGGTAATGGTGGTGAACGACATGAATGAACAAAGTGAAGGCCAGTTTTCTATTTTCTTATTATTGTCATGGCACAATTGAGGAGAGGTTGGGAGTGAATATATTTGTTAGGTAGCATGGTCGTACTGGGAAGCATAGCCATGGTGATGGCATGACCATGCTAGGTAGCACGACTGTGGTGGCTGAGTTGCTGAAACTTCAAGATTTGTCAATCTTGCATTTGTTAATTCTTCCTGCTTCTCTAAAATTGATTTATATTGACCCCTAATTAATACATTATAACAAAATTGAACCATGCATTTGTGTTGTTGCAGGTGTTGTTGACTTGTTGTTGACTTGCATATATTTCTTCTTCAGCCTTCAAGTGAGGTATAATATTATCACTCTCCCAATGTTCCATTAGGCTTCATTTTGATTCAAATATTTAATACATATGGTAGCGCTTGGTAGACATTCTAGAAATATGAGTTTAGACATTGTGTAGTCTCAGATTGACACCATAGGGTTTATTGATGAGATCATTGATGCATGATGTTTAACTTAATATATAAACATGAAAATAATATATTTATGTATCAACTTAGAAACCTATTCAAATTTTACTCATTAGGAGTAAATTTTGGATAGTCCCCAGTCTGGGACTGTTTTTGGATATTTAACCTCACTGAGGATGTAACTGTATAATGTATGTTTAGTTTTGAAGAAAATTTCAGTAGGATTTCCTCATTTGTTCTCTGGGTACATATGTGAGTGGTTATTTGCCATTTACATCGGTGTACTTGGAGAACATAGGGGAAATGATGCTGAATTTTTTTTCAAGACTAAACATACATTATATAGTTTCTAGTGAGATTAAATATTCAAAAATGGGATAGGTGGTACACTTTAGTATAAAAGTAATTAACTTCCTATCAATAAAACTTACAACTTATAGTATCAATATTAAATGCTTAGTTTTATAATTAATTTTAACGTGATATAGAAAATGGATCAAAGTTGGATGTCTAACAAGAACCGTTGCAGTCCAGAATTTGCCAAAGGTCTTGATGAATTTATCATATTTGCTGAGGAACATAGGAAACTACCTACAGATAGGCTATTTTGTCCATGTAGAAATTGTGGTAACAATTTGAAAGTTGATATTGCTGAGGAAATTAAGAATCATATCATGTGCAATGGGATTATACAAGGTTATAATGAATGGTATTGGAATGGAGAGAAATTTAATTATGGATCAAAAAATGTCGATACTAATAGTTGTGGAACATAAGATATAGATAATGATGATAATGTCAATGATGAACCGATTCAGTAGGACCCGATTCAGTATGATATGGTTGATGAGATGCTACATAGTTGTCAGGACAATGTCATTGATCCACCTTTTTTAT
Source organism: Alisma plantago-aquatica (assembly GCA_963693085.1). Classification (NCBI taxonomy): domain Eukaryota; kingdom Viridiplantae; phylum Streptophyta; class Magnoliopsida; order Alismatales; family Alismataceae; genus Alisma; species Alisma plantago-aquatica. The sequence goes on from OY856411.1 coordinate 92,290,821, forward strand.
TTGAAAACATTGTCCATGATGCTGAAAAACCATTATATAAGGGTTGTACTAAGTTCATGATGTTGAGTTCTGTGATAAGATTATATACTCTTAAAGCTCAAAACCGGTGGAGCGATAAGAGTTTCACTTCACTGTTGCCTTTGTTAAAGGAAATTCTTCGTGAAGGCAACGAGCTTCCAATTTCAACATATCAAGCAAAGAAAATAATGTGCCCAATGGGAATGGAGGCTAAGAAGATTCATGCATGTCCAAATGATTGTGTGTTATTTCAGAAGGACTATAGTAATTTCATAAATTGTCCAAAATGTGGTGCGTCAAGGTATAAGATCACAAATTCAACGAAGGGTAAAAATGGCTCTCCTGCCAAGGTGATGTGGTATCTATCAATAATAAAATGATTTCAACGCTTATTTGCTAATACAGAAGATGTGCAAAATTTGTCTTGGCATGGGGAGTTAAAGGCCAATGATGATGGCATCCTACGACATGCATCTCATTCACCACAATGGAAGAAAATTGATTTATTATACCCTCAATTTGGTAAAGAACCAAGAAACTTAAGACTTGGACTCTGTACAGATGGAATGAATCCCTATGGTACATTAAGCAGCCAACATAGCACGTGGCCTGTTATGATTGTTATATACAATCTTTGTCCTTGGTTGTGTATGAAAAATAATTATGTCATGTTGTCAATATTGATATCAGGGCCCAAGCAACCTGGAAATGATATTGATGTTTACCTTCAACCTCTAATTGATGACCTAATGAAACTATGGGAAGAAGGTGTTATGACATATGATGCTTCACATAAAGAGATCTTTAGTTTGCATGCTATGTTGTTTTGCACGATTAATAACTTTCCAACTTATGGAAATTTTTCTAAATATAGCATAAAAGGATACAAAGCATGTCTTGTTTGTGAGGAAAATACTGATTCAATCTGACTCAAACATGGTGGTAAAATTGTATATCTTGGTCATTAGAGATTTCTCCCACCGGTGCATCCTTATCAAAGGCAACACAAAACCTTTAATGGGTCAACTGAGGAACGAAGTACTCCTAAACCTATACCAGGAAATGTTGTATATGATAGGGTGAAACATATTGTTAATGAATTTGGAAGAGTTCAAGTAGTCATACTCTCGCACGTGACAAATATGTATATAAGAAGAGGTTAATATTCTGGGATCTTCCTTATTGGAGATCTTTGGCAATTAGACACTGCATCGACGTCATGCATGTTGAAAAAAATGTTTGTGATAGCATCATTGGTACGGTATTGAACATACCAGGAAAGACTAAAGATGACATCAAATCGAGAAAAGATTTAGAATTAATGGGTATAAGAAAAGAATTATTAGTGGAGATCAGGGGTCACCACACATATTTACCACCATCTTGTTACACTTTGTCAAAGCAGGAGAAAAAGACTTTCGATGAGTGCTTGTATAATATTAAGGTTCCACAAAGATACTCTTCTAATATTTGTAGATTGGTATCAAAGAAGGATTTGAAGTTGATAGGTCTCAAATCTCATGATTGTTACACCTTAATGAAACAAATTTTACCTGTGGCTATTCGATCTATATTGCTGAAGCATGTAAGGTTTGCAATCACAAGACTTTGTTTCTTCTTCAATGAAATATGCAACAAAGTGATACATCCTGATACTCTCGATAAATTACAGAAAGATGTAATTGTTACCATGTGTCATCTTGAAATGTACTTTCATCCTTCATTTTTGATATCATGGTTCATCTTGTAGTACATATTACAAGGGAGGTGAAGATGTTGGGTCCAAATTTCTTACACTAGATGTATCCATTTGAATGCTACATGAGTATTTTTAAAGGTGATGTTCGGAATCGTTATCATCCTGAAGGGAGTATTATTGAGGGTTATGTGGCTAGGGAGGTGATGGACTTTTGCAATGATTTTTTGAATTGTAATGAAACTTCTAGCGATCTAAAAATCCCATCACACTGAATCTTATTTTGGCAAAGAAACTCTGTGTGGATGAGTGAAAGGAATCAGTCGTGAGTTGCGGGAACAAGTACATTTGTATATTTTACACAACATTTGTATATTTTACACAACATCGATGAAGTTAGTAGCTATATCACATAACACAATGATCTTATCAAGAGAAATCATCCGCGATCCAGTTCAATGTGGCTTGTAAGAGAGCATAATCAAACATTTATTAGGTGGTTTGAAGAGAAAGTCTTTAATCAACTATCTGAATCGCCAAATAAAGTTGCTGAGAACATAAAATGGCTCGCCTTTAAGCCAAAAATGGATGTCATGTCATATGAAGGTTATGACATAAATGAATTTTCATACTACACAAAGTGTCAAGATGAAAGTAGTGTAGTCCAAAACAGTGGGGTCACTGTTCAAGCTTGTTCGTTGTATTTTGCTAGTGCCAAAGATAAAAGACCATGTGAAGCTGAGATGTCATATTATGGCGTCATTGGGGACATATGGGAACTGGACTATACAAATTTCAAAGTTCCTATCTTTACGTGTAATTGGGTTGACAACAACAAAGGAGTTTTAGTGGATGAGTTGGTTTTAAAATTGGTGAATTTTGAAAAGATTGGTGAGAAAGATGAGCCATGCATCATGGCAGACCAAGCAAAACAAGTATTCTATATTGATGGCTTGGCAAATAAAATTTGGTCTCTCGTTCTTCATGGAAAAAGATAGTTTACTATAGATCCTATAAATGAAAAAGAATACTATGAAAAGTATGATGATTTCAGCCCATTCTCAGTTGGTTTGCCAACTTTAAATGTTGAAGATAACACTGATGAATACTATAAATGTGAAGACCATGCTGAAGGAATTTTACTTGACTAACAACTCAACCAATACTAGAGGCATGTATTATTTGAATTATTTATTTTATTATCATTCAAGCACATAATCTTTTAAATATACATCATATATCATTCAACCACTTGTGCTTTGATTATCACTTATGTTTATTTTATCATGTATACTTGTAGGTTATAAAATGGCAAGTGAAGATGAATATTATGAGCATGAGTTCCATGAGGATGGTAGTGGTGATGCTAAGAAATGTAGAGGTCCCACACTGATGTGTAGGCTGCAGGAGCTTAGTGCCAAAAGGGAGAAATTGGCAGTCCAGTTTGATGTCATAGGAGCACCTATTGGGGAACATGCTAGTGCTTTCAAGCATTATGTAGGGGTGACCATGCACAGTAAGGTGGCAATAGATATAGAATATTGACATGATGTTTCTAATGCCTTAAAAGACCTCCTATGGAAAGATATATCTGTGAGTGGAAGTGATATTATTTTAATATGTTTTTTTTATTGATTCTAATTTAGTTTGCTTGGAAAGACATATCCTTTTTAAGACAACATTATTTCTTCTTTTGTATGTATAGGATGTTTTTCATCTAAATGAAAATGATCACAAGAAAAAAGTGCTACACCGTTGTGGTGTACGATGGAGGGCTTTTAAGACATATCTCAAAAGGGAATTTATAGATAATCCTAAATAAAAGAAGAAAGCAATAGATATATATGTTTTTATAGATCCGGAGGTGTGGGAAAGATTTGTTGCAGCTAGGAAAATGGAAGAGTTTCATGTAATAAAGACTGTGATGTATTGTATGAATCTTTAATTTTATACAATTGATGAGGTGAATCTTTTTATATATGTTTGCTAAGTCTAAATTGTAATATCTCATTTCAAATGACCAGGTTATTCACAAGGTCTAAAAGGAAAGACGGGCCAAAAATGTGCATGACCATCGCTTGGGGCCCGATGGTTATGCCTTCCACCGCCAACTACAAGAGAAGCAACTCTCTTCTGCAGAAGAGTCTAGTACAACTCAAGATGAGCATCCACCCCGACACTTGCAGTGGATTGATGCTAGAAAGAATCGAGTAGGTGAAATTGTCAACCCTGCAACAAAGGAGGTGGCACAAAAGATGGTAGGTTTACCCCAACTAAGTAAAGAGTAACACCCACAAACTTAGTTTTATTTATATCTAATTGATATTGTGATTTAATATTTTTATTAACTATGAATAGATTGATCTCCATGTGCAAAGGAAGGAAGGGAAGTTCATCCCAACTGGCCGCATGGATGAAGTATCAATTGCTCTTGGTACGAAGGAGCATCCTGGAAGTGTTAGGGGATTAGGATATGGCATAAGATTCAATTCTTATTTTGGCCCTTCACAATCTAAAAGAGGTCGTGCAGGAGGTCTTACATAAGAGGAAGTTGAAGCATTAGTAGAACAGAAAGTAAAAGAAATAATGTCTTCATTTCATCCTACTCAACCTTCTCAACCCATTCAAATTGTGCGTCTCTCAGATGATGAGGTACAAGCCCATGCTCCAACTGTAGAAGGTCATGGGAGCACTCCCAATGACCCACCACAATAATCTGCACTAAGTTTTGTTCTATATGTTGTGTTATTAGAATGATATGTATATGATATATATATATATATATATATATATATATATATATATATATATATATATATAGTTGTAGTAGGTATCTGGTTTACTGCTTCATATAAAACTTATATTATTTCAATTCTAGGTTGGTATGAACTGTAAACTTGCAGTGGAGGTTCCAGAATATAATGTTGTGGCAGTAGGCAAGGTATACAACCTTGGTGGTACATTGGATTGCCAACAAATTACTGATGACATTTGTCGTGTGTCCATCCATCTTGTGTATGATGGAATGGGGGACAAACCACTACCCATACCTAATCCTGAATATAGTACAGTTGAAGAAGAAGAGGGTGCTATGGTGGGTTGGCCTAGACACTTGGTTATTAATGATAAGGTATACTTGAATTCTACCATGTTTTTTATATTTGACTGCATATATGAACTCGTGTAATATAAGTATGTAATTTAATTAACAGGTTTGCAAACCAAAAAGTAAAAATTCTACTAGTCGTCCTCCTATGCCCAACCCATCTTTTATTCCAGAATCCACATTCGATGAGTTGGGAAGTAAATGTAAATGTTTTTGTCGATACTTAGCCAACCAAAGCTCTAGATTACAAATGTTGGTCAATTTAAAATAAGATGTAACTGGGAAGGACTTTAATAGTGATATTTTTCTTGATGATATTATAGAGTTGTTCTGGTATGATTGGCTGAATACTATGATATTAGAAGTATGGATAAGGTAAGGATCTATCAATATAGAAAATTCCAATACACATTTTTAGCTTATTTCTATATATGAAAATAATTACAAATGTTTTATAGCCATTTATATACCGAGACCATAAACTTTGATATAAGGAATGTTGGATTCTTAGTTCCTTTAGTCACTAGTCAAGTGGAGACACATATTGAGGATGTGAATGAGTACTTCTCTACTGCATTCAAATATTTTGCTAGTGTGGGAAAGGAAATTATCCTAATTCCTTTTAACGTCCAATAAGTATTATTATTCAATATAATTTTAATAATGAATAAATTTATTTATTTTAATGTTTTTTTTATTCTTACTCAGACCTAGACATTGGGAATTAGTGGTGGTTGTCCCAAAATTGATGACTCTTTATTATCTTGACCCAATGGGAAAAACAACAAGGGGTCACAAACTAAAATTTCCAGCTATGGAGTAAGCATAAATTTAGTCAATGTTTCAACATGATTTTTCTATTTAGAATTTCTATTTTACCAACTATCATTTAATTGATAGGGATATAAAGGCTTTTCGTGAAGGTGGAGGATAAATACCCACAAAATTAAAGACATTGACTTTAAAAATGTCAAGGTAGATACTTTGACAACTACTTTGTCTTATATTTTCAACTCTTATATGTCAACTCTTATAGTCTTATCTCAACTTTATTTATAGTAGTTTACTAACAATAAGTATAATTCATTATTTGTAGTGTCCTATACAAAATAATGGTTCGGCTTGTGGCTACTATGTAATGAAATATATGCAAGCTATTTTCAAACAAGCATCACATGACATTCAAACTATAGATGATCAGGTAATCAAGAATAACATCATAAATTTATAAGTGAGTTGTAGTCATTTTATAAAATATTAGCATGTGCATTTTCTATTACAGATCTTTACAACTCAGCCTTACACACGTGAGGACTTAAATGAATTCCGAGAAGAGTGGTCATATGCTTTTCTAAATGAAGTCAATATAGCATTGGATTGAATATGTCAACTCCATTTATGTATCTGGTTTTGGAACTCTTTCATATTTACTTTTGTATCTGACATTTAATATCATCTCAGACTTGCAAGCTATCATTTTGTAAATTATGATGTGATTATATGTAACTCAACTGAATATATGAATCATTTTTGTTATGAATGTGTGGTTTGGAATGGTGACGGTTGAGCATCAATGCTCCCCTCTCCCATATCCTCGTTCTTCTGTTTTGTTTCTGTAGAATTGTTTTTTTTTAAAGTGTACCCTATAGGGTCGGTTATCTTAAAAAATCGACCTTATAGGTATCTCGGTTGTGCCGCATAGCACGACCGTGTTGTGATGTAGAATGGTCGTGCCGCATAGCACGGCTGTGTTGGGATATGGTAGAATGGTCGTGCCGCATAGTAGAGTCGTGTTGGGATATGGTAGCACGACCATGCCACGTAGCACGACCATGCTATCACATCCCAGGACGGCTGTGCTACATGGCACGACCATTCTACCATATCCCAACACGGCTGTAGACTCTATTGATTCGTTTTTCTTCATATAACCGTCCTTAGAGAGCATCTTTAGGGTCGGTTATTAAAAAAACCGACCTTATAGGGTATGGTTATTAGCAAGCTCAATTTGTAGACTCTATTGAGTTAGTTTTCATAATATAACTGTCCTTACAGAGAATCTCTAGGGTCGGTTATTTAGAAAAACCGACCTTATAGGGTTCAGGCACAATTTCTTTTCTTGTTTGGGGTTAGTTTTTGATAGCCTCTTGGGTCGGTTTTTACTATATAAGGTCAGTTTTCTTTGGTTAAAAAACCGAACCTATAGAGCAATTTCTCTAGCGACAACCACTTAGGCGTCGGCTGAAAAGTGACTCTATAGGCTTAAAAAAACTGATGTTATAGAACATTACTGTACTAGTGGTACCCCACTTGGCGGACCCACACAACTACCATCACATGTCCACGAGATAGATGGTGCACCACCCTTGGGATGCCCATGTTTGTCAATCAAGCTTTTCATGTGTGCTGCTTATGAAAAGCATCTAAGACTTAATATTATTTTGAGGGGTTTTAAATATGCTTATATATGCATATAAGTATCCAATAATCACATATATAGTACGTATCATATACATGATATATCCCAAAAATGAAAACATGCAATAATTATGGCCATCCTATTGTAGTTCCTTGGAGCCACAAGGAACTACAGTCATCTATGGTCTACACCACAAGCTTCCTATTATTGATGAAGTTCTATACTTAGGCTGTTCCAGGTTGATCACCTCATCCTATGACTGATCAGCTCACCTCCTGGCTGGTCGGTTGGTTGTCACAAATCGATTGTCTGGCTCCAAGGCAATCGGTTTGCCGGGTCATCGGGCTTCTCGTCATGCCACCAACTGCTCCTCAGTATGTCATCTCGGTCCATCAAGCAGTCATCTTCAGTCTTCTTCATAACAATAAATAAAACTAATCCTATCTCAGATAATCTTTATGAAACCTTGAGTTACATTCAAGGGGAGCAAAGGCAGAAGAGAATCTCGAGTTATCTCAAGTTACATTCAGAATAAAAGAAGAGGGATCGATGCACAGACTGAGATGTAAACAACCATAACCAACCACACACATGAACATAGGGTTTATAGTCCATAACCATGCTGCACATCCACCATAAAAATTGTTTTAGGGTGACGCATATTGATTGCATATATACCATATCATATATGTATACTGTAACATCCCTAACCTGGGTTATGAACTAACCCCAGGTGTTTTTCTTAATCATGTGATTAAATGCTTGTGGTGATCTATTGATAATGTAATTAAAGCTTCTGAGGAATATATATTTCCCTTTCTGTCCTTTTGAACAATGTTGTAATATTGTTTTGTAATACAGGGACCTATGTGCAAATTACCCAATTTAAAGGGGCTAACTTTCAAATTGCACATGTTAAGAAGGTCCTTTAGTGTTGAGACATCATAAGAGTGAATGTGATGAAGTGTGATTGGTTCCCCAAGCTTGGGCACTGAGATGCAGCTTGTGGGGCAATCCTTGTGCTTAAAACCCTAATTTTGGTGTAAAGTGCAATTTACCCAAAATGAGGGATGAAACTTGTAAAATACACCTTTTAGAGTATATTTATGACTCTTGGCATCATTTATAGTAAGAATGATGAATAGGGCACTTCAATTGAATAATCAAATAAGAATGATAACCCTTATAAATTAAATAATCAAGTTATAAGCCTAATAACCCTTCTATATGTGCAACTTAGTAAAAAGTTGGCTTTCTTCACCTTTAGACCTTGGGTTTAAGATGAGTTTTTCTTAAGTATGGAAGGGAGAAACGTGGCTTAGAAGAAGGGAAGGACCTAGATGATAAATGGATAAACAAGTTGTCCTTATGTTGGAAATTCACCCAAAGTATATATACACCTTTTCTCACTTAGCAAGGATTGTTTCCTTCACTTCCCTTCTTATCCCCTTGCTTAGAACGACTTAGGACAGGGATCTGGAGCAGAGGAGGATGGATAAGGAGTTCTAGGTAAGCTTTGGTCATCTTCTTGCTCGGATTCATGGAGGAATTCATGGTGCAAGGTTGGTTTTATGGTCTTCCTTACTTGTTTCCTCTTTCTAGCCATCTTTTCCCAACCTTTCCTTGGAGAAACACCCTTGGCCGACCTGTGGAGCTCAAGAAACCATTAAAGGCTTGGATCTTGGAAGCTTGGAGCTCAAGGAACGACCTTAAGGCGGGTTTTATAACTCTAAACCTTTTGCTTTCTTATGCATATCTTTGTTCTTGCAATTAGTACTTAGTTCTTCTTCTTTCCCACTCTTCCTTGCTTTCTTGAAACTAAAACCACGAAGAACAGACCTTGATCTGGAGGTAGAAGAAGATGGGCGTGATTACCAATGTTACTTTATCAAACGGTCTTGTTTTCCCCCCTTTGGCCAAACGGTTTGGGGCAAACGGTTTGCAAAACCGTTTGAAGGGAAAACGGTTTCACAAGGTCGGTTGAAGAAAACGGTCTCCAAGACCGTTTGAGGGCATTGACCAAGCATTGACCGTTTGGGATTTCTGTTCATAATTATGTAGGCTAATGACCCAACAAATTTGAAGGGTTAACTCCAAAGGAATCGTAGGTTGAAGGCCAATCAATTAGATAAATTGAATTGAATTAAATGCCGATTTTCAACCTGATTAACTTGACCTGTTTGGGAAAACGGTCTCAAGACCATTTTAATGAGTTGACCAAGCATTGACCGTTTGGTATTCCTGTTCATAATTATGTTGGTTGATGACCCTCCAAATTCGAGCGATTAACTCCCAAGTAATCGTGAGTTGAAGGCTAATCAATTAGGGAGACCTAATTGGATTAAGTGCTGATTATCAATCTGTTTTAATTGAACTTTTTGGGCAAACGGTCCCAAGACCGTTTGAGTGCGTTGACAAAGCGTGGACCGTTTGAGATTACTGTTCCTAAGGATGTGGTATAATAACCCACCAAATTTTATAGTTTAACTCCCAAGGAATCATGAGTTAAAGGCTAAACAATTACAAAAACCTAATTGGATTAAGTGCTGATTTCCAATCTGATTAACTTGAACATTTTGGGCAAACGGTCTCAAGACCATTTGAGTGAGTTGACCAAGCATTGACCGTTTGGGATTCCTGTTCCTAATTATGTTGGTTAATAACTCACCAAATTTGAGGGGTTAATTCTCCAGGAATCATGAGTTGAAGGCTAATCAATTGGGCAAACCCTAATCGAAATTAGTGTTGAAATTCCAATGAATCGATTTGACTTTTTGGGTTTTATTGCCCAAACGGTCATCCAAACGGTCTCAAGACCGTTTGGGGGTCACCCCAAGACCGTTTGGAGGTCTGTGGTAAAGTATAGTTGATCAATTGAAGGTCCAAAGGTACCAATCATATTGCAATTAAGTGCTGAATTGTTGATCAACTCGATAGACCAATCCTTGGTGATTTCTCACTAGAATCCAAAGGATGGATGGGCCAAACGGTCTCAAGACCGTTTGGAGCTCATCCAAACGGTCTCAAGACCGTTTGGTGGTCACCCAAGACCGTTTGGAGGTCTAGGGTTGAGTATGGTTAGGTGTTTAAAGGTCTAAAGGTACCAAGTTGATATACACTGCAATGATGATTTGATGATCAACTCAATAGCTCAAACCCTAATGACTTTTCACTAGAATCCAAGGTTTGGTTGAGCCAAACGGTCTCAAGACCTTTTGGAGGTCACCCAAGACCGTTTGGAGGTCTAGGGGTGAGTATGGTTAAGCAATTGATGATCCAATGATACTAAGTTGGAATGTAATCAATTATTGTTTTGGTGATCAATCCAATGATCCAAACCTTAATTAGTTGACTTGGAGTTTGATGATATGATGGGCAAACGGTCTCAAGACCGTTTGGAGGTCATACAAACGACCTCAAGACCGTTTGGGGTCAGGTCATGTCCCAATTGAATGATGGTTCAATAGGTTCAAATCAATTAAACCCACATTGAAATATGTTGAAGGGTTATTGATTCCAAACCCTAATTCGATTGAGTTAAACCCTAATTTATGGTCAATTGAGGGTCAAGTGAGGGACAAATCAGTTGAAGGTTGACCTATTAAACTCAATTAAGGTATGAGTATAGGTCCAATTGATGTTTGGTTCCATGAATTCAATGATTGAAGTAATCAACATTGGAAACCCTAATTCAATTGGATACCTTATGTAATGGAGGTCCAATGTGATTGAATCTTTGAGAATTAAGACGATGAATGTTCTATTAATACAATAATAATTAGTAATGATAATCAATGAAGGTGCGAAGGATGAAACCCTAATAATACCTAAGGGATTAAGAACCAATTCAAGGGAGAATTCTTAATTGTTTATAGGATTAATAGCTTGATACACTATGTTAACCATAGTAGCATGTACTTGATTGAAGGGTTGATGTGACCTAATCAAGTTAAAAGAATGAAAGATTAGAATACATATATTTATATGTATATATAAATATGAATCATGGAATGATCTTATGTAGCACGACCGTGTAAGGGAGCACGGCTGTGGTAGCCTTAACTTGCACGACTGTGTAAGGGAGCACGGCCGTGGTAGCCTTACTTTGCATGACCGTGCAAGGTGGCACGGCCGTGGTGTCCTATAAAGAAATTGAAAAGTTTTGGTATTGTGTTGACATTGTTATATATGCATGTCCTTATTTGTATAAGTCATACAGGTTGATATTATGAGGTGATCATAGCCAGGTAAGAGTTATGATGTCATATTCCTTGAAAACAATCATAAGCTTTTAGAGTAATGATATGTGAAAAGTATATACATTGCTTTAATCAAGGTCATGTTGTTAGATGACTTGATGCTTATATGTCACTTGGTAACAAGTGTTATGATAATCTGAGGGTTTGAATAACCACGTTCCTGAATCATTTTATGCTTAATGCCTTGAAGGCTTAGATGGTTCAATGGTTGTTTAATCTAAACCCTAATGATACCTAAAGACATTAAGGGGTTAAGTGATTAGTAGATTGACCCATGATATGATTATTAAAGAAGATTACCAAGGTTCCCTTGAAGGGTTCAAGTAGATAACAACCCTTGATCAAGCAAACCCTAATGATTATAATGGGTTGACTTAATCTATGTTAATCAAAGATGACTTGACCTAATCTAACCTAGAGTGATTTAAACATCATCTAGTAGTAAGAAGAGAGAGAAGGCTCCTAATATGAATGAGAATCAAGTAATGTACTTTCAATATGTAAGAATGTACATGATTAGGGTATGATCCATCAAGGTAAGATCATGAAAATCCTAATTATAATGATTAATGAATCTTAACCTAAATTGAGGGCATCAATGATGATAATTTTCATATATAATGATGCTATGAGCTCAATTCACTATGAAGTGAATAGGAAACCCTAATTCTAGGGTAATAACATGTAACGTGAATAGTAAACCCTAATTTAGGGTGATCTGATAAATGGAGTAATTCAGGGTTATGCCTTTGAGTATGAAACCCTAATTACAAGTTGTAATATGAGAAATCTTTATGCCTCGAGAGCTAAGAGGTTCTATAACCCTATGTTGAAGTAAAAGAATACAAACCCTAACTAATGAAGGATGGGTATGTTAACCCTAGTCCTGGGTTATGCTTTCAAGTATGAAACCCTATGAACAAATTACAATATAAGAATTCTTATGCCTTATAAGACAAAGGGATTGAATAACCTTAATTGAGTGGGGTAAACCCTTACTCTACTTATGCTTTTAAGAATGAATCTTCATGATTAAAGTATGAGATGAGGAATCATTATTCCTAATCATAAAGAAAGGGATTGAATAACCCTAATTGATGTAAATAAGGGAACCTAGCCTTAGTGTAAGCATGAAGGTACTATTCCTGAATTGAAAGGTTAATTCTGCTTTATAAATTGTTGATCTGGAAATGAAATGTTTATTGTTGTCAATTGAATTAACTATGCAGGTTCTTATAAAAGGATGATTATATCCAGGTAAAGGTTATGATATCATATTCATTGGAAGCATGTTATTAGCTTTGTGAATAGTGATATACCATGTTTCTTAGTTAAGTAACATCATATAAGATTGATAGGCTATGAGAGCCATGAGTAACATCAAGGCCATGCTAATAAGATGACTTATGATGAATTAAGGGTTTGAATGCCCTATTCATGAATCATAGTAATGAAATGGTTAAGAAATGATATCCAATTGATAATTGATGTGAGTTAGACTTGATACATTTAGTATTCTACTTTTATAGTTGTTGTTCTAATGATTAATGCTTGGAAACATGCTTGATGCTAAAAGAATGCTAGAATGTACCTAACTAATCAAGTATAATCATATCATGTAGAGCCCTGACCAAAGATCCATCATTGTCAGAGACCAAATGATGGTGAAACATGTTTTCCTAAGGGAACTCCTAGAGCATATACTTTTGAGTATATGGGGGTATATGGACGTGAATATCCTTACGTCCTAGTGTAGGAATTGATGTAGATGTAATTTAATCTTTCAACTCTTCACTATATATTCATACCGGGTGATGTACCACAAATCTCCCAAAGAAATTACTAATACCGCATCGATGAGAGATAAACAAGAAATCTTTCGATGACGATGAGAGTTCAGAACTCCACTGTAACTCTATAGCAAAGTTTCCAGAATACCCTGGATAGCTTCTACAGCAGAGACACAAGATGTCCTGCAAGTAAATCCTCTTACTAACTGAGGAAGACGAGGTCATAAGAATCCGACTCTTTTGATGACCTATGTATGGTACCGACGTGATTTTTATAAATGGTCAGTTGGAGTATGAGAGGTATACCTCATCTCCGCAGGGCATAATGATGTTTGAAAAATATAATCAGTCGTATAGTATAACTACTTAGGTTGTACTACGAGAAACAATGATTGATGTTACATTGTTGACTTTAATAGTCTGGTCAAGTTTCTAGAATACATGTTCTACATATGCTTTAATGAAGTGACTGCTTAAGTAAATGTTGCTTTACTTATTACCAAACCTGATGTTGATATTTTTTGTTACTTTGCTTCTGTTATTCCTTATATGCTATAACAAAGCTTCTGGTGGAGAGTTATAACTCTCGCTGGGATAATTATTCAAATTGTCTCACTCCCGTAGGTGTCTACTTTTTAGGAAGACGCCAAGGACGAAGGAATCCATTTAAGAATGAGCAACAACAGCAACAACAACATCAGGGGCAGCAGTGAATCTCAGGTGGAGATATTGACTGTCTAGTCTTATAGATAGCATGTCTTATGTCATCTCTGTACTCTCAGGTCCTAAGACTCAGTAGGTCTGAGGATTTTGGCATGATGCCTCAAGATTTTGTATCTTACCTTGTACAGTTAACAAGGTGGGTTTTGTTGTAATGATCGAGATGTGTTTATTACAGAGATGTATCAATGGATCAGTTTATAAATAACCTATCATGTTGTTTATGAAAGAGTTTTTATCTTTCAAAGATCTCTTTACAAAAGTTTTAAATTTTTAGTGATTTTTTATAATTCCGCTGCTAATCGCTTCCGCATTCGTTTAATTTGATTATCAGTTTGGTGTCGGTCGTTTCATATACAGTTTGGGATCATGTGGTATTAATAAGATATCAACATTAGTCATTTAAATATTTGCATCATATACAATAAATAAAGATGGTAAAACCAAAATCTAATCATATCCATTATCCCAAAACATAGAGTATTGACGTGGCGCTGATACCACTGTTAGATTTTACACGGTCAGAGTAGGCAGTGGAAACAAAAAAATTTACTTGACCATAAACCCATAACCAGCAGATTGCATCAATATCTATGTAATGGGAAGGATGGTTTTAGCGAGATATACCTAGTCTTGAGGCTTTCTCAGTGTAAATACCTCACATCAAGTGTGTTCTTCAACCTCGTGTCTTTGACAACGTCTGTGCAGCTCCTGGTCTTAACCCGAACTACGGTTGACTGTCATCCTCCTGAGCAAAAGAAGTCTCCTACATCTATAGATAGTCCACACAGACTACCAAGAACTCTATTCATCCTAAAGGACAGAGTAGAAGGAGTTGTCCCCTTCTATTTATGTACTAGTCACCAACACACTCTCCCACAATTAGTTGCTTTTCGATAGTTGTCTTTCTCTCGTTGTTCCTCCCTGGACGGGTAGAACTTTCTTGGGCTCTCTTAGTTACCACAATTAGAGAGGACAACAACTTTGTAGAGAAACTGATGTTCTGAGTTGTATCTCTGGATAAGCCCCCTATACCCCTCTATTAATAGTATAGGGTAGGGCCAGGGTTCCCAGTCTATGCGGGAGTAGAAGGGTCCAAAATTTCCATGAATAATTTACATTGCGGCAGGTGAACTGGTCGTTTCATAAATGAAACGGTCATTTGGCAAGGTGATCCGACCGGTTCACTTGTGAACTGATCATTTGGGAGTGTGAACCGGTCAGTTCACTTCCCAGACTTTCCCATAGTTGACTTTTCATTTCTAATTAATGTAAAGATTAATTCTTATCCCAATCGAATTGAACAAGTGAAATGAAAGCCTTTTTCTCACAAACTGGGAAAATCCAACACTTCTAGTTTGTATAAATGAACTGATCGGATCACCAGAGTGAACCGGTCATCTCACTGACCATGAGATGATCGGTTCACCCAGTGAATTTTTCAGTTGGTGGTCCAGGTTGTGCAGAACACAGTCAATTTGGTTCTCAATCAATATGACACTCAAATCAATTGGTTTAACACTTGAACTTGATGATTCTGATTCAAGTCTATTCATTGAATGTTAGATTGAGTACCTAAACACTTTAGTAATCAATCCAAACATCATTCATGGATAAACTCTTATTCCAGGTTAATCCTTTGTGTGTGACCCAATAGGTCCCATTTCACGTTGGCAGTGAATGTCCATAACTAGCTTATGACATCACAAGAAAAGAGTGGTGCGTAGTCACACATCTGTGCTACCCAAGTGAAAAGGAAATTTGGAGAACAACTTTCAATCCTACAGTTTGTGATTGGTGTTCTAGTGAATGTATAATTCCTTTCTCTCTGATATCCTGAATGAACTCAAAGAATTAAGTTGTCATCCTTTTTAACATTCATTCAAGTTTCTTGAACTAGAGAAGACTGTCTGAGATGATTGTCACATCAATATCATATATTGATTCACATGTGCATGCACATGCCTTATTCAGTCTCACTTATCAAGTGGCTTGGACATCATACTTCCTTAGGAGGGACAAATCCCATATCTATCACTCACAATCTCTCTCATGCATAAAAGCCACCCAATCATCACCGTTATAACAATTCATGCTTTAGGACTGTGTTTGATGATGCCAAAGTGTACCCAATCACATTCGACGAGTGCAGTCATTTCAGATCCAAGAATCACAATCACCACCATCACTATGAGAGATGACTCTTACTACCATGTCATGGTTCCATGTGTCACTCACATGGTGGGTCTGTCTAATACACTATTCTCCAACATGTATTAGTGTGCTTGGTTTGATATCATATATCATGACTAATGAGACACTGTCATGAACCAACACACACTCTAGTCTTGATGTGTCATTGTTGTCTATCAACCTTCCACAGTGACATCCCACAAGGGCCATGACAAAAATGTACGTACTCTTAGCATTTGTATGATCTCATTGTTCAGGTCCTCAACCCAAAGACATACTTCATACATTATTGTCATTGTTTATCCATTCATTCTGCTCCATCATTTATCTCATAATCTATTGAGCTAGAATAAATTCGAAGCTTGCCTTTGATACTTATCAAATCAATCAGAACATATGCCAATCCAATCATCATATGATTGTCTCTTAGGACACACATACCAACAAATCTCCCTTGGATTTCAATAGGTTCAATGCTCAACACATGACTAGGATCCTTCACATAGCGCTTTTGATTGGTCACATGGAACACATCATACATCATACTATATATGGCAGTAAATCTAGAAGATAAGTGGCTTCAACAATCTATTATAGAATATCAAACAAACGAACATATTGGGGACTCAAATTTCCTCTGTTCTTAGCTATAGATCGTAGGGATCAGATTTTAGGAACACATGATCACCTATAGTGAAATGCAAATATGTCCACTTTGCATCATTGTACGACTTTTGTTGATCCTAGGATCTATTTATCCTTTGATAATAGTGACCTTGTTAGCATACAACTGTAGTTCCTCACACCTCAGTAAGGTTCTCTCACCACCATTATCCCAATGAAGCAGTGACCGACATGACCTCTCATAAAGAGCTTCATATGGAGGAAACCCAATACTAGCTTGGTATCTATTATTATAAGAAAACTCAGCTAAAGGAAAATAGTGCTCCCATGATCCCCCCCAAAGGTGTGAATCATCCTTTCTGACTATTCCTCATTCTAAGGGTGATACTCCATAATAAACTACAACATGATACAAAATTCTTCATGTGCTTGTTTCCATAACCTAGACTCAAACTTAGGGTCATGATCAAAGATAAATGAAATCAAAATACCATGCAAATGAACTATATCTTTAACATATAATCCAGCTAGGTTTGACACCTTGGCAGTAATGTTTTTGGGAAAGGAAGTATGCTTCCTTGGTTTGAAGGTCCTCCACAACCCATATTGCATCATGTCCTTTGTTTGTTTTGTGGAGACCCACCTCAAAAACCATAGTCATCTGGTCCCATTTCCCCTCAAGAATTTTAATTGATTGAAATAGTCCATTTAGTCGATGGTGTGAAACCTTCACCATCTAGCATGTGAGACAACTAGCTACATAGGAGTCTATGTATCTCTTCATACCTAACCACCACAAGTATCACAACAAGTCCTTATAACATCTTCATGGTACTAGGGTGCACAATATACTTAGACCCATGATCCTCTTACAAGATATGACTCTTTAAGGGTGGATCCTGAGGAATATGGATTTTATATTGTATTCCACCATCCACACCCATTGATAGATATGTCTGAGGCTTTTTCATCAAACCCTTCATCTCATCTAACTTTGGGTTGTCTAACTAGGCTGCTACAAGCTCCATCAATAAGTCATACTTGATTTATCTTTAATTGGTACCTCAATACTTGTATTTATACATAGTTAGATAATTACTCGTGTTGTTCACCAAATTAAATCTTACATCTATAGAATTAAAATTCCACTTCATAATTATATTCTCATTTGGAATTTTAATTTGGTGATTACCTTATTCATCTAGGTTTCCAAACCATTCAATCAATATTCTCTCATAAGGGTGAGATAACACCTCAAGCCCTCGATTATTCCATTTGGGTTTCAACTTAGGTATTCATTTCTTGTATCAATTTTATATTATGCATATATGTATATATATATACCTATACAGACACACACATATATATATACCTATATATATGTATATATATGTATAGTACAACATGTGTCCTTCCCATCACTCACACTCATAACAAAATGAATAAGCATTTGGCTATTTTCCAAATACAAAGTTCATCCCATTATAAGAGTATTTACACTTCATTCACACCTTATCTTTTAATTTTAGTCATGACCTTGAACCACGAATACCACAATTTCTTAATCTTATACACACATATAGGAAAAGTTTGTTTGATAACTTTTTAATCTTATGTATAACTCCTTTTAAGATTCTTTGTTCAAACATCATCACATGGCTCTCTATATGCATCTTATGTCTCACTATCCTTAGTCATTCCCCCATAAGATCCCTAGGGAAAAGATTCCTTTGGAATGACCTCCTCTTGACACCCAAGGCCTTATCACTTAGAACATAATCATTTCTCATAAGTCTTATGCACCTTTAATTATTCTATAAGATCATAGGGTTGACTTTTGGACCTACCCATCCAAAGGGTTTGATTGAGACTCTAGAACTTTATATTATTTCACTACATACTTTACTTGATATTGCTCTAGTAATATCCAAGCACATGATATCCTTTATAATTCTTGCATTTGGATCTCCTTCATCTCTTAGGGCACATATAGTTTATTTTATATCCCTTTATTAGAATATGGAGACCTCCTTGGTCCCATCATGTCATTCACCATCACAGTGACTATTCCTCATGTCCCTTAGAGATAAATTACATGGGTCCAAAGAATCATACTCAATATATGTACTTTCATGTTTTATTCTCTTAATATCTGGTCATTATTGACATTTAAGGTCACCTCAAGTCTTAAAGCAATTTGTGAAAGGACTCTTGTAGGAAGGGTCCTATCCTAGAACAAGATAAAACTAATACTCGGAAATACAAAGGATCACAATAACATACTTGAACCAAAGTTTATATCATTACCATAGAACTTGTCTATTAAGAATATTCCTACTATACCATCTATGCATTTTCTACCTGGGAGTTATATTATCATACCATGTGATTTACCACTCAAGAATTGGTTCACCATAATCTTTATTACAAACAGCTTAGATATACAATAATGATACGTCATATTTCATATGCTCAAAACTATATCATTTCATTAAACCATATATTCTCTAATACAAGGCATACTATATCATTATAGGAATGGACACCTTCCATAGGTTGGTTTGCATTGACTTGGGCTTCCTTATCATCAATGGAAAAGACTCGATCCTATCAATGTTCTTCAATAACTGACACTGCCCCTTGTGGTGCTACAACTACTGGCTGAGTTGCTATGGGACTTGGATCTTATAGGGTCAAGGAGAGGATAGTCAGAATATGTCCTTCTTGTTGAAAGTGATATCATATTTTATTTTCATAGCGGCATCTACTGAGGTGCTTCTTTCCCCAGCTGTGGCATGTGGGTTTGGGATTCTTACGATGTATTATTTCCTCTTTACCAATCTTATTTCTTCTTTGAATTTTTCCTTCCCCTTTTTTGTTAGCATTCTTTGGGGCATAAGTTCGTTCCATAAACCCTAGGAATTTATTAGGTAGGTTTTGATAAGGCATATCATTCTTATCCATGTCCAGGGTGAAGTTGAGGGTCTTGGTAATGTTTGGAGGTTATGTAGCCATCTCACGGGGCCTTATCCAGGGATGAAATCACTCTACACAATGTTCTACTTGCCTCCCTTAAGTCAACATTGTTTTCAAAGACCCCCCAAGAGGTAAAACTTTTGACGTGGTCTGCCACTATCATGCTACATTGATACCAAAGCATAATCTACTTTCCTCTCCCCTTCTGGACAAATCTTGTAGAGAAAATGGAATGAAAGTCCATCCAAGCCATCAGTTCTATGATCACGTCTAGGTCGGTGATGTAATTCTCCCACCAAAGATTTGTTGGTCCCTTAAGTAGGTGAGCAGGAAAGAGAACCTTCATGTTGGGTTGCATCTCCAGAATGTAGAAACCCTTTTCCATAGAAATAAGTTAGGCCTCTACCTTATCAACTACCTCAAAGTTGTCATCACCCCAGAATTTCTCTATATCCAATTTGACAAAGTCAAGGATGGTGGATCCAAGACAAGGGCAGACATATATGGGTTAACCATTCTCATCTCTAGCAACATCATTAAGTGCAAGGGAATTGACAACATTGATGAGGTCCTTATGTTGTCCTACCTAGAGTGCATCAGGGGTATGAACAACTATTTGCCCGACTGTCGATGTGGCTGTTAGCATGGTTGGGGTTCTCTTCCATCATAGGTTCACTCTTGAGATTATGTCCATCATCAGGGTTCATCATGTCAAAGGGGACATGCTTATCCTTGGTATATCCCTTTCTAGCAGAGGCCTCCTTTGGCCTCTCCTGTTCCTTGGAGACCTCCTCTTCCATAGCCTTTCTCTTCTTATCTAAATATCTCCTTCTTCTGTAGGAGGGCATTCCCTTAGGTTGGTCCCTATATTTGACTCTAGGTCAATGTTGACTCAATGTCTAAATTGATTAAACCCTTGTTTTGATGATGACTAACCATTCCACTTATTTTTGTCTAATTCTTCTACTTGAATGATTTCATATTCGGTATAGACTCACTACAAATATCCTAACGTGCACATCCTAACTTAGAGAAAAGATCAGTAAAAATCAATACAAGTGTACTTTTGTGGAATAAGATATAAATCAATTAGAACCATGTTATTATCACGTGTAATGATTTTATTACCTATAATTAATCTTAGAAAAAATTAGGATCACTTAAATTGAATATTTATGCACTTTAATGACATTTTCCAAAATTCCTTACAGGTTGTTTTTTGGTCGAGTTACAAACTCAATTGATCCCTTGATGGATTTTCAAAATTTATAGGTTCGGTCGAGTGTCAAACTCAACTGATTCTTCCTATGAAGTTACAAAAGTTGATCGGTCCCTGCACTGGTCAACACTAAATTAAATGATTGATCGCATTCATCCAGGATAAACTAGATCGATTCTTCAAATATACTTTGTCGAGTAGTGAATTCAGTCGAGTTTCCTACACACAGAACTCAATCGATCACATTGTACCAGAAGTGTAGAAAAAGTGTATGTAATCGTTGGAGTGTTGGAAAACTCAAAAAAATTTCAGTTGCAACACCTCAAATAACTAGTAATCATCTTAAGTGTTTCTACTTGCTAGTAGGAATCCCCAACTATAAATAGGACCCCTTGGGCTTCATCCTGTGGTTAGTCAAGATCTATGAAGGTGCCTATATTGTAGTTGAGTGCATCCTACAATATTTTCTCTCTCTGTAAGATTAATCACTTGCTAAATACATTAGAGTGAGTAGGAGATTTGAAAGAGATCTAGTCCTACATGTATATCTTGTGAGACTTTCACTTCCTCCACCTACCAATCTCTCATTTCTACCATGAAGATGAATATGAAGATTTTCTATCTTGGGTAAGAGAGGTGAAGAAGAATAAGGCAAGGTGTCCTTTGGTGAAAGCTTCTCCTTGAAGAAGGTGAAGTTAAAGGCAAAAGATCCAAGAAGAGTGGGTAATTCCTCAAAGGCTGAAGACATGTGCAAGAGTAGGTAAGTCCATGGTGAAGATAGAAGACTCCTTGAAAAGTGGGTAAGTCCATGGTGAGGTAGAAGACTCTTGTTTGGATAGGTAAGTCCTTTGTTCGGTTGTTGTCTCCCTTCCCCTTAAAGGGAAAGTTGGGTACGCTTGACCTTGGAAAAAGAAGGTCATATGTTGTAAAACTTATAAGTCAATATAAGGAGTAGACATGGTTAAGAAATCCTAGAGGTTGACGTCTCTATGTAGTGAACTGACATTCTCCTAGTTTGGATATTGGAACCACTCTACATTGCTTGTGTTCTTGTGCTTGTTAAATCTCTCTCATCCTTTCTATGTATATCTAGTTGCACTCAAATTCCAAATTTGCAACTTTATCTTGTTATATAATTTGTAGGTCAAATGATTTTTCTTTAATTGCATTATGTTCTATTCACCCCACCTCTAGATCCAATCTTAGATCCAACAAGTGGTATCAGAGCGGGTCTTATCCAAGCATACTTTCACAAGAAGGAAAAGATGGGTGATTATCAAGGTCGTAGGTACCTCATGAACATTCCAATCTTTGATGGGGATAATTACCTCTATTGGAAGAGAAGGTTATAATACAACATCCAAGGATCAAGTCTTGAGCTATGGAAAATGGTGGACCATCCATAAAAGCTACCGGAGACAAAGATAGAAGAATGGGATGAAGCTACCTTGAAGAAAGCAACCTTGAATGTAAGATCCATCAACATTCTCTATGCATCCATGTCCCCCATCAAGTTCAATCAGATTTCCTCTTGTAAGTCAGCCTATGAGGTATGGAGAAAGCTATGCATCACATATGAAGGAACAAATCAAGTGAAGGAAAGAAAAGTCTAATGCTCTAAGGGATTCTTGAGAACTTCAAGATGGGATAGAAGGAAAGGGTGGTTGAGATGTACTCAAGGATCAAAACCATTGTAAATGGTCTTTCCATCCTAGTTCATCCAATGGCTAGAGGAGATATCAACTCAAAGATCCTTAGAACTCCTCCCAAGAGGTGGGAATCCAAGGTGTCTTCCTTTAAAGAAGCAAATTCTTTTGGTGATATCCCTATTGAAGAGATGATAGGAAATATACAAGCACATGAAGTCAAACTTGATAAGCAAGATGAAGAAGAAAGAGAAGAAGAAAAGGAGCTCAAAATAATGAAGAAGCTAAAATCAAAGAAAACATTGAAGATATTGTTGGTCAAGCCTCTCCATCATCTCAAGTTGAAGAAGAGGCCATGTACTCCAAGGGTGGACTCTGTAAAGGCAAGTCTTCCACCTCCATCTGGTGCTTCAAGTGTGGTATGAAGGGTCACTTCAAGGTAGATTGTCAACAAGAGGAGAAGACCCATCGTCACAAGATAAGAGAAGAGAAGTACAAGAATAAGGAGAAATGGCACAAAAACTCAAGTGACTCCTCTAACTCAAGCTCAAGTGAATAATCAAATGGAGGATCTAAATCAAGGTCTAGTGATGAAGGAGAATGTCACTTTTCTCTTATGGCCTCAACAATTGAAGAATCAAATGAGGTAAACTAAACTCTCTAGATAAATAATCTTGTTCTAGTTCTACTAGTAGAGAGAATAATGTTTCTTCTCTCATGCATGATAAACATTGCTTGAGATCTTCTATGCAAAGATGCTTAGATGATAAAAACAATATTAATCAAATCCTAGACCATACCACCAAAAATATGGGTAGATATGGTATTGGACTTGATAGTAGCCAAAGCAACAACAAAGATAAAGGACCTTGAATTTTCAATGATGAATCCTCCAGTTCCAAGTCTAGGGGACCATGTAATCATTGCAATGAAATTGGTCATTATTCTACTTATTTTCCTTTAGGAAAGCACCCAAGAGCAATAGGCTTGGGCTTCTAAGCCAACCCCTCCTGACCCAAAAATATGATTGGGGACCATTTCATCTTTCTTTTTGTAGGTCACTTGCAATGAATTGACATGAGCCATTGATTTACGAATTTAATTATCAATCCACATAAAAAAGAAAGGTAAGATGTTTATGGGGTGGCAACAACTAGAAAAGGAACAGTAAGAATAGAGGTAATGATATTCTAGCTCATATCCAATCATAATGTTTTTATTAAGTTAATATTCACTATACATATGGTTTTTGTGTAAAAAATGACATAATGTTTCTCATAACTTTCTTTCTCAAAAACTAAGTTTGACTTTCATAGTGCATTACTAACTTGCTTATACAAGTTTGGATATTATCTATATTTTTATCATACCTCTAGATATGTTTTTATGAAATATATGTGGCTCTTGACTGCAGATGTATTGGTCGATTTTCAGTAGATGAAACCCATATGACAACCACCAATAGGTGTTTCCAACAGCTCTTATCAGTCGAATTTCCAAAACACATAATTTGACTGATAACACTGTGCACAAAATATACAATTGGCTTTTTGGATGAGAATTTCCCTCTTAACTAGACATTTTCAATCAATAGCCTTATTCTTTGGCACTCCCTTTGGTACCTTTATATTTGCATTTTTCCTTTCTCTTATTTTCCTATCTTGCATAATACTCTTATCTTTCTAATTGCTATATTTTTGTGTCCCACAATTGGTATCTTCATACTTGCATCTTGAGTTGTTATGCATGTTTTGATGATGACCTCTTTGGATCTCTTGATTGTGTCATAAAATTCTTCCATTGTTCCATAACTTACTATGTCTATGTAGTTGTATATATTTTTTTAAAAAACCTTGAGGCTCTTAGTGGTAATCATCTTTTAGTAATGATGCAAAATTGCTAGTGAGTTAGATCCTTGCATGCTTTTGAAATTGCATATCTTTTTGTTTGGATATATCTCTACATTTTCTCATAGCTTGTTCTTTAACTTGTGCATATTTTTCTATGATCTAGATCCTTCTAGTAGTCCTAACTTGTAATATCATCTACTAGTAGTTCTTTTACATGTAGTTCTAGCCTTGTTCATCTTTTGATCAGGTGGTATTCAATTGTATGCTATGCTTGTACCTTGTTTTATAATCAAGCCTGCTCCTTGACTTGCATATCTACTATCTTGGGTTACTTTCTTGCATGGACTTACCTTGATCATGTGCTATAATTACATCTAGAGTTGTTTAAATGCATGCCTTAATTTTCTTTACATACTATGCTTGGACAAACTCCTTGTGTTTCTCTTCTACTCTCCTTTCTAACTTTTTATATCTCCTTTTGCTAACATGTTTTGTTTTATCTCTTCAAACCCCTACCTTTTTAAGTGATAAAGGGGGAGAAGGCTTGTCTTATTTTAGACAGAGAGAGGGCATGTTCTAGTAGAAAGCATGTCTTATGTTATGGGGAGAAGAGATATATGTAGAACATATATGAGTAGAAGACATAGTTTCTATAAATATTATAAAAGCTAAACATGGAGGAGAAATAGCATAAATTGAGAGGGAATATGAGAACTACATGAGCATCAATTGAGGGGGAGCGTATGAACTCAATCCCATTTGAAACCCTAGGTTTATCCAGAGATATGATTTTACTTAAATGCTTTCAATACATTTATGGAATGGTTTGCCATCTTCAAAAAAGGGGATAATGTTGACTCAAGGTCAATGTTCACAGAAGGTTTAGATTGACTAAATCCTTGTTTTTATGATGACTGACCATTCCACTTATTTGTTTCTAATGCTTCTACTTGAGTGATTTCATATTAGTAATAAACACACTCCGAATGCCCTAACTTGTGCATACTAACATGGAGAAAAGACGAGTCAAAATCAATAAAGTACATTTTTGTGGAATATGATGTAAATCCATTAGAATCATATTGTAAATCAGTTATAAAGATTGTATGACTTGTAATTTAGATTCAAAAAAATCATGAGCACTAAATTCAAATATTTAAGCACTTTAATTACATTTTCTAAAATTCATTACAGATTGTTTTCTGGCCGAGTTACAAACTCGACTGATAACTTCATGGATTTTCAAAATGTCTAGGTTTGGTTGAGTTACAAACTCGACTGATCCATTTGATCAAGTTACAAACTCGATCGATGTCTGCACTGCATAAAACCAATTTGAGTGATCGTTTGAGTTTCATCCAGGAAAAACTCGACCGATTCTTGAAATCTGCTTTGTAGTGCAAGCAGTTGAGTTTCCTACACACAGAACACAACTGATCACACTACACAGGAAGTGCAAAAAAGTTTTTTTAGCCATTGGAGTGTTGCAAAATTGAAAAAAAAAGTCTATTGCAACACCCCAAATAGATAGTATTCGTCTTAAAGTGTTTCTATTGGCTAGTATCCACCCCCAACTATAAATAAGACCCATTGGACTTCACCCATGGTTAGCCAAACACTATCAAGGTCTCTATATTATAGTTTAGTGCATCCTACATCCTCCTCTGTCTCTAATCTTAATCACTTTCTACATCCATTAGAGTGAGCAGGATATTTATAAGAGAGTCAGTCCTACATGTATATCTTGTGAGGCTCTCACTTCTTCCACCTCTCAATCTCTCATTTCTACCATGAAAATGAAGATGAAGATTCTCTCTCTTGGCTAGGAGAGGTGAAGAAGAAGAAGGTAAGGTGTCCCTTGGTGAAAGATTCTCCTTGATGAAGGTGAAGTTATAGGTGGAAGGTCTAAGAAGAGTGGGTAATACCTTAAAGTCTGAAGACTTGTGCAAGAGTGGGTAAGTCCTTGGTGAAGGCAGAAGAGTCCTTTCAAAGTATGTAAGTTCTTGGTGAGGTAGAAGACTCTTCACCAGATAAGTAAGTCCTTTGGTAGGTTGTTGGCTCCCTTCGCCTCAAAGGGAAACTAGGGAGTCTTCGACTCAAAAAGGAAGGCATATGTTGTAATTGTTTTAAGTGAATATAAGGAGTGCATATGGTTAAAAAATCCTAGAGGTTTACCTCTCTAAGTAGTGTACTAACATTCTCCTAGTCTGGAGATTGGAATCACTCTACATAGATTGTGTTGTTGTGCTTGTTTTAATCTCTCTCATCCTTGCTATGTGTGTTTAGTTGCACTCAAATTCCAAATTAACAACCTTATCTTGTCAAATAATTTGATGATCTAATAAATTTTGTTGAAGTGCATTAAGATCTATTCACCACCCTCTAGAGCTCATCATAGATCCAACACCTAGGTGTTTCGTCCAAGATGGAAGTGGTCATATGCAGGTCATATTGTTCCACATAAGTAATTCTATTTTGGTTTCATGCATAGGGCATTTAAAGCATTCTAAACGTTATGTATATGACATCTTGTTTATATGCATTATTTTATTTGACAAAGAATGCCTTACTTCCTAATATCCATAAGTTTCATACTTAGAAGGGTAGAGAGAGAAATTACAAGCCCCTATGGTTTTGGTGGGTGAAGCAGGGCCAGAGAAGGGATGAAAAAAGATGAGAAATCATACATGTATTTTTGTCGAGGGTAATCCTCTTAACTTTGGCTCGGCATGATTCACAAGACCGAGAGTCCTCGTAAGACAAATAGTGGTGTGGAGGAAAAAATTTCCAGCCCCCAGATCGTGATCCATTCTAGACACCATTGTCTTCCAAAAGTACTATAATAATTCCCTTGGGATCTACATAACACTCAATTTCAAATGATTATTCAGGGTTAAATTTAAACCAAGTTGTGATACCAAATATAATGACCCCCTCCCCTGGTATACCCTATTTAGGAGGACCGAGAGGGCAAGTTCTATTACCATATTTATAGGATTGAGGTTTATCAAATAACAAAAAATAATTATCAAATTTCCCTAAATGGAAAATATTTTGAAAAATATAAAGATAGACTCCACACTAAGGAGTTACATAACATGGGAACAATTGTTTACAACATAGAATTAAATCCATCTATCTACATCCTCTAGAATTACATTAAGTGTTTTCTTTTGGTGCCTTCTTCTATGGATGTTCACATTTCATCATTCATTGAAGATTACTAGCAGTTTAACCAAAAATACCTTGAAACAAAACACAGTCTGTATAACTAGGGTATGTGGGGGAAACAAAATATTCATATGTAGGTGTAACAATATAGTCAGCCATAGGAAAAAATATGATTACAAAGTTGAACATGCATTTTCTTTCTAACTTGCCAACTTAATATCAATGGGACACTCCCTCTCTAGAGTATTTAATGTGGAATCCTCTCTGTAAGGAATAGTCCCTATGGTGGATACATCATACATAGGCCTTGGCCCAATTACCAGTCACCATAGTGACATTTCATACATAGGTCTTTGCTCTAGGTGATTTATTTTCTAGGCTTATCACTAGTCACTATAGTGACATTTCTTACGTAGGCCTTTGCCTGAGGTGATTTTCCTATCCCAGCCTGATCATTTGTCACCATAGTGACATTCCTTACATCCCACATGTATCACTTACATCCACAAGAGATAGTTGAGCAAGTTATACTTACATAATGTGATATCCATAGTGACTTTATAGATTGCAAGAATTAAATAAACAAACAACATGTATATGCAATCAATACATAAAACCTCAGAAAACCATAGAATTTGATTAAAGCAAGTAGTCTTAGGCATAACCACATACCTTCATTTGGAGTAACTTGATGTCCAAGAAAAAAGGTAACAAGAGCAACAATCAAGCTACTACCTTAAAATTAAAGCATAATACCCATGTATTATTATTTTATCCAAATTCTACCATTAAGACTGACTTGTGGTCCAATTTAGGGTTTTGGGGTCAACATAGGGTTTCATTATGGGTTTGGCTTTCCAAACCCTAATTATCACTCTTAATGCTTTTTTTTATTTACAAACCCTAATTTTGTCAACTCATGCATTTTTAACTCAAGAAAACCCTAATTCATCAAATCATGAATAATTAATCTGAAATTATATCCAAGACATACTTTTTGTCCAAAAGGACTAGTCTTTGAAAATTCAAAAGAAAATAAACATATTAAGATCATCAAAGCCTAGAAATTAGGAATTTCATCTTTTAAACCCATTAAAGATTGAAACTTTAAGCACTTTACAAACTACAGGTAGATTTAGGTCTTGATTATATATTTTTGCATTCCATGCATTTTTTTAGCAAGATTCATGTACTATACACTATTATAAGACCTTCCTATAAATTAATATGTTTTTTTACAAATTTTATTGGTTTTTGACTAATCATACACTTCCACCTAGGAAGCATGCCCCAGTCCCTTGCCAACTAGGCTGGGAAGACTAATGGGCTCATGCCATCTAGCGGTCTATGCTTGCATAGAATCACTTAGTCAGGCAAAGGAAAAGGAGGGAAAAGGTCAAACATATCCTCACCTATGTATAGGGTTTTCAGGGGCAAGTTGGTCTTTTCACATCGAGTCTTCTTCTTCCTCTGAATCGACTATTCCTCGTGAACCAACTGGCCAACTAGCAAGTTTACTCTAGGATTTTGATCCTTTGACTATTTTGTGAAGGTGTTATCATCTTCTTCGATCCACGACAAACCTATTGGGTGTCTCAATTCCTTCGATGATGGTTGGAGTCGTTGTGATGGAGGAGGAGTACTCCAAATAGACCACAAGAAAAGGTAGGGGTGAATGATAGGTCTGGTATGGTAATTGGTGGTAGGGTGAGATGTTCAAGGTCTAGTAAAGTTTCATAAGACAAAGTGTGGTCTCACAGAGGGTCTATGGCCCCTTATATAGTCCTGTGATTAAAGGGTTGAGTGTTGTTCATGGTGGCAATTGGGAAAATCCTAGATATCCCTCCTTATGCGGCAAGTCCTTGGTTAGGAAAGTCTGTCCTAGCCTCCTGAATCCAATATGTGACTTTGCAAGATTGCCCATTCATTAAAATGCCAGAAAACCAATATGTAAACCATGTCATTACTGTTCCTACTTTCCCTATTTGTCACAAGCTAGGAGATGATCTTGGATCATCATATCTCGGTCCAATGCTTAGAAACACATGCAACAATTAAAAGGAGATCGAGTATATTTTGAGTGTGAATCACATTTTTGACATTTAATGTTCACTTTCCATAATCCATTCACATTAAGAATTCTATAAAATTCCATAAATATCACTCCTTTAATCCTTTTAATCCCAAACTTTGAGGGAAATTTTTTAAAGACTTTATCCAAGTGTAGGCAAGGTTGGTTACTAAAACTTGAAAATTAAAGATACTTTTCTTAGTATCCAAGTTTTATCTATTATCTCACTATTTAAAATATCAGAACAATCCTTTTAGTTTCTATATTACCCATATCCTTTGTTTTGATTACTTTGCTTATTAGGAACCATGTGAAAATGAAAACGACCCATTAGTCAACACTTTTCTAGAGAAATCTACCTACTTCCAAAACTACATTTTTTATTATCCATTATCTTTTAAGTTTCTCTTAATATTGGCATTTCTTTCTTCCTTTTTCCCTTATATATAGTGGACTAATAAAATTAGTAGAAACCATGAAATCCATAGAAAAGGAAAATTTACAAAAGAAAAGCATACTTTTAAAACAAAGCACATAAAATTTCCAATATATCATTTTATTCAAATAATTGTATTTCAATTATATAAATACTTGTGAAAAACCATGTTATAAAATGATGCTGAAATATATGCTTTCGTGTTTTGTAAAATTTTCCAGCTTTAGGTGACATTAATGGTTATCTCAGTTCCTAACCGACTGGTCAACTCAGCTATCTACAGAAGGTCCTAGCCTAGGATGTCCTCTTGTCTCACAAGAGGAGGTTAGGCTCTATAGACACAACCTGACCCCATGAGTTAGGGTTTTTCCTCCCCATTCCTTTTCCCATTCTTGGGTTGACCACCCCATCTTAGTAAAACAACCCTAAAAATTGAATTAAGGATTTCATATTTTCATTTTATGTAACCATTGACTTCTCATGTTTCTTCAAAACCCTTTATATGAATATCTTCCTCCACATACACACATTCATGGGAGACTGGGTCACCTAAAGTCATTTGGATCTTTTCTTATTCCCCTCTCACCCTAATTAGGTTTCAAATGGGCAAGGTTACTATATCACCCACACTACTCACATTTCCCAAGATTAGGGTTTAGGGTTCAGTCTAGGGACAACCCGTGTACTTTAGGGTTTCTGTATCCCTTGACCACAAAGGATTTTTCTAAGATAACCCTAGTCCCATCTAGTATTTACCCTATATAACATTTTTCTTTCTTTACTTTATCATTATTTCCACATTACATGTTCATTAACTGGTGGAGGATGCCTTAATCCTACTTCCTCAGAAAACCCTAATATTGAGATGAGGAGGGAAGTATCTTTTAGGGTTTATTTAGCATGGAGATGAGAAGTGGATGGAACAAGAGATGAGAAGTCTTAGAGAAAACATTATTTTAAGAAAAACCTAGATTCTATCCAGTCCTATATCACATTGGTTAAGGGAGTCCTCATATACCAACTTAACAGTATGGAGGAAAATATTGCCAACACCCAAAACCATGATCCTTTCTAGACACCATTACCATCAAGTCATGTCCTAATAATTTTCCTAATTTTCTACATATTACTGGATATAACAAATTATAAATATTATTTGAAAATTTTGGGGATCTAATACGAAATGTAACAACCTCATTTTCAGTATCTAAAGAAAGACATTAAATTTGAGAGTCATTACCTAAAATTCCCAAGATCCAAATTTAACTAAATAAAAAATAATAGCAAATAATTTACATTAAGTCACACATATTGTTTACA
Source organism: Alisma plantago-aquatica (assembly GCA_963693085.1). Lineage (NCBI taxonomy): Eukaryota > Viridiplantae > Streptophyta > Magnoliopsida > Alismatales > Alismataceae > Alisma > Alisma plantago-aquatica. The sequence continues at coordinate 92,322,335 of OY856411.1, forward strand.
AGATCTATAATTGTATTCCTCTAAGGAGTTACATGGATTTCTAACATGAACTAATTCATATTGAGAAGAATTATCTACCTAATGATCCTTTACTTAGCTTTAATGTCTTCGATGGATTTCATCTAATTCATCATGTCTTGATATATTTACACTTTGCATTTACCTAAAATGACGTGAAACAAAACATGGATTAGTATATTGATATACTGTGTACATGGGGTGCATGCAATAGTGTGCAAGTACATAACAACTAATAATCCATCAATTACATGCAAATAAAAATTGACATTTTCCTTGCATAGTCTAACCCATGCTTTCTATGCCATATTGACCATGATCATTGTCCATCTAGGGCTTATGTCCATCACGCCTTGATGTATGTCATCCTAGGGTTCAACATATGAGATCTCTCTTTATGTGATACTCATATTGGCATTATAATTTAACAAAATGTAAATAAAGATCCAATAATTTATTTCAAAATGTAAATAAACTCTAGCAATCGATATAGTGATTATTCATAATTGTAATTACATAACTCTCCATGTAGATATCATGCAGTTTATACTTCAAGAATATAATCCAATCAAGCAAGAAAGGAGGAATCCAAACTATCAACATCTAATTTGTGTGTATGTACATCCTAAAGTGTCACCATCATTATTCAGATTAAACCCTACTTGGGTCCTAATCTAGGCTTTAGAGTTTGGATAAGGAATAAGGGTACATACTGTATTTCTAATGCATATTAAACATTAGTTGAAACACTAATTATTAGATTCATCATGTATTTCATTATGTATACTTAGATCATATTTAGTTCATTAAGATTATCTTAAGTTAAGATCTTTGAATTCAAAACCCTAATTACACATCTACATGATTATTAGTCTAGAAGAACTAATTATTGTCACCATTATCATTATCATATTTATTATCATTATATACAACAATATTTGTTGATATCTCAAGAATGTCATTTATCATGATTGATAATCCATTCACCAAACACTAGGATTTATATGCTTTAATCACCACTTAATCATGTATTAGCCCTTTTTTTAGAACTATGATAATAATTTTGTCTTAGTAGTATTGTATTCATATTCCTATCATTTACTTGTTCAATTTTCTTATATAATTTTCCTTAATCCAATCATCCTATAAATTACTACAATTTTTATAAGATTGAGTAATGAATCTGAACATGAGAGGAGAGGAAGATAATTACCCAAAGAGGAAAATCGAGGCAAAACCCCAATCTTTGACTCGTTGATCAAATGTTGACCAGGGCCTCAATCTAACAGCCAAGAAGACACTGCCTCCCAAACTCGTGTGAGAGAGAGAGGATAGGAGAAGGAGGGACTCATCTTGATCCACAATCATAGGATTTCAGTCAAGCCTTGACCTATGATCGATATCCAGTGTTGGGGTTTATCCGTTCGACCATTTTCTTGTGTGCAAAGAATAGTGGCACCATGATGGTTCAAAGGGGTGAAAGAGGTTGAGGGTAGGAAGGTGGGATCTAGGTTTCTGATGGTTCTCATAGGATGCTCACGAAGTCGAGGGTGGGATTTTTATAAGGTGAGCGGATGAGATCTAGGGCTTTTGATTAGGGGTGAGAAAGTTTTGTTAGCATGAGATATTTCTTGGCCCTCAAGCCATGGTTTCATCTCCCAGAAGAGGGTTACCTTTTTGGGTTTGTGAGACAAACATGATGGTTTGCTTATATTATGATGAGGAAGTGTGGAAAGGGAGGAAATCGAGAGTTTAAAGCTTGGTGTACATTTCTTTCTTTCCTAATCTGACTTAGGGTAGATGATAACATTCAAGTCATTAATCCTTGATCTATGGCCAACATGTTGCATGATTAATAAAGGGTCAAGACATGTGATTCCTTTCCTAATTTAAGTGTGACATTTTATAAAAAAAAATAATCCCAACACTTTAGGGAATCTAAACAAATGCATATCTCTCGTCTCCTTTATCCAAGTAATCTCACATTTCAAAGGAAATGTTCAATATCTATTCTTCGTTTGGGTAAAGTTTGGTTCTAAAAGGATGGTTCTAGATTCCCTTTTCTTTCTCTTCTAATAAGTAAACAACTTTTACTTATAATAAGTAGCTCCCTAATCCTTTACAATTTTCGCTATGAAACTTGGAGGATAACTCATTAATGTTTTTTTTAACATTCACCTAAATTTTGGTATTTATTGGGATAATATTTAGGCATGAAACTTGATCTTTTAGTATATCCTTAAAATAACTACCCATACCACATGGAAAGTCATTTTTCTCTCAAATTCTAGAATTCTATTCTTTACATTATTTTCTCCAAGTAAACCAAACATTTGTGTGAGATATTCTTGTTTGATGAATCAAAACTTGTGTTTCCATTCATGGTTAGATAATTTCTCTAATAATTATCTAATTTACATATTATCTGAGTATCTCTTGGAAACTTGCTTATCATCTCCTTTTTCAATTATCTAACAATTCATAAAGTCATTATCTTTCCTTTATGCACAAGTTCCTTGTATATCTTTAACTTGTGCCACAAGGACCTATTTGTAAAGAAAATGGACTCATGGGCCTCACTTGGTCCATGGGTTGCACCCATTCCACAAAGTGGTTGATATTATTTTTCTATCAATTATAATTAGGGAATTCACTTTATCAATTCAAGCCTTATTATTTATATATTGTAGATTCACCAAATTTGAAGATAATACAACACAAGAAATGACACTACTCCTCATGCCCCAATGAGAAGGTTTACTCACCATCAAAATAAGAATATAGATATAAGGAGAGAGAAATGAGATCATGTCACTGATGGAGAAGAGATAAAAAACTAGTGGTATCTAACTCTCACAATTCACTCTGGACACAAAAAGAGTAAATAACTCCACTATGATGGTCTTCTTCATTGTTGTCTCCCCAACTCCTTACTCCATAACCATGATTTAGACTCAGAAAGAATAGAATGAATAATGATTCAGTCAAATATTCTTTTATTTGTAAAATAGCCCCCAGTTGTTGGGTGTGTGAGTTTCTGTACTTGTCATGATGATTGGGAAATCATGTATTCTGGTCAGTCGATCACTTACATGGAGGCTGACCATTGCCCTTATGGTTGGTTGATCAGACGACTGATGCACTGATCTAAATTCTAATGAGGCTTCTACAGAATTTCTTGGTCATAAAATCCTAGGAGGGATCACCTGATTTGTTGGAAAATTGAGACGGTCATCAGTCTCTAACTTGAAAGGCATCTCGGGCTAGTTAGCTGACCAAAAATCTATATTGTCTGAACAGATTTCCCTAAAAAATGTTGAAGTTATTCATCTCAAGGGGGGAATTTGTAATTATATTTGGGTGACCGATCAACAAGGATATGGACTGGTTTATCTGAATGATGTACCTAATCACTTGATGTTAAAAAATCATCATAGTCTCTACAATTTAAGAAACCTTTTGATCAATCAATCAACAAGGCAGTTTTCCAGATATAAAGCTCATGTTGGGAGTGCTTTGGAGATGGATAGGTTGGTTGATCGACCAAGATATCTATTTTCCTGATAAACATTACTAAATGTCCTAGTAAGCTCCAATTTTGTGTGATTTTGCTTGTAGAATTTCAGCATTATCTATAGGATGGAATTCTAGAATACTCTGGCATTGATGTGTGCTTTCATCTACATAAGAAAAAGAAATTAGTCAAATCAAGGTATTTTATAACAAATACATGAGTTATAAAATTAAGTAAAACACGATGCAATTGCAAACTAAAATGAGCAAAACTAATATAAAAACAACAATGAATAGATGATGAATATGCATTCCTCAAATATGATATGATTTTGGAAAACAACCATTCCAAGAAAATATATTCTAATAAGATTACCTGTAGAAGTAGGAACAATTGTAGCTAAATTGAATACTTCCTTAGAAGAAAAGTGGGTCATAAAATATGTAAGGTCTATAAAGTGATCCCCAATGAAGAACTTATCACCCAATAGTGGTTGGTCATTTTGAATATTAGCATAAAGATTAACAAAGGCAAGCATAAAAGAAACTAACATAGTAGAATCAAGTGGTAGAACCTTAAAGGAGAAAATAAATCAAAATTTTATTATTAACCAATCAAGGATGGCACTTGAAAATTGGAGTCTAATGTTAACACTATGCAGATTAATATGATCTCATGTATAACAAAAATTGTCAAGGAGGTTTAGGAAATTCTAAAGGGGTGGACCTACATAGAAAGAGACTTGGTGGTGAAATGATGAGGTATACACACTATTAAACTCAAAAGGGAGATTTATAAAAAAATCTAATCTCTATATGATGCAACCTTTGATAGATACAAAGAAGCAAAAAAAATAAAAATGGATGTACAAGAGTCAATGTCTAGATCTATAGAGATTTAAAAGAATCTAGACACCAGAGAAAAGGAGAAAGGTATATATATATATATGTATATATATATATATATATATATATATAATAGATTGTAGAAGAGGGAAGACAATTGAGTAAACAAAAATCAAAATTTTTATCTTATATTTATTACTTTTTATACATTATCATATGATAGATGTTGTTTAATACCGCAATGATTATGAAATTTCACTATTATTTCTATATCCTTCCACTTTGTTCTTTTTTCTTCTATTTCTTTTTTTTTTAGGTCCCTCTATTCATTCTTCTCTTGGAACATTCTGCATTTATATACATTCCAAAATCTTTAGATACAAATAGATAAGCTTGTGATGATTAATTTCTTGTTGTTGAAATCTATTTTGCATTCATAATACAATTCAAAAAGACCCTTGGGAGGAAAATGTCCAATGAGAACTAGGTTTTTGAAGATCAGTTAAAATGGAACGGGCCTTCTATTTTGACTTTTCATCGACTTCTAGTTTAATGAATTCATCGAATATGAGAATTGTATCCTTTTGTAATTAAAAATAACAAAGTTGATGTTTGTACATATTGATGGTTCATAAGTTATTGATTCAAAGTGGAAACTATTTAAACTTCTACAAGAGTTTAAGTATTTGATTAAATTAAACACATAAAAAAGGCACTAGTAGGATTTGCCTATGTTTTATTTATCATTTATGGATATTGATAATATTCTTCCATTAATTAGCATCTAATTATGGTATGGCCTTATTGAAAAGAAATGGTGAGATTCAAATGAGGAAAGTATTATGATGGACACCTGGGCACCCAAAGATGAGGAAATGTGTAGCAAGCAATGTAATACTTCCCTAAGACTATGATTTCCTTATAACTTCTCTTTTAATTAGTAAGGTTGAAATAACACAATAGAAGATGATTGGAAACCTCACTTTTTACTAAATTCCACCATAGAAAGTATTTGAGGAAGTGCAAGATGTATGCAAATGAAATTGTAGCATAGTTTTAAGCAACAATTAGAAAGGGGCCAAATAACCTTCCTCTTTGCCTATTCCCACATTCATTGACTTAAGAATTATACATTGTCCATATTTTGATAATAACTTAACCATTCCATTCATGTGTATCTTTTTTTTTAGGGTGGGACGGGAAACCCAAGGTGGGCTCCCCGACACAAAAACTATTAGCTAGATAAATCAAGGTTTACAAGATCTAACAAGTTTGAAGGGAAAGAATGTGTGTATGAAAAACTAGCTACTTGACCTCTACGTGCTAAATTGGCTACCTCATGGGCGACCTTATTACACCTACGACTAACATAAGCAAAACTACAAGAAGAAAACTGATCTCGCAGCGCTTTGAAGTCTTCAATGATTGCTCCTTGGTAGTCACATCGTTGCTTCTTAGATGTGCATGCTTGAACTGCTTCCATTGAGTCCGTCTCGAGCTCTATGATGTCGTAACCTGCGTCCTTTGCCCATACGAGTGCTGCTCTCACTGCTAGCATTTCGGTAATGGCTACTCCCGTTCCTTGAGTGACTTTCTTCCCCGCAATACCCACCAAGTGTCCCGTCTCATCCCTAGCAGCCAGCCCCGTTCTCACTTCTTCGTCCTCACCTACCAAGCCATCCACGTTAATTTTTATTGTCCCGTGCACATGTTTCCTCCATCTAGAGCTCACGTCCGGCAGCTGCCCGTTACTCACCTCACCATCCGCCTGACCCACGTCGTAGGACTCCCTGATCTGCTGCACGTCAGAGCACCGGATGCCGCTCCTAACCCGCCAGTCCAGAACCTGCACCGGCTGCTGGACGCCGTCATCACCCTCCCTAACATGCTGCCCTTCGTCCTCCCTACGTCGTATACCATGCGACATCCCCCATCGTCCTTCGCCTCCCCTCCTCTTCTTGCTCCCCTTGCCACCCTGCCGCACCATCGTCAACGCCCCACGTAGAAGATAGCCGCTGCCCACCTCATTGCCCTGGAATATCCTAGTGCATCGTATCTTCCATGCCGTCCACATGCCCGCTACCATTTGTTCAGCTTCGTGTGTTGGCCTGCCCACCAGAGCTGTTGTCAAGGACGTGACAATATCCTCATCCCTCACGTCATGCGCCCACGTGTGAACTTCCCTCGAAGTCTGCTCCCATACCTCCATCGCACTTGGGCAGCGAAACAACATGTGAGGGATCGCTTCCTTCTCTGCCCCGCACAGCATGCACGTACCGTCCTCCACACAGAATCTGTCAAAGAGACGCCCCCTTGTCGCTAGACTCCCCATGCTTGCCCGCCAAAGAAAATGCGCTATCTTCGGGCTCCAACCGTCGTGTCATATATGTTTCCATAGTGTGTCCCCCTGCTGGTGTACAAACCTTCTCGCCTCATCCTTCCCTAGAAGCCCCATCCAGTAAGCAGAATGAACGGTGAACTCCCCGTTCTTTGAATGCCACCACATCAAAGTATCCTCGGGGTTCCTCATGCTGCGATGTATAGCAAGAATTCTTGTAACGTAGCTCGCTGGAAAACACTCGCTGATTTTCCCTACGTCCCATTGAGAGCCATCTTCCGTCATAAGATCCCTTACTGTTGTAATATCTGGTCCATCCTCCCTTTTGAAATGTGCAAGCATTTCCCCCTCATTTGGCAGCCATCTATCATCCCAGATATTCACCTGCGTTCCATCTCCCACCCGCCATTGTGTTCCTTCTTGTAGCAGTGCCTTTGCTCCCCACAAACTCTTCCATGAAAAGCTAGGATTGTGTCCCCTTCTTGCTTCCCATACGGTCGTCCGTGGAAAATACCTTGCTTTGAGAACTCGAGCCACAAGAGAGTTCGGATAATTTGCTAGCCGCCACAATTGCCTTGCCAGGAGAGCTTGGTTAAAGGTATAGAGATCCCTGAAACCAAGCCCACCTTGTCGCTTTGGTCTGTACATGTTCACCCAACTCATCCATGATATTTTGCTTTCTTTGTCCTTTGCTCCCCACCAGAATCTCGTGATCATCTGCTGGATCTCTTCTATAGTACCCGCCGGTAACTGGAAAATGCTCATGACATACATGGGGATTGCTTGGGCTACCGCTTTGATGAGGACTTCCTTCCCTGCTTTTGACAGAAGCTTTTCCGACCACCCTTGGAGCTTCCTCCAAACTATGTCTTTGATTTAGATGAACACCTATTTTTTTGATCGACCCACCGCTGTCGGGAGGCCCAAGTAACTCGCGTGCCTGTCTACAACTCTCACCCCAAGGAGTTGTCTCAATTCCTCTTGCCTGTCTGCCACAATCCCCTTGCTGAAGACAACCTCCGTCTTAGAGAAATTTATCTTCTGACCCGATGCATGTTCATATTGGCTGACAATTTCAGCTATCTTCAGACATTTGGTGGTGTTGGCTCTAGCAAAGAGTAGGCTACCATCTGCGAAGAAAAGATGTGAGATAGATGGCACCCCCCTACTTGGCTTGATGCCATGCATGGGGTTTTCACGTGTAGCTAAAGAAATCAAAGATGAAAATGCTTCCGCACATAAAATGAAAAGGTAGGGGGAAAGAGGGTCTCCCTGGCGAAGTCCGCGTGTAGGCACTGTGCTTTGGGTCTTATCTCCATTGATGGTGAACGCGTGTTTGACGGATGTTATGCATTCTTGAATCTTACTCCTCCATTTCAGCCCAAACCCCAATCTCTCCAAAGTGGCATCTAGAAATCTCCACTCAACTCTGTCATATGCTTTAGACATATCCAATTTCAACGCAAGGCTGCCCTTTTTCCTTCCCTTGTCTCTCTTTATAGAATGAAACACTTCATAAGCAATGAGGGCATTGTCCGTGATCAATCTTCCCTGTACAAAAGCACTTTGATTCTCCGACACAATGTTGTCCATAAGGGGCTTCGGCCTATTCGCCATGGCATTGGAAGCAATCTTGTATACCACATTGCATAGGCTAATCGGACGGAACTCCCCTATTGTCTTCGGCATGTCCGTCTTAGGAATAATCACAACAAGGGTGTCATTTACCTCCCCTATTTCCTTCTCCCCCTTCCACCACCCTTTGATGTAGCTCGCCACATCCTTCCCAACAATTCCCCAATAATTTTGGTAGAAGATGGCCTTCATGCCATCTGGCCCCGATGCCTTATTTGGATGCATTTGTTTGAGAGCTGTCCATATCTCCTCATCCTCTATATCCCTCTCTAGGACCTCATTTTGGGCCTCTCCTACCATTTCCCGCAACCCCCTTAGTGCCTCCTCCAAACCCGTAGGATTGCTAGACAGAAACAACTGCTCAAAATATTTGATGATGATTGTTTTAATGTCCTCCTCTTGTGTTTTCAGGTCCCCATGCTCGTCTTCTAGGCAATCTATTCTGTTTCTCCGCCTTCTATTAGAAGCTTTCTGGTGGAAGTATGCAGTGTTATGGTCCCCTTCTTTTAGTTCCTTCACCCGAGCTCTAGCTGCCCAATATTCCTCATTCTTTTACAGCCAATATTGCAGTTCTTTTGATTTTTCCTCCGCCCTATCAAGATTTATTTGATCTAGGGGAATAGCTTGAAGCCCCTTAATCTCATTTTCAATCTCCTTCACCTTCCTTCTTCTTTCCCCAAACTTCGTGGATGCCCAAGATTTTAAAAAATCCTTACACCTCAATAGTTTTGTGGCCAGATCACTTCCTTCTTCGGCTCCCCAAGCCTCCTTGATGACCTCCCTATAGCTGTTCTCCCCACCCACATTGGTTCAAACATGAATTTCCCTTTCCTCCTTTGCCTATTGTCTCTCCTGTTCGCCTTTAGAATAATGGGTGCATGGTCCGATTCATGGATTGGCATGTGGAAAACTTTGCAGAACGTGAAAATGTTCCTCCATTCGAGCTCGGGCAGAAATCTATCAAGTCTTTCATGGGCCAAAGTTCTCTCTATGAGGCCCCTTTTCCATGTAAAAGGATTTCCTTCAAAACCAACGTCCATCAGTTCACAATCGTCTATCACGTCTCTAAAATTCTGCATGTATTTTTCCTCTTTGGGAGGACCACCTCTCTTTTTAGTGTTGGAGACGATCTCGTTGAAATCACCAAAGAAAATGACCGGAACATCTGCCTTGCCCTTTCTCCTCCTCATTATCTCCCAAATTCATGTGTATCTAATATGTTTGTTAAAGATTTATTTCAGGATTTGGGTACATGAAAAGGATCAAATCACACAAGCCCTAGATTGTCCAAGTTTAAGTCAAAAGCAATACAAATGCACTTTTTGGGAAATCAGTCCAAACCACATTATAGTATATTTTTATCATTTGTTGATGATATGAATTGTAATAAAGATGAGAAAATTTTGGGACACTTAATTCCAACGTTTGATCACTCAAAAGTCATTTAAAAAAATTTGTCACAACAACTTTGTCGGTCGAGTTTGAATCTCAACCGATCTATAATGGATTTTTGGAAATGGATCAATCAGTTGAGTTGTACACTCACAAAACTCGACCGACCGACTAACTGATCAAAACTATTTTTGACTCATCGGTCGAGTTTCCCCAGGATTAACTCGACTGATAGTTTGAAATTTTGCTTTGTCAGTTAGAGGATCGGTCGAGTTATCTTTATTGAAACTCGACTGAATGTACTATATAGAAAATATAAAAAAATGATTTTACCATTGGAGAGTTGTTAGAAATGAAAATAGATCAGTTACAAGTTGTAAAATGATTATTTTTCATTCTTAAGTGATCCCACACTCAAGGGAAGAACCCCAACCCTTGGAGTTCATTCTAAGGTTGCTCATTCATTCTATCCTTGGCCTTGCTATAGTTGAATGTGTTACAACCCTTTGAGTAGGGTTGTAAATGGGTACGGGTAGACCCGCGGACCCACAAATCTGGACCCTTAAAAAACCCGTCATGGGTCTAATTTTTTATAGCTGCATACCCTTGGACCCGTATACCCCTGGACCCGCATATAAGCGGGTCCAATAATGGGTATGCTTGGAACCAGACCCGCTAGACCCGTGTACCCACTATACATAAGTAACTACTTAAATAATATGTATATATATTATAATTTAGTAGTCTAACTAATATAATTCTTGAGATTATATCCTACTCTAACCACAATAAGGTTGATACTAGTCATACAATTAATAATTAACTATTCCATTTACAATAATGAACATCATATGTGAACTTAAAATCAAAATGTCTACTAATTTACATTACTTTCTACAAAGGTTAAACATTATGATGATGACTACAAATATGTAAATAATTAACTCAATTAATGTTAATGTATAAAACATAGCATTATCTAATATAACTACTGCATGTTAATATACTATATAATAACAATATCTTGTTACATTAAAATATATAGAACATAATAATTTATCTTACATAAAGAATATGATGTTTTATAGAACCGCTTACCCACATACCCGCACCGCATACCCGCTATAATTGCGGGTACGGGTATGGTGCAGGTCAAGGTTTTGCATTATGCGGGTCTAGAACCGGAACCGGACCCACTAAATTAGATGGGTATGGGAATGGGTATGGCCAGACCCGCACCGTTTACACCCCTACCTTTGAGCCCCTTTCTCTCTCTCTCTCACTCATTTACACAGAATTTCATGATTATGAGTGAGTGAGGCATTTTTTAAGAGAGCCGCCTCCATGTTATCTTGTCATGAATAGGTAAGTCCTTGGATGTATGTTGGTTTTCTTATATCTCTTATAATGTAATATAATTATACATGGGTTGCAAAGTGCTTGAGGTTGACCGCTCTTGGTAGTGGATTGACAGTCTCCTAGTTTGGAGATTGGAACCACTCTAACCACCTTGTCCAAGGGCTTATTTCAATCTCTCTCATCCTTGCAATGCTTGTTTCGATAGGATTTCAAATTGAACTTAAGAATTTGGTTTCTATGATATAATTTGAAGTTCTAACTATTCTTGTGAGAATTTTGAATCTCTATTCACCCCCCTCTAAAGCCCTAGATCCAAGAACATTGACAACCCATCTGGAGGAATTGGACATAAATGTAGGTCTAACAAGATGGAGAAATTAGTAATACATACTACTACAAAATTAAGTTAAGAATTCAATTTATGTAGTGACAATTTTGACTTAAGATAATAATCCACTTCTTGTAGAGGCAACTTTGACAATTAAACCACCATTATAAATTCTAATGATAATTCTACAATAAATATTTCTCCAAACAAAATGCCAAGTGGCATTGGGTCTTGCATTAATTTTTTTATAAGAATGTGTCATTGATTGCAACAACATTAAACCATCCATCCATAATTAAATACATGAAATCTTAGCCTCTCTTGATATGCATTTTACTCTATGTTCTGTAAACCCATAACTCAGATTCCAAACATAAGGTCCATTCAACTACTTTCCGACATCAATTTGCTTCTATGCTGATTGAAACTATAACCACCTCAGTTTTAGATAGACATTTTCTCCATGGTTTCACTATTTCTATTTTTTCCTTTTATGTGGTTCTTGGTTACAACATATGCTCAAATATTATCCCCACCTTTAGTTTTCATTGTTTCCTTTAGTTCGCACCACAAATATCATTTTGGTTTTTGGGCTTTATTTTTTTCCTCATCCTCATACATAGAATTAGGCATCCTGCTTATTTCATATCCAAAACTATTATTAGCACTACCTATGTTTTCGAATACGTCCAACACCAAATTTGAGCCATCTCATACATGTTGCCACCATAACATGTGGCCAATCCTAAACCCTAAACCTCCACCAAGAGCATCAACAGTCCATATCCATTTGTTACTATTGTTGATACTTCCACTATTGATGCCTACAATGCCACCTATGTTGCTTCTACTACCAATACTGCACATGGTATTTTTTTTCATTCAGGGTTCTAAGTTTAAAAGTCTTAATGTGTCCCGTAACATATAGTCTTACAATTTTAAATTTTAAATTTAAATTCAATATCAAACATATTTTTTCTAGATAATCTCTAAATATAATGGGATATTTATCAATTTTAACTCTTGATTGGTAGTTTTTGTTTGGTAACTTTTTCGAAGAAAATAAACTTCAAGTAATTCTTTCTTGGTCTTTATTTCTTAGTTTCAAACCAATAATTATATTTTTTTTAGTGTTTAATGATTCTTCCGTAGGAATTAAACAAAACAAAAATGATGTACTTTTAATCTATGTTAACTTCTACTTACTAATTGGTTGAAAGAGTTAGTTTTGAATTTTATCCATCAGATGCTAGGCATAGTAGAAAGGTTTCTTACAATTTTATAAAGTCAATAGAAAATACATTGATTGCAACATATAACTCTTCAGTATACCCTTGTTGTTGGTATCAAAATTTAGTAGAGAAATCCTCACATCGATTACCAAATCAAGAGAAGACAACATTATATGGCCTATGACACATGGTCTAGGGGGTAGACAAATAATCCATCTATGAAAAATCCAACAATGATGTTTTCTAGTTTGAAAAATACCTTATTTTTAATTATTCAATGCCCCAAATATCTATACACACAATCACCATTGAATTGGATTCTATTAGAGAAATTGAGATAGATGGTTATGTAGATGAATTTAGGAGAAGATCTAAGTAAATCATGGCAACCTCTAGATGTACAACCCTAAAACAACATTCTATATCACTTCTTTTTTAGTGAGAAGAGACTAGAGAATTGTTATAGAATCATATCATAGAACATTTATCATTGTTTCCAATGTGCACAGACCATGCATTTTCTAAGTATCGTAAAACTGACCTTACATGCTGTGACTCTTCTAAAACATAAAGAATAGATACCACATAGTTTAAAGGATGACCATCAATACACATTGCAACCAATGTGTGATGTTGAGTGAGAAGCATTCTAATATATCAAATTCAATATCTCTTCAAAGTTTAATTGTAACATTGAGAGATAGCGATTCAAAGTATAGTGTGCTCCATACACTACTACAGAAATATCTTATAATGTCACATTTCGAGGCATCAGTTGTATCCAAAAAACCGATGCCTAAACCCTACAACGTCGGCTGAAAACACAAACCGACATCTATATGTGAAGATTGGCTAGACACATGTATCACTTTTTATTTAGTGTCGGTTTCTTAATAAGTAATCGACGCCTAAAATCGACTGCCAAAATCCAAATTTTCCAGTGCAAAAAAATTTACCTCCAAAATTTCACATACGACGTCAGTTGTTTACCAAATAACAGACGACTAAAGATTTTTCGCGAGACAAAAATCAGCCCCATTTTGGTCGTCACTTTGCTTACAATAACCAATATTGATGTGTGATCGCGTGCTGTCCCCGCGAAAATTTTTACCCCCCAAATTGCCCAATCGGCATCGATTTTTTATGGAAATCGATGAATATGGTCATAATTCAACAATTTTTTTTGTCGGCATATGTAGATAAACATTAGTTTTTCTAGTTGAAACTGACTACTATGATTGAACATAGGTGTCCGTGTTTATTGGTAACCGACGCTTTTGTATCTTAGGTGTTAGTTTCTGAAACAACGGACGACGACGGTTAACTTAATAGCCCCTGCGAAACAGACTCTTCCCCATTCTCTATTTCATCGCGATTTCACTAGGTCTGACGATTGATCTGGCGGTTCCAGTGATGCCATCGTCCCTGTCACCGACCATCCCTTCTCCTCCAGTCACCGGCCATCCTGCCTGCTCCTCCAATCACCGCCAACCGTACCTACTCCTCCATTCGCCGCCCGCCCGACCTGCTCCTCTAGTCGTCGGCTGTCCGGCCTGCTCCTCTAGTCACCGATGGCCGTCACTGCTCCTCTAGTCACCGACCTGCTCCTCCAGTCGCTGGCCGGCCCTGCTCCTCCAGTCACTGCATGTCCCTTCTCTCCCTGCTGCTAGCTGCTGCTCTACCACCGTCCCTACTACTAGCTGCTCCTCCTGCCACCATTGTCTCTGCTAGCTGCTCCTCTAGCCACCGTCACTTAGCCACCGTCACTGCTAGCTGCTCCTCTAGCCAGAGCCGCTACCGCCTCTGCCTGCTTCCCTCTGACAAGGTTGGTCATTCTCTACTTTATTTGCATTGATTATATTGTTGTGATAAAATTGCATGTAAGGTATTTAATTGGAGTTGGAATTATGTATAAATTCTAATATGTTTTTTTCCTAAATCTAATTATATTGTGATGATTGTATGAAAATGCATATATGTAACTATGTATTTTATTGGAATTGAAATTTATTTGTTAACCATAATATGTTGTGATGAATTGTAATGAGAATGTGATGAATTATAATGAGATTGTAATGAATTGTAAACCCTAAAATTATATTGTGATGAATTGTAATGAGATTGTGATGAATTGTAATTATATTGTCAAGAATGAGATAGGTGGTACACATTTATTATATATAAGACCTTAAACCCTAATCTATTAACTGTAGACCCTAATCTTTTAACCCTAGACCCTAATATAAACTTATTTTCTCTTTGATCATAGAATAGATCATTCTAGGATTTATTGTTTAGTATTTACTGACAAACATGATTAAATGATGTTACACAAAACTTACGATATCAATGATGAAACTAGGATTGTAGGTATAAGAATGAAAACATACATATATTTGTTGGCCTAGAAACCTATCTAAGATTTACTCATTAGGAGTAAATCTTGGCTAGTCCCCTATTTGGGACTATTCTTGAACACTTAATATCACTTAGGATGTAAGTGTATAATGTTCATTGGGTTTTTAAGAAAAGTTCGGTAGCATTTCCCCGTTTGTTCTCTAAGTACATATGTACTTGGAGAATAGTGGGGAAATGCTACCAAAATTTTCTTGAACACCTGATAGAGAAATTTTCAAGAATGGGATAGGTGGTACACATTTATTATATATAAGACCTAATCTTTTAACCCTAAACCCTAATATATACTTATTTTCTCTTTGCCCATAGAATGAATAGATCATGGATGTCCATTCCAAATCACTGCACCCCAAAGTTTATTTCTGGTCTTGATCAGTTTATTAGATTTGACGAGGAACATAGGAAACAACCTGAAGATAGGTTCTACTGTCCATGTAGGCATTGCGGTAAGAACTTGAAAGTCAACACTGGTGACGAAATCAAAAGTCATGGCATGTGCAACGGGATTGCACAAGGCTATACAGAATGCCACTGGCATGGAGAGATGTCAAACCTAAAATCAGTGGATGTTGATAGCAGTGCTTGTGTGGAAGAAGAAATTGCCTCCGATGACATAGATGTGAACAAACTAGTACCAGTAGACATCGTTGAAACGATGATGGATAGTTGTGGGGTAGAGTACACCGATCCACCTCCCATGTTTAGAAACATTGTGCATGATGCTGAGTTACTATTATACATAGGTTGTACTAAGTTTACAAAGCTTAGCGTTGTGTTGAGATT
This sequence comes from Alisma plantago-aquatica, assembly GCA_963693085.1. Classification (NCBI taxonomy): domain Eukaryota; kingdom Viridiplantae; phylum Streptophyta; class Magnoliopsida; order Alismatales; family Alismataceae; genus Alisma; species Alisma plantago-aquatica. The sequence continues at coordinate 92,338,197 of OY856411.1, forward strand.
GTATAAGCTGAAAGCTAACAATAGATGGAGCGAAAAAAGCTTCACGTAATTGTTGTCTTTGTTGAAAGAAATTCTTCCTGAAGGAAACGAGTTGCCAATCTCAACATACATGTTAAAGAAATTGTTGTGCCCAATGGGAATGGAAGCCAAGAATATACACACATGCTCGAATGATTGTGTATTATTTCAAAAGGACTATGTGGATTTGCAAGATTGTCCAAAATGTGGTGCATCAAGGTATAAATTGACGACTTTAGGGGATTCCAAAATTGGTTCTCCTGCCAAGGTGATTTGGTATCTACCTATAATATCACAGTTTCAACGCTTATTTGCCAATCTAATAGATTTGAAAATTTTGAGGTGGCATGCAGATGTTAAGAAAAATAATGATGGGATCCTACGACATGCGTCTGATTCCCCACGGTGGAAGAAGATTGATTAATTGTACCCTAAATTTGGTGATGAAGTTAGGAATCTAAGACTTGGCTTTGTACAGATGGAATAAATTTGTATGGGACATTGAGCAACCAACATAGCACTTGGCCAGTTATGCTTGTTATATACAATCTTCCTCCCTGGTTGTGTATGAAAAATAAGTATGTTATGTTGTCGTTGTTGATATCGGGCCGTAAACAACCTGGAAATGATATCAACGTTTATCTTGAACCTCTGATTGATGACTTAAAGAAACTCTGGGGTGAAGGTGTGATGACCTATGATGCTTCACGAAGAGAGACATTTTGTTTGCACGCTATGTTGTTTTGCACTATTAATGACTTTCCAGCATATGGGAATTTGTCTGGATATAGTGTTAAAGGATCTAAAGCGTGTCCTATATGTGAAGAGAACACTTATTAAATACGACGAAAACATGGCAGAAAGACTATATATCTTGGTCATCGAAGGTTTTTCCAAAATTCCATCTGTATCGTAGGTTGCACAAAGCATTCAATGGACGGAATGAGGAACAGAGTGCACCTAAACCTTTACCAGGGGAGGTTGTTTATGAAAGATTAAAAGACTTTGCCAATGAATTTGGTAAGAGATCCTAATGTACCATGGCCACACAGAGTGACAAATCTTTATTCAAGAAAAAGTCAATGTTTTTGGATCTTCCTTATTGGAGTTCTTTGGCAGTCTGGCATTGTATCAATGTCATGCACGTTGAGAAAAATATTTGTGATAGCGTCATTGGTACTCTATTGAATATACCAGTAAGGGTAAAGATGGGATACAATTTAGAATGGACCTATTTGAAATGGGAATAAGGACAAAATTAATAGAAGTAGTTAGTAGCGATCAGAGAGCATACTTACCTCCCGCTTGTTACACATTGTCTAGAAAGGAGAAGAAAGCTTTTTGCGAATGCTTGGTAAATGTTAAGGTGCCACAGGGTTACTCATCCAACATCCATAGATTGGTATCAATGAAAGATCTGAAGTTGATAGGTCTTAAATCTCATGATTGTCACACTCTAATGCAACAAATATTGCCTGTGGCAATTCGATCTATATTGTCAAAGCATGTAAGGTTTGCAATCACTAGACTTTGTTTCTTTTTCAACAATCTGTGCATTAAAGTTATTGACCCTGATACTCTCGATAAATTGCAAAGAGAAGTGGTTGTTACCCTATGTCTGCTTGAGATGTATTTTCCTCCTTCGTTCTTTGATATCATAGTACATCTTGTTGTCCACTTGACTAGGGAAGTGAAAATGTTGGGACCGGTTTTCTTGCATTGGATGTATCCCTTTAAACGATACATGAGCATTTTTAAAGGTGATGTTCGAAACCATTATCAGCCTGAAGGGAGTATTATTGAGGGTTATGTGGAAAGAGAGGTTATGGATTTTTGCAATGAATTTCTGAGTGCTAATGACATTCCTGTTAATGACAAGAATGTTGAGGAGCATTTTCGCAAAGGAATTTTGGGATCACAGATGAAAGTAATCAGCCGTGAGCAGTTGGAACAAGGTCACTTGTATATTTTACACAACATCGACGAAGTGAGTGTTTATATCGAGGAACATACCAAATTCATCAAGAGACAATATCCTCAAGCCAATTCAATGTGGCTTGCTAGAGAGCATAACAAGACATTTATTAAGTGGTTTGAAGATAGAGTCTTACATTAACTATCTCAAACACCAGATAATCTTACTAAAAATATCAAATGCCTCGCCTTTAAACCAAAATTGAATTTTATGTCTTATGAAGGGTTTGACATAAATGGATTCTCATATTACACAAAGTGTCAAGATGATAAAAGTGTCATCCAAAACAGTGGGGTCACCCTTCAAGCGTCTTCATTATTTTTGCAAGTGCAAAGGATAAGAGTCCACGTGAAGGTATAATGTCATATTACAGTCTCATTTATGACATATGGGAGTTTGACTACGTAGATTTCATAATTCCACTCTTTAAATGTAATTGGGTTGATAACACCAAAGGAGTTTTAGTGGATGAATTGGGTTACACATTAGTGAACTTTGAAAAGATTGGCGAGAAGGGTGAACCATTCATATTGGCATCACAAGCGAAACAAGTATTTTATATCGATGATTCTGCAAATGATAATGGTCGTTTGTTCTTCATGGTAAATGATAGTTCATTGAAGATCCTATAGATGTATAATAGTACTATGATAAGTATGATGACTCCAGTCCATTCTCAGTTGGGTTGGCAACACCACCAAATACTGAAGCTAATGATGACTTGTATGTGTGTAGAGATCATAATGAATGATTGTTAATTGATAAAAGATCGCAATATTAGAGGCATGCATGTTTATATTTTTTTTATATGTTTTATTTTTCTGAATGTGAACTTAAAAATGGTTTATTATCTTCGAGTTATGTCAAATGCTTAATGTTTGATTTTTTAATGACACTTTCTGATGGCTGAGCATAAGCATGATGACCATGATGATGATTACCGTGAGGGTGAGGATATCAATGCACTGCCTCACAATGTAAGTTTTAAAAATATATCCTATATTTCTATCTATATGTTCATTTATAGTTTTATCCTGTAAGTGTGTTTTTTTGTCAAATTTTAGGTTGGTGATGTACCCCCTAAAGAAATTGGGGCACTTGATGAGCAGAAAATTTGTTTTGAGAAAGTGAGGGGCATCACAATGATGAACAAGTTACTACAACAAAGGGGCAATGGACCCAAACTGGTTGTGGATTTCGATCATGCAGGAAATCCAGTTGGAGTGAACCACAACTCATTTATTACATATCTTGGGGTTCTTACTCGCAGCCATTGCAGTCGTAACTTAGAATCCTGGCATAAAGTTCCTAAGGGGAAGAAAGACTTAGTATGGAAGGAACTATGCATGAGTTATTATTATTTCCAATTCTATTTTTGTAGATTACTAATTTTTAGGATACTAGTTAATAGCAATTCTAATTTGTAGAGTATATTTGATCTGCATGAAAAGTTGTATCATAAATGCATGATGAAATTCTATGGGAGGGTCCTGAGGAACTATAGGACAAATCTCACCTGAGATTACGTACGTGATGCTGAGAACAGGTTCTTCATTGATTTCCAATTCTAGACATTGATCACTTTTTGACTAACTCTACACTAATAATTTTTGTTTGTATCTCTTTAAAAAATAAATTTAGGAAGAAGGCAGCCACTGAGCAATGGAACTACCTGGACCCCAAAGACTGGGAGGAGTTTGTAACCCAAAGAAAAACAGATGAATTCAAGGTATTAAGCGCCACTCCCAATTTAATTAATATATGTTCTTATGTCTTCACCTATTCAAGATTAACCTTTAGTGTTACTAACCAAATAAATGTGCTTACTAACAAGGATATCAGTGATGCTTAAAGAGCAAGGCGTGCACTGAATGTGCATGACCACACAATGGGTCCAAGAGGCTATGCAGGCATTCATCAAAGACTACAAGCTGAGTCTACTGCTCAGTCTGCTATTATTCAGGAGACTGTAGAGTCATCTACTCTTAGTCCTGCACCTCTGCCTCACCATGTTATGTGGATAGCTAGGAGGAAAAACAAGAAGAAAGATATAACGAAGCCAACAACTGCTGAGGCGGCTGCAAAAATGGTAAAATTGAAATCTTAGAGCAATCGATCGATATTGATTATTTTTATGTTTACTTACCAATTTCTGTTGATGGCGATTAGCAGGAGCTGCACGAGCAGAGGAAGGAAGGCAAGTTTATCCCTAAGGGCACATAGGATGAATTGACAGTTGCTCTAGGTAACATAGTGGGCATCAAAGTGTTCTTTGGGCCATCACAATGCAAACATATCCCAAAAGCGGGACTTTCACAAGCTGAGGTAACTTATTCCTTTTTTAGAGGTAACTTTCAAAACCTGAGGCACAAGCTTACCCAGCCCTTCCAGGGGACATGTTTCATGGGACTCCAGTACCAGTTGGTGCGGTTCGTGTGAGCCTGATACATGTACTTCCCAATTGGAGGGATCTTTCATTGCCATATGCCCACCCAGATTCTGACACGCTTGGTGAGGCAGAAGGCAGAGTGATAATGTGGCCCAAAGCAGATGTCATCTATACTAATATTGTATGGTAAATTTACATTACGTTAATTTGTTAGTGTGTATATATGATTCAATTGATCTAAAATTATATATACAGGTCAATAGGAAGACATCCGCTACATCTCGGCCTCCACCTCCACCTCCTACTATACCAAGTTGGCTTCCAAGGGAGCTACATGCCTCTTTAGGTCCTAGTTGTAGGGGTATGGCAGTATGGATAGGCGAACATGATCCAAATTGTCCTATAAATGTTTCTATTCCGGAGGATGTTGTAGGTCAATCATTCGATAACAAGCTATTTATACAAGATATTTTGGAGTTGTTTCGTTATGATTGTCTGAATACATCAATGATAGAGCTATGGATATGGTGAGATCTTGCTTATACATCCATATACCTTATTTTATATACGGTGATTTGATTTCTTATATATTAATACATATGTAATACATGTCTTGCAGCTACTTACACATGATATGTACATATTTTTCATTTTCCCATGTGGGATTTTTGGTTCCATCTTTGATTAGTCTTGTAGATAAAGACCCTTCTTCAGCTACTTCATATTGTTGTGCTACTTTTAAATATTTTGGCAAAACAAAGAAGACAGTGATAATAGCTCCATTCAATGTCGATTAAGTTTACTTTACTTATAATTTGGACTTAAGAAAATTACATTTTTATTTTGGATTTTGAGTTATTAATTTTTTAACTTTATTACCTGTAGTGGTAGGCATTGGGAGTTACTAGTTGTTGTCCCCAAGACATTCACTGTCTATTATTTAGATCATGTAGGGAATGAATTAAATACATTATATGGACACATAATCAAAAAGCCATTATTCTTGTGAGAAATATTTTATATTTTTATATTCGTTAACATTTGTTATTACATTACTATTTAATTATACAATTTAATGTGTTACATTAACATGTAGGGCTTTAAATGAGTTCAAAAGAGCTGGAGGAAAGGTCCCCAAGAAAAGAATCAGCCACTAATTTGGGAGAATGTGAAAGTAATTTCCCGACTCTAATCTATATATTATTTATGTGAATTGTCCTTATTTGTATTTTTGAATATTTTGTATGTTTCAATTTATAGTGTGCTACACAAGACAACGGCTGGACATGTGCATACTATGTGATGTGATTTATGGACCTAATCATCAAACATGTCGTAATGGAAATCAATACTATACATATGACATTATATATAGTAGTCTCATTAGATAACATGAAATATATCGATCTTATTATATATTATTAATTATATATATATATATGTCATTCTCTTTGCAGGTGTTTAAAACTACCTTGACTATAGGTGGAAAATTATTTGATGTACATACTCCCTATACAAGGGAAGAATTAGATGATGTAAGAGAAGAATGGGCAAAAGCCCTACAAGTATTGGGAATTTTTAAATATAATTGGGATATTGATGGCGATAATGATGATGATGAATAAAGAATGATATTTCTAAACTTTTTTCTCATAATTATTTTTGTGTGAATGTGAATGAATTTTTCTGAATTGTCATGTGTGAATGTGAAGATGATCAATACATGAATGTTTCTACATGTGTTTGAATGTGAAAAGTGATGAAATGAATGGAAGTACATGTTGCTAAATGTGTGTGAAAATGGAGGAAATTTGAAATGGAACTACTGGTTTCTACATGTGTGTGATGAAAATAATATGAATTAAATGTGCTTATACATGTGTGTGATCATAAATGGTTGTCCATCTTGTTAATTTTGTAGGTTTGTGGCATGTTGTTGGCTGATATCAATCGATTTTGTAAACCTGCAGTTCAGAAATGAATTGTAAGTTCTGCATCCTGTTGACCAGCCATACAGTAGGCCTGCAAACTAATAAGAAGAAAAAAAAACAGCACATAGGCACTGGTTATTAGTATAAAACTGACAACAAAGACATAAAGTGTCGGCTATTAGCAAAAAATTGACACTGATGGTGCCCTTGCTGGCGCATTTTATTGGTGGCGGGAAGGGTTATATAGTGTTGGTTTTTGTGAGATGTCGATGTCTTTGACCTAGATATAGTGTTGGTTTTATTAAATAATTGATGCCTATAGTGCCCTTGTAGGCGCGTTTTTGGTGGCGGGAAGGTTATGGCGTCAGTTTTTGTGAAACACTAACGTCTTTGACCTGGAGATAGTGTCAGTTGTATTAAATAACTGACACCTATAGTGCCCTTATTGGCACATTTTTGGTGGAGGGAAGGGTTATGGCATCGGTGTTAAAACTGACGCTGAAGGTTTCGACTTTTAGCGGCGGCCACTTGAGTGTCATTTTGAAATCGATGCCAAAGGCCTTAAATAACTGACACTAAAGGTCAGTTCTATACTAGTGATACATTACTTTATGATAGCACATATGATAAATTTTGGAAATGATTTCCTTAACATCACTATCCTCTAACTATTTAATTAAGAAAATTGTTAGTAACATTATTGTCACAAATACATGGGTCCTGATCCCTAAATCCCATTCTATATCACCGAACTTGTTTACCACATGTGGTACAATCTCGGCGTGTAAGGTTGGTAGAGTAGGGGCAGATCAATGATTGAAAATGCCTAAGATTTTTCACCACTCCCTTCTTGTACCCCATATTAGGAACAATATCTATTGTATTAATATCAATAGTAATAATAACAACTCAATAGTAATAATGACAAATCAGTATATGATAATATTATGTTATTGATCACTAATATATGATTTGTTAAAGCAACCTTAAAATGGCCTAAATTTTGACTTCTAAATTTTAACCATCTCTTGTTCCTTTTTTATATTTGTTTCATTATAAGGAGTAGAGATACATACCTATCACAATTGTGAAATTGAGGTTTAGTTATTTTTGTAAACCTTCTTTAGGTGGTACAATTATATATCAAACTCACTGACTAGCCTTAATAGTTGAGCCAATGACAACTCTTATTCATTATTTCTCCCTACTTGAACACAATTATATTAGTCTATGTAGACTATGACATTATTCGTTCTCATATGGAAACCATTAGACAACTATACACTCTCTTCAATGACCACTCCAGTAACAACTTATACTTTTAGTAACGTGATTGACAAATGTCTAATGACAACATTCCACACTCTTTTCAACACTTAATGTCTAATATCTTCCATAAAAGTGTCAATTTGATGTAGCTACATTGTTCAGAGCAGTGATACAACTACCCCAAGACATACCTCAAAACAAACCCCATTAATGGAACAAATCAGAGTATGTAAAAGTCTTTTTTTATAATATGTTGTGTAAATGGCTTTGCTAAAAACTAACTTTTTCTAATTCTCCCATTTGTACTTTTATTTTTTAAAAGTTTTATGTATGAATTGTATATAAATCATGCATTTTTTATTTTAAATTGTGTGCTTTTTGATAATATATAAACTCAAATTTTTAGTTGGCACCTCAATTAAACACAAAAATGGTATCCATTAGTTTATGTTTTGTGTGATTTAGGGGACATTTTGGGCATTATGAATGTATACCTTTTGTGACATGATTATATTATTTGGTGGATTAACATATGTACAACTGGACATAGAATGGGTATTACAAAAGTTTTTAGTTTCTTGCATTAATCAAAATGTTGATTTGATGTCTTATATTTTTATTTATCTTTTATCTTTTCAACTAGGGATGATGAATATGTTTAAATAATCAAATCTAAGTTGATTATTGGAGGTAAATGTTTTGACTAATATAACAAGTTCCACATTTACTACAATTCCATGGATCCTCCACTGGTCTGGAGGCACTTGATGAATATAAAGTGGTTTGCCTTGTGCCCTTTATAAGATATTGATGTCTATTATGTGTTGTTGAATGTTTTGCATTGATAATAACATTACTTTCCTTTTTGATGTATGAGGAAAACAACAAAGTCTCATATGAATTGAAAATATAGAGGCTACCATTGTTATCAATTGCTTCTTTATGCTTACTCTTTATTTGTACACTTCTTTATCAGGAGTCTCCAAAATCACCCTTAACTCTATCTATGTGCATAGACTTTGAGGAGAAGTAGGGAATTACATAGTGACAAAATGACTAATGATACAATCTTCTTGATCTAGTAGACTATCTAGCTTATTAATTAATTTCCACTTTTTTGTTTCAGAAATTAACTTTAAAATTAATCATTCATATGGATCATATATTTTTTTTACTTTTGATAAATTTTTTTTAAGGATGATAGGTCCAACCGTACTATGGAACAATGAAAAGAAAACATTTGGTTTTTCGATAAATATTCCCTCTTAGTGTACTGTTGTATATGGAACCCATAACTTGCAAATAATAAGCCAACTAGGATTACAAGTTGATTCATATAACTAGTGCAACTAAGTATTAATCCATTATATCTTCCTATTTACTTAAGGTGTTTTAATTTTTTTCTACATTTGATTGTTAGTTTCACTTTGATAAATCTTGGTAAGAATAAATTGTTATAATATGTCATCAACTCGATCTTAATTAAGAGTCATTTGGAGTGACATACCTCAAAAAATTAGTGTTTGATGTCGGATTTGAAATTGAAAAGTAATAGTTAATTTGAAACTGAAATATAAGTTATATATTTATGAAAAAAACATTATTTGATTTAGAATTTAAATATTTATGGAAACAAATGCTTCGTTATGCCATATGCTATTTTATGTGATGTTTCATGATCTTTACCTCATAAGTCTGTGGTTTCACTGATATTTTGTAAAACTAGCATGTGAAACTCTTGTACATCAATTTCATCTATTTTCAAAATTTTGTGGTATGAAATGATCATTTATATTTCAACCTAATGGAAGCTTGTTGCATTTTAGGTTATTTGGACTTATTCAAAACAAGTTGATGCAATCAAGACCAATTTCAGTACCTCCAAAACTACACCAACAATTTTAGTAAAGGCACAAAGACAAGTTGAGAGCACTAAGATCTATCTCAGTGCCATGAGAGCAAAAGTCACTATTATCAACCCCCAACACATTGGTCTCAAATATGCATCCATAAATTATAGTAAAATTTTAGTGACGCCTACCTTCCAGATGATGGTACAAACCACTTTTGATCAGGTGAAGAAATAGGAGATTGATGATACCAGTTGTTTAAGTACCACCAACATAATTATATTGAAGAATAGGATATTTGACCTAAAAGAAAACATTTTATATTATTTCTTAGTGACTTGTTATCCTATATAACCTATCTTGTAGAGGCTATCATAGATGATACCCAAACATGGAATAGTAGGAGGAGTGAAGAAAAGGTGGAAATGTGGAGAAAAGATCATCCCAACTCCTTTGAGGAGTGATTTGATGACTATATTCTGAGGAGATCATTATTATTCACGGTTCCCCTACTCCATCTAGTCATTTTCATGTTTTCCTTATGTTTTGAAATCTAATATGATGTCATGATTAAACTGTGAGGCCAATCCCCTTGTCTAGTAGTATCCGTGAGTATCTGAGTGTTAATTTCTGTTTGGTGATTTCTATCTAGAAATAAATTTCTTTGACTAGATCTTTAATAATAATGTGCTTTACTTTTCTATATTTATGATTAATCACCATGTGCATTCTTTAGATATTTAATTACCTTGAGGGGCTATGTATTAGAAAAAATATCATTAACACAATTAATGATGTACTTGAAAAGAGGGCTAACAATTGTGAAGTTAAGAATCCATGTACATATCTTTTACCATCTATTCTTTTACTTAAATACTACTAAAGAAAATTTTTTAATATTTAGCTTAAACAAAAATGTACTACTTAGTTTAATAAAAAACCCTCTTTAGTATATGAAACTCTATAGTTTCATATACCAAATAGGGTTTTTGATTAAAGTAAAGAGTGTATTATACAACAAAAGTGTGTAGTGAAAGCTACAAATTCATAATTTTGTATAAACAATGTTGATTTGTAATTAGGTAGAATAAATTATAGTATGAATTGCACTATGGTGAAACTAAATATCCTAGAGACTCATAATCAATTATTCCCAAACAACTTTCTTAATCATTTTTATATTTTAATTCTTAGTTCTTAATCAACAAACTCAATCTTTTGGTTACTATTGGTCGCTAGCATCTAATTACCACAGTTTGATACTAGAAACTCTTTTATTTTCATTTTACTATGACACATGTACTTGATAATTTCAATCTAGAAATAAGTTTCTTTGCTTAGAATTTTAATAATAGTGTTTTAGTGTTTCATGATCATGATTGATCATCTTTTTCATGCTTCAAATATTTAAACACATCAAATGAGGGGTTGGGTGTTTGAAAAATTATCATTAACACAATTGATAACATACTTCAAAAGAGGTCTACAATTGCTTAAAAATCTAGAGATATATGTTTTATCATTTACTCTTTTTCTTAAACACTATGAGTAAAGAATTTTTGATAAAATTAAATAGTGTATTTTATTGTGAAAGTAGAAAATTCAAGCTAAATATCACTCCTTCAATGTAAAGCAATGTTGATTTATATTAACTTATTATGAATTAAAATATGCATTGCACTATGGTTAAACTAATTATCCTATAGACAACTAATCTTTAATTTTAAATCAATTTTCTTTGTTTTTTTCAATTTAAATTCTTAGTTCTTAATCAACCAAATCAGGCTTTTCCATTGGACTTGCTGATTTAATTTTGGTTTATAGCAGTTTCTAACATTCAGTCCCTGAGTTTGACACTGGAAACTCTTTTTTATGAAATTATCATCAGACATGCACTTAATTTACATGCACAATGAATTATATATATATATACACATATATATATATATGTGTATATATATATAAACATATATATACATACATATATATGTATATATACATATATATATATAAACATATATATATATATAAACATATATATATAAGTATATGTATATATATATATATATATATATATAGAGAGAGAGAGAGAGAGAGACACACACACACAGACATATATAAGTATATGTATATATATATATATGGGCCCATCTTTAATACCTGTACGGGTAGCTACCCACTCCCTATTTTGGTTACTTTTTTTTTAGTTTCTTACTTTTGACATGTACAGGGTTACTTTACCTTGTGAAGTGTTACATTTCATGCATAGATAGTTACATTTATAAAAACAGATTCAAAGATATGATATATATATATATATATATATATATATATATATATATATATATATATATATATATCTTGTGTATTTATATAGGTTTATACTTTTAGATGTATAGTTACTTTTTTGTCTAACGAATTACTTTCCTGACCATATAGTTACTTTTTTGGCTGACGGTTAGCGAATTCCAGGCTACCCGCATGGGTATTGATTGAATGCCATATATATATATATATATATATATATATATATATATATATATATATATTTTATATATATATATACATATATATAGTTACTTTTAGTTGCCCGTGCAGGTAACTTAATTACCCTACTCGGCAACAATACTCCCGCAACCCAGAACCTGTTATAGCGGAAAAAACCAGAAAAAAAACATTCGAGCGGAAGCAGCGAGAAAATAGCGGAAAGAGCAGCTAGCGAGCGAAGCAAAACCCCAATTCCTCTACTCAATTTGTCACCCTCCCCAACAATTTCTCCCATTGTCATGCAATCTCACTGGTGAAGACATCACCCAACAACTCCATCACCACCTCCTCCGTCATCACCTCCTCCAATTGCTCCTTCATCGACTCGTCAGTTACTCAGAGATGACGAGGACGAAGAAAGCCTCTTGGAAATCGTCGACAATGCCTCTGTGGAGAAAGAATAGACCGACAGTGGTCAAAATAGGCGATGACAACTTCAAAATGCACCAGTTTCAAGCCGACGAGAAGATGGCAAAATAGGCAGAAGAAGCGGGAAAAGCAGCATCGGTCGCGGAAAGGGAATTACAATAACAGACTATTCCGACAACTCTGAAAGGGGATAAGAAAGAGGCTACCAAGGCCACAGAAGCGAAAGAAGAGGGGAAAGAATAAGCTGCAGAAATGGAGAAGGGGTTTGATGTTGAGACTCCTCAGACAATACAGAAAGAGGTCAAAACAGGAGCTACGATGGCTACTGAAGGAGATAAGCAAGCTACTTCTTCGACACCTCAGACAGAAAAGAAAGGGAAACAAAGGGGTTACAACTCCCCCATGGATCAAACCTCCATCAAAAAGTGCAAAGCACAGTAAGGTTGCTACTGCTGGTCGTGGAGGCAATAGAGCTACTGAGAAGAAAGAAGTTGTGCGCAACAAAGTGGGAAAAGAAGAACAACAAGGTAATTTGTATTTGCATGCAGGCTACTACTATTGTGTCTTTGACCTTCTCTACATCCTGCCCCTCCTGCTATGTAAGCTACTACTGATGTGTCAATGTATGATAGTTACTACATTAAAACTAGATGATGTAGCTAGAGTAACTACACCAACAGTTCTGAGTAACTATGAGATAGTCTCGAGTAACTGTTATAATAGGAAGAGTAATTCTCGAGTAACTGAGAGTAATGCTTGAGTAACTGAGAGTAATGCTTGAGTAACTGAAATTAATGCTTGAGTAAATGAAATTAATACTTGAGTAACTATTACAGAATGCTTGATTAACTGAAAGTAATGTTTGAGTAACTAAAATTTATGCTTGAGTAACTATTACATAATGCTTGAGTAACCGAGATTAATGCTTGAGTAACTGAAAATAAAGTTTGAGTAACTATTGCAGAATACTTGAGTAACTAAAATTAATTCTTGAGTAACTATTACAGAATGCTTGAGTAACCAAAAGTAATGTTTGAGTATTTATTTCTGAAAGTAATGCTTGAGTAAGAAATAGTGTCTCACACACTAGACATATCAATTAAACTAGAAAACAATATTGTTAAGCTAAATACTACATTCTTGGAGTAACTCTATTCATATGCAGGAGAAGAAAGCAAAGGGGATGAGGAGAGTACAAATGCAAATTAGAAACAGAAAGAGACAGAAAAGGCGAGCGATGAAGAAGGTGATGTAAAAAGAAGAAAAATGAAAACCCAGGGGAAAGGGAAGGAACAAGCAACTGAAGAGAAAGGGAAGGCTGATGGTGATACAGAAGAAGAGGAAAGAAGAAGAAGTAAACAGAAAGGAAAAGAAAAGGCTACAAATGAGGGGGGAAAGCGGAAAGAAATAAGAGAACACAAAAGGAAAAAGGAAAGCAATTGAAGAGAAAGGTAAGATTGTATGGAATTGTAATTGTTTTAATTTTCAGTTACTTGCAGTTTATTAAATTACTTTGACAAAATAAACAATGAGCTCTAACAATAAATTTTAATATGTTTGCAGTGGAAGTAAATAGACTGTACCACATGTGCTCCTTAAAGAGCTACATAAACTCCAATAAGAGCATGGTGTATACAAAATAACAACTTATGATGTTGAGCTCAACAGCCTTTTCAAACCTCATAAAGATGTCAAATCTTGGGGTTAACATAGGCTTGTTAGAGGATTTAATAGATAGATATGTCGATGAAGACATATTTCTGCTGGCCAATGGGGAGGAGAGAAGGATGACAGTAGATGACGTGGGGATAATTCTAGGTATCCCCAACAAAGGTATAGAAATAAAAAAAGGAAAGATTCTGACATAGTAAAGCCGATATGGCAAGAGTTTGCCAAGGCGAATTGTAAAAATAGAAATGAAGGTGAGACCTCAAAGAGGTTGAGAGAAAAGGATGATATATATTTGTGGTGTAATTTTCCCAGATTTACTTTTTTAGTTGTATAGTTACTTTCTTATCAACATAGTTATTTTTTTTACAAAATTACTTTCCTGGCCAAATAGTTACTTTTTTAGCTGGCGGGTAGTGAAAATTTAGACTACCCGCTAGATATTGAATGAACGCCCTTTATTATGTATGTATATATATATATATATATATATATATATATATATATATATATATATATATATATATATATAGTCAGGCTAGAATACACTCGAGTGTACAGATAACACGAATACACTCAATTATGTTTTCATATCGAGACTATTTTTTGCAAAATGTAAACCATTAATCTTCACTGTCATACTTTAACTAAGCTACATATAAATTTTGATCCCATTTGGATGAGTGTAGGTCACTCATACAAGGGCAACAAAATTGACTCACAAAACTAATTTGAAATACATAATTTTTGCAATCTTTATAACATGACATGTAAATGTCCAAATGTTCTCAAATTTTGCGTATGAGCTATTCAAAAGATGTTTAAGAAGATCAATGAATTAGACTTTTGAAAAAAATATTCAATCATGAAAAACTACTTACTACTTGAGTGTATTCTGCTCTGAATACACTCGAGTGTATTCTAGCCTGACTCTCTCTCTCTCTCTCTCTCTCTCTATATATATATATATATATGTATATATATATATATATATATATATATATAGTCAGGCTAGAATACACTCGAGTGTATCCTAGCCTAACTTTCTCTCTCTCTCTCTCTCTCTCTCTCTATATATATATATATATATATATATATATATATATATATATATTCATACTTATAGATATATATACATATATATATGTATATAGAGAGAATTTAGTACTCAATTATCCTAAAAACAATTGTCAAATAGTGTATATATGAAATAGTAATGATCATATGTATGATGTTCGATTTTCACCTTTGAAATATTATCATACTGTTACAATTGTCAAAAATTGTAACTTTCATATATATAGTTATAGTTGTTTGAAACCTAACTGATGCTACTCATTTGGCATGTATAGTCACTATATGCATTCTGTAAGAAAGGATTGACTAATTTTTCATTACATATAGAATAATGAATGTATTGTTGACATTTTTTTAGTTACCAAATGGTGACAATTGTCAAATGTTTACATAACTTTTGATAACTAATTAACATAAAATTTATAACCATGTTTGTAGGTTGCTCAAAGTATAATCTGTAAAGTAGAGATATATGTGGGGATTGGATTTTGAGTGTGGTTGTTTGTTGTGTGGATGTGAAAATAAGGAAACTCATTATTACAATTTACAAGGTGTTCATTTATATAAGAAAAATTTATTGTAGTTACACTTGCGGATGGTGTATAGTAATAGTGTAGTAGGTCGGTAACTCAAAAGAAAAAAAGTAACCTATAAAAATATTTGTTATCTTTGTAAAAATTAACATTAAAAATATAGACAAAATTTTTTTAAAATAAATTATATTTTTTAATTTGTCAATTTAGTTGTATAATAAAAAAATAGTTCAAACTAATAATGTAGATTTATGTTTATGGATGATATGATTTGTAGTTAACATAGTGTCAAAATTCATGTTTAAGAATATTTTTCATAATAGAAAATCCCGAGAATCTCTTTTTCTTTAGTCAAAACTTGGGTTATGTTTGTAACTAAGGTACTTTGAAAAAAAGATGTCTATATGTATCTGCCTGAGCATGTGTTGGTATGCATGCCCAAAGAGCCAATTATATGATGATTGTAATGGCATAACTTGTAAATGATTTGATTAATTGTAATGACAAGCTTCCAATTTATTCTGTTTTATTTAGTTATGAGATAGTGAAGTAACAATAAATGTCTAGAGGATGATATTACTCAATGACATATGTCTTCAGGTGCATGACATGAACCAAGAGATCAAACAGATGTTAAGCCTATATATAAATTCTTGTTGTGTCCCTAGTCGGATGTTATTGTGGAAGCCTAATAGACAACAGTAACACATAAGACTAGAGTGTGTGTTGTATGATAACAAAATATCATCAGTCATGTATGTGATATCAAACCAAGCACATAGATACTTGTTAGAGAATAGTGTATCAGACAAACACCATAAGAATGATACATGGAAACCATTTTTGGTAGTCTGAATCATATTTTATAGTGTTGGTGGTGATTTTGGTTCTTAGACCTCAAATAACTACACTCATCACATCTCGTTCGGTGTACTCTGACATCAACCACCATGATTCTAAAAATGGGTTTCCATAAAGGTGATGATCAGGTGCAATGTGACACATCGGGATGATTGTGATTTATGTATAAGGGATTTGTCCCTCTTAATGGGATATGATACCCTGGCCATATGATAAGAGAGACTAAGAAATGCATGGACATGCTCATGAGAGTCATTATGTGATATTGAACTTACATATATGTCAATAAATCTTCTCTATTTCAAGGAACATAGGTTGAGCGGTTGAAGAGGATCATGACTCCATGTCTCGAGTTCAATTCTGATATCAGCAACAAAGGAACTATACAAACATTGTAACACCAATCACAAATTGTAGGTTGAAGTTGTTATCTAACTTCCCATTTTCTTGGGTAGACATGATGTGTGACTAGACATCACTCTTTGAATGTGATGTGATAAAATGGTTATGGAAATTCATCACCAATGTAATATGGAACGTATAGGGTCACACACATATAATACACCTAGAAGAGGAGTTTATTCATGAATGACAATTAAATTGATTAGTAAAGTGTATATGTATTTAGTTTAGACAGCAATTCACTAACTTGACATTGGAATGACCGATTCAAGTGTTGATCTGACCAGTTGGAGTGTTAAGTTCATTGGAGATTGCATTGGCTGAACTTTTGATGAACCAGGACATCAACCGATTGGTTTACTATGTGAATCGATCGTATCAAGGTAACCAGATGAAAGTTCATGAGATAAACTGCCCAGTTCATGGATCAATTCAATTTCATCAAGGATTAGTGATAACACCATGTCGTGCATTGTGGATTACAATTGACAATACAATTACAATTGGGAAAAATGATGAAATGGCTGGTTCACTAGGTGAACCAATCAGCTCATGTGGAAACTGAATAGTTCACGTGTGAACCAATCATTTTGCCACTCACATGTTGCAAATATTTTTAAAATTCCAGTCCCTTTCACTCCCACACAGACTGGAAATCCTAACCCTAACCCTCCTATAAATATTGGGGTACTAGGGGATTCTCAAACACATCAATTGCCTCTGAAAATTATTTATCTTCTCTAGTTGTGGTAACCTAGAAAACCCGAACAAGTCATACCAGATACAAGGAGGGATAGCAAGACAGAATATTATGGGGGAGTAAGTTGATGACTAGCACACCAATGAGGGGACAACTCCTTCCTGTCAGTTTTAGAAGAATGACAAGAGTTCTAGGCGATCCATGTGGACTACTCTAGAGGCATGGAGATTTTCCTGCTAGGAGGACAACATCAACCTACTGTCTGTGGTTATCAGCCAGGAGGCCAACACAGACGCTATTTGAATGCATCTTGAAGAAAGAGTGCACACCACGATGAGGGGATTGTTGTTGGACTTGCTCTAGGACCAGATATATCCTCTAAAAAATCCTTCCAGTTACATAATGGTTGACGCATTCCATTAGCTAAAGGGGAATATGGCAGTTAAAATTTTATGTTTATTGCTTATTGTATCACCATATTTTCCTACAGTGGTATTAGAGCCACGTCAATCTACTATGTTTTAGGATAATCAATATGATCATGTTTTTGGTTTTCTTCTTTTATTTATTGTATGCAATGTGAATACTTCAAATGATTAATGTGTATATATATATACAATTAACATGAGTCACCCTAAAAGCAAGTTTTGGTGGTGGATGAGAAGCATGGTGTATATATATATATATATATATATACAATTAACATGAGTTTTATCTTTTACCATGTAATATGTGATTGTATTAGAATAGTTTAATTTCTTGTTACTAAGAAGAAGAAGGCACTCAACACCAGGCCAAGTGACCATCCAAAAGTTGATCTAATAGGCTTGAGGACTAAGGAGGATGAGCCGAACCGATCAACTAGTGGCACCAATCGGTCGACTGGAGGATCTAGAAGATAGTGGACCAGAAAATCGGTGTGATGACCAACTGACCGGGAAGGAGGCGAGTCGATCGGTTCAAGCATCGAACCAATCAACCTGGATTGGCAAGCATATATCTTCATCAACAATAGGTTTTTGAATGAAATGTATACTATAGGTGGTGGAAGACCGATGAGGACAAGTTAAACCAATCGTTTGGTTGCCCAAATCAATTGACATGAGGATCTAGAAGATGGTGGACCAGACAACCGGTGTCACGACTAACTGACTGGTTAGGAGGTGAACGGATCGATTCAAGTGTTGAACCGATTAAAATAGATTGGCAAGCATAGATCTTCATAAATGATAGATTTTTGAATGGGATGTAGACCCTAGGTGGTGGTATTTCCTTGTGGCTCCAAGTAGTTATAATAGAATGACCAAAATCATCACTTATGTTTATCGCATGTTTTGATTGTGGGAAATAGCACGTATATGATACTTACTATGTATATGTCGTGATTGGATAATGTATATGTATTTATAGATGTAATTTCCCTTAATAAAATATTAAGTCTTATGCTTTCCATAAGAAACACACATGAAAAGCTTGATCAACCAAGCATATGTTATGCCCTAGTGTCGTGTGTCATCCATGTCATGGAAGTATGATGGTAGATATGTAGATTCTACCTTAGCAGAGTGCATAGTCCATCGTGTTGCCTTTTTCATCAGGCTTAACTGGGTGTCCTTAATGAGATTAAGAACCTAGAGCCATGCAAACAACTATGGCAAAGAATTGTGCATATCATCTATCCAACAGTTGCATAAGATGCAATTGGAAACAATTTCCTACCTTAATAATTGATTATGGACACTGGCATTGGTTGGGTAATAATTGAATTATTTTGGATCTTGGCTCACTAGAAGGTTGTATGTTGCTATCTTCCAAATTGATATGTGAGGGATATCAATTCGAATAAAATAGTGGGAGCAATTTAATTAAAGGCATAATTGAATATTGTCAAAATTTACAAATCAAATAAAATCAAAAAGGGTTTTTGAAAAATGCAAAAAATTTCTTGTAAAATCAAATGGCAGTTGTGATTGATCTTTTGAAAGGAAATATTTAATAGGACAAATTTCCAGGACTGGTTTTGGACTTTGAGAAGGGTGCTTAGTGAATAGCACAGGCTCTATGTCCTAGAAACACTAGTGCCCGAAATACGTTCTCCTGATGTGCCTAGGGCTAAGGTGGATGCTAAGTGGAAGCATGTCAATGATGACTTAGATATGAAACACCTTATGCTGAGCTATATGAATTATGAGTTGCATGAGCAATATGAAGACATGGGGATGGTTGAGATGGTAACACATCTTAGGAACTTGAACCATTATCTCATAAAGAGAGAAAGGTACAATGTCTTAAAGGCGCTCTTTGAGTGTAAGATGACAAAGGGAGACTCAGTAGATAACCATGTGCTCAATATGATTGGACATATGAAACATCTAGAAGAACTAGGATTCTCTTTGAGCCTAGAGTTGGCCAAGGATATGATTCTACAATTATTTCTTGAATCATATGCCCATTTTATCAAGTGCTACCACTTGAATGATATGGCCAGATTGTTGTTTGATTTTCTTGGCATGTAATTTATTGATGTCAAAACAGGAATGAAGAAGGACAAATCTGTGATGGTGATCAACGAACTCGATTCCAAGGATGAAAGAAAGGCCATTAAGTGTTTTGAGGCTAAACCCAAATCTGGATCTTCAACACTCAAGATAAGGATAAAGAAAAGTGCAAAAGGAACCTATCCTTTGTACTTGAAGGCATTCAGGAAGAAGAAGATTGGGATGGTGATCTCCACTTTCGGTATGTAAATTTTTGAGATCAATTTATTTACTTCTTCATCTTGGATACTAGATACCAAATGTGGGTCTCACATATGCTCGAATATATAGGATCTGAAAAGAAGTAGGCCTTTGGAAAGGTGAAAGTTGAACTATGAGTCACAAATGGAGAAAAAGTTGTTTCCTCTGCAGTTGGAACATATAATTTATCTCTGCCAATAGGGATTGTAATAGAGTTAGTGAACTTCTATTATGTAGCTACAATAAATTGAAACATTATTTATGTATCTTGTATGGACAAGGATGCATATGAATTTCATATTAAGAATTATCAAAATTCTATTTCAAAAGATGAGATTTTTTATGGCATTGTCCCAATCTCCTATAGTCTTTATTTTCTATATCTAAAGCCAGATGTATATAACATACATACCAAAATACTAAAATTCAACAATTCAAATGAAACATACCTTTGGCATTGTCATCTAGGTCACATAAATGAAAATCACATATATAGACTCCATAAAGATGGTTATATTGACTCTTTTGATTTTGAATCAATAGAGAGATGTGAGTCTTTTTTGTTGGGCAAGATGACCAAGACTCCTTTCACTGGAAACAATGATAGCACTAGTGATCTATTAGGACTAATATATACTGATCTATGTGGCCCTTTTAGAACACTACTAGAGGTGGGTATCAATACTTCATTACATTCACTATGTATGGTTATGTTCACTTGATGAAACATAAGTTAGAAATTCTTAAAAAGATCAAATTGTTCATAAATGAAGTAAATAACCAACTTGATAAAATTATTAATGCACTTTCTTTTGATCATGGTGCCAAGAGTTTGAGGACCTTCTTTAACTCTAAGGTATCGTATCAAATTGGACTTCACTTGGAACACCACAACATAATGGTGTATCCAAAAGAAGGAATCACACATTCAAAGATATGGTGCGATAAATGATGAGTTCAGTCAAACTTCTGACTACCTTCTAAGGTTATTCTCTTGAAATAGTTGCATTAACACTAAACCAAGTACCATCTAAATCAGTTCAAAAGACACCACATGATATGTGGTATGGGAAGTGTCCTAAAGTGTCTTTTATGAGGATATGGGGGTGTGAAGCATATGTAAGGAAAATGTTTCCTAAAAATCTTGGACCTAAATCTGATAAATGTTATTTTGTCAAATATCCTCAGGGGACAGAGGATATTAATTTTAATCTCTATCTGGCATCAAAGTGTTTGTTTCCAGAGATGTCACATTCCTAGAAAAGTATTTTATTTCCAAAGGAGTCAATGGGAGTAAAGTAGAACTAGAAGAGTTTCGAGACCAACAAGAAAAAATTGAACTGAAAAATGCACAAGTGGATCCAAGGGAATCACAAAATGTTGTGAAATCTCAAATTTGTCAAGTAACATGGGAACCTCATAGATCTAGTAGGACACACTTGAACCTGAAAGATTTGGATATCTTGTGACTCAAGAAAGAAGTGAGTTGGTAATAGATATGAGCCAACAACCTATCTTAAAGCTTCTAACAGACCATAGTCTGAGAAATGGCTTGAGACCATGAGTTGTGAGATGGAATCCATGTATGCCAACAAGGTATGGACCTTGGTGGATACCCCTGAAGGGGTAAAACCCATAGGTTGCAAGTGGGTCTTCAATAAGAAGACCGAAATGGATGGTAAAGTACAAACCGGAAAGGGCAGATGGTTTACAAAGGGCTTCTGACAAGTTCAAAGTGTCAACTATGACGAAACTTTTCTCCAATTTCCATGGATAATTTCATCAAGACTATGCTTGCTATTGCAACTTATCATGACTATGAGATTTGGCAGATGGATGTTAAAATTGCATTCCTTAATGAGAATCTTCTCGAGGATGTGTACATGACACAAATTGAGGGTTTTAAAAATCTAAATGATGCAAATATATTTTGTAAGCTACAAAGGTTAACCAATGGATTGAAACAAACATCTCAGAGTTGGAATCTTTCTTTTGACAAGACAGTCAAAGAGTTTGGTTTAATCAAAATGAAGATGAACCTTTTTCATACAAGAAGGTTAGTGGGAACGTGATTATATTCCTCATTTTGTATGTGGATGACATACTATTGATGGGGAGTGACATATTACTTTACAAAAGGTAAAAACATGGCTAGGAAATATGTTTTCTATGAAAGACTTAGGTGAAGCATCTTATATCATGAGAGTCAAGATCTACATAGATAGATCTAGATGTCCTCTTGAATTGTGTCAAAGCACATACATTAACAAAGTGTTGAAGAGGTTCATCATGGAATCTCAAATAGAGGAAACCTACCCATGTTTCATGAAGATACCATATCTAAAGCTCAATGTCCCAATTATTGTGAAGAAAGGGAATGCATGAGTATGACTCCATAGGCATCATCAATTGGATCCATCATGTATGAAATGTTATGTACCCATCATGATGTCTCATATGCCTTGAGCATGATGGGCAAATATCAGTCTGATACAGGTAATGCTCATTAGACATCTGTGAAGAACATACTTAAGTACTTGAGATGAAATAATGATCATCTCTTGGTCTACAGAGGAGAGGAGGAGTTTGTGGTAAAGGGTTACACTGATGCAAGCTTCCAAACTGATAAAGATTAATACAAATCACAATCTGGATTGATATTTTGCTTCAACAATGGAATTGTGAGCAGGAAGAATTGCTAGGAAGAGATAGTTGTTGATTCTACAACAAAGGCTGAGTATATTACTGCAACGAATGCAAAAAGGAGTTTGTTTGGATCAAGTAGTTCATCTCTGAACATGGGGTTGTTCCAAGCATCAATGATGCAATTAACTTATACTGTGACAACAATGGAGCTATTGCACAAGCTAAGGAACCCATATTGTATTAGCATTCCTAGCATACACAAAGGTGTTTACATCTCATAAGATAGATCTTATAGCAAGGATATGTGAATATTTACAGAGTACCAATCGAGAACAATGTTGTTGACCCTTGACTAAAGCACTTTTGTAGAAGGAGCATCATGGTCATGTTATATCACTTAGAATAAGATTCATGGGTGATTTGGTAGAAGTACAAGTGGTAGTCTATTGGTATGTATGCTTAGAGAGCCAATCATAGGATTATTGTAATGGCATAACTTGAAAATGATTTGATTAATAATGAAGGCAAACTTCAAATTTTATTTTGTTTTATTCTGTTATGAGATAATGTAGTAACATAATATATGTCTAGAGAATATATTACTTAATGGCGTATGACTTTACGTTTGTAACCTAAATAATGAGATCACATAGATGTTAATAGTATGTAGACATTCTTGCTATGTTCCTAGTCAGATGTTATTGCGGAAGGATGATAGAAAACAATAACACATAAGACTAGAGTGTGTGTTAGTTGATGAAAAAATCTCATTTGTCATGATATGTGATATCAAACCAAGCACATATATACTTGTTAGAGAACAGTGTATCAGACAGACCCACCATAAGAGTGATACTTGAAAAATGATAATTGGTAGTCAAAATAATCTCTTATGGTGTTGGTGGCGATTGTGGTTCTTATACATGAAGTCACTACGCTCATCACATGTCGTTCATTGTAATTTGACATCAGCCATCATGATCCTGAAAATGGGTTTCCCTAAAGGTGATGATCAGGTGAACTATGACACATGGGGATGACTGTGATTGATGTAGATGGGATTTGTGTATCCTATAAGAGTATGCTATCCCAACCATTTGATAAGAGAGACTGACAAATGCATGACCGTGTTCATGTGAGTCAAAATGTGATATTGAGCTTACATATATCTCAAATAGTCTACTTAGTTCAAGATCATGGATTGAATGCTTGAAGAGGATAATGACTGCATGCCTCAAGTTCAATTTGGATATCAGTGATAAAGGAACTAAATCAACACTATAACACCAATTACAATTTCTAGGTTGAAGTTGTTCTCCAACTTTCCATTTTCTTGGGTAGCAATGATGTGTGACTAGACCCATTCTTTTCTTGTGATGTCATAAAATGGTTATGGACATTCACTGTAAAAGTAATATGGAACCTATAGGGTTACACATGTAGGATACACCTAGAAGAGGAGTTTATTCATGACTGCTAACTAAATTGAATACTAAAAATTTTAGGTATTCAATTTAAATACAATTGATTGACTTGACTTCTGACTGACCAGTTCAAGTGTTGAACTGACAGTTGGAGTGTCATGTTGATTGGAGATTGTGTTGGCTGAATTCCAGATGAACCAGGGAACGAGCCAACCAGTTCACTAAGTGAATCGATCTTCTCAAGGTCACCAGACAACCGTTTTGTGGGATGAACCACCCAGTTCATGGATCAATTTGATTGCATCAAGGACTAGTGCTGACATCATGTCATGCATTAATTAGATTATGATTGCCAACACAATTGTAATTGGGAAACATGATTAAATGACTAGTTCACTGGTTGAACTGATTGCATAGCATGCCAACCAATTGGATCATCTATTAACTGATTGGTTCACCTGTAAGCTAATCATTTTGTTCCTTGTAGGTTGTGAAAATTCATGAATTTTGGTCCCTTCCACTTCCATACAGACTGGGAATCCTGACCCTAAACCCCCTATAAATATAGGGGTATTGGGGGCTTGTCAGCCACATTAATTGCCTCTAACAATTGTGTGTCTTTTCTTATTGTGGTAACTGAGAAAACCTGAGAAAGTCCTACCTGATAAAGAGAGGGATATCAAGGGATGACAATTGTGGGAGACCAAGTTGGTGACTAGTACACAAATGGGAGGGAAGAATCCTTCATGTCTATTCTTAAAGAACAATACGAGTTCTTGGTGGTCCATTGTGGTGTACTCTAGAGGTATGGAGCTTTTCTCACTAGGAGGAAAACACCAACTATCTATCCACAGTGATCAATAAGGAGACCAATGCAGACGTTGTTCGAGTGTGACTTGAAGAAAGGGCAAACACAACAATGAGGAGATTGTCGCTAGACTTGATCTTGGACTAGGTATATCCTCTAGACTATCCTTCTCATTACATAGTTGTTGGCATGTTCCATTGGTTAAAGGGGAATATGACAGTTAAATTTGTGCTTTCACTGCCTATTTTGTCACCATATTTCCCTACAACATGCACCTAATACTTACTCATCAATTGGGATGCCAAAAACTTGTGTTTTCTCCTTTTTGTAAGACCATTAAATAATCTAAGTCCTTATTATGACATAAAATCTATAATGGATGGAAATATGCCTGATAGTTGAATTCAGTAAACTAGTAGGTGGCTCGTGAACAATTACCTTGAATAATTTATTTATTGGTGTTTTCTTTAGCCAATCAAATTTGGGTGTCAAAAACTCACTTTTGGATTTCCTTTCTATCTTGTGATCTTAAAGGATAAAAATAGATGATGAATTTGAAATCAAGAAAAATATTTTTCTTTGGTATAAACAACCACAACTCTTTTCTTAATAGGTTATTTTATAAGGCGTAATCTCAATATTTTTGGAGACCTTCCTCAATCCTAATCAAAGTAGAATAGAATACCACATAACAATCTTGCACCTAGTAGCATATGTAGATATTTGTGTTAGGGGGAGATATAGTATGGGTAGTAGAAGAGTAGTGATAGAAAATAGCAATAAATATGATGGAAAAGGAATAGCTTCTTGAAAAAATTGAAAAAAAAATATGATCAATAATATTTCTTATTTCCTCAGACATAAAAAACTAAGATAATTACAATATATAATAAAATCTAAAATAAATAATACTGGTGTTATTTTCTATATCAAAATTACTACATTTGATTAGATTTTAAATAATAAGTAATAATGATTTAATCTTATCTCTTTCACATTGAATAATTAGATTATCAACAAACAAGTCATTCATCATCACAACTTTCTTGGTACATTACACATTATATTATTACTATTATATATGAACTATACTAACTTCATCACCACATATTTTAAGAGGCGAGCACCTATGCATTGTGATATTGTTCAGTGGAAAGTGTCATGTTATATGATTCATATAAGTCTTTCTTGGATGTCCAATCCATAATACTAGAGGATATGACTCTAATGTACTGAGAATTGTAAATTTCGTTCAAGATATTAAGGCTATATGTGGTATGATAGACATTTTGGGAGGAGATAAGAAACAAAAAAAATTATTGGGCTGGAATAAAGAAAAGAAACATAGATGAGAAGGTGAGAAATTAAAACTAAAAGGAAGGAAACAAAATGGTCCGATTACATTTTTTATTTTTTCTACTTTTAAGGTTGGGGTAGAAGGGAGAGGAAAGGTACAATTATATGTTTCTACAGAAAATAAGATAGGAGGCTAATGAGACAAGGCACACTCCTCTTCATATATAGGAAAGGAGGCAAGTACAAGGAAAGAAAACTTAACCTAATCGGCCAGACAATTAGGCCCATATGAAATATAAACTAAATAACAATAATTCTAACACTCCTCTCAAGCTAGAGTATGGGTGAAACACATATCTGGCTTCGACTTACAAGACTCAACTAAATGACATGTGAAATGAAAATGTCACTCCCCATACAGGATTTTCACTCACAGTTAAACATGACTCTCCAAAAAATGAGTTGCTGATGCCACCTTTGAAGTTATGTTCTACAATATAGAAATAAGTGATTTTTGGAGGTCTTTTGAAGTGCATCTAGAATGAAGAATATTTGATAAATGGAATCTGAACGCCACAACAAAAGATCACCACCATTAATATTGATAAGAAGACAGTAAGAATCATTTCTACACCATCTTCACAAGAGAGGAATGTGTGAGCATCCTACATACATAACTCGACACAAATGTAGAGTTGCAATGTTGATATAATAGTATAGGTATCTTCAAATTGTCTGAGAAGTGTAATCGAATATTATTAGCATAAAAGACAATAGATGTGCACAATGTGGTGCAAACACAAGTTGGACGAGGTGTTGATGACTATCATACTAGTTTAATAAATCTATCTCATCAACCTTTAGGGCTTGATAGAAATGAATGTCAACATCAAGGAGAAACAAGTAGATCAGAAGAAGAGACATGTCAACTTATGCCACTAGGATAAGACATAACTAAAGTAGTTTGGTGAAGATAAAATATGGATGAAAAATCAATCTTGCAGATACAAAATTTATAGGCTAGAAATTTACGAGCTTCTGAGAAGTCTGATGTGAAGAAGTAAACATCCATATCAAAAGAATTTATTGACAATGATCAAATGAAACATAATGAACACAAGAAGGCACAAGATATTGGAATAAGTGCAGCAACTCTGTACTGACATACATAATGCAGTACAAACACAAAGCACTTGGTGTCAATGATCCAATTGAGATCCTTAAAAGCATGAAAATTATAGATAAATAGAATAAGGACGTATAGATGGACAAACTACATGCATATCATGGAACAAACATGAAGAAACACAACATCATTGGAAAATTGATACACCAATGATGAAGTGAAATCACAAAGATGGATAGTGGCATTAGGAAAAATATAAACCAGTGATGCACTGAAAGCATGATGCTTAGTGGGAAACAAGTGCCACAAATGAATCATAAGATAGATTTTATTAATAAGAAGAAGATCCATGAAGATCGGAATATCATTCACTAGTATATACTATCTCTCATACTCTTTCTCCTCATACTCCCTTTCTCATACTCTCTCTCCTCTCTATCACCCTACACACCAAATACAAAGTGAATGAGTAGTTGTGTGGAAAAGTGAAAGATCAAAAAATTTAAACAAATGCATAAAGAGGAGGAGCTTTGACTAAGAGTGTTATACTAGTGGGAAATGATCTTTATAAACTTCAATACCTACAAAAGTTTACTACAATACACAAGTTTTAAGAAATCGAATAAATTCTTATTCCACAATATAATTTCAAACTATATCCAATAACATTCTATGAAATGCACTAACTAATTAGACAGTCCAATTGCAACTTTCAATCCTTCCATGGTGCAATCACATTCAAATTAATGTAATAATTTTCTAAAACACAATTTTGAATGAACAAATTAGTTCAGTTCATTAAGAAAATGGATTTTATACATTAAAAACTATATATATATATATATATATATATATATATATATATATATGAAATATGTATTTTGAGTCACATATAGTTGAACTAAATTTGTTATTTGTTCTAACATTCAACATTGTAATCTTGAAAAAGTATTGACACAAGTTGGGATTTCATTTAACTACAACAATACATAGGAATTTTGGTCAAATAGTTGTGATCTTAGATTTCCAAACATTCAATAGTATAATACATAAACTTGAGATCGTGAGTAGTTGTCCATGTGTTCCCTTTCCATTATATAATATAGTTATATAGGCCTATAGATTTTATTAATTATGCAACCAAATTACCATACAACAAACATGAAGGCACTCTAACAAATTTAAAATATTTTCCTTCACATGGTATCAGAGCATTGATACCATGAAGACTCAATCTTTATAATCAAATATTTACAAAATAATATTAGGAAATATAAACAAAACTTAATTACAAACATTATTTACATAAGATTCATGGAAGCTTACAAATATGATTATAAAGTTTAGAGTATGCATAGACTACTATCTAGTCTTCAACATGAGACAACTCCAACACCTCTCTTCTAGTTCTCCTTCGTATCACCTATCCATGAGTTCCTAGAGGAATGAAACCACACATGGACCCCATGAAGAGAAAATATAGGTCATCTAGGCTAGTACTAAACCAATAATTAAGCTATTTTCAAAACAAGAATTTATGAAATAAATATGGGCACGTTTGCTCGGTGTAATATGATAATAACAAAAAGATAGTCTAGTTACCATTGTACTTTAATAAAGGTACAATAATTCAAAGTGGTAACTAGAAACAATAAGAGGTTCTCAAAACTAATATCAAAATTTCAAAATGAAATGGTTTTTCTCAAACAAATATCAAGATATCAAATAACTCAAAATGAAATGACTTATCCATTGGCACAATCAATCTAATATTTTTTTTTCGCTAGTGGCTAGGTGCCTAACATTCTCCCCACTATGAGAGAACAAAACTTTCACCTCTAGGGTAACCAGTACTGGGGGACCTCTACTTGTCCATTATCCATGGTGCGGGGTTGGGGGATGCGACCCACCAAGTGTAGTGAGCAAAGATCTTAGCCAATATTTTGAGTTTTTGTGTCAATATCAAAATCAAACAATATTTAATTTCTCAGCAATATTCAACATTCAAACTTAGTCATGGTGAACATCAACAATAGGGAAACATTAATAAAACTAGTTGACCACTTCTACAAAATTATTTAGATGAACTCAAGAAGTAAATAAGTACTTTAAAAAATAATAGCGAATTTAGTACCATTATATCAAGCAAGATTCCAATGTTTTCATGATCAAGATTCAAATATCTCCATGAGTTGATGAAGAGAGGTATCTACAATTTCTAACAACACAACTATTTTTTGGAAAATGTTAGGAGATCACTTATTCATTCCACTCTCCTCTTGTAGGAAAATCAATCAAAATAGAGCTATAAGGGTTATTATGAGAATGAAATATGCTAGTATTACTACCATTACAAAGATCTTTAGTGACCCATTCCCTAATTTCATTCGGAGGTCTAACATATTGGAAGCGACCTAATTTGTTTCTGAGGTGGAATTTATCCAGCCTATATGTCGCTCTGTTGCAAGTACTATGGGCAAACTTGAGGTGCAAGTAGTCCTTCCTTCTAACTTGAGTTGAATCGGATGTAGGAAGTGTGCGTACTTAAGGCTAGCTGATGGGTCATCTTGTAGCATCAAGACTGCCTACCTATAGTCTGTTTTGACTTTCAGACTTTCTGGATTCAAATATATGGCTCACTACAATGAAATATTGATAGCCCAAATCTCCTCATGTAGACCAAAATCAACTATAGAACTCCAGTCATTACCTTCAACCCAAGCACCACAGTTGTCTCTAGTTATCATTGCTTCCACACTCTTGTGTCTTACTAGCACAACATCCACATTCATCTTGAATGCTCCACAATTGGGCATTGCCACTACTCATCGTGGGTCAAATGTGTGCTTTGGGCAATGTCCCCTTCTTCTTCCTTCCATGTTCTTTGTGAGATGTCAACTTCCTTCTTGATATATCTCATGATATGATCCACATGTTTGAGATTGTGTTCAAAGACATGGGATTTTCTACATTTCCAGATATACAAACTAGTGATTATGAAAATAGTTTTTTGGTCTTTGTCTCCTCTCAAGCCCCATCTTAACCAACTCCTCATATTCTTGCTAAAGAAATCCAATGGTAATCGATCTTGGAACAAACCATTCCAGGTGTCATTTACATGTTTGCAACCTAAATTGTGTGCATATTGGTTTCATCATGCTCATGAAAACATTTGCTTGAGTAGTTTGTATCTATGTATCATTTAACTCTCCTGTAGTTGATTAGAATAGCATCGTGCGGAAGGATCCACATGAACAATTTTATTTTGGCTGCTACTTTGGCCTTCCATAGAATTTCGCATTCTACTTCCACCTTCTGTAACAATTCGACTACCATTGGCTTGGATTTCAACATTTATTTTATTTGAGTTATTTAGTATTTGGTTTCCCATATTGGATTACTATATTTTACCACTAGTAGAATTTCTATATATTCAATTAGGTTATGTGTCATCAATGATATACATAGAATCGTTTTATCACAATTTTTTCTAGATTGGGTCCTACTATGTTATTCTCTCTCTATGATAATCCCATTAAATTAATATCATTGAGGTTGTTAATTGTATGAGATATGACTTGTCAGAATACCCTTATTAGGAATATCAAGGGTATAGACTCAACATACCTCAATATACACTAGTCATACACTAATTCTTGGACTTAACTTGTATACACAAACTTCAGTATGTATCTTAAATAAAGTGTATTCCTCAATGTGTGTTTTGTCAAGATGTCTATAAATGTACTTGTATCTATTCTTTCACTTTTATGTTCTATAATTAAAATAAGAAAAACATATATAGTTGTGTTTCTTAGTGTCATCAAAATAATGTAAATCTAGGGTTTTAATTTTTGTTACCACATATGAGATTAGTGGACTTGATTTTTATTAATAATAACTATTATATTCTTACTAAAATGCATATACTTCATAATACTAATATGATCATTGATGGTGATCTGAATGTCACAATCAATAAAAACCATAAGGGAATACCCCTTAGGATCAACCAAAAGTTGTGCACTAATTCCCCACTTCATGAGATAGGAAGTCTTATTGTAGTATACTAAAGGACTGAACCCAAAGGAAAACCTTTGTAAGTAGTTATATATTTATTCAGAATTATTAAGAGTAATATTTATCACTAAGAAAGTTGGTTGATTGATTAAACTGAATTGTTTCCAATAAGAAACAAAGAATAAGGAAGTAATTAAATGATAATAAAAGGTCCAGGGCATGGGGTTTTACTTGCCAGAACCTACATAATTATTCTAGAATAATTTAACTCTAAATAATATTTTATTAAATAGAAGCTTAGCTATTGCACCCTCATGGGTTACAAGTAATTGCATTGATCAAACACCCTCAAAACCAACCAATCTCGATAGCCAAGTTTCTTGATCATCTGATTGGACTCCATAACTATGGCTGACCAGTGACAACACGTTAGTAGATCATAAGTTGATCACGTCACTATCCCTTGTTGACACCTCAGGATGATAACAAGATCATTTGAAGTTCTAATCACGATTAGATAAACCTACACATCTTCAATTATAACATGCATGTAAAGCAAGTGATCAATTCACAAGGCAAGGAGATAAGTAGAATGATACTCTTTTAGTAATAAAGTTGTTGAGTTTAGATACATGCTAGAATACAATACAGGATGTTGGATCAAGTCCCCATTCTCCATCATAAGTGTCTAATCATTTATGGAGAGAGACAACAAAAGAAAGATAGAAAGAATGGTGGAGGGATCCATGATGCTTGGTGCAGCAAGACCAATCTCTCCACTACAACCACCGCCTCCTTGCTCCTCACTAAGGTTTGCATTGTGCAAATAAGGCTTCTAATAACTGATCAAAGACCCTTAGAATGGACAACAAGGGTTCCCTTACTGAACACTAATAAATGCCACTTCTCCTCACATCTATCTTTAGGATGATTTAGTCACATGGTTTCACTTTGGGGTGAGTGAATGATTTGTCTCTTGGCTAGTGAAACTCAAATGTTAGATACTTGTGGTTAAAGGCAACCAATTACATGGCCTATACTCAGTCCACCAGGAGACCCACATGGATTTCTCAATGTGGACCTCGTATCTGGTTCTCTAACATACCAGTGTGGGTTGAACTAGGGTAGGATGGATGCTGAAAGAGAATGTCATAATTGAAGAGTTGGGAAAACTTCAGGTAGAGAGTAGCTTGAGTTGAGAGACTAGAAGTGTTGATCGCCTGACTGGGTGATTGGAATGTGGACATTAGATTTTTTGGGGCCTTCCTTCCCTTGAGGTGTGTCATCTTGAGGGCTTGAACATCTTTCTAGGTAATAAAGTGTATATTTGGTTGTTTAAGCATAAAAAAGTTATAAAATGCATTAAAGTCTAGAATAAAGAAGATAATTGCATTTAAGTAAATCTAAGGCTAAAACTAGAGAATAAAAACACAAAAAACCCTAAAAAGAAAATAAAGTTGTATGCAAATATGGGTATAAATATACTCATCAAAATAACCCAAACCTAAAACCTTTTCTCCTCCTGAGTAAAACAAAATAAAAGGGGGTACAAACAATTGATACTAAGATCCATGCTTCTTCTCCCTATTGAGCATACTTTGTGGTCCCCTTCCACAAAAACCATCAAGCGACCTAGTCCTTTGAGGTCACATAGCGAGACTTGGATATCCCATGATTGGGGCTTGTTTCTCCATTCGCTAGAATTTGGAGCCTACAAAGAACTAATTTCATCTCAATAATATGCTTGGCTGTCTATGCAATGTAGAAGGGAGCACAGGTCAAGACTGATTGGCTATTTTCAGAGAGAGTTTTGATAAGTCCTCTAGGTAAAAAATTTAGATGAAGGGGGAGAAGAAATCATGGAAAAATCCTATATCCATGATCTCTCCTCTATTCAACTTGAGACGTTATTGAGATGCATTTATTTTATTTGTCCCTCCTTTATTTTACTCGAGACGGGTTGCAGTTACATCGACCGCATGTTTTCTTTAGGCTTCATTATCCTATTTTTATCTATGCCATGCCTATAGAAGAAAAATGAAGAGGAAATATTTTTTCGAGGGGGATGCCACCCCGAACATAGGGTTTGGAATACATTGGATATATTTTTCATTATGGATGGTGAAAAAAATAAAATGATTGAAAAATGGTGGACACAAAATTCCAACTTGTGCTTCTTCATTTTATTGTTGCATTGGAATCAGATTATCATAGTATATTACTTATTTCAGTTAATTCACGGTAGATAAGTGTTTACAAAATTCATTGCAAGTCATATCGGGGTTCGTGTAGCTTGGACTTTCTAACTCTTTCTACTCATCATCGTTTCCAAGGGGGAAAATGCTCAATTGGTGTCCTTGGGGCTCATATCTATTCAAGACATGTGTGTTGCTTAAAAAAATTTCCTTTTTGCATGGGTTAGCTCAAGAAAAGGGGA
This sequence comes from Alisma plantago-aquatica, assembly GCA_963693085.1. Classification (NCBI taxonomy): domain Eukaryota; kingdom Viridiplantae; phylum Streptophyta; class Magnoliopsida; order Alismatales; family Alismataceae; genus Alisma; species Alisma plantago-aquatica. The sequence goes on from OY856411.1 coordinate 92,372,281, forward strand.
TATTTCACTTATATATTTCCAATTTGCATACAACTAAGTTTTAACATACCAGGCTTTGAGGCCTCAGATAGCATGATCTTAAAAGGAATGATTGGACTATCCATATCAACAAGGTGCACCTCCTTTTTTGGGAGCCCATCACTAAAGAACTTTGTGGTTTTGCATGCTTAGCCTAGAGTAGTACTTGGATGGGTGACCAGTCGGGAATTTTATCTTGGCTTGTGTGTGAGTTAGGAAAAAGAACACATTTAAGACTAGTGGTGATCTATGGGGCCAGTCGTCATTCCTAAACTCTTCTAGATCCTTGGGCAGTGGGCCAGGTCGTTACAAATGGTATCAGAGCCCCTTCCCCTCTGGTAAGTGGGGCCCACATGGTTCTGCGACATGCAAGTCTTAGATCTGTGTGGTCTGGGCATGTTGAAAAGGGCCATCCATGGTGATGGAGCTACCCTTGCATTGGTAGTCATGATCAGGAGTTGAGTATACATGGCTATCTTGGGTCTACACTAAAATAGGGAAATTTTATGAGGCCATATAGTTGAGCCTTAATGAGGATGTCAAGAGTCAAAGTGGGGGATATTGTAACGTCCCAGGATTTGAGGCCTCAGATAACATGATATTCAAAGCAATGACTGGCCTACCCATATCACCAAGGTGCACCTTCTTTTCAGGGAGCCCATCACTAAAGAACTTTGTAGTTAAGCATGCTCAGTCCAGAATAATACTAAGATGGGTGATCAGTCAGGAATTTTATCTTGGCTTGTACGTGAGTGAGGACAAAGCACACAGTAAAGGCTAGTGGTGATCTGTGGCGCTAGTCATCATTCCTAAAACTCTATAAGATCCTTTAGAAATGGGCTAGTTCGTTACAATACCTTTATGAACTTAATCTATATAAGCCTTATGTTTATCACACCACATATGGGTTTGACAAATTTTATTCCCTTACGGCTGATATTATTAAACCATCTGCACTACTATACCATTTGGGTGGATCTCAAGTAGAAGTTTAAATTATATACCTATGTTGTTTATACATTCTCACATTTAGTTTGACATAATTAATATATAGACAATTAATAACTAAAATATCATTTAGATGAAGTAACAAGAATTAGAATCTGGTCATATTCTTTTGTGGGTTCAAAACTCAATCTAGTCATCAACACCCCATTTGAAGACCATGTTGTAAGAAAAGTTAAGGATCCTTCTACTCGTTCACATTCCTTGAATGGGTCTTTATTGAATCAGAGTGTATACCTCTTTCATGTCTTTTTTTCCAATATTTTGGACGAGATCTTATAATTTATGTTTTGTTCTAAGTTTGTCAATTGTATGTTGTCCTTATTATGATCCAAAATAATTGTTGAGGCTTATATTTAGTCCAGGGCCTCTAGCATGACCAATATGATCTTGGGTTTATAGAGAAACTATAAGTTCATTATTCCGACCCTCATGGATGGCAGTGCCTAAACTTGCTTCTCAAGTAACTATTTTAATAAATAATACATGACAGAGAAAACAACTCAAATTTGAGATGACAAATTACTACTTCATCAACAACTAGTTTGGTTTCAAATTTTACAATTTTCTCAAAATAGGGATTTTTTTAGTTTAATTGTAGTCCTACAAATGAGGTTCAATGGGGATGTTATTGGTATTTTATAATATACAACTAGAAAAGAGGTTCTACAGGGATTATAGTAGTAGCTAGTTTCCATGGAATTAATCCTTTATTAGTTACTTCATGATGAAATTTCCTTGCTTCTTTGCATAACCACTTGAACGGAGGCCATGTAGGTTTTTTTAATCTCATAATTAACTTTGTATCTTTTCAAGATCTTCAGGTTTTAGCAAGACATCTAAGTTAGTAATTATAAAATTGCAAAAAAAGACAATGGAACTTAAATGAAGAACTTGCCACAAAGTAATCGTCAAGGCCTTTTTTTTAAACCTCACTCACACCTTAAGATCACAGATGACATGCATTCCTATCTTTTTTAATGAAGTGGGAAGAGTGATGTGCTCCCAATTTAGTTTTCTCTTAGAACCTTACCATTTTTCCATTGCTTGTAAAAAAGCCTTATGAAATTTTAGCCAAAATTAAACGTATACTACACATAAAAAATAGATATGCATTCTAGATAACGGAATTTATCAACTTTGTATAATTGAATTTTTGTGTACACTTACATTTATGTCAATCCAGAGTGGTTTTTTTAATTCTTTTTTTTCCTAATGACATGTTTGAAAGTGTAGTGGTAGTGTGTCACATGTTGTACCATATAACACCTAAATCTTTACATAATTATTTTATTATTGATTAAATACTAATTCTTAATTATATATTAAGATCCTTAAGCCATATAAACCTAGGATAACATCATCAAAATATGCAAACCAAAGTAGGGGCGATCAACTTTCTATTAAATCATTTTGTACAACCATCCAATCTTAAAGATAACATAAATAAGATCTACTTGTACATTAGAAAATTCTAAAACATCTTATTTAATGAGATACTTTATCATATTAAAAATGTTTTACTTATTCATAAGAGTAAAACATCTTATTATGACTCGCTACATATACTTAAAGAAAATAAATATCATTACAACCTTATTATTACACCAAACTCTTCCCAACAAAAGTGAGATCACATGGGAACTTTAACTAATTAATATATAACTTACTATAGTTTTCTTTAGCTCAACATGTAATCTTCCTAACTTCATTTTTTGATCAACTTGCTTTCTCTAATTTCTTAGATTTTTCCTAGATTGACATGTCTTATACCAATTAAGTTACAACTACATGGCCTTACTATAAATATCCCACCATACAAGTCTTAGGGTTATTGGTTCCCTCTAAGAATTCTTAAACCTCATCATGTACGATGTAATTTACAATCTAGGATTGTGGCTTAATTTTTGATATTGGTCCAGGATGTAGTCTAATATACACAATTGAGATCATGATTATAGTTCAAACCACTCTGTGTCCTTGGACATAGTCCACATAACTTAGCATTATATACTTATATTTACAAAAACTTATATGGAACTTTGGTTTGCCTTAGTAAATAAGTTCCCCTTATTTCCTTACTTACAAAGAAGTATTCTACAATCACCCATCAAATGAAGGAACCACATAATCCCACATATATTTTGGGATATATAATTTTAGGAATTTTTTTGTGACATATTCAACTATTGCATGATATCCAATTTAACTTAAATGATTCCATCCTATAGAGAAAGTATACCATTCTCAAGATATACTAATGTAGATTACATATAGTTTCACGTGAATCTTAATCCAATTTGTTTATATCACATGCATGGAATTCATTTAAGAGCCTTTATGTTTATAATAGAACTCAAATACTTATTTTTTCCTTGCAATCATTACAAAATAGAATATTCATAAAAGCAATAACATTATTGTACCAATTCATGAGATCTATAATACTAGAGAAAATTGAAAGTATATTTTCATCTTCTTATCTAATTATTTGAGTTGAATCATGTTTATTGGAACTCTTGTCTAGAATAATTTTTCCTCACAAAAGTTTTGACCTATATAGTACATTACATGTCTTCCTTACTTCGTCCTAGACATGTTCTTTTTGTACTTTGTCCTAAGTAGGGACTTATGAGACAAATCAGTGAAACATAGCATAAATTCTTACTTTATTTGGGTTACTTTCCCTTAATTTGGAACAAGGCTTAAAAAACATGCACATCCTAAATGGAACATGATACATAATTTTTCAATTTGTGATAGCATGCTTTAGCCTACTATCTTATCAAGGCTTGCCCTTATTTTTATACAGTGAAACATCAATATGTATCTATATGTATGTTACTTGTCATTGATATTTTTATTAGAGAAAATGTACATAATTACAATAATTGATAACTTACTCATTATTTCTCTTCCTATGATATCCTCACATTTCACTTTGGCCGATAATTTACACATTTGGGATCTTATATTTTCTTATATATTTAAGTATCATACTAACATGCAATTTAGTTGAATGTGTCGTTTGTTAACTAGATCCATCCAGTTTATGGTTTCAAATTTTCTTCCAAAACATGGGAGGAATTTTTATAGCTAAGAGGAAAGAACTAGATTACTATAACATCTATATTTCTTTGATATTCTTTATATCAACAGATTGTTTACAAATAAGTTATGTGGCATACACAATTGTTCATGTCATTATTCCACATAGAATTCACCCGTAGACCTTTAAAAAATCACAACATTCTGAAATCCTCTTAACTAGCCCAAGATCCATCAAATACATTCCAGAATAATAAAAATGAATACTTAGAAATTCAAAAAATTCAACCAATAAGTATGTAACAAACTATGCATGCACTACCTATCCCATTTCGAAATAAAAGTAAATTGAGGCATTATAAGAAACTCGAAATTCATTACATGATGGATATCGCTGTACATTTTTCTTTGTATGTTCTAACACTTCAAACAAGAACGATAAAATGGTTTAAACCCTATATAAACCCTTTCTAAGATATATTTTGATGTTCTTATCCAACCTTATACTTCTACCATATACCCTATATTTTCTTATCCTCTCAATTCATACTTGTTTTAGTGATTTTAAGATTAAATAAATATATAAGATAAAAAAGAATTAATAAAATCACCCAAGCCATGACAGACTATGATAGACACAATAAAAGAACAACTTAATCCATTCAAATGTTCAATACATCATTGGACACCACCGAGAGAACTTCACCTAACTTAATATTAAAAGAAGAAGCAATAAGGAAAGAAGAAGCTAGATGAACTAGTCACCTATGATCCAAGAGATTTTTAGGTCTTCTATGCTGCCAATGAGAGGATAAAGTTTGAGAAATCACTAATAAATGAAGAAACAACTTATATTGTTAACCACCTATAACAACCCCAAATAAGTTTCGAGGAAAGGAGAGCAAACCCCAAGATGATTGTCTTCTCAATCTTCATAGCATGCTCTGGTAGGTAAAACACAAAAGAAACACATCATGCTCATGACTTTTCATAAAGGAAAGCAAAAGAGAGGTGTTAAAACTAATAAAACGCTCTTATATTAAAGTATACATATGACATAGTAACTTCATATGTTGGAAGTGGAGTAACGACCATGGGGCATGCAGAATTCAGCCAACCATCTATAAACAAGTATATAAAATTTACCACAATAATTTCATATTTCTTTATATTTCTAGAGTTCCTAACTACCATAATTTACTTCTATTTATCATAACAACATTGTTATGTTATACCAAAATTTTCAATGTTTTGACATATTTTTGGGTGATTCAACCCAAAATATCTGACTTGAACATGTATATTGTCTTTCCTATCTAAACTTAAAGTAAACCTCATTATGTAAACATGTCAATCATATAGTATGCACAATAAATATGGGATCACATTAATTAGACAGGTTCACACTATTAAATGCAAAATTATAACTTATTAAGATATATTTATCTTCAACTGATGCATTCTCCTTATTTCTAATTTTCTTCTACTTAAGTCTTATGTAATATGCCCTATGTATAATAAACCCATTAGGGTATTCTTTTTTCCTCCCTGTTATGTCCCCTCCTTTTTGCAGGATAGGGTTGTACTCTTTCTAAGATATATAAAGATGACTACTTTCAACACAACATTAGAGCATGACGTATAGCCGCCTCAAGCCCCCTCCGCTCCAAGCTGATGTCATCCACATCTCTCCTTACATCTCCACTCATCATATTATTTCTTCTTCACCATTGTTGATCACATCAAGGGAGATCTGGTCTTCTTTCTAGCCCTATCCTCTTCCCAATTATAGGATCTAAGAGATTTCCTATGGCCTTTCTATCAGTCTTATTCCCTAAAGACCAATTGTTTGAAAAGCCATATGCCATTCTTTTTGTGATCATCTAGGACCATATTTTATAGGGAATTATCCATGTATTATTTTATACAGTTAGATCTTTCCAACATATCTCTATTTCTCTTGGTGATCCAAAAGGTTTACTATCTTTTTTGGGTTTTTTCCAAACTTATATGTACTTTTTTGCCACCTACACAGCATGTTTGCGGCCTAACACTATGTTGTGGTTGCAAATCTACTATTGTACATTTTGTTTCACTCGACATGATGTTTCATTGACTTTCTGATCCCTTTTTTGCTCAAAATATATTGTTTTATCATATCTTGTGTTGGTATATTATAGGTTCATCCTCTTTCTCCATTGGGAGTCTTCGAGGAACACCCTAAGTGTGTAGCCTATGTGAAGTTTTGTGGTTCCAACTATGTCCTATTGCACACTCCTTTCAAATTGATACACATTGTTTGGGTAAACTAGAGAACCTTGAAGATCTTCCTCCACCACAAGAAGAGACATCTGATATAATGAAATTAATAGAGGCATCTAACAAAATAAAGGTAGATTTTAAAAAGTGGGCTAAGCATGAATCTCGAGTTCTTTCCTAGATTCTAAATAGTTGTGAATTGCATATCTCTTCTAATCTACTCTCCACTATGCTTCCAATGAGGCATGGTATCGTCCTACCCAAATGTACTCTAGAAAAGGAAATGTAGCTTGAGTATTTGATGTATACAAACATTTGCATTCTCTCAAACTTGAAGATAACTCAACCTTCTCTTCACATTTCCACACTTTTAATGGGATTTAGGGAAAGCTGCAAGCTTCCACACCTCTTATCATCTAATCTTACTAGAATATAGAAGCAACAACAAGAAATACAATTGTGTCAAATTTTAGCATATCTACATTTGTGTTATGAAGATGTCCGCCAACAAATTCATGCATATGAAACCTTACCAAGATTAGATGATTTTTCTCTTCAACTATCTCATTCGTTGTCTTTTACTATTGATGTCAAGGAGGCTTCTTCCCTTTTTTGTTTCCTAACTAGGGTGTGGTCCTCATGTTCATGGCATATGAAGGAGTCTCAATAATAGTGGGAGAGGATCCTTTTATTCCTCATCCCAATCTAGATTCTACAAATTCTACAAGAGCACTGATCACAATGAAGACAAATGTTGGCTAAAGCATTGGGCACCAGAACAGGCCAATAAAGTGTCATCTATTAGTGATGATGGATAGTTCTTAATTTCTCATGGTACTAATACTTAAATGGTAGCAAGGAGTTCTTCTGATCTTGCAAAACTCATCAATTCCACTTATGTGTGTACAATTACACCTTAAGAGAACATTGCCCAACACTTGGGTGACCCCTCATGTCTTCAAGACTCTTCCTCTTCATCAAAAGATGATTGTGTTATTGATTCAGGTGTTACAACCCATATGACTGGTAATAAGAAATTATTTACTTACCTAAAAAAATTGATTTGTCCTCCTCTTGAACATCTAATAGATGGATTCACTACTTCAGTTATTGGGAGACGAGAAGTGAATAGCAGTTCTTTTAAATCTCTAATGTTTTTGACAAGATTCCTTTTAAACTCGATGTTTGTTAGTAAAATTATTAAAACATGAAAGTGTAACCTTATTTCCTTACACTATCTCTATGCAAGATCTCTGGATGAAGAAAATGATCAGTGGGGAATATGAAGGTGGAGATGGTATGTACTACCTACAAACATTGTCAAACCCCACTACTACTACTCTTATGGATCAGTCTAGCTCCCTTCATCAATAGAACATGTGACTTTATCATCCTTCTTCTTCCACAATGAAGTCTTTATTTCCTACTTTGTCTATTGAAAACTTTTCATGTTACTAATTTCATCTTAGAAAACACTATCAAACATCGTTTCCCCCCTCTCGTAACAATACGACTCAATTTTTTTTAGATCATTATGATGTTTGGGGACCATGTCGTATTTCTAATCATACTGGTGTATAATATTTTGTAACCTTTATTGATGATCAGTCTCCTATTACTTGGATCTATTTGTTAATAGATTATTCTGAAGTTTAGATGTTACCTTCAAGTTCCTAAATAAAATAAAAAATCAATTCTCTGTTACTTCTACATTTTTCCTCTTTAATAATTCTTAAAAATATGTGCAACCATTTTTCAAAATATATGTATCGCCAAGGGATAATTCTTGTCCCTATAATTCATAAAAAATCAAGTTTCTAAAAGCAAAAGTAGACATCTAGTTGAGTAGCTCGCACTCTTCTAATTGAAATGAAAGTCCCTAAGTTTTAATGATCAGTTGTTGTCCTTTTAGCCAATTATCTCATCATTCAGATGCCTTATTCCGTTCTTCAAGATATTATTCCTTATAACCTTCTTTATCTCCATGAACCAATCTATGATTTACCACAAAAAGTTTTCAATTTCCTATGTTTTATTCATAATCACCCAAATGGGAGTGATAAATATTGGCTCGTGCTTTTTATTGTTTTTTTCTTGGATATTCTCATACATAAATTGATATAAATATTTTGATAATGTTGCAAATTGTATGCATGCTAGTGTGGATGTCAGCTTTTTTGAAGATACATCTTTCATTTCTGAACCTAGTAACCAATTGTCACTTCTCACTGTGCCCATTCCTGACCCCATTTTGTATGCACCTCTACCCAAAGTATCTCCTAGTTTTGTATCTTTTGAGACTGATGATCCACTTCAAAATAATGATAGTATTATTGATTCATTTACAACCTCTGATTTTAACATTCCCATTATGTTACGAGAGAAGAAATAATTGGGCACCTAATATTATATATCTTAGAATAATTCTACAACTCATTTGAATGCTTCCATTGCTCAATTTACTATTACTTTATCTGTAGTTTCTATCCCAAAGAATGTTTAAGAGGCACTGCTACACTCTGGGTGCAAATGATTCATGGATGAGGGGATGGATGCACTTCATTCTCATGAGACGTGGGACCTTGTTGATCTTCCTATATGTAGTGAACTTGTTGGTTGCCAATGGATTTTTACTGTGAAATATTTTCCTAATAGGACAAATGAACACCTAAAGGCCAAACTTGTTGCTAAGGGATACACACAAGAAGATGGGATTGATTACTTCAAAATAATTTCTCATGCTTTTATTCTTAACTATGTATGTATTCGTATTACTATTATTATTAATAAAGGATGGCACTTGCATCAACTGATGCTAAGAATGCCTTTCTATATTGAGATTTATAGGAGACTTCCTATATGTCAAAATTTCCAAGTTATATTGATCATGGGGAGTACTCTGAGAAAGTATGCCTTTTGAAAAAGCCAATTAGGCCACATATAGAGTTCCCAAACATGGTTTGACTAGTTATCCCTCATACTCCAAAATTTTGGCTTCACATGGTCTCCATGTCACCTTTTTGTGCTTATCACAACCACTACTTCTAACATAATTGTTCTTATTGTTTATGTGGATGACATCAACCTGTCTGGCAGTGATGATGTACAAATTGTTGATATAAAGAAGTATCTTATGAAGCATTTTGTAGCCAAATACCTTGGGTGTCTATGATATTTTCTTGGCATTGAGGTAGCACATTCTAAGGATGGAGTATCATTACCTCTAAGAAAGTATACTCTAAACGTACTTACCAAAACTTGAATTCTTGATTTCATGCAAGCAGTCTCCCCTATATATCAAGAACATTATCTATGAGAAGAATCTACTCAGCTCTTAGAAGAAAAATATAACTTCCTCAGATTCCACCATCTCGAGACTTAGAAGGCCCAAGAGAATAAATCTAAAACTATTAGCTAATTGTTTCAGAGAGCGATGCAGAAGCATAATACGCATACATGAACATTCAACTATAGACATAAAGCATATATATGTCGTAGAATAAATTATTACAACATGAATTTAAATTACATATTCAATGAAGCTACAGGTCTAAACATGTATGCTAACTAGGATCTACACAATAGGTACAACATGTACAATTTCTCACTTTTTGTCTTTTATCGCATGCTAGCTTTGAACCTAAAACATACGTGGAACAACATCAACACAATGTGTTGTGTACATGGGTAGAAAGATAAATATATTTATGGTTTTCATAACTTCAAAAAGATTTTCAAAAAGAAAGAATGATCATAAAAATATTTCTTTATTAGGCGAAATATGCTAATTTTAGTCATTTTTCTAGATGAATTGCATTACTAAGGTGGACTAGTATCAAAATATATATATTGGGCCCAAACCCATGTACCGAGTACACTAGGGAAACTCCCTGTACACCATGTGATCTAGAGAGGTGTACTGGTAAACATTCATCCATTCCCTGGTAAGGGGGTAATGAACACCTTAAATAACTACAAAACATCTACTTCATCATTTATATTTTCAACTGATAAAACATAGAGTATTATATAGTGCTACTACATCCGATTTTTTCAAATAGAAGAGAGCATACATACATATCATAATAGAAACCAAGAAAACCATAGTCATATACTTAAATAAAACACATATACCTAAATTCAAAGAATACTAACATATTCATGATCAACTAGAACTTGTCCATGACCTGATTAGATATAATTGAGCATCATTAATATATGATCATCATTATGCTAAGAATTTTAGGTCCAAAATTAGGTTTTGGCCAAACCTAGATTCAAATTGTCCTAAACTTGTCTCTGGTATTTCTTTATTAATTTATTTGTCATAAATTAGTACTGGTTCAATTTTCACAATTTTCGGATGCTTTATCAATTTTCTAGAATTAATATGAGTCTAAACGCATCTAATTAGTCATTAATAGAAAATAACTATAATATATGTATATTACTCATATTAGAGTTCAAAGATGGATTTAAATCATTAGTAGTATTTTAGGAGAAATTTCTGAGAATTAATCTCATCTGGATAGTATTCATTTTATTTAATGAACCCTAGATAACAGTATTATTTTGTACATAATAAATCATCAGTAATACTACATGATAGGTTTGATCTAGGGGTTTCATATTGAAGGGGTTATTGTTCAAAGTTTAGGGGTATTTTAAGGGGATTTATTGACAACTAGAGCTATTTTAAGGCATTTTCTAAGATTTCAAGTATTTATGAAGATTTAAACTGATATTTACCTTATCGAGGATGGGGTCCGCTACCTGAGATGGCATGCTAGGATTGGCCCATGCTAGCTGGTCTACCTCCTCTGATATCCCAGTAGGCTGGTGTGGTTAAGAGAGAACCAACAAGTTTAGTTGGTTGGAGAACCTGGTCCACCTCCGTATCCCCTCTTCTGTAGACTCATGTGTGAGGCAAAATTCTACCTTTGTAGGATGGGCCTTCGGTGAGCTTCCACTCCTGCTCCTCGCTATCTTGGTCAGATATGACACCATATTTACCTCTAAGAAAAGACTAGGAGGCGTTGCGGCTTCCATATGACCCCTGAAATCACCTCAAGCTCCAAGTGGATGTGCTCGGCAGCCATGGCACCACCATGATGAGGTTGGAAGAGGAAAAGGTATGTACTAGGCCACCTGATCACCAAGAAATGCATTAGATCAAAGATTGGTACCTCTAAAAACTCCTAGGGTCTCCGGATTCACTATAGATCCCTCACCTACTCTCCTAAGACCTCGATGCCATTACTAGACAAGATTTCTTTCGCCATGGAGTAAAAGTGGGGAACTCTGCACTAGGAACTAAAGTTTGATGCACCAAGCCAAGGAAGGATTCCTTCAAGCTCTACTAAAGCTAGCATGGTTAAAAGGGTGGCCCCTGACCTCTCATATCCATGGTGTCTACCACCTGTGAGGGACGATGGAGAGGGGTTGAGAGGGGAGGTTGTTGTCCTTCCAAAGTATGGGTGCCCCATCTCGAGTGAGGGGTTGTTCGGGTGCTTCGTTTCATGTGGATCCAAAGGCTCAATTATGATCGTTTCTATCTCGCAAATCTATTTCTTATCGGAGACGGGAAATTCGTGACTCAATCATCCCCTTACTCTGCAAGATCTAGAGGTAGAGGATGAGCAACTAGCCGTCAGATCCTATGATTGTGGTTGTGATTTCTCTAACTTGACAAACTGAGAAATGTGCCTAAGTAAGATGGAAGGCCGGTGTAACATCTTAATTTCATGACTACTAAATAATTAAAAGACCAAAGTTTGGCCATATTAATATCATATATGTCTTCAATTTCAAATATCTATATCTCTTTATGTGAACCTCCAATCATTCTAAAATTTGAGGCATGGCTCTATGATTGTATAATCTCTCATCTAAAAAGGTTTGACATAAAAAAAACCACAATATGACCATGTGTAAGAGTTCTTAAAATAACCTTATAAATAAGTGAACAAACCTAAAATCCAAATCATGGGTCAGCAATTTTTTTGTATCAAACAAGTTTAACTTTCTTATTTTGATCACATCAAACCTCAAGGTTCATCATTAACTCATATGAGTTCATTTATACTTCAATTTGACAATATACTTCATAAGCACTCAACATTAACTAATACATTTTAACATTTCCATGTCCATAGATAGCCCTTGACAAAAGAATTTATCCTATAATGGAATCGAGGTCATATTTGTGTGTCATGGTATCCATCTTTGGATAAATTTCACCTCAAATTGGAATTAACAGATTAAGAAAAATCATGAACTTCAATTACTATATTGGGTATGAAAACCCTAAAATTGAGGTCATCACATTCACCCCACCTTATATGGAATTTCATCCTTGAAATTTAACTGGCCCCATTCTTTAAGGTGTATCAATGAGTTTTTGCTACATATTGCTCATCACGTTTAGGTGCCAAGGATATCAAAGTTGTTGATGTAGCTAAGTTGTCATCTTAGGACTTTAGAGCATCTAGGTTGTACCCACCCCAACTGATATACATTGAAGCATCATTTTAGAAGTTTACTCGCATAGTGAAATTCTCTTATTTTAGAGTTCACACCCATTTTCCTCCTAAGAATTAAGGTTTGTTCACACATGAAATTGAGGAGGTTATATTCAATCATTCACATTTTACCTCACTAAACTATGTAAGGTGATATCATGATATCATGTCAATAGTTATAGGAATTATCAAGTTTACATCATTAATATGGTTTATGATCAACATCATACTATGCGCAGGGTGTTTTACTCTCAGAACCAAAGTTTCATATATCACCTCACTTGTAGCTAATGATGAGGTTCACAAACATACATCACTCAAGAGAGCACCTAACTCAATCAAAAGGATTGACTTTCGCATTATGAGTCTCCTACCCATCATTTTTTAACCCAACTATCACATATAGGATTGAATCATGAAAAGGGGTCAACTCATCTACTCAGTAGTAACCCAGCTTAGGACACATCATTTCACATATATCTCTTATTTTTTATATATTGTAGGGTAGTTCCTATGACCCTCTCCTTGTGGGTATCACTCTCTTTGGAGTTCACCACGTATCTTGTCCTAACACTAGACGTCCTCTTTTGTAAAAGAGTTTGAGGCTCATGCATATTCAACCTTATCTTAACTTAGCTCATCTTAAATAAGGATATAGTACGTAATTTCATAATTTAGACTTAGCTCATATTTTCAAATTTGGGATCACAACTCATATACAACATAGATCTATACAAAGAAACTTATATCATCAAATATCAACCTAGGATGCAACCATCCATACTTATATCATTTATGTATTATCTTCTCACATATCTTATAAGGCTCTAGACACCTAATCTAAATCTACTATCTCTTTTAGACTGATGTCACTTCCTTTCACTCAGGTTGCATGAGCACCTCTTACTCTCCTATGCAAGGGACACATTTTCATATTTACATATATATAACAAAATATTATATAGTTTTTCTCCAAGAAGGTGGATATCAGACAAAACTATCGAGCTTCAAACTGGTTGGAAAACAAAACAAAATCATCAAAACGAGTGTCCCACACACAGTAGATAGTCCAGTCCCATGACACCTAGTGAAATTGAGGACAAGCTATAGAGTAGTGTAGATACACATTACATATGAGCTCTATATGGAAAGGGTTTCACACACTTGTCTAAACCTAGTTCTCAAACATCTAGGTTCTAACCTAGAGGCTAAGTCAAACCTTATTCCTATAGAACAACTTACTAAGTTTCTAGGGTTTTAAGTGAAATGTGAAATTTAGTTCTATGTTGCACGGTGAGAAATGGTCAAGTGTAGCTATTGTTCATGCTCTGATACCAACTATAACATCCCCAGATTTCATCATCTCGAGACTTAGAGGCCCGAAAGGAAAAATCCAAAAATGTTAGCTAATTGTTTACAGAGTGATGCAGAAGTATAATATGCATACATGAACATTCAACTATAGGCATAAAACATACACCATACATTCTCAACATTCAAAATGTATATGTTACAAAATGAATTATTACAACATGAATTAAAATTACATATTGAATGAAGCTACAAGTCTTTGAACATGTATGCTAATTAGGATCTACACAATAGGTACAACATGTACAACTGCTCACTTTCTGTCATTTATCCCATGCTAGCTTTGAACCTAAAATGTACATGAAACAACGGATCAACACAATGTGTTATGTACATGGGTAGAAAGATACATATATTTATGGTTTTTATAACTTTGAAAAGATTTTCAGAAATAAAGAAAGATCATAGAAAACAATTCTTTATTAGACAAAATATGTTAGTTTTAGACATTTTTCTAAATGAATTTCATTACTAAGGTGGACTAGTAAGAAAACATATATATTGGGCCCATCCCCCTGTACTGAGTACTCTATGTCAACTCCACATACATTGTGTGCTCTAGGAAGGTGTACTAGTAAACTTTCTTCCATTCCCTCATAAGGGGGATAATGAACACCCTAAATAAGTACAAAATATCTACTTCATCAATTATATTTTCAAGTGATAAAACATTGAGTACTATGTAGTGCTACTAAATCCAATATTTGTAAATAGAAGAGAGCATACATACATATCATAATTGCAACCAAGAAAACCATAGTTATATACTTAAATAAAACCCAGGTACCTGAGTTCAGAGAATCCTAACATATCCATGATCATCTAGAACTTGTCCATGACCTGATTAGATATAGTTGAGCATCATTAATATATGATCATTATTATTGTAAAAAAAATTAGGTCTAAAATTATTGTTTTGGCCAAATCTAGATTCAAACTGGCCTAAACTTGTTTCTGATATATTGCTATTGATAAATGTATCATAAATTAATATTGGTTTGATTTTTTTTATGATTTATCAATTTTCTAGAATTAATATGAGGCTAAAAGAATCTAATTATCCATTAATAGAAAAATACCTATAATTTATGTATACTACTCAGATCAGAGTTTAATGATGGATTTAAATCATCAGTAGAGTTTTTGGAGAACATTTTGAGAATTAATCCGATCCGGATACTATTTATTTTATTTAATGAACCCTATATAGGAGTATTATCTTGTACATAATAACTCATCAATAATAGTACATGATAGGTCTAATCTAGGGGTTTCATAATGAAGGGGGTATTATTTTGAGTGTAAGGGTATTTTCGGGGGATTTATTGACAATCAGAGCTATTTTTAAGGCATTTTCTAAGTTTCCCAGTATCTCTGAAGAATTAAACAAATATATTTTTTTAGTCATAGGGAGATCCCACTCCCCCTCCTCCTCAAATAGGTGCCAGAGCCCGGATGACCCAAGGAGTTGGTAATTACAGTGCGCTCAGGGGGAATCGCACTTGGGTCCCCCAGGGAGGACAAGCCGGACCGAACCACCTGAGCCACACTGGTCGGGTAATTAAACAAATATTTACCTTATGGAGGATGGGGTCCACCACATGAGATGGTGCACCAGGATTGGCCCACGCTGGCTGATCTACCTCCTCTGATATCCCGGCTGGTCGGTGATTAAGAGAGAACCAACCAATTTAGTTGGTTGGAGAACCCAACCCACCTCTGTATCCCCTTTCCACAGACTCGTGTGCGAGGTAGAATTTTGTCGTCGTGAGATGGGCCTCCAGCGATCTCCCACACCTTCTCCTCATTATCTTAGTCACAAATGACACCATAGTTACCTCCTAGAATAGACTAGAAGGTGTTGCGGCTTCCTGATGACCCCTGAGATCTCCTCAAGCTCAACGTTGATGTGCTCGACGGCCATGATGCCACCACGATGAGGCTGGAAGAGGGAAAGGTAGGTTCTAGGCCACATATCATTGGGAAATGAATTAGATAAAAGATTTGTACCTCTCAAAACTCCCAAGGTCACCAGATTCATTACAGATTCCTCACCTGCTCTCCTAAACCCCCGATGGCACTACTAGATAGGATTTCTTCTTCCATTGAGTAAAAGAGGGGAACTCAGCACTAGGAACTAGAATCTGATGTGATGAGGTCCAAGGAAGGATTCCTTCCACCTCTACTGAAGCTAGCATGGTGAAAAGGGTGGTGTCAGATGTCTCATGTCCATGGTGGCTACCACATGTGAGGGACGATGGAGAGGGGTTGAGAAGGGAGGTTGTTGTCCCTCCAAAATATGGGTGCCCCGTCTCGAGTGAGGGGTTGCTCGGATGCTTCATTTCTTGCAGATCCATAGTCTTGGTTAGGATCGTGTCTATCTTGCAAATCTATTTCTCATTGCTGATGGAAAATTTGTGACTCGGTCATCCCTTTGCTCTACGAGATCCGGAGGTAGATGATGAGCAGCTAGACATCAGATCCTCTAATTGTGGCTACGATTTCTCCCACTTGACAAATTGAGAAATGCACCTAAGCAAGATGTCAGGTCAGCGTGACATCGAAATATCATGGCTACTAAATAATTAAAAGACCAAAGTTGGACCATATTAATATCATGAATGTCTTCAACTTCAATATATATATATATATATATATATATATATATATATATATATATATATATATATCTTTATGTGAGCCTCCAATCATTATGAAATTTGAGACATGGCTCTTTGATTTTATAATCTCTCATTTAAAAAGGTTTGACATCAAAAAACCCACACTATGATCATGTGAAAGAGTTCTTCAAATAATCTTATAAATAAGCATGCAAACCTAAAATCCAAATCATAAATCATCAATTTTATGTATCAAACAAGTTTAATTTGCTTATTTTGATCACATCACACCTCAAGGTTCATCATTAACTCATTTGAGTCCATTTGTACTCCAATTTTACACTTCACTACATAAGCACTCAACATTAACTAATACATTTTAACATTTCCATGTCCATAGACGACCCTGAACAAAATAATTTATCCTATAATGGAATTGTGGTCATATTTGTGCACCATGGAATCTATCTTTGGATAAATTTTACCTCAACTTGGAATTAACCAATTAAGAAAAATCATGAACTCAATTACTATATTGGGTATGAAAACCCTAAAATTGAGGTCATCACAAAAAAATTAGCTATAAACTCTTAGTTGGCAAAATTTTATATCTTACTATTACTAGTCCAAATATATACTTTTTTGTTGTTGTTGTTAGACAATTTATGTATTGTCCTAGATAGTGTCACTGGGAAGCTTCAAGATGAGTATTGAGATATTTGTAGAACACACCTAAACATGGACTATTTTATGAAAGAAATGGGCACTATATCTGACAGGATATTCAAATATTAACTATGTAGGGAATAAATCTGATAGGAGATCTACCTCTACTATTGTAATTTTTAAGGGGTAACTTGTTACCAAGAGAAGTAAGAAACAAAATATTTTTCTAGATATAGTGTAAAATATGATATCATGCAATGACACATACTACTTGTGAGCTATTATGTCCATCCTTTCTGATTTTGGGTTCCCTATTACTCATGCTATTCCCATGTATTGTGAAAACAATGTTCCTACTTTCATTAATAGTCATATTATCTTTCATGAAATGACCAACCATATTGAGGTGAACTTCCATTTTCTCCAAAATGTTGTGTCGATTAAGAATATCACTACCCCTTTTCTCCCTACACATCAACTAAATGTAGATACTTTTACAAAGCCTCTCTGGAAAGTGAGTTGAGGAGTTGTTGCAAGAAGGGAATAATTGATATCTATGCTCCATCTTGAGGGAGAGTATTTAGATATATTTATTTTCGTCTGATGTATTCTCCTTATTTCTATTTTCCTTTTACTTAAATCTTATGTAATATGGGCCTAAGTAAAATAGGCTCGTAAGGGTTTTTTGTTTGCTTCCTTGTTGTGTCCCCTCCTATTTATATGTGAGGATTGTACTCTTTTTAATATATTGAAAGATGACTACTTTCAAAATAACTAAAAGGTTAAGCATGATTTTTACTTATCTAAACCCTTAATAGTTAATTTTAAGATGTATAAAGCATATAAAATAGATAGTAACCACATCAAAAAAGAACTCGGTATTATTTTGGTAAATTTTCATCATTACATCTAAAATGATTGAGTTACCAAAAAAAACATAGATCAAGTGAAATTGGGGTTTTTCCTAGACAAACCCTAACTAAGTATCCCAACTACATGTAAACATGGTATTTAAATTTCAAAATACATTAGAAACTCATTATATGTAAAAAAAACACACACTTAGTTGGTGGTAGTGAAGATTATCTGTGTCAACAAAGTTTGGTGTTTTATAGTTTAGATACCCTTATAAATTCTTGTAGTCATTCCAGATTATACAACATGCATTAGGGCATGCATGAATCTGGTTAGTATCCATTGGACATAACATCTTCTTTTTTTAAATAAGTCAAACATGTGATCTCATTGTTATCAATAATCATGTCCTATAACTAAATCAAAAAAGAAATAAATTGTTATTGTTATAGTCAACCTTCAGATTGTTAAAACTTAGTGATATACTTAGGCTCATGAATTAGTGATGCTCGTAAAAAGTGGTTTTTCATTATTCTATGCCAATATATTGGATATAATAGGCGCATCTATAAGCTATTCTCATGATGATGAAGGATGTCCTAAACAATGCCAACATCATATTGATTCAAATAGGTAGTATTTACCAATGTCTTTTCCATAACTCCAGAATTAAATAGTGTCATTTTTATGTTTCTTGCCATACCAATATCATTAATATAGTTCTTATAGATACCATTACACATCATATGACTTCTAAGTTCATAAACCTATACATAAACAAATTGATATCCTCAACTTGGAATTTGTACAAACGCAGTTAAACTAAACTATGATGTGTTTTGAGTGTTTATAGAGATCCAATTTTAACCCATTAATTATCTAAAATATAGATAATATATATCAAAATTCAGTTCATTTTCCTAGTTTATATAATAAATTACATGGCAAGTTTTGTATTGGTATGCTTAACTTAAACTTGTAAACCATGAATATATGTATGGAGGTGTACCACATAACGCATTCCTAAATACTTGATGTCACTAATGAGTCTATAATGTAAATGATGATTTCTAAGGATATTTCATCAAAATAGTACAATTGATTTTTTTTAATACACCACTGTAGGAAAGAGAACTCTCCTATATATGTGTCCATAGAAAAAACACAAAATTTAATGAAACTTGTTATAACCAACACACACATTGTTTATGTACATCCTAAGTGTCATTATATGCTAAAATAGGTCCCAACATGGGATATCACAAGCTACTTCTAGTGTGTAAACATTAAATAAAAATCTAGGTCAGATAGGCATGCATCACCTTGTATCTTTTTATTCCCACATGGTGCTTGAACACATCAATTTAGTCATACATTTATAGTGTGTTGTCAATTTCTAGAGCCAAAATGACTACTTTTCCCTATAATTCTTCAATATACCATTATGGGTAAGTCAAGTCACCTACACATGTATCTATATTAGAGAAAAGCTAAGCAAAGACATGTCGAGCTTATTCTTGAATCATAATACATAGTATAAACACACATCCTATGTCAAATCAAGTGTTAAAAATACTCAAATAGGGACTTTCCAAGATGCACTTCTGCCTAATACATCTTGGGTGGGCTCCTCTATCATAAATCATAATCTACAAGATGATATGTCATGTATACATGATATATGAGCCATTTTCAATATTCCAATAAAAATGTGAATAATATGTATATTCAAATAAAAATGAATTCATTATGAAGCATATATGTCTATGTATATTAAAGACAATGTGTAAACAATAAAATGCATGTAATCCAAATTGTTTAAGTAATGATGATAAATATCTTTTTGTTCCAAATAAGATTTATGGAAAAAGTACTTATACAATAAGAAGAATTAACTATAACGTGGCTCATAATAACGACATAAAATGATCATATTAAACCTAACTTTACCTAGATTATATATAATATGTGATATATTAGGCATAGCTAACTAGTCCTTGTTCAACAAAAATTAAACCTAATTTGGAAAAACATGACTATGGTTATATATAATAGGATATTATTCCATTAGTATCCATGAGATAAAATAAGATGAAACAAAATTATATGGTAGGGGATTATATAATATGAGTATGAGATGTTATTATGAAACATTTATTCATTTTTTTTCAATTCTACCAACTGTTATAAAGCACAATCTGACATGGCATCATCTAATAAGACCTAGGTTCCTCAAAGTTCTCAAAATTTGACCTAAATTAGATGTTGTTTTTGCCAAAGCAAAAAATATTTGTTTAAATTGACCTAAAATAGGATCATTTGTATCAAATTAGACCTTCATCAATACTACTAACAATGTTAATGAAAAAATTAGTGAAAGAAATCATTTCTATGACAAGAAATAAATAAGAAAACAAAATAGAAGGGGTGGAAAGTGATATACCATTTGGATGGTATTACCACTATTTTTATTGATGTTGGTGATGTCTTGTGTTGTAGTATAATGATGACTAAAACTTGTGTTGTTGCTTCTTATGTTGATAGTGTTGGAGACAAATAAAGGTTATGATGTTACCGTGACTTTTTATTGGTGGTAGTCCTTGTTGAGGGATGGAAGAAGTTAACATTGTCAATCTTCAGTAAAATAATCTAACAAAGGAGAGCAATTATAATGAGATATCGAAGGAGAGAGGAAGGATTTTTGTGGGTATTTGTTTTAAGAAAATGCATGATAAGGAAAATGCTATGTGTAGTAAGTCTGAAAACAAATTATATACCATATTTATATTTAACCCAAAAACAAGCCACATAAAGACAAAGTTTTGATGGCTTGTGATGCTCCAATGTGATTGTTGTTGCACCAATTGGATTGTTGATGTGAAAGTTGTACCCAGGGAGACATAAAGGGTGGGAGGAGGTGGGGAGATATAAAAATTTGGGGGGAGGGAAGTTGGATGAATGAGAAGAAAGATACGAGAAGTAGTATAAAGGGTGAAAAAGTATGGAGGGAAGAGGGGAAAAAATAGAAAAGAAGGAGAAATAGGAGGGAGCTGAAGAAGTAGGAAGAGATAGAAAGATAAAAATAAGAGGAGTGAGGAGGAAAGTATCACCTTTAGTGTCGGTTAAATATGACTTTAGAAGTCAGTTTCTAAGCGACACCCAAGTGGGTGACACTAAATGTAGACACCTTTAGTGTCAATTTCATAACTGACGACACAAACCCGTCTCCCAATTGCAAACCCAAAAAATGCACCAGTAGGGGGACCATATGCATCAATTATCAAGTCATAACTGACGTCACATCCCATATCGAAAAATATTGGCCCCAGGTTAGACCATAGGTGTCGGTTAGCAACAAAAAATCGACTCCATTGACCTAAAATTATTGACAGTTTCTAATTTAACCAAATAGTAACCGAAACCATTAGGGATAAAGACATCAATTAACTATTAATAACGGATGACTTAAGTTTTTGTTGTCGGTTTTTGTTAACTGACGACTATGTTTATATTTTTTTTCTTATTATCTTACAGGCATGATGTCTGGTTGGTCAATAGGATGCAGAACCTTCAGTTCCGCTCTAAACTGTAGGTTTATAACATCCATTGATTACAGTCAACAACATGCCACAAACCTGCAAAATTAACAAGGATGGACAACATTTATATCATGTGATTCACACACATATATAAGCACATTTAATTCATATATATGATTCACCACACACATGTAGAAACATGTAGTTTTCATTCCTCCATTTCATATTCACACATGTATCAACCTGCAGTTCTATTCATTTCATCTCTTTTCACATTCAGACACATGTAGAAGCATTCATGTAATCATCTTCACATTCACACATATGTATAGATAAGACAATTCAAAAAATTCATTCAGACATGCATATATAAGTGTGGCTTTCAAAGTTTAACATGTCATAAAATATAGAAATAATTATGACAACAAAGTTTTGAAATATCATTCTTTATCATTAACATTATCATTGTCATCATCTCCATCAGTATTCCAATGATAATAAAAAATTCAATTTACTTGTAAGGCTTTTTCCCATTGTTCTCTTACATCATCTAATTCTTCCATCATATAGGGAGTATGTAGATCTAATAAATTTTCATCTGTAGTGAAGTCACTAGTTTTAAGCACCTACAAAGAGAATGGAATATATATAATTAATAATATATATTAAGATTTATATATTTCATATTATCTAATGAGACAATATATAATAATTGTTGTATGGCATCGATTTCCATTACAACATGTTTGATAATTAGGTCCATATATCACATCACATAGTATGCACATGCCCATTCATTGTCTTGTGTATCACACTATAAATTGAAACATACAAAATGTTAACAAACACAAACAAGCATAGTTCACATAAATAATATATACATTGGAGTCAGGAAATTACTTTCACATTCTCCCTAAGTAACAGTTTCTTTGTCTTGGACATGTTTCCTCCAGATTTTTTGGACGCTCTTAAAGCCCTACATGTTAATGTAACACATTAAATTGCATTTTTAAATAATAATGTAATAATAGATGTTAATAGATGTAAAATATGAAATATTTCTCACATGAATAATGGCCTTTTCATTTAGTGTACATATAATGGGTCTAATTCCTTCCTCAAAGGATCTAGATAATAAACAATCCACATCTTGGGGACAATAACCAATAACTCCCAATTCTTAGCCTAGAGATAAGAAAGTTAAAAAATCCTTCGATGACCAAGATATACAGTCTTGCCCCTATATTTTAGTTGTATTGAAACAGTGTTCTCTTCACATATAGGATACGCTTTATATCCTTTGACACTATATCTAGACAAATTCCCATATGCTGGAAAGTCATCAACAGTGCAAAACAACATAGCGTGCAAATAGGTCATCACACCTCACCCCAGAGTTTCTTTAAGTCATCAATCAGAGGTTCAAGATAAACATCAATATCATTTCTAGGTTATTTAGGGTCCGATATCAACAACGACAACATAACGTACTAATTTTTCATACACAACCAGGGAGGAAGATTGTATATAACAAGCATAACAGGCCAAGTGCTATGTTGGCTGCTCAATGTCTCATACGGATTCATCCCATCTGTACAAAGCCCAAGTCTTAGATTCCTGACTTCTTCACCAAATTTAGGATACAATAAATCAATCTTCTTCCACTGTGGGGAATCAAACGCATGTCGTAGGATCCCATCATTATTTTTCTTAAAATCTGCATGCCACCTCAAATTCTTCACATCTATCAGATTGGCAAACAAGCGTTGAAACAGTAATATTATAGGTAGATACCACATCACCTTGGCAGAAGAACCAGCTTTGAACTCCTCAGAAGTCATCATTTTATACCTTGATGCACCACACCTTGGATAATCTTTCAAATCCACATAGTCCTTTTAAAATAATACACAATCATCCAGGCATGCGTGTATCTTCTTGGCCTCCATTTACATTGGGCACAAAAATTTCTTTAACTGGTATATTGAGATTGGCAACTCATTTCCTTCAGGGAGAATTTCTTTAAACAAAGACAACAATGATGTGAAGCTTTTGTGGCTCCATCTATTGTTAGCTTTCAGCTTATACAATCTCCACACAGTGCTAAGCTTCGTAAACTTAGTACAACCTATGTATAATGGTCTCTCAACATCATGCACAATATTTCTAAATATAGGAAGTGGATCGGTGTGCTCTACCCCACAACTATCCAGCATCGCATCAACGATGTGTACTGGAACTGGTTCGTTCACATCTACGTCATCAGAGACAATTTCTTCTTCCACAAAAGAATTGCTATCAACATCCACTGATTTTAGGTTTGAATTCTCTCCATGCTAGTGCCATTTTATTTAGCCTTGTACAATCCTGTTGCACATGACATGACTTTTTATTTCATCACCAGTCCTGACTTTCAAGTTGTTACCGCAATGCCTACATGGACAGCAGAACCTATCTCCAGGTTGTTTCCTATGTTCCTCGACAAATCTAATAAATTGATCAAGACCAGAAATAAACTCTGGGGTGCAGCAATTTGGAATGGACATCCATGATCTATCCATCCTATGATCAAAGAGAAAACAAGTATATATTAGGGTTTAGGGTTAAAATATTAGGGTTTAGGGTTAAAAGATTAGGTTTTATGGTTAAAAGTTTGGGGGTTTAGGGTCTTATATATAATAAATATGTATGACCTATCCTATTTTTTATCATCTAATCTCACTAGTAAGTGTATAATGTGTATTTTATTTTCAAGAAATTTTGGCAGCATTTCTTCGCAGTTCTCCAAGTACACTGATGTACATGGGAAAATTCCCACCGACATATGTACTTGGAGAACAAATGGGGAAGTGTTGACAAAACATCATGAAAACTGAATACACATTATACACTTGCATCCTAAGAGACATTAAGTGTTCAAGAACAGTCCCAAACCAGGGACTATCTAAGATTTAATCCTAATGAGTAAATCTCGGATTATTTTTTAGGCCAAAAAAATGCATGTATGTATGTTGTCATTCGTATACCTACAATCATAGGATCATCGCTCATATCCAAGGTTTTGTGTAACATCATTTAATTCAATTCATTCTTCCATTTGGGTAAGTTCATTCATTCATCATTAATCCAAATTAGTCATTAATAATCAACTACAAAATTTTAAAGAACAATTATATATTAAAATAAGTTAAATCAATCACTAACAAGAGAGAAAGAAAGCAATATCGATTAATTAAATTCATTCATTCATCATTAACCCTAGTTAATCATTATTAATCAACTACACAATTTTGGAGAACAATTATATATTGAACTAAGTTCATTCATTCCTCATTTAACCATTGTTAATCAATACCCTAATTAGTCAATAATAATCTTACAGAAAATTTACCGCACTGGTGGAGCAGGCTATGGTGGAGGCGGCCTGAGGTGGAGGTGGTCGTAGCTAGAGGTGAAGCACGTGGCAAGCGGCAGCGGCAGAGATGACTGAAGCAGTGGTGAAGCAAGTGGTGAGTGGTGGCAGGATGGCGGTTTGGGGCTGTGGTCGTTGGCGGAGATGACTGAGCAAGGGAGCGGTAGCGGCGGCCACTGAACTAGAGCGGCGGCGGCGAGCTCCTCAGTGACTGAACTGGAGCGACAGCGGTGAGCTCCTCAGCAGCAGTTACTCTCCATAGCGGCGGCAGTGAGCTCCTCTCTACAACGGTGACGGCGAGCGGCCATAGAATCACGAGACCTAGCAAGCTTCTGCGGCAATAGAGAATCGGGAATGAAATAGAGAAGGGGAAGATTTTGGCTCGCGCGTGGGTGCTAATTAAGTTAATTATCTATGTTGGTTATTATGTAAATTCGATGCTGAAAAATAATAGACATCGGTATAAACTCATAACTGACACCTATCTACAACTTCAAATAAAAAAAGTTGTGCCGGTATATAGTGTTTGTCATCGGTTTCAACATATAATAACCGACGTTTATCCAGATATGCCGACAAAAATATTTGTTCTTGAGTTACAATCATAGTTGTTGGTTTCTCCCTTAACACTGACGCCGATTAGGCAAATTGGGAGGGGGATTTTTGCGGGGACAACGCGTGAACACACATCCTCGTCGGTTCTTGTGTAAAAACTGATGCCAAATCAGGAATGAGTTTTGCCTCACGAAGGATATTTAGTCCTCAGTTATTTTTTAAGCCACCGAAGACATATGGAGATATAAAACTTTTGTAGGACTTGATGCGGAACATGAGTCGTCGGTGTTTCACCAACCGACGTTGAGTTGAAAATTTTGGAGGCAACTTTTTTCCCTGGAAAAATATATTTCACAGGTGATTTTGGACGTCAATTTTTTTTACCAGTCGACGTTAAAGAAAAAGCGATTACCGTGTCTTTTGTAAAGCGGCCGAGCTTCACATATAGGTGTCAGTTGTCATTTTAACCCGACATCGTAGTATATTAGTGTCAGTGTTTAAGTTTTAACCGATGCCAGTAAATGTGACGTTATACATCATTTTTGTACTAGTGGAAAGAGAGTGAAAGAGAAAATGGAGTGGGTTAAGAGGGAAGTCATGATAAGAGAGAGGAGAGAAATAAGAGGGAGAGGAATGAAGTGGTTGGAAGAGAGAGGAAGAGAAAAATAAGAGGGTGAAGGAAGGAGGAAGTCATGTGAAGAAATATATGAATAGGTGTGAAAATACAATATAATACACATGAATACAAATGGAAGAGGTAGGTAGTATGAAGAGAGAGTAATAGAAAAATAAGACAGAGGTGTTTGAAATCATCTATTATTTCTAGTTTATCATCTATTTATTTCTGTCCCAATGGCTTATTTTTTAAATAGGAGCACTGCTACAGAAATGGCTATTAACGTCACTTTTAAAGGCGTCGGTTGTATAAATACACCGACACCTAAACCCTAAAGCTGTGAGAGGTGACCAGACATGGGTATCGCTTTTCTTCAGTGTCGGTTCCTTAATAATAAACCGACGCCTAAAATTAACCGCCAAATCCAAAATTTCCAGTGAAAAAAATTACCTCCAAAATTTAACATATCGTGTCGGTTATTAACTACTAAACTGACGACGAAAGGTTATTCGCGAAACAAAAATTGGGCACATTTTGGTCGTCAGTTTTGCTACAATGACCGACATTTATGGGTTTTCCCGTGTTGTTCCC
The DNA here is from genome assembly GCA_963693085.1 of Alisma plantago-aquatica. Taxonomy (NCBI): domain Eukaryota; kingdom Viridiplantae; phylum Streptophyta; class Magnoliopsida; order Alismatales; family Alismataceae; genus Alisma; species Alisma plantago-aquatica. The sequence goes on from OY856411.1 coordinate 92,399,358, forward strand.
GGGAAATTTTTCACACCCTTTGAGCGTCATTTTTGTAAAGAAACCGACGACTATGGTCATTAATCGAGAACAATTTTTTTAATCGGCATATGTAGATAGATGTCGGGTTTTTTCTAGTAAAAAAGGACGACTATCATTGATAATAGGTGTCAGTGTGTTTGTAGAACCGACACCTTTAGTTTTATGTGTCGGTTTTATTTAATAATTGACACCTATTATTAACTTAACAACACCCGCGCGAGCCCGAGTCTTCCCCTTTCTCTGTTTCATTCGTTCTCGCACTACTCCAGGGTTTGGTCTGGCGATTTCTCCTCTGTCGTTGCCCACTGCCACTGCCTCCACGCCTGTCATCATCACTGCTCAGGCTGCCACCTCCGCTGTCGCCACGCCGCTGCCTCTGCTGGACGTCGTCACTATGCGATACCCATCGTCACTTCTCGCCGCCGCTCAACACATGCTCGCTGTTGTCGCCGCTCGACTGAGGAGGTGCCCTCTTCGATTTCTCCCTCTCTTTTTCTTTCTCAACACCTGCTCGCCCTGCTATTCTGCTGCCCGATCCTCTGCCTGGAAGCAACATGAGCAGGTCATGACTATGTGGGCCTCCACCTCTTCTTCTTCCTCCACCTCTTCTTCTTCCTGCTCCCTCTCCTTACCAAATGGATTAAAGCAAGGCCACGATCGTGTGGGCTGGCCACGACCATGGCTGTGTTGGCAGACCACGGCCATGCTAGCCAGCACATCCGTGTTGGCCCCGGGTAACACGGCCGTGCTGGCCAGAACGGCCATGGTAGGCCAACACAGCCACAGCCGTGGCCAGCCCACACGGTCATGGCCTTGCTTTTATCCATTTGGTAAGGAGGGAGCAGGAAGAAGAAGATACATTTGCAATTGAATACTAATGATTGACCTAATTCTCTAAATTTTGATGCATGTTGAATTATGATATTAAAACCCTAATACACATTTCACCATAATCTTGAATTAAGTATATTGCTGAAATCTTGTGATCAATCTATGTAAGATATTAAAACCCTATTGTTAAATCTCTGATTTTGTAGTTATGTGTCACCCTAACATCTACATGAATCCCTATTTTATGATGTAGATTAATGATAATACATGAGCTAGTTTGAAATTTTGAAATCAATTATGAATCTCTCCATCCCTAGGTCATACTAATTTATGTGTAATCATTATGTTGATGATGAACATGCATGGACACTCGAAATGTTGAAATCAATGTTATAGAATGACATCACATGTATTTGTTGGCCTAGAAACATGTCCAAGATTTACTCATTAGGAGTAAATCTTGGATAGTCCCCGGTTTGGAACTGTTCTTGAACACATAATCTCACTTAGGATGTAAGTGTATGATGTGTATTGGATTTTTGAGAAAATTTTGGTAGCATTTCCCTGTTTGTTCTCTAAGCACATATGTACTTAGATAATAGCGGGGAAATGTTGTCGAAATTTTCTTGAAAACCATATACACATTATACACTTACTAGTGAGATTAGGTTTTCAAGGATGGGATAGGTGGTACACATTTATTATATATAAGAATGACATCACATGTATTTGTTAACCCTAGACCCTAATCTTGCTGTAATATATACTTGTTTTCTCTTTGATCATAGAATGGATAGATCATGGATGTCCATTCACAATCGTTGCACCCCATAGTTTATATCCGATCTTGACCAGTTTATTAGATTTCCTGAGGAACATAGGAAACAACCTGGAGATAGGTTCTACTGTCCATGTAGGCATTGCGGTAACAACTTGAAAGTCAACACCGGTGATGAAATCAAAAGTCATGTCATGTGCAACAGGATTATACAAGGCTATACAGAATGGTACTAGCATGCAGAGATTTCAAACTCGAAACCAGTACATGCCAATAGTAGTGCTTGTGTGGAAGAAGAAATTGCCTCTGATGACGTAGATGTGAATGAACCAGTTCCAGTAGACATCGTTGATGCGATGCTGGATAGTTGTGGGGTAGAGCACACCGATCCACCTCCCATTTTTAGAAACATTGTGCATGATGATGAGTTATCGTTATACACAGGTTGTACTAAGTTTACGAAGCTTAGCACTGTGTTGAGATTGTATAAGTTGACATCTAACAATAGATGGAGCGACAAAATCTTCACGTCATTGTTGTCTTTGTTGAAAGAAATGCTTCCTGAAGGAAACGAGCTTCCAATCTCAACATACCAGGTAAAGAAATTGTTGTGCCCAATGGGAATTGATGCCAAGAAGAAACACGCATGCCCGAATGATTGTGTATTATTTCAAAAGGACTATGTAGATTTGAAAGATTGTCCAAAATGTGGTGCGTCACGGTATAAATTGATGACTTCAGGGGAGTCCAAAACTGGTTCTCCTACCAAGGTGATGTGGTATCTACCTATAATATCACAGTTTCAATGCTTGTTTTCCAATCCGATAGATGCGAAGAATTTGAGGTGGCATGCAGATGTAAAGAAAAATAATGATGGAATCCTACGACATGCGTCTGATTCCCCGCAGTGGAGGAAGATTGATCTATTGTACCCTGAATTTGGTGAAGAAGTCAGAAATCTAAGACTTGGGCTTTGTACAGATGGGATGAATCTGTACGGGACATTGAGAAGCCAACATAGCACTTGGCCCGTCATGCTTGTTATATACAATCTTCCTCCCTGGTTGTGTATGAAAAATAAGTATGTAATGTTGTCGTTGTTGATATCGGGCCCTAAACAACCTGGAAATGATATCGATGTTTATCTTGAACCTCTGATTGATGACTTAAAAAAACTCTAGGGTGAAGGTGTTCTGACCTATGATGCTCCACGAAGAGAGACATTTCGTTTGCATGCTATGTTGTTTTGCACTATTAATGACTTTCCAACATATGGGAATTTGTTTGGTTATAGTGTCAAAGGAGCTAAAGTGTGTCCTATATGTGAAGAGAACACTGATTCAACAAGACTAAAACATGGCGGTAAGACTGTATATCTCGGTCATCGAAGGTTTCTTACAAAATTCCATCCGTATCATAGGAAGTGCAAAGCATTCAATGGATTGAATGAGGAACGGAGCGCACCTAAACCTATACCAGGGGAGGTTGTTTATGAAAGAGTAAAAGACTTTGTCAATGAATTTAGTAAGAGATCACAATGTACTATGGCCACACGGAGTGACAAATCTTTATTCAAGAAGAAGTCAATATTTTGGGATCTTCCTCATTGGAGTTCTTTGACAGTCAGACATTGTATCAATGTCATGCACGTTGAGAAAAATGTTTGTGATAGTGTCATTGGTACTTTGTTGAATATACCAGGTAAGACTAAAGATGGGATAACATCCCGACTGGACCTACGTGAAATGGGAATAAGGTCAAAATTAACAGAATTTTGTGAAATGGGAAATCGGAGAACATACTTACCTCCTGCTTATTACACATTGTCTAGAAAGGAGAAGAAAGCTTTTTGTGAATGTTTGGTAAATGTTAAGGTGCCACATGGTTACTCATCCAACATCCATAGATTGGTATCAATGAAAGATCTGAAGTTGATTGGTCTTAAATCTCATGATTGTCACACTCTAATGCAACAAATATTGCCAATGGCAATTAGATCTATATTGTCGAAGCATGTAAGGATTGCAATCACTAGACTATGTTTCTTTTTCAACAGTATGTGCAGCAAAGTTATTGACCATGATACTCTCGATAATTTGCAAAGAGAAGTGGTTGTTACCCTATGTCAGCTTGAGATGTATTTTCCTCCGTCATTCTTTGATATCATGGTACATCTTGTTGTCCACTTGACTAGGGAAGTGAAAATGTTGGGATCAGTTTTCTTGCATTGGATGTATCCCTTTGAACGATACATGAGCGTTTTTAAAAGTGATGTTCGAAATCGTTATCGGCCTGAAGGGAATATTATTGAGGGTTATGTGGCGAGAGAGGCTATGGATTTTTGCAATGACTTTCTCAGTGGTAATGACACTCCTGGTAATGACAAGAATATTGAGGAGCAATTTGGCAAAGGAATTTTGGGATCACATGTGAAAGTACTCAGCCGTGAGCAGTTGGAACAAGGTCACTTGTATATTTTACACAACATGGATGAAGTGAGTGTTTATATCAAGGAACATACCAATTTCATCGAGAGACAATATCCTCGAGCCAATACAATGTGGCTTTCTAGAGAGCATAACAAGACATTTATTAAATGGTTCGAAGATAAAGTCTTACATCAACTATCTCAAACACCAGATGATATTACCAAAACTATAAAATGCCTCGCCTTTAAACCGAAATTGAATGTTATGTCTAATGAAGGGTATGACATTAATGGATTCACATATTACACAAAGCGCCAAGATGATAAGAGTGTTGTCCAAAATAGTAGGGTCACCCTTCAAGCGTTGACTATGTTTTTTGCAAGTGCAAAGGATAAGAGTCCACGTGAAGCTAAAATGTCATATTACGGTGTCATTGAAGACATATGGGAGTTTGACTACATAGATTTTAGAATTCCGCTCTTCAAATGTAATTGGGTTGATAACACCAAAGGAGTTATAGTGGATGAATTGGGATTCACTTTAGTGAACTTTGAAAAGATTGGCGAGAAGGGTGAACCATTCATATTGGCATCATAGGCGAAACAAGTATTTTATATCGATGATCCTGCAAATGATAAATGGTCAGTTGTTCTTCATGGTAAAAGACAGTTCATTGAAGATCTTATAGATGAAGAAGAGCACTATGATAAGTATGATGACTCCAGTCCATTCTGAGTTGGGTTGCCAACACCAGCAAATATTGAAGCTAATGATGACTTGTATGTATGCGGGGATCATAATGAAGGATTGTTAATTGATAAAAAATTTGCAATATTAGAGGCATGTTTATATATTTTTATATGTTTTATTCTTTTGAATGTGTACTTTACAATGTCAATTACTTTACAATGTGAATGTGATCTTTACAATGTGAATTTTACAATGTGAATTACTTTACAATGTGAATGTGAACTTTATAATGTGAGCTTTACAATGTGAATTACTTTACAATGTGAACTTTACAATGTTAATTACTTTACAATGTGAATGTGAACTTTACAATGTGAATTACTTTACAATGTGAATGTGAACTTTACAATGTGAGTTTTACAATATGAATTACTTTACAATGTGAACTTTACACTGTGAATGTGAACTTTCATATGGCTGAGCATTCTCCTGATGACCGTGCTGATGATTACCGTGAGGGTGAGGACATCAATGTGCTGCCTCACAATGTAAGTTTTAAAAATATATATCATATATTTATATCTATATGTCCATTTCTAGTTATATCTTGTAAGTGTGTTTATTTTGTCAAATTTTAGGTTGATGATGCAAATATACCCTCTGAAGCACTTGAGGCACTTGATGAGTAGCACCAAAAAGTTGACAAGAGAAGGGGCATCACTATGATGAAGAAGTTAATAGTGCAAAGGGGCAATGGACCCAAACTTGTTATGGATTTTGATAATGTAGGAAATGCAATTGGAGTGAATCGAAATTTGTTTGTTTCATATCTTGGGTTTGTTACTCGTAGCCATTGCGGTTGTAAGATAGATTCTTGGCATAAAGTTCCTAAGGGGAAGAAAGACGTAATATGGAATGATTTATGCGTGAGTCATTATTAATTTGCAATTCTATTTGTTAGATTACTAATTTTTTGGATACTAGTTCATAGCAATTCTATTTTGTAGAGTATATTTGAATTAGATGAAAAGATGCATCGTAAATGTGTGATGCAATGTTGTGGGAGATTCCTAAGGAACTATATGACAAATCTCACCCGAGAATACATAAAACAAGGTGATAAGAGGAAGAAGACAGCCACAGAATAGTGGAACTTCCTAGACCAAGAAGAATGGGACGCATTTGTTGCTTCAAGACAAACTGATGAATTCAAGGTATTAGGCGTCACCCCCAATTTAATTAATATACATTGTATTCACCTATTCAAGATTAACATTTAGTGTTACTAACCAAATCATTAATGTGCATACTAACTAGGCCCTCAGTGAGGTGCAAAAAGCAAGGCGTGCACTGAATGTGCATGACCACACAATGGGTCCAAAGGGGTATGCAGGCATTCGGCAAAGACTATAGTCTGAGGCTACTGCTCAGTCTGTTGCTACTCAGGAGTCATCTACTATAGGTAGCACACCTCAGCCTCACCAAGATGTCTGGATAGCTGGGAGGCAAAATAAGAAGGGAGAAATAAGGAAGCCTATAACTGCTGAGGCGGCTGCAAAAATGGTAAAATACAACTCTTACAGCAATCATTCGAATATTGATTATTTGTGGTGTTTACTTAATTACAAATTTTTGTTTTGGCGATTAGCGGGAGCTATACAAGCTGAGGAAACAAGGAAAGTTCATTCCTAAGGGCACAAGGGATGAATTGACAGTTGCTCTGGGTAACCCAGAGCATCCTGGACGTGTTACGGCTGTAGGCGCTGGTGTGGGCATCAAAGCATTCTTTGGGCCATCTGAGCGCAAACATATCCCAAAAGTGGGACTTTTACAAGAAGAGGTAACCTATTCTTTCTTTATGATGTTATTATAAAAGAGAATTCAATAATCAGAAGCTAATGTTTCTTTTATCCATGTATAAGTAGATAAGCTAGTTGATAGGAAACTCGAAGAAGCAATGAGAAAGTGGCAGGCATCTCAGACTGCCACTCAGCAGACAATACCTATGGCGCCCCTCTCTACTCCTACTGCAGAGGTTGGGAGTAATCATGTAAACCCACCACCTAGTACATCCAATATAAGTATTTGTATGATATAATAACTAGTCTTTTCAAGATGATATGTATATATGTATATAACATTCTTTACACAAAAATTTGTAGGGGTTGAAGCCATGTCGTTTAAAAAGTAAAGAATTTGACGTTGCAGAGGCGTTGGCTTACCCATCCCTTCCATGGGAAATGTTTCATGGGTCTCCATTACCAGCTGGTTGGGTTCGTGTGAGCCCGCTACGTATATTCCCCAACTGGATAGATCTTCCATTGCCTTATGCCCACCCAGATTGTGAAATGCTTGGTGAGGCAGAAGGCAGAGTGATATTGTGGCCAAAAGCGGTTGTCCTCTATACTAAAACTGTATGGTAAATTTACATTACGTTAAATTGTTAGTGTGTATATATGATGTCAGTTGATCTAAAATTATATATATATATATATATATATATATACAGGTTAAAAAGAAGACACCCACAACATCTAGGTCTCCACCTCCACCTCCTATATTACCAAGTTGGGTTTCATAGGACCTACTTGTCCCGTTAGGTCCTGATTGTAGGGGTATAGCAATATGGTTAGGCGAACATGATATAAATTGCCCTATAACTGTTTCTATAGATGTGGATGTTGCAGGTCAATCATACGAAAGCAACCTATTTATACAAGATATTTTGGAGTTATTTCGATATGATTGGATGAATACATCTGTGATAGAGCTATGGATAAGGTGAGATCTTCTTTATAAATTCATATACCTTGTGTAGGATCTGGTGATCTGATTTTTTATTTATTAATGCATATGTAATACATGTTTTACAGCTACTTAGACAAGATATGTGTAGATTTTTCATTCGAACATATAGGATTTTTTATTCCATCTTTGACTAGTCTAGTAGCTAAAGACCCTCCGCCAGTTCAACAATATTGTTGTGATGCTTTTGCAAATTTTGCTCAAAATAAGAAGACGGTGATAATAGCTCCATTCAATGTGGAATAAGTTTACTTTGCTTATAATTTGGACCTAAGAAAATTACATTTTTTATGGATTTTTAGTTATTAATTTTTAACTTTTTACCTCTAGTGGTATGCATTGGGAGTTACTATTTATTGTGCCCGAGACGTTCACTGTCTATTATCTAGATCCTAAGGGGTCTAAATTGAATTCAAAACATGGACACAAAATGAAAATGACATTATTCCGGTGAGAAATATTTTATTTTCATATCCGTTAACATATGTTATTACATTACTATTTAATTATGCAATGTAATGTGTTACATTAACATGTAGGGGTTTAGATGAGTTCTAAAAGGCTGGAGGAAAGGTCCCCAGAAAAAAGAACCAGCAAATAATTTGGACAAACATGGAAGTAAGTTCTCGACTGCAATGTACATATTATTTATATGAACAATGCTTAATTAGTTGTATTTTTTAATATTTTGTATGTTTCAATTTATAGTGTGCTACACAAGACAACGGATGGGCATGTGCATACTATGTGATGCGATTTATGCACATGATTATCAAATATGTCGCAGTGGAGATCGATACCATTCTTGAGGTATTATATATAGTCTCATTAGATAATATGAAATATATCACTCTTATTTATATGTTATTAATTTTATATATATATATATATATATATATATATATATATATATCATTCTCTTTGCAGGTGTTTAAAACTGACCACAATACAGGAAAGGACTTACCAGATGTACATGCTCCCTATACGATGGAAGAATTAAATGATGTAAGAGAAGAATGGGCAATAGTCATACAAGTAGTGGTGGTTTTAACATATAATTAGGATGTTGATAGCGAATAATAATTAAAGAATGAGATTTTGTAAATGAATTTCTAAATTATAATATGTGTGAATGTTTCTACATGTCTGAATGTTTCTACATGTGTCTGAGTGAAAATGAATGAAACTGTTGGTTGCTATATGAATATTTCTACATGTGTGAATGTGAAAATGAATGGAACTACATATTGCTACATGAATGTTTCTACATGTGTAAAAATCGAATGGAACTGCAGATTGCTAAATGTGTGAACATTTATGTGGTTAATTTTGCATGTTTGTGGCCTGTTGTTGGCTGATATCAATGGATGTCGTAAAACCTGCAGTTCATAACTGAACTACAGGTTTCTCATCCTGCGACCAGCCACAACAGGTCTGCAGACTGACTGAAAAAAACATAAAATAGACGTCGGTTATTTGTATAAAATCGACGACAAATGGTTACAGTGTCGGTTGTCCTACTAGTAACCGACGTCGATTTTCCTAATGAGGCCAGACACCACGGCCGTGCTGGCCAGCACGGTCATGGCAGCGGGCCATACACCACGGCCGTGCTGCAGCGAACTAGACACCACGGTCGTGCTGGCCAGCACGGCCGTGGCAGCGGGTGAGATGGCGTCGGTTATCACTAATAAACCGACGTCGATAGTGCCCTAGATGGCACCCTTTCTGTGGCGCGAAGGTATATGGTGACGGTTTCAAAGCTAATAACCGACGCCTATACCCCCTGCTGGCGCGTTTTCGGTGGCGCGCGAAGAGTTGTGGCGTCGGTCTCAGAACCGACGCGTAACGGTTGAGCTTTTAGCGGCGTCTACATAGGTGTTGCTTAAAAACCGACACTAAAGGCCTTAAATAATCGTCACTAAAGACCGATTATGTACTAGTGGAGGAACTAGACATCATAGAGAATATAAGCGAATAGATACCCTGATAAATTTTGTCAACAATTTTTTTTATTAGAAACCTACGTGATGTATAGGAACCCAAGACATTGTTTGTGCATCCGTTTGTTTTTTAATAATTGTGGTGACATATCAACCACAAAACCTATTTTTGTAAAGGGACTGAATTCATTAAGGGTCGATGGCTCGAGTCGGTTACTAAGGTTGCGTTTGGAAACGGTTTGAGGTTGAACGTTTGGGACTATTTTAATCCCATTAATGGGACATGTGTAATCTGGGTTCGGCTTAATCTCTATTTAATAGTAAAATTATTCCCAAATTAGTTTCAGTGAAAAATTTTGTTGTATCAGTGTCAAATCTGAGAGGGAAATTGGGTCTAAGTTTTCAATTCCAGAAATAGTAGGACTAGAAGAAGTGGGTTTCAATCCAAAATGGGGTTTGAAATTGATGGACCCGTCAGTTCACTTTCAGCTCATTAGTTATCAAACTTGAATGGGCTTAGAATGCAATCAAATCACTGCATTTATTAACAAAAGACAAACAATGATCCACTTTAGACCTCAGGCCGGTCCATTCCAAACAGGACCTAAGGCCGCTTTATTGGGTTGAGACATTTGGGACTAATATTCCGTTTGGTAAAGCAGTGCGATTGTCAGGGCAGCGAGGGAGCAAGGTTGGGCTGGTTGCAATCACTCGTAACCACTGTTACTAAACACAAGATCATTCACCGCTCTAAATTTGTATTATTTTTAACATTGATTAGCGTTCATCGGTAACTTTTTTCCACCGGACAAAAATCTTGTGGTGATCCATCTCACCACATCAAAGCGGTGGGACACCAATCGCGTTACCAAACGCTGCATAACTCACCCTCATTGATGGGACATTCGTAGTCTAATTGGGCTTAATCTCCTTTTGGTAGAAAAATTGTTCAATAACTCACCCTCATTGATGGGACATTCGTAGTTTAATTGGGCTTAATCTCCTTTTGGTAGAAAAATTGTTCAATATCTCATTTTAGTCGGACATCACGTGTCAGAGGAAAAATGAGATTCGGGGTTGGGTTTCAATCCGAGAAATAGGAGGTCTAAGTTGGTCGCGGTTCAATCGAGAATGGGGATTGAAATTGGACTAACGGGCCCATTGGTGTGTTTCAATTCACGTAATGTCAAAATACAAACATTACTGAAATATAATCAAATCACTACATTTATATTAATTAAAAAAACAGACGATGGTCTTGTACAATTCAGTCCGTTGCCAAACGAAAAAAGACCGAATCAGACGGTGTAGAGTGCATTTGCTCTTATCGGTTGAATTTGTATTTATTGGCAAGAGTGTCGCTGAAAACGGAGATGAGACGCCCAGGTCAATTTTGCTATAATCCTGACGCTGGTCTTTTGTACTTACTAAGATGCTACTCTTACTAATTAACGGTCAGTCGACGCTGTTGGTGATGGTAGTGGGAACAGTGTTGGGTAATGGTAATGGCAGTAGTCAAACAAGGCTCACTCGTGAAGAGTTAACCAGGACACTACGTACGTCGGCTGCTTACTCACAGGCGATTCCCATTCTTCGAGAACCTAAAAAACAGATTATAAAACGACCTTTGACCTGGCAAAGGAATGACGGATATTGATCGGGCAGACGACTCATTCCCCGACAGCAAAACACAACTTCCCATAACTCGGAACTGAAGAACTAGCAACGGGTTTTCACCGTTTCAATAACATTCAATCCCATGATCTCTGAAGAATGGAATAAATGAAAGCTGCTTCTTTCCTTCCTCAAATGCAGTGATGTAGCTGGCTGCTGTTCACTACTGCCGGGATTGAAAGGCGTGTCTCGACTCCACCTACCGCGTACATACATCTCGATATTCTTGATTAATAAGAGGAAACATCGTCATGCTTGCTCCACTTGTCAACCGTCCGCGGAAAAACAAATCGTTGACACACATAGAAGCATAATTGTTATAGAATCTGTACGCATCAGCTATCTTCATTTTATAAATTGTTTGTCTAAGAACTTTCTTCTAAATATCTAAATTAATTATCAGTAGATTCAACTAGTAAGTTTGTTTTGGTCTGTTAGCCTCATGTTACGGGTCGATAACCAAATGAAACACTCGGATGAAAAATTCAGTAACAACAACCAAGGACTCTCTAGCGCGATTGTTATAGAACTACACCTATACGCTTCTCAATAAATTTTTATCATTTTTTTTTTCAAAAAAAGGAGCCTTTCTCGATCTTTGGAGTAAGGTACTCATCCACTCTTCTGTTGGGAAAAAGAATAGGATTCCGGCCCATAAAAGTAGGAATCCTTGTCCAAGTCCTAGTTCAAGTCCTACTCCAACTCCATGTTGCACATAGGGAGTCATATTCCTTCCCTTTTAGATTTGACTCATATTGAGATTGGTAGCACATGGAGCCATCTCAACATGAGTCAAATATAAAAGGGAAGGAAGATGACTCCCTATGTGCAATATGGAGTTGGAGTAGGACTTGGACTAGGACTAGGACTTGGACAATGATTCCTTCTTGCAACCACATGCATGGAGGCTTATAAATAGAGTCCATGGGGGAGGTCATTGAGAGCATCCCACTGGTAGAGGTGTGATCCCTCTAGTTGTTTGTTGGTGTCTTCTGTAGTAGAGGCTGTCAGAGAATAAGAATAATTGGAGGAGATCTCTTAGTTGAATAAGAGAGAGTCAGTGACTTTGCCTTGAAGAAAAATAGCGGCTGACAGTCGGTGACATATTGAGTGTACTGATAGAATAGCTCTCTTGGTTGATAAGAGAGGGCCAACGACTTTGTCTTGAAGCAAAGTAGCAGTTGGTGCTTACAGACATAGTGTTGTCATAGTGGAAACGGTCTGACCCAGTCAGCGGTCACAACAGCAACGGCAGTGGCCTCGTGAGGAGATCAAGTAAAGAGCGAGGTTTTGTACACACTGGGTGTGATTCTCTTCTTCCTCATCTTTGTTCTTGTGTGGGGAGGGCTACCTGGATTTAGGGGGTAATTAAATCCAGGCGGTGTGAGTTGTAATCTTAATTACATAGTATTTTTTGGCTGGTATTGTCCCGCAATTTTTCTCTCCATGTCTTGAGGAGAGTTTTCCACGTTCAATCTTGTTTTTCTTCTTTGGGTTTACACACTTTTCGGTAACGCTTCCGCAATAGGTTTTTGTCAAATCTGAGACCGTATTGGTACAACATCCCCAACAAGTGTTATCAGAGCGCAGACTGCAGATACTAGTCCAGATGGGGAAGGATGAAGATGGGACTACTAGTACATAACTGACCTTTAGTGTCAGTTATTTAAGTCCTTTAGTGTCACATTCTTAGCGACACCTATGTGGGCGACACTAAAAGCCCAACTGTTACGCGTCGGTTCAAAAACTGACACCAAAACCCTTCGCGCGCCACCGAAAATGCGCCAGCAGGGGACTATAGGCATCGGTTATTAGATAAGAAATCGACGCCATATACCTTTACACCACAGAAAAGACGTCATCTGGGGCACTATCAGCGTCAGTTATTAGATAAGAAACTGGCGCCATATACCTTCGCGCCACAGAAAGGGCGCCATCTGGGGCACTATCAGCATCTGTTTATTAGTAATAACCGACGCAATCTCACCCGCTGCCACGGTCATGCTGGCCAGCACAGCCGTGTTGTCTGGCCCACTGCCACGGCCGTGCTGGCCAGCACGGCCGTGGTGTCTGGTCTCATTAGGGAAATCGACGTCGGTTACTAGTAGGAAAACCGACGCCAGAACCATCAGCATCGGTTTATTAGCTAAGAAACCAACGCCATATACCCCAGTACGGCCGTGGTGTTAAGGAAATAGACGTCGGTTACGAGTAGGGAAACCGACACTGTAACTATGTGGCGTCGGTTTTATACAAATAACCGACGCCTATTGTTTTTTTTTCTGTCAATTTGCAGACCTGCTGTGGCTGGTCGCAGGATGAGAAACATGCAGTTCAGTTATGAACTGTAGGTTTTACGACATCCATTGATATCAGCCAACAACAGGCCACAAACCTGCAAAATTAACAACAAAAATATTCACATATTTAGCAACCTGTAGTTCCATTTGATTTTCACACATTTAGAAACATTCATGTAGCTAGCAATATGTAGTTCCATTCATTTTCACATTCACACATGTAGAAACATTCATATAGCAACCAACAGTTTCATTCATTTTCACTCAGACACATATAGAAACATCCAGACATGTAGAAACATTCACACATATATTATAATTTAGAAATTCATTTACAAAATATCATTCTTTAGTCATTATTCGCTATCAACATCCCAATTATATGTTAAAACCCCCGCTACTTGTATGGTTGTTGCCCATTCTTCTCTTACTTCATTTAATTCTCCCGTCGTATAGGGAGCATGTACATCTGGTAAGGCATTTCATGTAGTGTGGTCAGTTTTAAACACCTGTAAAGAGAATGATGTATATATATAATTAATGAGCTATAAATAAGATTGATATATTTCATATTATCTAATGAGACTATATAATACCTCAGGAATAGTATCGATGTCCACTGCGGCATATTTGATAATCATGTGCATAAATTGCATCACATAGTATGCACATGCCCATCCGTTGTCTTGTGTAGCACACTATAAATTCAAACATACAAAATATAAAAAAAATACAACTAATTAAGCATTGTTCACATAAATAATATATACATTAAAGTCGGGAACTTACTTCCACGTTCTTCCAAGTTATTTGCTGGTTCTTTTTCTTGGGGACATTTCCTCCCGCCTTTTTGAACTCATCTAAACCCCTACATGTTAATCTAACACAGTACATTGCATAATTAAATAGTAATGTAATAACATATGTTAACAGATATGAAAATGAAATATTTTTGTGACGTCCCCGGATTTTCTAAAACTTAATCTGATGTGAGACGTCCAAATTGAAACCCTCACCTCAGCGAGAATCCCATTTTAAACACCCCACACCAGGCTAAGAAAGAGAAAATTGAGGGAGTCAGAAGGAAATAATCAGTAGCACATGTACATGAATAATAATAAAATCAGACACACATGTTCACCATTCAACATATAATTACAACATGAATTGTTACAACATTTGATATTACATATTGAATAGAAAACTTAAACATATACATGTACTACAACTAAACTAAAGGATCTTAAGACAACAGGTCTACCTGTACATCAGCTCGCCACACAACTCTCACTATCCTGGATCTTCAAGAGCATAACCACAACCTAAATAAAAGATTACATGTGGTACACGTCAGCACAATATTCAAGAATATTGTACTGAGTACGCCTACGTGTCTTTTATATACCTCTCATCATATCTTGGCAATAAGATAAAACTAATATACTTGGCAGTAACATAAGAATATAAGAAAAGCATATACTTGCACAAAGATATTCATTAGCAAAAGAGAACACACATTTTTAATCACAATTTCCATCATATATCTCGTACATCTTCCCCCAAGGGCTTTGATGTTTTTAGGCCTTATGATCTACTACCAAAGAGTTTGAGATCATTTAACGTGTGATCTACTACCAAAGAGTTTGAGATCTAACACATGTGATCTACTACCAAAGAGTTTGAGATCACTTCAATGCACTGTACTCCCAAAGAGTTTAGTGCTATCATATGATGGATCTGATATCTTATGTTTCATGTGTTCATAGCCATAAGTATGGAAAATCAAGCAAGATCTCGTACAAGAACAATCATTTCATCCAATACCATATGCCAAGTATTTTACTACACATATAACACAAGCATATTGTATAATAAGCCAAGTAAGAGGTAATGGTGTACCTTCCAAAGAGACATCCTAATCACATATTCCTCATGTCATCTATATCTTTGCTAAACCTGATCAAGACAAGATCATATACTATCATCAGGTTCTCATCATCTTACATCTCATCTTAACCCTAATCGTGTTCATATTAGGGTTTGCTTATCTCATTAGGATATTCCCATAATTACTTATATTCTTATCTTATATTTATCTTACTGATGTCATATTCCAGATTAGTATAAGTAATCTGAATTTCAGGTTATGTATCATTATTTATACATATTAAACCTAGGTTATATGTATTATTCAAATTAGGGTTACAACCCATGTATTAAGGTCAACTCCATATAACATGGATTTTGTTCATCATTATGATCTCATAATTAAAACTGAGGTTCAATATACTTATATGAGCTTTCTCTGTAAATTTCAGCATTTATAGAGCACGTATGTATTTATTGCATTTTATTAGGGTTATTAGCCCTAATTAGACATATTAAGCAAATTACATGATTTCGTACATCATCATGACCATAACTGACATCATATGCATTATAAACATGAAATATGATTTACAGGAATTTTCTCATAATTTTAGGGAATCGTTTGATATTTATTATCCATCATAGGAGCATTTCACATCTTACATGATATTACTATTATTAATGCATCAAAAGTAGGATATTATGCTTCCATCTTGTTCTATGCATTTGTATGAACAATTTGGTATATTATATGTATTTTTCCGATAAACGAGCTATTTACTACGAATTATGCAAGATCTAGGTATTTACCTTTTTCTGGCCAATACGGGACTGCCACGTGTCCAACAAGGTTGGCACATCCTTTGCCTGCTGTGGCCGGTTCTTTTCCTGGCTTGCCTTGGGCCGGATGGTCCTAGGTTGGTTTTGGGTGATTGAACCGGGGTTTAACCTCCTCTTCTCCTTTCTTTACACCCTCGCGCGAAACGCGAGTCAGGGTCCCTGATCGGGACTCTGTTCTCGACGTATGCCGCCGCATAAGTTTACTCCAGTGAGGAATAGTGAGGGCTCAGGTCCTCGTCAACATCCGATAATGCCTCCAAAGGCTACGACACATTCAAAGGGATCTACACGGCTCCTTCTTTCCTCTACCTCGGCTCCAAACCCTATCTCCTAGGAGCTCACCGCCATGGGAGTCTTCCACGGCGGAGAAGAAGAGGCATAGTGCCTCCATGGAGCCAAACCTCTACCAAAGTCCTGAATACACACCGCCATACCTTCCATGACTTAACCGACACTTCAGAAAGAAGCAAGAAAGTCTCTACATTATCCCCCTAGATCGATCTTCTTCTTCCCCAAAACTGGGTTCGTCAACCATGGGAACCTCCACAAAACTCCATCGTGGGATCTGGAGTGAACTACCTCAACTCCGTGCTTCATTTCCCTTCATTCTAATTCCTCCGATCTCCTATCTAGATCCATGTTACACCTTCGGCCACAACCTGCTCATTGCGGTGGAGAGACAAAGGCAAAGGAGGGTTCTAACTCTCTACTGGAGTGGTCTCATGCCTCAGTTAAAGGGTCACGAGGAAGGTCCTCTCCACCCGCAGCTAACCAATTGATTACCCTCACACGTAGTCCGCTCCTAAGCCATGATCAACATGCACCACGAAGTCATGGTTCCTGCCTGCAGTTAAGGGAGTAACCGCAAGGTTCACTACAAAAAATTTGGCCTTTATTGAAGAACATTTGTGAGGAACCGAAAATCGTGAATAATGATGTCTATTTGTGAGGGATCATCCTTCAAACATGGGACCAAATCCCTCAACCGTGTTTTTTACATCCTTAGACCTTTTATGTGAACACTAATCCCTCACAAATACATTACTCACTAATCACCCCGTGAAAAATAGCATGCCAAATATTTCCCTCCATCTCCTAACCCTTCCCACCCGACCTTATTTGATGGCGGGCAATTTGCCTATCCAAATAACCATTCCTCCGCCGAAGCGCAAACCAATTTTCAACCTAAATGTCTCCGCCTCCCGCAATCCCTCTTCCTCCCGCGGCACCCAGCTTCCATCCTGCCACACGAAATCCCCATCCCGCCACACACAATTACCAGTCCACGCTACCAGCTTGTCCTTCAGGATCGCCCTTTCTCGCCAGCCCCCTAAAGTGATTTGATAAGCCAGCTTGTTACTAGAAGCCGTCGGCATGATGATGGGGAATCGACACTGGATCGAGAGAGGACAACATTAACAAGAAGCTGCTTGAAGTGTATTGCGCTCCGGGCGTAGGACTGAGCGGGCATGAAGTGGCCCCTAATGCAAGCCGCCTGACTGCCTCCTAAAGGCTATTTGGCGCGGCCAGGGGTCTGAGCCGCTTGAGCGGCCTGGGCCATTTTCTGAAATACTGTTCTTTTAGTTTTAAATTACCGTACCAAATGCTTATCTAATTTAGGCAACATGGTTACATTCTTAGCAGTGATTAAACATAGTCATTGTAGTTATCGTTTTACTGATGATTCTGTGTGTATGCTTGTTCTACAGGACGGTGGCCCCATTCATTAGATTCTCTACAACGTCTGTGTACTCGTGAAGCTAAATTTTCTCTGTTATTAAGAATTAGCCATAACTATGAGAAGATTGGTGCTGAGATCCTATTATCTATGGGTGCCTTGGAACACTTGTCTTCATCTAAGTTTGTAAGTTGCTATTTTTTAAGACACCCTGTCTGTTCTATTATATTTATTTATTTCGTCACCTTTTTCTATGTAGGGAGTATTAAACAAAGGTAGGCTTGGAAGAAGTTTCCATCCAGAGGTTGATAAACAAAGGTCACTTGTTACTCCTGTTCTTAGGCTTGTTGCTAGTCTTGCAACACTGATTGATTTGTCAGATTTTTTTGAGGTATATCTTCTGTTTATATTCATGCCACAATTGAAATTTTTCATTTGTTTTATATGGGTTGGGTTGAGAGTAAATCTCTACTAGTACATTATATTGATTACAATGATGCCTTACCTAAATGCATCATATACGTTTCCTTTAGAAATTTTGTTATCAACATATATATTCATTTTGTACTTGTGTTATTCTAGCACTAATAAGTAACTAGCCCTATTTTCTTTTCTTATGAGTGTGGGCATGACACATTTCCTGTTGTTGATGCGTTAGTCAGCTGCTACAGGATGGTATTGTTTCATGGATGGGCATAGATATTATGTATGTGCCCTTTTTAGGATATATATTATTACTGTTTAGAAAATGAAGCACGTAACATTTCTAGACATGGACATGGGACACAATAGTATTCTAAAATGTCAGTCACAGACAAAACATTAGATGAAGTTTTTTGTGATATGTACATGTGTATAATGTATGCATGCATCAAAATTTGTTGAATATTATTCTAGAATTATGTAGATGTATGTATAATTGTAAATTCATACATTCATGCATGTCTTTGTGTGTAGTAGAAGCATATGAATTATACAACTAATTGTTTCTTTGATTCCATTAAATATAGCAGATTTCAAGAATAAGTAAATGAATTCCCACTGCTCGATTAATCAAGTTATTAGAACAAAATGTGATTTATGATATCTGATTCATCTTAAATTAATACAAATTCATTTTTTTAAGAGGTTGCAATCTTGATTAGATTGCTGCTCTGCGTTACATCCTCTCGATGACAAGACGTAGTTGAGTAGTGGTTGTATGTTCAGAATTTACTTAAAATACGATGTTGTGGCAGCTTCTATAACAATAATGTGCCCAGGAAGTGTCCTGGCCGTGCCCAATAAGTGTCAGGTTGTAAGAAAGGACCAAAATGGGTAGGACACGTCCTAGCCGTGTACAAAACATTTTGGGCAGCGTCTGGGAAGTGTCTGTGCCCAAAACTTGTTTGACGTCATTGTCTTATGTGTACTGCGAGGTTGATATAGCTTCCAAAACTGGATAACCTTTTGACTCATTGAAGGGATACATATTGTAGTTGTAGTTTTTCTCATTGCAAATTGACACACTACCCTCAATTCGATTATAGAAGAAGACTTATAAAGTAGTGAAAAACCAAAGCTATTCTTTGAAGGACAACAGAAGGCTGAATATAAATGTGTAACCCAACTAAAGCTGCTAAGCATAAGAATAGCAACAACAAGCAAAAAAAAAAGCTCAGATTGCTGATAAATTTCTCAACTGACTGCTAAATGTGATTTATTTCATACTTGCCTGGCATCATATTACCAAGTTACTTTGAGTTTTTGGTCGCGCGTGCAAATTTATATTTTCTAGTTTGGTGTTGCCACTGTCTTTGGTATATCTTATATGGAAATAGTTTAAGCCTTTACATCATGGTTGGCAATGAGGCTTAGATGATGATGATGATGTCAGTTGTCACTGTCTTATGTCCTTGAAATATACGTTACTGTTTCAGAAATGGCTGTACTTTCTATCTTCTTCATGATTCACTTTCTTATGTGGTGCTAGTTTCCTTCCTGGTTAGATACTATTTAATGCTAGTTTAAAATTAATGTGTAGGTCAAGAACAAAGTTGTCAAAGAGGTTATTGGTTTTATGAAGGCTCACCAATCTATTGTGGATCAAATTCTTTCTGTGGATATTTGTAGTGTTGATGAAGATTCTCTAGAACGAATCAGTTTAGCTGTCTCAATACTAAGCAAGGTAGAAAAAATGTTTCAGTTGCTGGATATTTCAGGCGTACTTCTCAGGGAAAGTAACAGCCAGTCTGTAGTTTGGTTATTTTCCGAATTTCAAAACATTGCACCTTTTTGTCTAATCCGCAGTCACTTCACTTAAAGTGTTTTGGTAATGTATCTCTGTTGAACCAGGTTTGGCCTTATGAGGAGATTGATGAATACGGTATTGTTCAAGATCTTTTTGGGTTGATGCATCAGCTTTTCCCTCTGGATATCTTATCATCTATTCCTAGGACAGATCTTGAGGTATACTTTATTTCTTCAGAACATATATGTCAGTCTGTAGGAATAAACAAATGGCATCGTGTGATCATATTGTCACTACTTCCTGCTAGCTTCAACGAAGAATGGAGCTGGAATTGTTCCGCATAATGATAAGTCTAAGCTCTTACCTGTATCTGCTGGTGAGGAAGAAATCGCTCAGACTACAGGTACAATAGGGTAATTGTCCTCTCCTCTCCATTTTCTTTATGTAAACCACAACTCTCTTTGTAAATGTATCTTCAAGAATCATATCTGAGGGGTAGGCAAAAATTTCCATTTAGTGATGGTTTGTTGCAACTTGCACGTTTCAACGTTGGGTGTGGGATTGGTTTGAGTCTGCTCCAAAGGATCTTGCATAGCTTTCTTAATATCCGGCAATGTATCTGATGTTGGTATATGTTGAATATGTTTCTTATGATCTTAGTTACAATGAAATGACATGTTTCTGCTGCCAATGATTTGAGAAAAAGTAGGCAGATGCAGCCTACATTGTTCTTAGTTGTTTCTCTTCTTTCGTCTGCTGTAACTGCTCTTGAAAGAACTGCTGATGAGAAATCCCTAATGTCTGGGAAGGTTGGAAGTGCTCATGTTTTTCTTAGTACTTATCCCATATTTACCACCTTTTCACTTGCAACTGCTAAACTCGTTTTACAGATCCAAGATATCAATGAGCTTTCCAGACACGAGGTTGATGATATATTAGTTCTTGCAAGAAACAAGACTATGTCTTCTCATCTAATAACTGAAGGAAAAGGTAATGAATTTTTGATGTTTATGATCTCTATGCTGTCTTATTTATAGTGATTTTTCAAAATTCCAGTATCTCACTGTTTCGATAGAAAAATATCCAGTGTTTATTATTTCACTTTGTTTTATTTGACGCTGGTTCTTCTAAATTCACTGCAATTTTATTAGTTAGTCCTCGATGTTAGTTACGTTGTATTCTCAATTGTTTTTAAACAACTCAAATGTAAGATTTATGACTTCGATATTTTGCAAATCACCTTTCTTGCTTTCCTTTGCCTGTCAATACGTCATAAATCTATTAGTAGTGATGAACCTCCTATGATTATTCAATCGTGCCGTCTTTTTCATATGTTTTCTGTATAGACCTTTGGTGTGAGATACAAGCATAGATCTTAGAAACACTGTTGCTCTAAATAGGTCTTCTGTCCGTAAAGGACATGCATTGGATATTAGTACTCCTTAAATTTGCCTGGATAAATATTAGATAGATTTTCAGACGTCATTTTTCAGAGGGTAGATACTTAATGGATATGGCCTGGACACTTCTTGCATATAGCCCAACCATATATATAGAGATTCATACTTCAAATTAAATTAACTGGTATGTTCCTATTGTTACTGTTAGTTCTGTATTTATCTTCAATATTCTTTCCTGCCTCTGTGACAAAACATCCGAGTTTCGGGACTACAACAAAATTAGTGTATGATAATTATGCATATACACAACTCTGTTTCATCAATCAAGAAGACATTCTAGTTAAAATATTGTTAGTTTGTTCAGATAGTTCATTATGGTCTAGAAGGGTAGGAATACAATATCCCTTTTAACTGTTAGACAATACTAGAAGAAATTTGAATAGGAACAATTACCACTACTGTAGTAGATACTTCAAATTTATAAATTGTGAAAAGCTTCTATAGTAACAAAGTGAGGTGTTTTACATTTGTATAGATAAGACTTCAGGACATGGAGTTAACCATAGACACATAATAAATCTAGCTACGTACCCATGGATCTCTCCAAAAAGGTTTCTTACTCATCAGGTTCAGACTAATTGATATCACAGGTATAGGTTACTCCAATTTCCCTACCACAATTTCGTAGAAGGAAACGAGCACTTGAGTTTAACATTTAGCTTTTGTTGGATCAAGTAAAGACGTAGATAGTCAACCTATTACAGAGTAAAAACTAATATACTTTTTGATGACAACCGTGTTCTAGTCTCATTTCACAATGCTCTATTGTGAAACAGGCTTGTTCGTAACAGCAGTACAACAATTTTGGACAATCATGTTGATCTATTTCTTGTATAAGGAATTTATTGTTTGTCTCTCAAGCTTGACACTAACTGCATGCAGATGTGATGATGACAACAACTGGAACTAAGCTTTATGGTTTAAACACACATTATTGTACACAAGGATGTAAATCGACCATCTGTTGACTTGATGTTAAAGTTCAGTTCTTATAAACGAAATTCTTGACACTAAGGCATAAAACTGCCTTAAAGAAAAATGTATCTTGCCTTTTTCTGGGGAATTTTTTATCTAATTTATAATAGCTTTAAAGCATTTCATCACTGACTATATATCAAAATATTACATGTCTAACATCTCCTGACAATAAAGTTGCAAGGATATCTGTAATATGATACTTATGATAACTAAATGAGCTACAAAGAACATATTTTATGTAACTATGATATCCGACGTTATGGGATAAAAATGTCTTAACATTTCCTTTCTCTCATGGTTTGGAATTCATCAGAGAAAATGAGGGAGAGATGTTAAGAAACTAAAATACTATTGCATTCTCCCATTTCTCATGCCACATCATTTATTTCTACAAAACATGTGTTTGGTAGGAGTGTAGGACTGAATACAGGGGTTTGATTTTCATTAGTAATACTTTTGAGATCTGAAGATTTAATTGCTAATATAAGGCGTGCCCACTAAGGGGTATGCTCAAACTGTAGTCGGTATGTGTCTTGTAGCACTAAATGGTAACCAAGTTTCTTCTACAGTCATAATTAGTATGTGACTTCCACTTCATAATTGATGGAAACTAGTTGACATTGTTGTAGTCTTTGGGTGTCTTGTGGTAAAGTAAAAAAAGTTATACCACATTAAACATAAAACATGTCATTCTATTTACTGACTCAGAACCATGTGAAGCTGTATGTTCAAACAAAATAGATTTCGTCAGACTAGTTCCATTACTGACTTTAATACTTAAAACTTATTAATTGCACTTGCAATAACTTGAAAATTTTAAGGTCTACTTATATAAGTTTATGTTGTCAAATGATATAAGTATGTATCCAAGTATAATTCAGCCATCCTATCATTGCATGTATTCAAGACACCACATTTTCTACCTATTGTTACAATGGGACTTTTCTCCCATAAATTTACAATATCTTGACATTAGTCTGGATGAACATGGATGAAGGCTATAAGTATAATGGTATAGAGGTAAAACTATACAAATGTATTGTAAATATTACCATGTGACTTGACTACCCCGCTACAAATTTGCAAAATTTGCATTCAATTCCACCTGGGCAATCACAGCCATTTGAGAAAAGGCTATTGGAATCCATATCAATAATTAAGTAGCATACATGTATGGTAGGTACTAGGTATAAAGCTCCATTCACATTCATGTTATAGATTACATCAAATTGCTTAATATACTAGAAGGGAAACAATTTTTCTTTTCATTATATACACAAGGTTTGGAACATGGAAAGAGGTTTACTTTAGGATAAAAAGTTGTCATTATTACAAACGTTGTTAACACACAAATTAAATATTACAATATGGCTTGATATACTTACTAGAGACAAATGGTAGGAAGTGACTACAACAAAGTTTCCTATTCCTAAATACAGATACACATGTCTAATTATATTACATATACTACATTGTAAAGAATCTAGAAACTCTAGAATGGACAATAAGAACCTACCAACTATGCATGAATGGTTCTTAGAGCTCCATAACTCTATCAAGCTATGCTTATATAGACTATTTTAAGAAGGTCATGCAAAAAAACGCAAATATCATTTGGGTAGTGTGGATGGGCATCTACAGACGACAACCGATACATGTCTGAATTGGAGCTTTCATAATGAGGATGGAACTGTGACGCGTGAGGAGCCTGATTGTAGTAGACAAGCTGCATTTTCGGGAGATTTGGATATTTGTAGACATTATTAGGTGTTTCCTTAACCCGAGATGGATAATGATGCACCGATTTTTGGTTTGTAAGCCATTTATTGGCGATGTGACTAATCTCTTAGTAGATAATATGTAGGGTAAGGGTTTGCTGAACTGTTAGATCCAAGGCTATAAACTAAGAAGGTTATGAAAACATAACATAGCATTCTTAAAAATTGCATTAGTTGTCCATTTATCCGTATCTCACATCCCTTCCTCTACACTACATGCAATCTATAGGAAATGCACCTGTTTCAGTATATCAAGGTTCAAAGTTCGTGCTGGTTGCTTTAGTTTCATTACAATACATCTTCCATACTCCATAGAAAGCACTTCCAAACATGTTTGGGTGAAACCAAGCATGGAGGATCTGTTTACATACTTGGACATCTCTTGCATTAGTTTCATTTAAATCATGTAGCCATTTTTTGTATGGTTTTGGCATCTACAGTTGGGTGTTCAACCTCATTATTTGAACCATTTCTCTACAATCAGTTGGTGTTGTTCTCTTCTAGTTTTTTAGTTTTATGAAAACTTAGCTCTTATACATAGTTGTTCTCTTTCTTCTGAATTCTCATTATGATGACTGTCTACAAAGTTCTATTCTACAACTTTTCTCATCTATGATTAGTAAACATCTTCATATTTTTGTTGATTTCTGCACTTACTTTCTAAGTTGATCCCATGTGGCATGATGTTGTTTTGAAGATCAATCTGAGTGAATATCTAGTTCTGATTTAGAAAAGGTTTAATTTTGATCCCATGGGTGGGTTAGTTTTGAATTTTTTTAAAAGGTTTAGAAATCTGATGTTGTTTTGATTACATGAGCATGTGTGGCACTGTTGGGTTCTGTTTATGCATTTGTCTTTATGACAATGCTGATTTTTCTGTGCTACAATTTTGCGGTCTCCTATTTTCTATCATACAGTGACCGAATAGTGAAGCTACTAAGACATGTAAGTTCTAACTAATAAATGTTAACGAAGCCCATGGAATTTTCTTTAAATTTGTGATCATTCTTGTCATTGTGTTGCTTAGGTAAGAGTAATTAATTATGATACAAAAATGCGGACTAAATTTCCATATTCAAGTTTGACTTCAAATCTAATTTCCACAAGGACCATGATAATTACTTTTAGGATAACTATCACTCACTCATAATCCTTTTTGTATTTATATTGATAGGGTAGAATTACTTTTAATGATGGATTTTTACGGACAATGCACCTTGGAGTAGACCAAAACCGAAATATAAGGGTAAGTTGTTTGTTGTACTATGATTTATGTATTAACTTTAAATTCTATTAATATAATGATTTGTCATTTTTAGGAGAAGAATATTCAAGTACCTAACCGTATGAGGCCTGGAATTGATGAAGAGCACCACACCATTTGAAGGAATATGGAGACATTATAGATCTTAAGAGTTTCTAGCATGATATGTTGATTGTCATCAATCTCAAATATTAGAACCATATGTTCTCTTTATTTATATCAACGTTGAGCACACAATGTATGGATAATATTTTGCTTCAATAACAAAAATTGTTTTGAGGTGATTTAACATTTTTATGTGTCATTTTGGTGTTGAATCTTCTTATGATGTCTTGTGAATTAGTATAAAAATATTGTTTGAGGTTATGTATACAAAGTTTTCATTTAAAATTTGATATTCACTATAGTAACAATTAATTAACATTTAATAAATCATTCAATAATCAATAACCAAATCATTTACAGTAGTCCCTCATAAATATATTTATGAAGGTCTAGATTGACCATCAAAATTGCATTGATGACGACCACATAGCCCCTCAAAAATAATATTAATGAAGGCATTATCCCTTCAAAAATATATTCTCCAGGACCATCAAGTCCCTCAAAAATGTATTTATGAGAACTAAATAGTCCCTCAAAAATGTATTTATGAAGGCTAAATAGTCCCTCAAAAATGTATTCATGAAGGCTAAATAGTCCCTCAAAAATGTATTTATGAAGGCTAAATAGTCCCTCAATATAACATTCTTGAGGGTCAGTTGGTCCGTGACAATTGTATTCGTGAGGGCCACTGGTATTTGTCACGTGAGTTCTCTTCACGGACCATTTGTGAGGGCCAGACCCACAACCGTCCCTATTTGTGAGGGCCTATAGAGAGGGGTTTGTGACAGGCCTCACTCGTGAATAATGGCCCAATTTTTACTAGTGGTTAGGGACAACATAAGGATCCTTGATCTCAAATCCAACGCCTTGAGTCAGTCCTCCACATGAGCCTATCCGCGGCTCACTTAAGTTAGAGATTGCAGCCAACAGATCATATATGGATGGCCGAGATTGGCCACACAGGCCCAGCCCAACCCAACCCAAAGGGGCGTGACACACCCTAACTTAGGCAAAAGCTTTTAAACTTGGGTCTAATAAATCCACAATAAAGCACATTATTTTCCAAATTCAAACCTCCATAGCTTCCTCTAGGAACATCCGAATGCCACCAAATTTTAACCATAGCTTCCTTACTTCTTAAGGTACATTCTAATCTAATTTGGAGATGAAACTCAACTATTGGACTATTCAATTAAATTCTTCAAAAAGGCATAAAGTTAAGTATCTTACTCATGATATTAACATCAATTAACAAACCTTCTTTGTCAAGAGCATGGAACCCTCAATCTATCTCAACCTTATACTTTCACTTAAGTCATTAGGCATTTTAGGATTCCAATAGTCCATTCCATCACAATTTTTCATCGGAATAATGTCATTTTCATTATGTGTCCATATTTTGAATTCAATTTACTCCCCTTAGGAACTAGATAATAGATAGTGAACGTCTCGGGGACAATAACTAGTAACTCCCAATGCATACCACTAGAGGTAAAAAAGTTAAAAATTAATAACTCAAAATCCACAATAAAAATGTAATTTTCTTAAGTCCAAATTATAATAAGCAAAGTAAACTTACTCTACATTGAATGGAGCTATTATCACCGTCTTCTTATTTTGAGCAAAATTTGTAAAAGCCTCACAGCAGTATTGTTGAACTGACGCAGGTTCTTTAGCTACTAGACTAATCAAAGATGGAATAAAAAATCCTACATGTTCGAATGCAAAATCTGCACATATCTTGTCTAAGTAGCTGCAAAATATGTATAAATTATGCATGCATTAATAAATAAGAAACCAGATCACCAGATCCTACACAAGGTATATGGATGTATAAAGAAGATCTCACCTTATCCATAGCTCTATCACAGATGTATTTAGCCAATCATATCGAAAAAACTCCAAAATATCTTGTATAAATAGGTTGCTTTTGTATGATTGACCTGCAGCATCTGAATCTATAGAAACAATTATAGGGCAATTTATATCATGTTCGCCTAACCATATTGCCATACCCCTACAGTTAGGACCTAAAGGGACATGTAGGTCCTGTGGAACCCAACTGGGTAATGTAGGAGGTGGAGGTGGAGGCCTAGATGTGGTGGGTGTCTTCTTTTTAACCTGTATATATATATATAATTTCAGATCAACTGACATCATATACACACACTAACAATTTAACGTAATGTAAATTTACCATACAGTTTCAGTAAAGAGGACATCCGCTTTTAGCCACAATATCACTCCGCCTTCTGCCTCACCAAGCGTTTCACAATCTGGGTGGGCATATGGCAATGGAAGATCCATCCACTTGGAGAATATATGTATCGGCCTCACACGAATCCAACCAGCTGGTAATGGAGACCCGTGAAACATTTCCCCTGGTAGGGATGGGTAAGCCGACGCCTCTGCAATGACATATTCTTCACTTTTTAAATGACATATTCATAATAGTCAATTTTGGTTTAAAGGTGAGGCATTTGATAGTTTCAGTAATATCATCTGGTGTTAGAGATAGTTGATGTAAGACTTTATCTTCAAACCACTTAATAAATGTCTTGTTATGCTCTCTAGCAAGCCACATTGTATTGGCTCGAGGATATTGTCTCTTGATGAAATTGGTATGTTCCTCGATATTAACGTTCACTTCGTCCATGTTGTGTAAAATATACAAGTGACCTTGTTCCAACTGCTCAAGGTTGATTACTTTCACACGTGATCCCAAAATTCCTTTGCCAAATTGTTCATCAATATTCTTGTCATTATCAGGAGTGTCATTACCACTAAGAAAGTCATTGCAAAAATCCATAACCTCTCTCGCCACATAACCCTCGATAATACTCCCTTCAAGCCGATAACGGTTTCGAACATCACTTTTAAAAACTCTCATGTATCGTTCAAAGGGATACATCCAATGCAAGAAAACTGGTCCCAAAATTTTCACTTCCCTAGTCAAGTGGACAACAAGATGTACCATGATATCAAAGAACGACGGAGGAAAATACATCTCAAGATGACATAGGGTAACAACCACTTCTCTTTGCAATTTATCGAGAGTATCAAGGTCAATAACTTTGCTGCACAGACTGTTCAAAAGAAACAAAGTCTGGTGATTGCAAACCTTACATGCTTTGGCAATATAGATCTAATTGCCACAGGAAATATTTGTTGCATTAGAGTGTGACAATCATGATATTTAAGACCTATAAACTTCAGATCTTTCATTGATACCAATCTATGGATGTTGGATGAGTAACCTTGTGGCACCTTAACATTTACCAAACATTCACAAAAAGCTTTCTTCTCCTTTCTAGACAATGTGTAACAAGCGGGAGGTAAGTATGTTCTCCGATTTTCCATTTCATGAAATTCTGTTAATTCTGACCTTATTCCCATTTCACATAGGTCCAGTCTGGATTTTATCCCATCTTTAGTATTACCTGGTATATTCAACAAAGTACCAATGACACTATCACATACATTTTTCTCAACGTGCATGACATCGATACAATACCTGACTGTCAAAGAACACCAATAAGGAAGATCCCAAAATATTGACTTCTTCTTGAATAAAGATTTGTCACTCTGTGTGGCCATAGTACATTGTGATCTCTTACCAAATTCATTGACAAAGTCTTTTACTCTTTCATAAACAACCTCCCCTGGTTTAGGTTTAGTTGCACTTCGTTCCTCATTCAATCCATAGAATGCTTTGCACTTCCTACGATACGGATGGAATTTTGTAAGAAACCTTCGATGATCGAGATATACAGTCTTACCGCCATGTTTTAGTCTTGTTGAATCAGTGTTCTCTTCACATATAGGACACACTTTAGCTCCTTTGACACTATATCCATACAAATTCCCATATGTTGGAAAGTCATTAATAGTGCAAAACAACACAGCATGCAAACGAAATGTCTCTCTTCGTGAAGCATCATAGGTCACCACACCTTCACCCCAGAGTTTCTTTAAGTCATCAATCAGAGGTTCAAGATAAACATCGATGTCATTTCCAGGTTGTTTAGGGCCCGATATCAACAACGACAGCATTACATACTTATTTTTCATACACAGCCAGGGAGGAAGATTGTATATAACAAGCATGACTGGCCAAGTGCTATGTTGGCTGCTCAATGTCCCGAACAGATTCATCCCATCTGTACAAATCCCAAGTCTTAGATTCTTGACTTCTTCACCAAATTCAGGGTACAATAGATCAATCTTCTTCCACTGTGGGGAATCAGACGCATGTCGTAGGATCCCATCATTATTTTTCTTAACATCTGCATGCCACCTCAAATTCTTCACATCTATCAGATTGGCAAACAAGCATTGTAACCATGATATTATAGGTAGATACCACATAACCTTGGTAGGAGAAACAGTTTTGTACTCCCCCGAAGTCGTCAATTTATACCGTGACACACCACATTTTGGACAATCTTTCAAATCCACATTGTAACATCCCTGACCCGGGTTATGAATTAACCCTAGGTGTTTTGCCTAAGATATGTAATTAAATCCTTGTTATTATCTTTTGGCATGTAATTAAGTTCCTAAGGAACATACATTTTCATTTCTGTCCTTTTTAAACAATGATTGTAGTATTGTTTGGTAATACAGGGACCTATGTGCAAATTACCCAATTAGAGGGGTTAACTTGCAAATTACACAGTTTAAGATGTTCCTATAATAAAGAGACATCATATGAAGGAATATGATGAGGTATGATGGATTTCCCAAGTTTGGGCGCCAAGGTGCAGCTTGTGGAGCAATCCTTGTGCTTAAACCCTAATTTTGGTGTAAAGTGCAATTTACCCAAAATGTGGGGTGCAACTTGTGCTATACACTTTCTAGAATATCTTTTATGACTCTTGACATCATTTAGAGAAGAAAGTATGAGAGGGGCACTTCTATTAAATAATTGGATAAGAAGGATGACCATTGTAGTGAAAACACTTAGTATGAGTAAGAACACCCTTCATATATATACCTTAGTATGCATGTTGGTTTTATCTACCCTTAGATCTTGAATTTTGAGAGTTTTGCATAAGATTATCATGCTTGGACGTGCCTTAGAAAGAAGAAGGGACTTAGATGAGAAATCTATGTTTTAGAGGTCCTTATGGTGGAAAATAACCTAAAGTATATAAGCCTAGTTCCTTGTAAAACAACAAAATGTATTCCCTTCACTTCCTCACTTCTCATCTTTCTCAACTGACCAAGGCAAAGCTCTGGAGCTCAGGGAAACGACCAACCTGTTCTAAGGTAAGAGAGCACCATCTTCTAGCTTGGATTCATGGAGGAAATCCTTGTATAAGGTTGGTTTCATGGTTAATTCGCTTAGCTTTCTCTTCCTAGCCGATCCTTCCCAACCTTTCTTGGAGAAACAACCTTGGATGACCTGTGGAGCTCAAGCCACCATTAAAGTTTTGAAGCTTGGAAGCTTGGAGCTCTAGGAACAACGTTTGAGGCGGGTTTTATAACTCTACACCTTGCTTTGTTATACATACTTTTATTCTTGCAAATAATAGTTAGTTCTTCTTCTTCCCCATCTTTCTTTGCAGTCTTTCAAGCCTTTTCGTGAAGAATAGACCTTGGTTTCAAGGTTGAAGATGAAGGGCGTTAATACCTATGTGAGTCCTTATCCAACTTTATCAAATGGGTTCAACTCGTTTCACCTCAAATGGGTTCAACTCGTTTCACCTCAAAAGAGTTCAACTCGTTTCACCTCAAATGGGTTCAACTCGTTTCACCTCAAATGGGTTCAACTCGTTTCACCTCAAAAGGGTTTAACTCGTTTCACCTCAAATGGGTTCAACTCGTTTCACCTCAAATGGGTTCAACTCGTTTCACCTCTAATGGGTCACACTCGTTTCAATCCAAATGGGTTCACACTCATTTCAATTCAAATGGGTCACACTCGTTTCAACTGAAATGGGTCACACTCGTTTCAATCCAAACGGGTTCACACTCGTTTCAATTCAAATGGGTCACACTCCTTTCAACTGAAATAGGTCACACTCTTTTCAATCCAAACGGGTTCACACTCGTTTCAACTAAAATGGGTCACACTCGTTTCAATCCAAATGGGTTACACTCGTTTCAACCCAAATGGGTCACACTTGTTTCAACCTAAAAGGGTTCAATTAAAGGATACCTTGTTTTATGTAAACTCTAATGACATGATAGTGGTGAATTGGTTTATGTTAATCAACAAAGACTTAAACCAACCCTATCTAGAGTGATGTAATCACCTTTCATTAGGAAGGAGAGAGAGAAAGTACCATTTATGGTTAAAACTCAAATAAAGTACCTTCAATGTATATGAATATGCAAGATTAGGGTATGATCCACTTATGAGAGATCATGAAAACCCTAATTAAGATAACTGATGAGTCTTAACCTAATTTAAAAGTATCAATAAGGATGATGTTTCTCATTCATGATGATGCTATGAGTAATGTGAATAGTAAACCCTAATTCTAGGGTAATAATGAGTAATGTGAATAGTAAACCCTAATTCTAGGGTAATCATGAGTAATGTGAATAGTAAACCCTAATTCTAGGGTAATCATGAGTAATGTGAATAGTAAACCCTAATTCTAGGGTAATCATGAGTAATGTGAATAGTAAACCCTAATTTTAGGGTAATCATGAGTAATGTGAATAGTAAACCCTAGTTCATGGTAATATGTAGAAATGAACAATAAAACCTAAACTCATGTTATTCCTTTAAGCATGAATTGTATTATCAAAGATATGAGATGAGGAACTATTATTCCCAATCATAATGAAAGGGGTGAATAACCCTAAAAGATGTAAACAAGGGAATCTTACCCTTTGTAAGGACATAAAAGTATAACCTTTGAATTGAAGGGTTAATTCTGTCTTATTGACTGCTGATCTGATTATGAATTTTGATTATTATCAATTTATTTAATCATGCAGGTTCCTATAAGAAAATAATCATAACCAGGTAAGGATCATGACATCATGTTCATTGAAAGCATGTCAATAGCTTATGAATAGAAATAACTATGTTGCCTAAATGCAAGTAGTATCATATGAAACTGATATGCCTTAAGGGCCATGAATGACATCGAGGTCATGCTAATAGATGACTTGATGCTGACATGACATTTGATAGCAAGTGTTATGATGATATAAGGGTGTGAACACCTATGTTCCTGAATTATAGTGATAAGATGATTAAGAACTGACATCCATCTGATAACTGATATGAGTAATACCTGTTACACTTAGTATTCTTCTGTTATAGCCATGTTTAGTACCTGAATGTTTGGAAACATGTATGATGCTAAAAGAATACTGAAATGTACCTAATAACCAAGTTTAATCATATCATGTAGAGCCCTGATCATAGATCCATCATTGTCAGAGTTTAAATGATGGTGAAACAGGTTTTCCTAAGGGAACTCCTGGATCACATACTTTAGAGTATGTGGGGGAATATGGATGTGTATATCCTTACATCCTAGTGTAGGAGTTGATGTTGATGTATCTTAATCCATCAACCCTTCACTATATGTTTATATCGAGATGATGTAACACTATTCTTCAAAGGGAATCTTTTATACCACATCGATGAGAGATAAACATGAAATCTTTCGATGGCGAAGAGAGTGCAGAATTCCACTGTGACTCTAATAGCGAAGTACCAGAATACCCTGGTGAGCTATATTAGTAGGGACACTAGATGTCCTGCATGTTTATCCTCATTCTGACTGAGGTAGTTGAAGGTCATGAGAATCCGGCTCTTTCGATGACCTAGTATGATACTGATGCGACTTACTAGTGATCGGTTGGAGCATGAGCGGTATACCTCATCTCCGCAGGGCATAATGATGTTTGTAAAACATAATCAACCGTGTAGCATAACTGCTTAGGTTGAACTACGAGGAACATTGATTAATATTACATTGCTTGTTTTTAATATCCTGTTCAAGCATTAGTATACGTGTTCTTCATATTCCTTAAATAAAGATGAGTATTTGTTATCAAGCCTGCTGTGAGTAACCTAAATTACCTGCTCATGATATTCCTTTGATTGCTTTTAACAAAGTTTCTGGGGGAGAGTTATAACTCTCACTGGGACAATTATTTAAAATTGTCTCACCTCGTAGATTTCTACCTTTAGGTGGACGTCGAGGTCGAAGGAACCGATCTGCAGGTGGACAACAACAACAGTAGCAAATTCAGGAGCAGCAGTGACTTCAGGTGGAAATAGGGCTGGCAAAACCTGACCCGACCCGCTCGACCCGACCCGACCCGACTAAAGCGGGTTCGGGTCTTGATTTTTTCGACCCGACCCGAAATGACCCGAACCCGAAAAACCCGAAATTATTTGCGGGTCGGGTCCGGGTTTGCAATTCTTGACCCGCAAAACCCGCTCGACCCGAAATTAAATCTTCGTATGTGTATATATTTTTCCATGTTTCTAGCCATATAAATTTTTAACACACACAAACATAAATCTATGATAGTTTATATAAGTCTTTGCTTGCAAAACAATAATTAATAAGCAAATTCTGCAGCAATTTCGGGTCTAGCGGGTTTGAATTTTCGGGTTTTTCGGGTTTCTATTTTCGGGTTTTTCGGGTTTGCATTTTTGGGTTTTTTGGGTTTGCATATTATATAATATTTTCGGGTCCATCGGGTTCATCGGGTCAGACCCGCAAATATGAATTT
Organism: Alisma plantago-aquatica; assembly: GCA_963693085.1. Lineage (NCBI taxonomy): Eukaryota > Viridiplantae > Streptophyta > Magnoliopsida > Alismatales > Alismataceae > Alisma > Alisma plantago-aquatica. Next base: position 92,433,746 of record OY856411.1, read on the forward strand.
CGGGTTCGGGTCAAGCAGGTATGACCCGTAATTATTTTCGGGTCGGGTTCGGGTCGAGTATATTTGATCTGACCCGAATTGACCCGAAATAGGACCCGCTCAACCCGGACCCGATTGCCAGCCCTAGGTGGAAACACTGTGTTGTCTAGTCTTGTAGTCAGAATAGTCTTATGTCGTCTCTGTACACTTAGGTCCTAGGAGTTTGTTGATCTGAGAATTTTGAAATCTTGAGATTTTGTATCATGACGTATATAATCACTCGAGAAGTGATTTATTAGAGATGTAAACAGTTCATCTTACTTTTATAAAAGGAGTTTCAGGTTTTTAAGATCTCATCTTCGAAAAGTTTTAATTTCTCGTGATTTTCGTATTCCGCTGTTAATCGAATCTCTTCCTCTTTGTTTATCATGTGTTTTGGAGATCAGAGCCCACAATTAGTGGTATCATAGCTCTAGGTTCGCTGAGTCTACAGAGACATAGGGACTTAGAGTGTCAAGTCTATCCTTAGTACTTCTTTCTTATCTAATAGAGTCTTCTGCTCCTCAGGAGAAGAAGATAAATAAGGATGTCTGGACCATAGGAGGAGTACGAGGCCGAAAGTAGTGTTGCTGCGCCTCGAGAAGGTGCAAGAAACCTAGAAATAGAGCAACCTGTACCTGCGCCGCCTATGGAGCCACCTCGGTTTGACCCAGCTGACATGGGAAACCCAGCTGTTCAAACTATGTTTGGGCAGTTTATGACTACCATGACACATATCACCGACAGGATGCCCATGCCTGCACCTAGGGCACCTGTCCAGTCTGAGGGTCAAGGTATCGGTAAAACGTTCGAGCGACTTCGTCGGGTCGGAGCAACTAAATATTTTGGCACTGCTGACCCTGCTAATGCTGATCTGTGGTTAACTAAGTTGGAGAAAGCTTTCAGAATCCTTAACATACCCTAAGGTGAGAAGGTTAGACATGCTGTCTATCTTCTCAAAGGTAGTGCTGGTCACTGGTGGACCATGGAAGAGCAGAAGAGGCCTGGAATAGAGATCTCGTGGGAAGACTTTCGTCGGGAATTTGTCAACAGATATTTTCCAAAGACCTTCCTGGATGAGAAGATCTCTCAGTTTGAGAGACTGAGACCGGGTATGATGAACATTAGCGAGTATGAGGCTAAGTTCATGGAGTTGTTGTGATTCTGTCCGCATATGGCTACCACAGATGAAGGTGTCATGGATTGCCGGGTTGTTGGCTGAGATGCATATCAAACCCACCCTAAGAGAGAAGATTAGGAGGCACACCGAGTTGATGTTGCAGTTCAGCAGATCAGATCTGAGTATGGTGATGAGAAGCGAGAAGGTTTTCATGAATCAGATGATCAAGTAGCATGCTATCATGGGAGGATGATAGTACCAGATGTAGATAACCTGAGGAAGTTAGTCCTGGAAGAAGCTCATTCTTCAATGTATGCTATGCATCCAGGAAGCACCAAGATGTATCGAAACTTGAAAGATATGTATTGGTGTCCTGGGATGAAGAATGACGTAGCTGAGTTTGTTCTGAGGTGTCCAGTGTGTCAACAAGTTAAAGCTGAACACCAGAAGCCTGCAGGAACAATGCAACCTTTACCCATACCACAGTGGAAGTGGGATCATGTAACCATGGACTTTGTTGTTAGTCTACCTAGAACAAACAAAGGACATGATTCCATTTGGGTAATTGTTGATAGGTTGACTAAGACAGTGCATTTCTTACCTGTCAAAACAACCTATTCTGCTGAAAGGTTATCCCAGTTATATGTTCAAGAGATAGTGTGTTTGCACGGAGTTCCTGTCACCATAGTTTCTGACAGAGGTCCTCAGTTCACAAGTCATTTTTGGGAACAGCTACATAGGGCACTAGGCACCCAGTTAAGGTTTAGTACAGCCTTTCATCCACAGACAGATGGACAGTCAGAAAGGACTATACAGACCTTAGAAGATCTGTTTAGAGCATGTGTTCTCCAGTTCACAGGAAGTTGGGATCTGCACCTAAGCTTGATAGAGTTTGCGTATAACAATAGCTATCAACATAGTATTGATATGGCACCTTATGAGGCCTTGCATGGTAGACGTTGTAGATCACCCTTATGCTGGTATGAGACTGGTGAACATCAATTGTTAGGTCCTGATCTTGTGCAGTAGACTACGAAAAAGATTAAAGTAATACAACAATAGATTAAGACTGCACAAGATAGGAAAAAATCTTATGCTGACAAGCGTCGTAGACCGTTGGAGTTCCAGGTTGGAGACATAGTGTATCTCAAGGTCTCTCCTTGGAAAGGAGTCCTTCGCTTTGGAAGGAAAGGGAAGTTAGCTCCTAGATTTATAGGGCCTTATCCAATCATTGAACGGGTTGGAAAGGTAGCCTATAGACTAGAGTTACCACCAGAATTACAAAAACTACACCATGTGTTTCACATTTGTATGCTAAGGAAATGTCATCCCGATACCGAGTCAGTTCTACAACCTATGGAAGTAGAATTGAATGAAGATATAACTTATGAGGAAGGACCGATGTCAATCCTTGATAACAAAATTAAAAAGCTAAAGAAGAAAGAGATAAGTCTTGTAAAAGTTCTCTGGAATCACCGTGGTGTTGAAGAAGCCACTTGGGAACTAGAGGAAGAGATGAGAAGGAAATATCCTACTCTTTTCTCTTAATATGTTTTATCGATTTTGAGGACGAAATCCTTGTAAGGGGTGGATAATTTGTAACATCCCTGAACCGGGTTATGAATTAACCCTAGGTGTTTTGCCTAAAATATGTAATTAAATCCTTGTGATTATCTTTTGGCATGTAATTAAGTTCCTAAGGAACATACATTTTCATTTCTGTCCTTTTTAAACAATGATTGTAGTATTGTTTGGTAATACAGGGACCTATGTGCAAATTACCCAATTAGAGGGGTTAACTTGCAAATTACACAGGTTAAGATGTTCCTCTAATACAGAGACATCATATGAAGGAATATGATGAGGTATGATGGATTTCCCAAGTTTGGGCACCAAGGTGCAGCTTGTGGAGCAATCCTTGTGCTTAAACCCTAATTTTGGTGTAAAGTGCAATTTACCCAAAATGTGGGGTGCAACTTGTGCTATACACTTTCTAGAATATCTTTTATGACTCTTGACATCATTTAGAGAAGAAAGGATGAGAGGGGCACTTCTATTAAATAATTGGATAAGAAGGATGACCTTTGTAGTGAAAACACCTAGTATGAGTAAGAAGACCCTTCATATATATATATACCTTAGTATGCATGTTGGTTTTATCTACCCTTAGATCTTGAATTTTGATGAGTTTTGCATAAGATTATCATGCTTGGACGTGCCTTAGAAAGAAGAAGGGACTTAGATGAGAAATCTATGTTTTAGAGGTCCTTATGGTGGAAAATAACCTAAAGTATATAAGCCTAGTTCCTTGTAAAACAACAAAATGTATTCCCTTCACTTCCTCACTTCTCATCTTTCTCAACCGACCAAGGCAAAGCTCTGGAGCTCAGGGAAATGACCAACCTGTTCTAAGGTAAGAGAGCACCATCTTCTAGCTTGGATTCATGGAGGAAATCCTTGTATAAGGTTGGTTTCATGGTTAATTCGCTTAGCTTTCTCTTCCTAGCCGATCCTTCCCAACCTTTCTTGGAGAAACAACCTTGGATGACCTGTGGAGCTCAAGCCACCATTAAAGTTTCGAAGCTTGGAAGATTGGAGCTCTAGGAACAACGTTTGAGGCGGGTTTTATAACTCTACACCTTGCTTTGTTATACATACTTTTATTCTTGCAAATAATAGTTAGTTCTTCTTCTTCCCCATCTTTCTTTGCACTCTTGCAAGCCTTTTCGTGAAGAACAGACCTTGGTTTCAAGGTTGAAGATGAAGGGCGTTAATACCTATGTTGGTCCTTATCCAACTTTATCAAATGGGTTCAACTCGTTTCACCTCAAATGGGTTCAACTCGTTTCACCTCAAATGGGTTCAACTCGTTTCACCTCAAAAGGGTTCAACTCGTTTCACCTCAAATGGGTTCAACTTGTTTCACCTCAAATGGGTTCAACTCGTTTCACCTCAAATGGGTTCAACTCATTTCACCTCAAAATGGTTCAACCCGTTTCACCTCAAATGGGTTCAACTCGTTTCACCTCAAATGGGTTCAACTCGTTTCACCTCAAATGGGTTCAACTCGTTTCACCTCAAATGGGTTCAACTCGTTTCACCTCTAATGGGTCACACTCGTTTCAATCCAAACGGGTTCACACTCGTTTCAATTCAAATGGGTCACACTCGTTTCAATTGAAATGGGTCACACTCGTTTCAATCCAAACGGGTTCACACTCGTTTCAATTCAAATGGGTCACACTCGTTTCAACTGAAATGGGTCACACTCATTTCAATCCAAATGGGTTACACTCGTTTCAACCCAAATGGGTCACACTTGTTTCAACCTAAAAGGGTTCAATTAAAGGATACCTTGTTTTATGTAAACTCTAATGACATGATAGTGGTGAATTGGTTTATGTTAATCAACAAGGACTTAAACCAACCCTATCTAGAGTGATGTAATCACCTTTCATTAGGAAGGAGAGAGAGAAAGTACCATTTATGGTTAAAACTCAAATAAAGTACCTTCAATGTATATGAATATGCAAGATTTGGGTATGATCCACTTATGAGAGATCATGAAAACCCTAATTAAGATAACTGATGAGTCTTAACCTAATTTGAAAGTATCAATAAGGATGATGTTTCTCATTCATGATGATGCTATGAGTAATGTGAATAGTAAACCCTAATTCTAGGGTAATCATGAGTAATGTGAATAGTAAACCCTAATTCTAGGGTAATCATGAGTAATATGAATAGTAAACCCTAATTCTAGGGTAATCATGAGTAATGTGAATAGTAAACCCTAATTCTAGGGTAATCATGAGTAATGTGAATAGTAAACCCTAATTTTAGGGTAATCATGAGTAATGTGAATAGTAAACCCTAGTTCATGGTAATATGTAGAAATGAACAATAAAACCTAAACTCATGTTATTCCTTTAAGCATGAATTGTATTATCAAAGATATGAGATGAGGAATTATTATTCCCAATCATAATGAAAGGGGTGAATAACCCTAAATGATGTAAACAAGGGAATCTTACCCTTTGTAAGGACATAAAAGTATAACCTTTGAATTGAAGGGTTAATTCTGTCTTATTGACTGCTGATATGATTATGAATTTTGATTATTATCAATTGATTTAATCATGCGGGTTCCTATAAGAAAATAATCATATCCAGGTAAGGATCATGACATCATGTTCATTGAAAGCATGTCAATAGCTTATGAACAGAAATAACTATGTTGCCTAAATGCAAGTAGTATCATATGAAACTGATATGCCTTAAGGGCCATGAATGACATCGAGGTCATGCTAATAGATGACTTGATGCTGACATGACATTTGATAGCAAGTGTTATGATGACATAAGGGTGTGAACACCTATGTTCCTGAATTATAGTGATAAGATGATTAAGAACTGACATCCATATGATAACTGATATGAGTAATACTTGTTACACTTAGTATTCTTCTGTTATAGCCATGTTTAGTACTTGAATGTTTGGAAACATGTATGATGCTAAAAGAATACTGAAATGTACCTAATAACCAAGTTTAATCATATCATGTAGAGCCCTGATCATAGATCCATCATTGTCAGAGTTTAAATGATGGTGAAACAGGTTTTCCTAAGGGAACTCCTGGATCACATACTTTAGAGTATGTGGGGGAATATGGAGGTGTATATCCTTACATCCTAGTGTAGGAGTTGATGTTGATGTATCTTAATCCATCAACCCTTCACTATATGTTTATACCGGGATGATGTAACACTATTCTTCCAAGGGAATCTTTTATACCGCATCGATGAGAGATAAACATAAAATCGTTCGATGGCAAAGAGAGTGCAGAATGCCACTGTGACTCTAATAGCAAAGTACTAGAATACCCTGGTGAGCTATATTAGCAGGGACACTAGATGTCCTGCATGTTTATCCTCATTCTGATTGAGGTAGTTGAAGTTCATGAGAATCCGGCTCTTTCGATGACCTAGTATGATACCGATGTGACTTACTAGTGATCGGTTGGAGCATGAGCGGTATACCTCATCTCCGCAGGGCATAATGATGTTTGTAAAACATAATCAACTGCGTAGCATAACTTCTTAGGTTGAACTACGAGGAACATTGATTGATATTACATTGCTTGTTTTTAATATCTTGTTCAAGCATTAGTATACGTGTTCTTCATATTCCTTAAATAAAGATGAGTATTTGTTATCAAGCATGCTGTGAGTAACCTAAATTACCTGCTCATGATATTCCTTTGATTGCTTTTAACAAAGTTTCTGGCGGAGAGTTATAACTCTCGCTGGGACAATTATTTAAAATTGTCTCACCCCGTAGATTTTTACCTTTAGGTGGACGTCGAGGTCGAAGGAACCGATCTGCAGGTGGACAGCAGCAACATCAGCAAATTCAGGAGCAGCAGTGACTTTAGGTGGAAACACTGTGTTGTCTAGTCTTGTAGTCAGAATAGTCTTATGTCGTCTCTGTACACTCAGGTCCTAGGAGTTTGTTGATCTGAGAATTTTGAAATCTTGAGATTTTGTATCATGACGTATATAATCACTCGAGATGTGATTTATTAGAGATGTAAACAGTTCATCTTACTTTTATAAAAGGAGTTTCAGGTTTTTAAGATCTCATTTTCGAAAAGTTTTAATTTCTCGTGATTTTCGTATTCCGCTGTTAATCGAATCGCTTCCACTTTGTTTATCTTGTGTTTTGGAGATCAGAGCCCACACACATAGTCCTTTTGAAATAATACACAATCATTCGGGCATGCGTGTATCTTCTTGGCATCCATTCCCATTGGGCACAACAATTTCTTTACCTGGTATGTTAATACTGGCATCTTGTTTCCTTCAGGAAGCATTTCTTTCAACAAAGACAACAATGACGTGAAGCTTTTGTCGCTCCATCTATTGTTAGCTTTCAGCTTATACAATCTCAACACAACGCTAAGCTTCGTAAACTTAGTACAACCTGTGTATAACGATATCTCAGCATCATGCACAGTGTTTCTAAAAATGGGAGTTGGATCGGTGTGCTCGACCCCACAACTATCCAGCATCACATCAACGATGTCTACTGGAACTGGTTCATTCACATCTACGTCATCGTAGGCAATTTCTTTTTCCACACAAGCACTGCTATCGACATCCACTGGTTTCGGGTTTGAAATCTCTCCATGCCAGTGCCATTCTATATAGCCTTGTACAATCCCATTGCACATGACATGACTTTTGATTTCATCACCAGTGCTGACTTTCAAGTTGTTACTGCAATGCCTACATGGACAGTAGAACCTATCTCCAGGTTGTTTCCTATGTTCCTCGGCAAATCTAATAAACTGGTTAAGACCAGATATAAACTTTGGGGTGCAGCGATTGCGAATGGACATCCATGATCTATCCATTCTATGTTCAAAGAGAAAACAAGTATATATTAGGACAAGATTAGGGTATACACTTACATCCTAAGTGATATTAGGTGTTCAAGAACAGTCCCAAACCGGGGACTCCAAGATTTACTCCTATTATCTAGACCCATCCGGTTTTCTATTTGTTTGGCTTATTTGCAATTAGGGGTAGACACTAGATTCTGATGGTAATCGTCCCAGCCACGCTAACTGTATATTATCTAGACCCATATGATGTTGAAGTAGATAGTGCGGGACATGAAATGAAAGTGCCTTTATTAAGCATTTCTATGGTGGTAACATTTGATAGTGTCCAATACAAAATAATGATTGGGCCTGCGGCTAGAATGTGATGCGCTACATGGAAAATATTGTCAGATTAGGAGGTACAATGAAGCTGGACTCCATACAAACATTATATAATTTAGTGATTGTTCATTCTAATTTATACCAATGTACAAGTAATATAAAGAACAATGATTGTTCACTTTCTAGGCCAACAAACACATGTGATGTCATTCTTATATATAATAAATGTGTACCACCTATCCCATCCTTGAACACCTAATCTCACTAGTAAGTGTATAATGTGTATTGGGTTTTCAAAAAAAATTCGGCAACATTTCCCCGTTGTTCTCTAAGTACATATGTACTTAGAGAACAAATGGGGAAATGCTACCTAAATTTTCTCGAAAACTCAATACACATTTTACACTTACATCCTTAGTGAGATTACGTGTTCAAGAACAGTCCCAAACCGGGGACTATCCAAGATTTACTCCTAATGAGTAAATCTTGGACGAGTTTCTAGGCCAACAAACACAATAATAGATATGTACATGTTAGGGTTTCATCACAATTGATGTTAGGGTTTCATCAATGTTAGGGTTTAATCAAATCAAATTAGGATGCTAGAATGGACAAGTTTAAATCTTATTTCAACATGCATCAAAATTTACTGAATTAGGTCAAGCATTAGAATTAGAAGCAAAAATATATACAAGCAAAAGATTTGTTTGTATCCTAGAATTTACATAAAGCATTACATAAAGATTTGTTCATATCCTTACCCACAGCAAACACGGTCGTGGCTGTGTTGGCCTACCACGGCCGTGCTGGGCAGCACGGTCGTGCTGGACAGCATGGTCATTTTGGGCAGCACAGCCGTGGTAGGCCAACACAGCCACGACTGTGTTTGATTTAGGTAAGGAGCTAGGGAGAAGGAAGAACAGAGGCTACGAATACCTGGAGGCTACGGAGGGCAGAAGGCAGGCAGGCGGCATGGTAGGGAGGATGGCAGAGAGCACGGAGTAGGTAGCGGCGATGGCAAGGAGGACGGTGGGCGGTAGTAAAGAGGACGGCGGCGGCGACGTAGAGCAGCAGCAGCGGCATCCGGCGTCGACGGCGAGCAAGTAGCAGGCAGCGTCGGCGGCGAGCGAGAAGCAGCAGGTAGTGAGCAGCAGCTGGCGGGCGGGTGGCGACGCAGCAAGAGTAGAGAAAGGGGAACAGTTGCTTCACGATGAAACAGAAGAAAGGGGAACAGTTGCTGTTCGTGGGTATATTAAGTTGGTAAACGATGTCGATTATCTAAAATAAATGACACCTAAATGCTTCGGCGTCAGTTGTTCTTTAAAAACCGATGTCCAATTAGACAAATTTTGCCCTAAAAAATCTGGCGGGAACCATTATCGGTGTCGGTTATCAAAGGATAACTAACACCTAAGTTGTATTTTTTCGCGCAAATTTTCATCTTATATAGGCGTCGGTTAGATGTTAAAAAACCGACGCTGTATGTGACACTTTGGGGCCAATTTTTTTCACTCGAAAATTGGATTTTGCTGGCGATATTAGGCGTCAGTTTTCTGTTACCAAGCCGACGCTGAATACAAAGTGGTACCCGTGTCTTGACTATAGACGTCGGTTTACCTACATCACCGATGTTGAATGTTATAGGCGTCGGATTTCCTAAATAACTGACGCCCAGAAAAGTGACATTGAATGTTGTTTCTGTACTAGTGGACAATGATAAAGTTGATAATCACAAATTGGCAGATTTAGAAACCCAAGATGGAGGATATTCTCTATTGCTAAGATCTTTACAATCCAATAAAGGGACAAAAGACAGAGAGTACATCTGATGCAGAATGGAAGAAACTAAATAAGAAGACCGTCAGAACAATGTGAAAGTGGCTCTACTTTTCTATGCTCCATCACGTCTAAGAAGAGACCAATGTCCAAGATTTGTGGGAGAAGTGAGCTGAAAACTACAACAAATAAAGCCTTCTTAATCAGAAAGTTGGTGAACCTCAAGTATCAGGACGGTACAAGCATTGTCGAGCATACAAATGAATTCCAAAGCCTTGTAAATCAACTGGGTCCATGAAGATGGTTCTTGATGATGAACTCCAGGCTCTACTTCTTCTGGGATCATTACCTGACAGCTGGAAGACGCTCGTAGCGACAGTCAGCAATTCTACACAGGAAGGCAAGTTGACACTTGACCAGGTGAAGATCAATCTACTGAATGAAGAGACTCGACGACGAGCCTCGGGCGACAGCAGATCAGAGGTGCAGTTTACAAAGAGCATGGGTGTTGATAGAATGAGAGGCCATGGAAGATCTAAGAGTTGTGGTGAGTCCCAGGACCACAAGAAGTCTCGTGGTACATCCAAATCAAAGAGTAGTAGATGGTGCTTCCAGTGTGGAAAGCCATGTCATTTCAAAAGGGATTGCAAAGTTTGGAAAAAGAAACATGGGTCTGAAGCCAAAGATAAGAAAGATGATTACAAGAATACTGCAGCGACAATATTAAATGATAGGGGCGATGATGATGATGTGGTCTTGACAGTCTAGGAGAAGTGTTTGCATGTTGATGAGGATGATTCTGAGTGGGTGGTAGATACTGCATCTTCTTATCATGCTTCACCCAGTAAGGAGTTCTTCACTTCATATAAGAGGGGAGACTTCAGGAGGGTGAATATGGAAAATTTCACCTTTTCTAAAATTATCGGGATTGGAGACATTTGTGTTCAGACAAGTGTGGGTTGCACTCTCACGCTGAAAGATGTTCGTCACGTTTTATATTTGCGGTTGAGTTTGATATCTAATTCATTCTTTGATAGAGAAGGTTGTCATCTTGATTTTGGTGGTGATAAATGTAAGATCACCAAGGGGGCTTTAGTCATTGTACGAGGAAAATTGTGTCGCACATTGTACAAGACCCAACTTAAGGTGCTCAAAGGCGACAATATACATGCAATTGAGGATAACCAGATAGATCTATGGCATAGACGGCTAGGACACATGAGTGAGAAGGGAATGAATCTTCTATCCAGGTAAAGACTAATTCCTTGTGGCAAGGACACTACTCTCGGTTCATGTGATGTATGTCATCCAGGAAAGATCGGTGTGTTTCTTTCAAGACAAGATCAAAGGTGAAGTCACAACTTCTACAGTTGATTCATTTCGATGTATGTGGTCCGTTTGAGGTAGTTTCACTGGGTGGCAATAAGTATTTTGTCATGTTCATTGATGATGCATCTATGAAGGTGTGGGTATACTTGTTGAAGATCAAGGATCATGTCTTTCAATATTTTCAGAAATTTTGTGCCATGGTAGAATGGGAGATAGAGAAAAAGCTAAAGTGTCTCCGCACAGACAACGGAGGAGAGTACACCTCCAGGGAGTTCCAAGATTACTGCACCCAGCATGGGATATGACATGAAAGGACAGTTCCCAGCACACCACAACACAATGGTACAATTGAAAGGATAAATCGTACCATAGTAGAGAAAGTTAGATGCATGTTCAAGACTTCAAAGTTGTCAAAGACATTCTGGGGTGAGGCAGTGTGTACTGCCTGCTATCTGATTAACCGATCTTCATCAGCTCGTTTGGGGTTTGATATACCTAAGAAGGTATGGATATGAAAGGATGCCTCTTATGCTCATCTGTGACTATTTAGGTGCAAGGCTTATGCATAGGTTCCTAAGGAAAAGAGATAAAAGTTGGATGATAAAGAGGTACCATGCATCTTTCTTGGCTATGGAGATCAGTAGTTTGGGTACAAATTATGGGATATTGTGAAAAAGACCACGAGAAGACACAAAGATGTGACGTTTTGTGAGATTCAGACAGTTACAGAGCCTAAGAGTGATGACACAAAGGATGTAGGATTAGGTGATAGTTCTTCTAATGATGAGTATGAGGATGCTTCTACTACTTCACAAGTGTAGTCTTCAGATGACGAAGAAGAGCAACAAGATCACCTTGAGCAGCCGAGTGAAAGCACATCAAGTGATATTGTTCCAGATGCAGAGATGAGTGATTCAGACTCATAGTCAGAGACTTCTGGATAGGGGGAGCAAGATCATCACCAGGAAGAGTCCTCAGGGAAGTAGTTGAGGAGGTCTGACAGAGTTTGTCATCCATCATCTAAATACTTGGCATCTCAGTATATTCTCCTTACTGATCAGGGGGAGCCATAGACTTATCATTAGGTACAAACTCATACAGATAAAGCACAGTGGCATCAAGTGATGTAGGAGGAGATGTCTTCTTTGTAGAAGAATGATACCTATGAGCTTGTGGCGCTTCCCAAGGGCCGGAAAGCACTAAAGTCCAAGTGGGACTATAGGATGAAGAGAAATGACAAGAATAGGGATCAAGTTTCTAATAAGGAGCTACATGGTCTTTGGGAGCATCATCAGAGGATTTCTGAGCCTTGGTCTAGAAGGCCAGAAACAAGGTTTTGATCTAGGAGGCTCAACATACCGGTCAGGGGGAGCCAACAAAGCTCCAAGTGTGGGCATGGAGAGAGAAGTGGGGATGAATCCAAATTCATCATGATTTTCAGTCGCCATTTTGGGCCCAATTCGACTAAATACATTCGATTTCATCTCCTAAAACTTACAATGTGCAATATTGCCTAATTAGATGAGTTATCAAGTTATTGACTAAATTCCATATTGATTTCATGCAGGTCATGATGAGGTTGAACCATCAGCTGGAACCCACCTCCATTTAACCCTAATCCACCTTCAACATATTCCTCACCACCCCTTGCTTCATTCCACCTTTATCTCCATCAACCATCATCTGAATCAAACCCTAATAAGTGGGGCGCCCAACCTTTCTCAACCCTAGATCTACCTTCACCCAAGATCCTCTCATTCTTGGTCTTGAGCAAACGGTCTTGTCCAATCGATCTTGATCCATTCGGTTTCACCTCATTCGATCTTGGGCTTCCCCTCACCACACGATCCTGGATCAACGCCCCTCATTCACTTCCCCACTCGGTCCCCCTCCTATCGTTCTTCCCTTACGGTTTTCCCCTTCCATACAGTCTCAAGATCGTGTGAGGCCACACGGTCTCAAGACCATGTGAAGCCTCATGGTGTCAAGACCATATGGGTAGTCGCCCACCTCAAGACCGGTTGGATCTCCACAGCACCTGCTCGACGCTCCCCTGCCTTTTTGTCCTCTTCCTTCCTCTCCATCCACCTGCAAACCCTAACCCTAGATGGCACCTGTACCACCACCTGCAACCCTCTTCCTCAACAACTCTGCGCCTGTGCCACTCTTCTCCACGACCACCTCTGTCTCTGCCTCGTGACCTCGTCGCCGGCTCCACTACATCCATGTCGTCATCGACAGCAGCACTGCCTCCGCCTATACCTGCAACCCTAGATCTCACCACCACCTATTGCATCTCCAACCACAGCTCCCGCACTTCCATCTCCACTGTCGCTGAGCAGAAGTGGCCAAAGGACGATAAAATCATGAGACGACTGAGACCGTAGGGCTGTGAAACCGAACGGCAGAGACTCATTAAATCCAAACTGTGACGAAGAGAACATAGGACCAGTTGAAGGCTGGGTTTTTCAAGACCGTTAGGGCAACAAGTGAACCAGACCGTTTGACCGATATCATGAGGATAATAATCAGTCTCTAAGACCGTTTAGACATGAGTCCAAAACCATTAAGTACCAGACCGATTGCCTAAACTGTGAAGGGGGAACTCACACCGAAAATGTGAGGGCCCAAGTCCAAACCAAGGGGGACTCTACCCGACCCTATAAATAGGACCAGCAGGGTCCTCATTTAGGTATCGGACCTAGGACACCGACAAGGTGCCTGAACACAGGTTTGGTCCACGTACATCCATGCCATTGCCACTTCACCTGCTTCTCCTACTGCGAGCAAGGAGGTCAATGTTGGCATGTATGCCCTGAGAGCCAATCATGGGATGATTGATGGGATACATTAAGATTGATTTGATAAATATCAATGGCAAGCTTCCAACTCTTTCTGGTTTAGTCATATGAGATAGTGATAGAACAGATTGAATGTCTAGAGAATGACAGTACTCAATGATGTATGCTTTCAGGTTGAGGACCTGAATGATGAGATCATATGGATGCTAAGAGTTTATACATTCTTATCATGTCCCTAGTCGGATGTCATTGTGGAAGGTAGATAGACAGTAATGACACAAAAGACTGGATTGTGTTGGTTGATGACAGAATCTCATTAGTCATGATATGGAGATATTAAACCAAACACATAGGTACTTGTTAGAGAACAAGTTTACCGGATAGACCCACCGTGAGTTTAACACATGGAACCATGACATGGTAGTCACATTCAGTTCTCACAGTGATGGTGGTGAGTGTGATTCTTTGAACTGAAATCACTACACTCAACACATGTCATTGGGTACACTTTGACATCATCAAACGCAGTCCTGAAACATGGGTTGTTATAAAGGTGATGATTGGGTGGCTTTGACACATGGGGCTTTTGAGGGGTGAGTGATAGATATGGGATTTATCCCTCCTGAGGGAGTTTGATATCCAAGGCCACTTGATGAGTAGGATTGAGATAGGCATGCGCACGCATGTGTGAATGAGTATGTGATATTGATGTCATACATATCTCCTCCAATCTACTCTAAGATCAAGAAAGTGAATGAATGTTGATAGGATGACTATTTCATGCCTTGAGTTCATTCAGGATATCAGTGACAAAGGAGTTAAACATTCATTGTAACACCATTCATGGATTGTAGGATTGAAAGTTGTTCTCCAACTTTCTATTTCACTTGGGTAGCGCTGATGTGCGACTAGGCACCACTCTTTGCTTGTGAAGTCATAAGTGTTATGGACTTTCACTGCCAACGTGAAATGGACCTGCACGGTCACACACATAGGATTTAACCTGGAAGAGGAGTTTATCCACAAAGGATGTTTAGATTGATTACTAAAGGATTTTAGTAGTTCAATTAAACACTCAATCAATTGATAGCTCAATATCATAGTGTTCAAGGTGTTGGACCGATTCATCAGAGTATCAGATTGATTGAAACTGTGATTGACTGATTTGCACAAGTCTGCTGCTCCAACCGATCAGCTCATTTGATGAACCGATCGGATCAGGTTGATGAACCAATTGGCTCATGTGATGAACCGATCGACTCAAGATAGGCTGAGACGACCAGTTCAAGGGTTGAACTGATCGCCTCAACTGGTCTAACCGAGATCATTTGGAAAATCAAAAGACTATTTTGCAAATACAATTTGTTGCACTTGTACAAATTCAATTTGGACAAGCATTAATATTTTATTAATTAGAGAGAAATTTGAAAGTAAATTTGAGTTGGACCAGGACCACGAACCTATCGACTCATGTGATGAACCGATCAGCTTAGGTGTCCCAAACAATCGGTTCAGGTTGAAACGATCAGTTGAGGTCACCAAACAATCGTTTCAAGGTTGAAACGATCGGTTTGGCTGGCGCAAGTTGCTTGTTTTGTGGAAAATCTCGAACCCTTCTACTCCTTCATTAATCCTACATTGCCCGAGAAAGAGAACCATGTCCCATGACCCTGCTATATATATAGGGGTAGTGGGGGCTTCTCAGACACACAACTCAGTGCACCAGTTGCTCTGCAAGGTTTCCGTTCTCTCTAGTTTTGGTAACCAAGAGAGAGCCTGAGCAACTGCTACCAGATAAGGGAGGTACATCAAGGGAAATACAACTGCAGAAAGCGACTGGTGGAACGAGAGTGTGTTAGTGACTGGTACACTGACAGGAGGGTGCGACTCCTTCCTATTCCTTATGGGACAAGGAGATCAGAGTTCCAGGTGGTCCGTGTAGACTACTTCATAGGCGGGAGACTTCTGCCACTTGGAGGACAATTGTCAATCCTGACAGTCCTGGTGAGACCAGGAGGTGCCAGTCCCGGTACGACCAGGAGCTGCTCAGACACTGTCCAAGATCGGAGGTGAAGACTGTGCAAGCCGCGAGGTAATGTTGTCGAGCAAGCCTCGGGACAAGGTACGCCTCTACAAACCATCCTTCCTATTGTATAGACGTTGACGCGTTTGCTTTGTTTTGGGTTTGGGAGAAGAAAATTTTTGTTTCCGTTGCCTTCTCTGTCTCCCCTAAAACCCAACAGTGGTATCAGAGCCATGTCAACTGCTCTATACTTTAGGATTATCGATATGATTGATTTTGGTTTGTCGCCTTTATTTATTGCAAGACTATTTTGCAAATACAATTTGTTTCACTTGTACAAATTTGATTTGGATAAGGATTAATATTTGATTAATCAGAGACAAATTCAAAAGTCAATTTGAGTTGGACCAGGACCACAAACTGTTCGGCTCATGTGATGAACCGATCGACTTAGGTGTCCCAAATGATAAGTTCAGGTTGAAATGACCAGTTGAGGTCACCAAACGATCGTTTCAAGGGTGAAACGATCGGTTCAGCTGGAGCAAGTTGCTTATTTTGTGGAAAATCTCAAACCCTTCTACTCCTGCATTAATCCTGCATTGCCTGGGAAAGAGAACCCTATCCCATGACCCTCCTATATATAGGGGTAGTGGGGGCTTCTCAGACACACAACTCAGTGCACCAGTTGCTCTGCAAAGTTGTCGTTCTCTCTGGTTTTGGTAACCGAGAGAGAGCCTGAGTAAGTGCTACCCGATAATGGAGGCACAACAAGGGAAAGACAACTGTAGAAAGTGACTGGTGGCAGGAGAGTGTGTCGGTGACTAGTACGCCGATAGGAGGGTGTGACTCCTTATGATTCCTTCTGGGATAAGGAAATCAGAGTTCCAGGTGGTCCGTGTGGACTACTTCAGAGGCGGGAGACTTATGTTGCTCGGAGGACAACTATCAATCTTGACAGTCTTGGTGAGACCAGGAGGTGCCAGTCCCGGTGCGACCAGGAGCTGCTCAGATACTATCCAAGACCAGAGGTGAAGACTGTGCAAGCCGTGAGATAACGTCACCGATCAAGCCTCGGGACAAGGTACGCCTCTACAAACCATCCTTCCTATTGTATAGACGTTGATGCGTTTCTTTTGTTCTGGGTTTGGGAGGAGAAATTTTTTGTTTCCACTGCCTTCTCTGTCTCCCTTAAAACCCAACAGTCAAGATGAGAAAAAAGGTGGAAAAGAAGATCTTCCCTGCCTACCTTGGTGGTTCTTCCTCCTCATCCAAATCTACTCCGACACGGCATAGAAGACCGCATCATCTTCACCGAGATTTGACTACCTTCTGCATCATGCTCATGATGGAACCTTCCCTCTCTTTTGTTCTTCTTATTTCTCACAGCATGAGTGAGTAGTTCCTTTTCGCTGGGGTGCGGGGACTAGCCCCACTACCCATGCAAGCATGTTCTCTTATTAAACATTCCATGGCAATGTATATAACTTTTTATTTCGTTGTTAATCGTTAATGTTTGTGGATTGATTACCTGCTTGCTTTTATCTTGTTCTTCCCTATGTTGCGAGAACTTCTATATGTAGGGTAGAATGTCGATTAACGAGGTTGACTCCCAAACTAGAAATAGAATGGGATTCTTTGAGGTCATAAGTGTATGATCCATGAGGGGATGAGCCATCTAGCCTACAGTGATGCTTCTGTGGCCTAAACATCCCTCAGGGAGAGCCGCAACTTTAGTTGGATATCTATATCTTTGTTGTTAATCATCGATGTTTGCTTGTAGATTAATCATCAACTTGCTTGTCGATTAGCACGGTTGACCCCCTGACTATAAATAGAAAGGGATGCCTTGAGGTCGTAAGTGTATGATCTGTGAGGGGACGAGCCATCTAGACCACGGTGACGCTTCTGTGTGCCTAACGCTTGTATAGGGGCCCAATAGCTTTAGTTGGATATCTGTATCTTCGGAACCTTAAGTGCATGATCTTGATGGTGAGAGACATCTGATGCCTAAGGTGATGCTTACGCAAACCTAAACATCCCTCCGGGAGGGTTCATAGCAATTCTATTTGGATAGTTATATCTTGCCTAGATGTTTGATGTTTGGATGTGTTTGCATGTGTAGTGGTGGTGAAACCCGGTACCATCCCACCGATTCCATATCATTAATCTAGATCAACTTAATTCTGCTCCTTACTTTCCTGCATTTAGTTTAATTAACCTCAATTCAACTAAACTTTTAAATATTATCCTTACTTGAACTAGACTGGACTAGCAAAAATTCTTAAAAATGTTGTCCCCTGGGATTCGATCCTTAACTATAATGCAATAAGACCCGTCTACCTGCGGGTGGTATTATTGCACAAGGTTTTGGTAAAAGCTCATGGATTTCAACCCTGAGTGAATTTGTTAGTGTGATAATAAACCACGTCAAATTTTGGCGTCGTTACCGGGGACAATGGAATCCGTTAGTAGAATCTAGTTCTTTTAGGGCTAATCTAGGTTTTTTCTTTTCTTTTGATACAATTAATCATCCTCTTGAATTCAGTTCTATTTCGGCATTCTTACTCCTGAAAAATCTTTCCATCCTAGGTACCAACAAAGACTAGTGCATGCACCGCTCAAACAGTCCCGGTCTCACTGCTAGCTTTGATCCTGAGATAGATAGAACTTTTTGTCGTCAGAACAGAGTGAACCAAGCAAGGATGGATCAAGAGGAGGAAATAGCCCAAAGGGTAGCTCAAGCCCTTGCTGCACAATGATATAGGCTAATGCAAGAAGCCAGAGCTGTAGTTGAAATAGAGATTCGAGCAGCACAAGCAGCAGCACAAGTAGCAGAACTGCAAAAAGACCTTAAGGAGTTTTCAATCCCTAAAGCTTCTGATGTTCACCACCCAGTTCAACCTCCTCCCATCAATGCTACAAATTTCGAAATTCGAGCACATTGGATCACCTTGCTTCAAAAAAACCCATTCTATGGTAAGAAAGGAGAAGATAGTCAGGAACACATTCTGAGGTTTTTAGATCTATGTGCTATGACAAAGCAAAATGTAGTATCAGACGATGCCATCCAACTCCGTCTCTTCAAGTATTCTCTTACTAAAAGAGCTATAAGTTGGTACAATTTCTTACAATGTGAACCATCACCACTTGGGAACAAATTCAAAATGCCGTTCTGGAAAAATTCTACCCTCCTTATCTTACATATGAAATCAGGGGATGTATAACTCAATTCACTCAGGCCCTTGGAAATCCCTAACGGAAGCATGGGAAAGATACAAGGAACTTCTACGCAAGTGCCCCCACCATGGCATTCCTAAGAATCAACTCATTGAAATCTTCTATAGGGGTGTGGATGACGACATCAAGAGGTTCTTAGACTCCTCATCTGGAGGAAACTTTATGCGTCAAAGTTATGACACTGCATGGAAGGTTGTTACCCTTGGAGTTGAAAATCAAGCTAATTGGGGAAGATCTGTAGGCAAAGGAGTATTGAAGGTAGCTATGGCTGAAGCTATTCCTGAGTATAAGTCTATCGCTAAAACCCTCAAACTCTTAGTTGCCAAGCAAGACCATAGTGAATCATCCCTTGCTGCTTATGAAAGAAGACACTCACTCCCACAACAACAGGAACAGATCAAGTCAACCACACTGTTCTCTGAAGCATGTAAAGGCACAAATCATTCTACGCTAGCTTGCAATGTTCTCTATGATGTTGTTTTGAGAAACATTTATGGCAAAGGAGACAATAGTTAAATGGAAAATCTTAATGATATCAACACTATCCCTGGTCAAGGATATTACAATCCAAATCAGAACATGAACCATCCTGGTTTTTAATAAGGAAATCCTTCAAGAGCAGAAAACTCACGACAACTTGGTGTTGGTATGTATGCCCTGAGAGCCAATCATGGGATGCTTGGTGGGATACATTAAGATTGATTTGATAAAGATCAAAGGCAAACTTCCAATTCTTTCTGGTTCAGTCATATGAGATAATGATAGAAGATATTGAATGTCTAGAGAATGACGATACTCAATGATGTATGGTTTCAGGTTGAGGACCTGAACGATGAGATCATACGGATGCTAAGAGTTTGAACATTCTTATTATGTCCCTAGTCAGATGTCATTGTGGAAGGTAGATACAAAACAATGACACACAAGACTAGATTGTGGTGTTTGTTGATGATAGAATCTCGTTAGTCATGATATGGAGATATCAAACCAAACACATAGGTACTTGTTAGAGAACAAGTGTACCAGAAAGACCCACTGTGAGTTTGACACATGGAACCATGGCATGGTAGTCACAGTCAGTTCTCACAGTGATGGTGGTGAGTGTGATTCTTTGACCTGAAATCACTACACTCAACACATGTCGTTGGGTACACTTGGACATCATCAAACGCAGTCCTGAAACATGGGTTGTTATAAAGGTGATGATTGGGTGGATTTGACACATGGGGCTTTTGAGGGGTATGTGATAGATATGGGATTTGTCCCTCCTGAGGGAGTTTGATATCCATGGCCACTTGATGAGTAGGATTGAGATAGGCATGCACGCATGTGTGAATCAATATGTGATATTGATGTCATACATATCTCCTCCAATGTACTCTGTGATCAAGAAAGTGAATGAACATTGAAAGGATGATTGTTCTATGCCTTGAGTTCATTCAAGATATCAGTGACAAAGGAATTATACATTTGATGTAACACCATTCACGGATTGTAGGATTGAAAGTTGTTCTCCAACTATCCTTTTCACTTGGGTAGCACTGATGTGCGACTAGGCACCGCTCTTTGCTTGTGAAGTCATAAGTGTTATGGACTTTCACTGCCAATGTGAAATGGACCTACAGGGTCACACACATAGGATTTAACCTAGAAGAGGATTTTATCCACAAATGATGTTTAGATTGATTACTAAAGGAGTTTAGTAGTTCAATTGAACACTCAATCAATTGATAGCTCAGTATCATAGTGTGCAAGGTGTTGGACTAATTGATTGGAATATCATATTGATTGAAACTACGATTGACTGATTTGCACAAGTATGTTGCCCCAACCGATCAGCTCAGGTTGGTGAACCAGTCGGCTCAAGTTGTGAGTCGATTGGCTCATGTGTATTGAAACGATCAGTTCAATTGTTGAACCGGTTCATTCGTGTGACCAACTGAGATCGTTTGGAATGTCAGAAGACTATTTTGCAAATACAATTTGTTTCACTTGAACATATTTGATTTGGACAAGGATTAATATTTGATTGATCGGAAACAAATATGAAAGTCAATTTGAGTTGGACCAGGACCATGGACTGATCAGCTCAGCAGTGAACCGATCAGCTCAGGTGGTTCAACTGATCGGTTTAGGTGTGAACCGATCGGCTGAGGTCCCCAACCGATCGGTTCATGCTTGAAGCGATCGGTTCAGGTGGCGCAGTTGGTTGTTTTGTGGAAAATCTCAAACCCTTCTACTCCTGTTTAATCCTGCATTGCCCGGGGTAGAGAACCCTGTCCCATGACCCTCCTATATATAGGGGTAGTGGGGGCTTCTAAAAAACAACAACTCAGAACACCAGTTGCTCTGCAAAGTTATCTTTCTCTCTGGTTTTGGTAACTGAGAGAGCCCGAGCAAGTGCTGCCCGATAAGGGAGGCACAACAAGGGAAAGAAATCTGTAGAAAGGCAACTGGTTGTAGGAGTGTGTGTTGGTGACTAGTACGCCGATAGGAGGTTACAAATCCTTCCGATTCCTTGTGGGACAAGGAGATCGGAGTTCTAGGTGGTCCGTGTGGACTACTTCAGAGGCGGGATATTTTTGCCGCTCAGAGGACAGTTATCAATCCCGACAGTCCTGGTGAGACCAGGAGCTACACATACACCGTCCAAGACCGAAGGTGAAGACCGTCCAAGCCGTGAGGTATTGTCCCCAAGCAAGATTCGGGACAAGGTATGTCTCCACAAACCATCCTTCCTATTGTATAGACGTTGACACGATTCCTTTATTCTAGGTTTGGGAGAAGAAAATATTTGTTTCCGCTGTGTTATCTGTCTCTTCTAAAACCCAACAGTGATATCAGAGTCATGTCAACTGCTTTATACTTTAGGATTATCGATGTGATCGATTTTGATTTGTCTCCTTTATTTATTTCATATGATGCGAATAAAATTGGCTTTATGCATGTACAATCCTAAATCCACAAATCCCAATATACATATATGATATGTAATATGAATGCACTCGATACACGTCACCCTTAAATGAGTTTTGTGGTGGATGTATAGCGTGGTTATGGCCAATAAACCATATGTATGTGTGCTTGGTTGTATGTGGTTGCTTGCATCTCGATCTGCGCACTGATTCCCTACCTCCTTATTCCTGATGTAACTCGAGATAACTCGAGATTTCTTTCCTACCTTTGCTCCCCCCGAATGTAACTCAGGGTTTCCCATTTCAAATGTAAATATGATATAATTTTTATTTCCTGTTATGTCAAAGAACGGAGGACATCTGACGATGACTGAGACGATCGGTTCAAGGAGTGAACTGATAGGTTAGCGATCCAGATGATCGGTTCGAGGAGTGAGACGATCGAGTGGAGGCCATGAGGAGATGCATGAAAACCAGGAAAACTGATCGGTTGGAGGAGCCAACCGATCGGCTGGTGGCACCCAGACGACCGGCCAGGACGAGCAGGTCATTCATGTGATGAGTTGATCAATTCGAATGGCTATAGCACTTCATCATGGATATGTTGCATGTGATGTAGACCTAGATGACAGTGATTCCTCTTGGCTGGAGGAATCACTTTAGGATGGCCATAATCATCACTTTTATCATTTCACATGTTTTCTATGGGATATAGTATGTATATGATACATACTATGTATTGTGGTGATTGGATATGTATATGTACCTATAAAACCAAATCCCCCATTAAATATTAAAGTTTTAGATGCCTTCCAAATGCGACACATGTGAAAAGCTTGATCGGTCAAGTGTGGGCACGCCCTAGCGTGGTACACCATCTATCTCATGGAAGCGTGAAGGATGGATATGTGGGTCTGCCCTAGCACGGTGCATATTCATCGTGTTGGCTTTGGGTCGTACTTAACAAGGTGACCTAGATAGGATCTAGCACCTTGAGGCATGGAGGTGATCATGGCAAGGAGTTGCATATGACATCTTTCAAGAGTTGCATATGATGCAATTGGTGAAAGTTTCCTACCTGGAAGATCTAAGTTGTGGGGGACAGCCCTAGCTGGTCCATGACTTAGAGGATTTCAGGATCTTGACCCACTAGAAGATTGTACACTACAATCTTCTGAATTGATGGTGAGGTCTATCAATTTCAAAAATAATAGTGGGAGCGATAATTAATTAAAGTCCTAATTATATCGTCAACCTTTCAAATCAATCAAATAAGTCAAAATTGAGTTTTGGACTAAACTACATGTATTTCCTTTTGTAGTTCAAATGACAACAAACAACAATCACTTTTCATTGCGATCGGTCCTTGAAAAGGACAAGCTGAATGGGACAAACTTCCATGACTGATTTAGGACATTGAGAATTGTTCTCACTAAGAGTGAAAGCTCTATGTCCTGGATACTCCAATTCTAGAGGAACCTACTCCTACTGCACTAAAGGCATAAAGGGATGCTTATAAGAAGCATTCTGATGATGCCATTGATGCAAAGTGCTTGATGTTGTGCTCCATGAACCATGAGTTGCAGAGACAACATGAGAACATGGGTTTCATTGAGATGATTCAGCATCTCAAGAACATGTATGAAGATCAAGCACGAAAAGAGAGATATGATGTCTCCAGGGCACTGTTCAAGTGTGTCATGATAGAAGGATATCCAGTTGGTCCTCACGCTCTCAAGATGATTGGGTATGTGGAGAACCTGACAAGACTGGGATTTCCCCTGAGCCAAGAGTTGGCTACTGACGTGATATTGCAATCGTTGCCAGAATCCTATAGTCAGTTTGTGATGAACTATAACATGAACAACTTTGACAAGCCATTAACAGAGTTTTTGGGCATGTTGAGGACAGCTGAGACACATATGAAGAAGGACAAGCCTAAGTCTGTGATGATGATCAGTGACAAGAAAGGCAAGTCCAAGCGCAAGGGCAAGGGCAAAGCTAAGAAGGGTTCTGATGCTAGCCAGCAACCCAAGGTTTCTTCAACTCTCAAGGCCAAAGGAGGCATGACCAAGAGAGGAAATTGCCACCATTGTCAAAAGCCAGAAACATTGGAAAAGGAATTGTCCACTCTATCTGGAAGAACTAAAGAAGAAGGAGGCGACAAACGTCTCCACCTGAAGGTATCATGAAATAAACTTGTAACACTTTTTGAGGTATTTGATACCAAGATATAAAGTGTAAAGCAGCTGATAAATGGGGCAAGTGTTGCCGCTATAGATAAGAGTACTTTAGTTTATTTTCAAACTTAAAGGCATGTAATAGAGTTATGACCTGCTATTTCATATTTGCCAATAGATAGAAACACATTTTTTTTACATATTGTATGACAATGATGGCAATTAATAAAGTTGATGTTTCAATCTTCGTGGCAATGCCTTGTTTATCTTGTGGTACATGGTATGCATAAGATAAAATGATACCTAAAAGTTATTGATAACTCAAACAATCAAATTAGCATAAATCATGAGAAATTCATTTCTAGATTCCATATGATGGATAAGTCTAGACTCTTTTGGTTAGAGAACCAGTAAGAGACATGAATCTCTTAGACATGATTAATCAATCTTCACTAGTAGTAGTGGGAGAATGATTACCCTATTAGGTATAATACATGTAATGTATTTGCATACCTATTAGAGTTAATGATAATACTTAAAATGGTGTTTAGACAAATACCAATATGAATATCTTGAAGTGTTCAAGAATATCATAGATGAAGTACGGATTTGGTAAAGTGTTATAACCAGTAAGAGACATGAATCTCTTAGACATGATTAATCAATCTTTACTAGTAGTAGTGGGAGAATGATTATCCTATTAGGTATAATACATGTGTTGTATTTACATACCTATTAGAGTTAATGCTAATACTTCAAATGGTGTTTAGAGAAATACCAATATGAATATCTTGAAGTGTTCAAGAATATCATAGATGAAGTACGGATTTGGTAAAGTGTTAATTCTTGATGAGATCAATGAATGAAATACTTAGACCAAATATTTAAGAACCTTGTGAGTGATTATGATAGTGTATCATAGTGAGCTCGTGATTAAGGCATGGTGATGTCTAAATCAACAAGGAGTCATACTCTAAGGAGTTAGATAATGATTATCAAATAACTAATATCTTCTTAAATAAAGATTACCCCACACTAATAAAGGACATTAAGAATCACAAAGGGTTGTGAGTTCTTATATCCTTGACAGATACACCTCAATTATCTATATGATGAGTTGGTCATGTAATGAGTCAACTATCTAGATAAATATGAGGAATCAGATTTTGAGTTATGGTTTATGACCATTACATCCTAAATGACTTCCATGTGAACCATAAGGTATGACCTTGATGGTAGTACCCATTGGGATTAAACCCATAAGTGTGAGTGAGTCTTAAGCATTAAGACACATGGATAACATTTTGAGAAGGATGATGCTTGTTGATTGCAACTTAATGACTAAGAGATTTGGCATAGGGATACTAAAACTGCATTCCTGTAAGGAATAAAACAAGGATGTGTATGTGACACAACCTATAAGGTTTATGAATCCATTAATGCAAATGAATTCTATAAGTTACAATGGACTAATCAATGTGATTGATTGAGTACAAGCAACTCGGAACTGTGATCTTTATTTTGATAATATAGTCAAAGGGTTTGACTGATATGGCAAAGATAAAGAAGGGATATGTGATTTAGTGGGAGCATATTCACATTCCACATGTTGATGTGAAATGGAAATGTTCTTGAATGGAAATCCAAAGTGGAAATTATCTTTAGGGAAGATAGAGACGTTTCCTATGTGATAGGCATAGAGATCTATAGAGATAGTTCTCGAAAACCTCTTGACCTGAAAAGAGAAAACATACATTGGCTATCTATACTGAAGGGTTCAGTGTGCACAGATTTAGTGGGAGAAAACATGGAGTTGGTATCCCAAGGCCAAGTGTTCAATTCTTATGAAGAATGGGAACACTAAGAATAGATATGGATCTATCATGTATGTAATTATCCCATTATCTTGCATGTATGGACATAGCAAGAATAAAATGCATTCATCATCTTATATGTAGGACATGACAATATGATATGTTCATCTTGATAACTCGTATGTGGGACATGAAGAGTGGATGTATGTCTAATTCTAGTAAGGGTTACTGGACTACCATAATAACTTGATAAGTACTTGAAAAGTACTAGTTCTATGGAAATAAAGAAGGGTTCACTGTAAGAGTTACACGGATGCGAACTTCCGAAACGGACAGAAAATCAATCGCAATATATATATACATATATGAGATATATATAAAAGTGAATGTTTTGTTGATAATTGGAAATGTTCCAATAAAGCCATTTTAAGAGGAAATGCTGACTATCCGTGTGTTAAAGAACATCAGTGGATACTATATGGATCTAAGAGTTCATGAGATGAACTTATAGATATTTCGGTCATTGATGACAAGTCAAGAGTACTTGGTCATGCAATGTGGCTAAAGGTTAGCAAAGGAATACTAGATCGCATATTATAGCAACTCCATCTCATACGTGTGATGTACAATGAAGAGATGAGAGACATGTAGTTAATACCGACTTTGGCAAGGTGTTGCCATAACTCACTATGTTAGCACTAGAGCATAGTAACATGTGGGACATGTTTGAAGATCACTATGAATATGATTCAAGGGTGATTGGCTCGCAGTGCAAGTGGGAGTCTGCTGGTATGTATTCCCTGAGAGCCAATCATGGGATGATTGCTGAGATACATTAAGATTGATTTGATAAAGATCAATGGCAAGCTTACAATTCTTTTCGGTTTAGTCATATGAGATAATGATAGAAAAAATTGAATGTCTAGAGAATGACAGTACTCAATGACGTATGCTTTCAGGTTGAGGACTTGAACGATGAGATCATACAGATGCTAAGAGTTTGAACATTCTTATTATGTCCCTAGTCAGGTGTCATTGTGGGAGGTAGATAGACATCAATGACACACAAGACTAGATTGTGGTGTTGGTTGATGACATAATCTCATTAGTCATGATATGCATATATCAAGCCAAACACATAGGTACTTGTTAGAGAACAAGTGTACCAGACAGACCCACCGTGAGTTTGACACATGGAACCATGACATGGTAGTCACATTCGGTTCTCACAGTGATGGTGGTGAGTGTGATTCTTTGACCTGAAATCATTACACTCAACAC
Organism: Alisma plantago-aquatica; assembly: GCA_963693085.1. NCBI lineage: Eukaryota > Viridiplantae > Streptophyta > Magnoliopsida > Alismatales > Alismataceae > Alisma > Alisma plantago-aquatica. Next base: position 92,460,968 of record OY856411.1, read on the forward strand.
ATGTCGTTGGGTACACTTTGACATCATCAAATGCAGTCCTGAAACATGGGTTGTTATAAAGGTGATGATTGGGTGGCTTTGACACATGGGGTTTTTGAGGGGTGAGTGATAGATATGGGATTTTTCCCTCCTGAGGGAGTTTGATATACATGGCCACTTGATGAGTATGATTGAGATAGGCATGCACGCATTTGTGAATCAATATGTGATATTGATGTCATACATATCTCCTCCAATCTACTCTGAGATCAGGAAAGTGAATGAACATTGAAAGGATGATTGTTCCATGACTTGAGTTCATTTGTGATATCCGTGACAAAGGAATTATACATTCGATGTAACACCATTCACGGATTGTAGGATTGAAAGTTGTTCTACAACTTTCCTTTTCACTTGGGTAGCACTGATATGCGACTAGGCACCACTCTTTGCTTGTGAAGTCATAAGTGTTATGGACTTTCACTGCCAACGTGAAATGGACCTGCAAGGTCACACACATAGGATTTAACCTGGAAGAGGAGCTTATCCACAAATGATGTTTAGATTGATTACTAAAGGAGTTTAGTAGTTCAATTGAACACTCAATCAATTGATAGCTCAATATCATAGTGTTCAAGGTGTTGGACTGATTGATTAGAATATCAGATTGATTGAAACTGTGATTGACTGATTTGCACAAGTTAGCTGCCCCAACTGATCGGCTCATGGGATGAACCGATCGGCTCAGTTTGGTGAACCGGTCAGCTCAAGTTGTGAGTCGATCGGCTCATGTGTCATGAAACGATTGGTTCAATTGTTGAACCAGTCGATTCATGTGGCCAACTGAGATCGTTTGGAAAGTCAAAAGACTATTTTGCAAATACAATTTTTTTTACTTGTACAAATTCGATTTGGACAAGGATTAATATTTGATTGATCAGAAACAAATATGAAAGTCAATTTGAGTTGGACTAGGACCACGAACTGATCGGCTCAGCAGTGAACCGATCAACTCAGGTGCTCCAACCGATCAGTTCAGGTGTGAACCGATTGGCTGAGGTCCCCAACCGATCGGTTCATGCTTGAAACGATCGGTTATGGTGGTGCAGTTGGTTGTTTTGTGGAAAATCTTGAACCCTTCTACTCCTATTTAATCCCGCATTGCCTGGGGTAGAGAACCCTGTCCCATAACCCTCCTATATATATAGGGGTAGTGGGGGCTTCTCAAAGACAACAACACAGAACACCAGTTGCTCTGCAAAGTTGTCATTCTCTCTGGTTTTGGTAATTGAGAGAGCCCGAGCAAGTGCTACCTGATAAGGGAAGCACAACAAGGGAAAGATAACTGGAGAAAGGCAACTAGTTGCAAGAGAGTGTGTTAGTGACTAAGACGCTGACAGGAGGGTACAACTCCTTCTGATTCCTTGTGGGACAAGGAGATCGGAGTACCAGGTGGTCCATGTGGACTACTTTAGAGGCGGGAGACTTCTGCCGCTCGGAGGACAGTTGTGAATCCTGATAGTCCCGGTGAGACCAGAAGCTGCATAGACACCGTCCAAGACTGGAGGTGAAGACCGCGCAAGACGCGAGGTATTGTCGTCGAGCAAGCCTCGGGACAAGGTATGCCTCCACAAACCATACTTCCTATTGTATAAACGTTGACACGATTCCTTTATTCTGGGTTTGGGAGAAGAAAATTTTGTTTCTGTGACGTTCTCTGTCTCCCCTAAAACCCAACACTTGGTTCAAATAATCAACAACGAGGCCCACCAGGATTCTAGTATAACCAACAACAAAATCTTGGGAGTCAAGCAAACTTTAGGAGTAATTTTCAGAAGAACCACAACCAGTATCAGAACAACTCTTAGTTCCAAAATCCAAACACTGTCCCTTATCAACAATATGGACAACAAGCCAGCCCCATCTCTCAGGATGACAAGCTAAAGACCATTGAGAAGATGTTGTAGTCGCAACAGACTATGATAGCTAACTAGCAAGCCCATCAGAAGGCTATTGAATCTCAACTAGCTCAACTTGCAGCTAGCATGAAGCCACCTACTGGAGCCTTTGCTGGCCAACCAGAAAATAATCCTAAGCTCCCAGAAAAACTAAAGACTGTCACCACAAGATCTAGAAAAGATTATTCTGATCCTCCTGTTAAGACACCTGTGGATATTACTAACATGGATGATTCTATGATCATCCAAAACACAAAAATACCTGAGTCTCAATTAAAAGGACCAGTTACTACTGATAAGATAGAAGAGAAAAGCTCTGAGAAACCAATTGATGTAGAACCAGAAACACCTGAGCTAGATGTGTCAATATACAAGTATCATATACCTTTCCCATCTCATTTGAGGAAAACCAAGCTTGACACTCGATTCAACAAGTTCAAAGAAGATATGAAGAAACTTCATGGTAATATACCCTTCCTTGATGCACGGGCTGAAATACCAGCATGGACAAAGTACTTAAAATCTCTCCTTACAAGGAAGTATATAACCGAAGAATATGAGACAGTGAACTTAGGAACAACCACTTTTGATATCATCTAGAGAAAGATGCCTAAGAAGCAGAAAGATCCAGGATCTTATGGGATTTTGTTCCATATCGGTGACTCTTCATGTAAGAAAGGATTGGGCGATCTTGGTGCTAGCATATCTATCATGCCACTTAGCCTTTGCAAAAGGCTAGGGTTTGCAGAACTGCTTCGAACTGGCATGACCATACATCTTGCAGATAACATTCTGACTCTCTCCTTGGGAATTATTGAGGATGCACCTGTCAGGGTAGGAAAAGATTCCTATGTTCCGTGTGACTTTGTCATTATGGACATAAAGAAAGACGCCAAATATCCTCTCATATTTGGTTGTCCATTCCTTTCCACTGCAAGAGCTCTGATTGATGTTGAAGCAGGAACCTTGCTGCTCAGACTAGGTAAAGAAACTCTTGAGTTCAAAGTTTTTGAAAGTATGCGAAGATCAAGCATACAAGAAGAAGTCTACTTGATTGATTGCATAGAGAAAATGTCACTACTTACGTAAGAAGATTATGAACAAGATGATCCATTAGAAGTGGTTCTAACAAACCCATCTGCTAGTGACTCCATTGATGAACAAATAAAGGACTATGTTCTCCACCTCGACATTACTGGAGAAGATCCTGAACCCAAATTCGAGAAACTCAAGGTTGTGAATGTTACTGAAGAACCGTGCAAGAAACTAGAAGCTCCTAAAATGAAACCCCTACCCTAGGGATTGAAGTATGTTTTTTTGGATGATCTCAAGGTCTACCCTGTCATCATAAATTCGGATCTAACAATAGAACAAGAAGATAAACTTCTAAAGGAATTAAGGGAAAGAAGAAAAGCTATCGACTACAAGTTGAATGATCTCATTGGGGTTAGTCAAGTGCTTTGCATGCACAAAATCCCAATGATGGAAGACCACAAGCTGAATGTCGAACATCAAAGGAAGCTTAATCTAAATATGAAAGAAGTAGTCTGCTGTGAAGTTATTAAATTGCTCACTACAAGGATCATCTATCCTATATCTGACTCGCCATGGGTTAGTCTGGTACATGTCGTGCCTAAGAAGGGTGGAACTACTGTGATACAAAATGAAGACAATGAACTCATTCACACTCAAACAGTCACCGGGTGGAGGATGTGTATTGATTACAGGAAGTTGAATAAGGCAACCTGAAAGGATCATTTCCCGATGCCTTTTATTGATCAAATCTTAGAAAGGTTGGCCCACCAAGAATATTTCTATTATCTCGATTGTTACTTTGGATTCTATCAAATACCTATACATCCAAATGACCAAGAGAAAACAACTTTTACTTGCTCATTTGGAACATATGCCTTTAGAAGGATGTCGTTCGGTCTCTGAAATGCGCCTGCAACTTTCGAACATTGCATGGCGGCTATATTCACTGGTCTCGCTGAAACTATCATGGAAGTCTATATGGATGATTTTTCCGTATATGAAGATTCATACGACTTGTTCCTGAAGCACCTCTCCCTTGTCCATAAATGTTGTGAAGAAGCACATCTCGTATTGAACTGGGAGAAGTGTCACTTTATGGTAAGGGAAGGAATTGTCCTTGGCCATAGAGTCAGTCGTAGAGGTATCAAAGTAGATAGAGCAAATATCGAAGTGATTTCCAAACTTGCTATCCTAAAAAATGTAAGAGAAGTTCGAGCCTTCCTGGTGATGCATGCTTTTACAGATGGTTTATAAAGGATTTCTCCAAGATAACCAAGCCAATGAAAAATTTGTTGCTAAAGGACGCTGATTTCCATTTTGACGAAGAATGTGTAAAGAGTATCAACAACCTGAAGCATGCCCTTACAACAACACCCATCATCAGAGCTCCCGATTGGGATCACCCATTTGAAATTATGTGTGATGCCAATGATTATGCTATGGGTGCTATATTAGGCTAGTGTTTAGAGAAGAAACATTATGTGATCTACTATGCATCAAAAACCCTCGACGAAGCTCAGAGGAACTATGCAACTACTAAAAAGGAACTCCTAGTAGTCATGTATGCCTTTGACAAGCTCAGATCCTACCTCATCGGTTCAAAAGTCATTGTATACACGGATCATGTTGCTATCTGTTACCTCCTGGCGAAAAAAGATGCAAAGCCTAGATTGATCAGATGGATTCTCCTCTTGCAAGAATTTGATTTGGAGATAAGAGATAAGAAGGGTATAGAGAATGTTTTCGCAGACCACCTGAGTCGTATCCACACCATGGACACTGAAAATATCCCAATAAATGATACTCTTCTGGATGACCAACTTATAAAAGTTTCAGAAGCTACCCCTTGGTACTCGGACTATGTGAACTACCTTGCCACTGGTGTCATCCACCCTGAATGCACTAAAGAAATTCATGCATAATGTGAAGAAGTATCACTGGGTTGAACTGTACCTATTCAAGCTCCATGATGATGGTCTCTACAGACGTTGTCTTGCTGAGGAGGAAGCCTAGCTTATTTTAGAACAATCTCACTCAGGCCCAGTTGGAGGCCATATGAGTTCTAAGAAAACTGCTTTGAAGGTCTTGCAATGTGGTTTCTTTTGGACGACCATATCCAAAGACTCCTACAACTTTGTTCTGTCATGGGACAACTGTTAGGGAACGGGTAACATTATGAAAAGAGATGAGATGCCACTCAAACTATGGCAAGAAATTGAGATTTTTGATGTTTGGGGTGTGGAATACATGGGTCCATTCCCATCTTCACATGGATTTTCCTACTTCCTAGTCGTAGTGGATTATGTCTCAAAATGGGTAGAGTCCATACCAATGGTAACTAGTGATTCCAAACCAGTTATCAAGATTTTCAAAGATATTATTTTTCCCCGTTTCAGAGTCCCACACACTGTGATATCCGACGAAGGTTCTCGTTTCTAGAAAGAAGCTTTGAAGCGTTGTTAAGAAAATATGGTGTGACACACTGTCACATCCCAAATTTCATAGCCAAATTAAAAATTACAATGCATCCTTTCTAAATAATAATAGTTGAGGGGTTTTTATGCAAAGTTTCAATGATGGGTGTCCTGATATAAAAATGGGATGAGAGAACTTAAAATTAGACTCAAATTCATATTTCACTTTCAATTATGCATTATGTATATCCATTAACTCATATTACCTCTCTTTTCTTTTCTCTCTCTTCTAAGGTGTCCATAAAGCCTAGTAAAGAGTTAAAGAGGTGACCAACTAGTTATTGGTTGAGTAAAACTTCAAATGGTAACTCAAGGAATCAATATTAGGAGTCTTTTCAAATTATATTACTTTTAATGCCTTTTAATTAAAGTTTATAGTCAATATTGAAGTTATGGAACATAATGTGTACAAAAACAAAATCTAATTTCATAAGAACACTCTAGGCCTTCTAATTAACATATGGTCCAAATTTCAAGTCATTATTACCATGTCTGACCCTCCAATTAATTTGAGAGGCATTTGAATATTGTTTGACCTAGGTTTGAATTCGATTTCATTAATCACATTGATTTTCCCTAAAGTTCTGTTATTTTGGGCTGTCACGTGTTACACCACATCATTTTTCCTTCTTGGGCACCATTATACGGCCATCCTATAATGAAATTGTGATCTGACGGTTTACAGGTTGTCACCAACCTCCGGTTTTCTCACGAGTCAGAGGTCGTTTCATGGCTCTTCCTTCGGCGAGCCCATCTCCCTCATCTCTCACCTGTTTCATTTAATTCTTTCTCAACTGCAGTCTTCTCTCTCCAACAAACCTAATGACCCCTCACAGACCCTCTCTCGCACACTATATAAGAAACACCCATTTTAGGGCTCGAGGGCTCTCTCACGCCGCTCGCACAAAGGACATCACAGCCGCACCCACTCTTGTTTTTGGGTTCCAAAATTCCCTATGACTTTCACTGATTTCTCCTCCTTGGTCAATTGAACCCGTAGTTCCCCTAAACCCCACCATCTACTCTGTGTTCTATCTCTGACGACCACTGCCTCATTTCAACCGCCCACACCCATTTTGGCTCAATTGGATGCACTATAAGCATTTGTCAACCTGATCGGTCCATCTTCTTTTTGCCATTTCTTGTGCGAGGGCCTCAGTCACTATGGCCTATAGACCAGCCTTGAGGTGCTTGCTGGCGCAAGTAACCATGGAACCCAATGCCTCTCCTAAGTTGAGCTGTGGAATTTGCCCCAAGATTTGGTCGAAGCATGGAGCTCTAGGTTGTCATGTGAGAGCCATGGCTCGCAGGGGAAGAATCAAGGGTGTTTAATGACCCCGGGACCCCCACATTTTTGATCAACTGATTAATGTTGCAAGGGCAACATAGGTATTTCACCTTTGATTTAATTTCTCACGCACGCTTTATAATTGGGTCTGAATGATAGTTTTACCCTCGCATGTTGTATTCATGTGTAATGCACAACCTAGGTTTTTCCAACTTTAGCCTGTGATTTTCATCACATTAATATTTGATTTGAGCGATGTCACGCATAAGGTTTCCTGCACTCTGATTGGTCCAGGATGCAAAATTCATAACTTTTGCATATGACCTCAGAAAAATGTGCAAAAATAGTCGTTGGAAAGTTCTTTTGATTTTCTATCCATTTTACTAGTTTCCAAACACTGATTTGCATATCCAATCCCTTAAATAGTTGAAATACCATGATTAGGGTTTAATGACTATGAATTCATGTACATATAATGTTTTTAATCTAATTACAGGTGTTTAAGGAGACTTGACCCCAAGGTGATTTGCTATAGGTAAGCAGGCATGCATATTTTTTTTTAAATTTTAGGGTACCAAGGGTCTTTATTCATCCTGCCCCAAGGTTACAAGCCAAATCATTTCTAGGGTTAACATCCGCCTGGACCAGACCAATCTCATCTTTACACATGTTGCCGATGTGATTAGGACACTGGTACCAGGTCCTTACAGGAACGTCCTGGGATCTGAACCATCTAGCTAACACATCCTCCATCCTATTGCCTTCTCTTCTCCCAAACTTTACTTCCAGATTCGGTATGAGCTCCCTGAAGTGAGTTATCTTCCTGTAGATTGGTCTGAACTTCGCTGGAGGGGCAGAGTTGCTAACCGCCATAGTCCACGTTTTCTTGCAGTCAGTCTCAATAGTCACCTTCTCCCTCCAGTTCAGTGCAGCTTGAGCTCCTTTAAGGATCGCAGCTAGCTCAATTTCCAGGATATCGTCATGGGAAACTTTCTGAGCACCTCCTCCGAGCCATCGGCCCTTGTGATCTCTCACAACATAGCTGATAGCTCCATACTTTTTCCTTTTAATGTACGATCCATCGACATTGATCTTGACCTCATCTCTCTACGGAGCAGACCAGGTGATCTTCTCATGGGCCCCTTTACTCTTCTTTTCGGTCCCCCAGGCATGGAGATTGAGTTGGACATTGCTAGAAATCCTCTGGGCAATGGTCGTGGCATCCGGTTTCCTATTTTTGAAAACGTAGTCATTCCTGGACTTCCAGATCTGGTCAGAGGCGATCGCAAACCACACTTGGTGGTTGACGTTTCCCTTCCTCCATATGAGGTTCCTTGCAAACCATTCACCACATGTTCCTCCTTCTAAGATATCGACTTTATACCTCTCCTGAAGCGTCTTCTAGACTTTATTTCTGACCTCAAAGTTGCACAACAAGTGAAGGGTAGACTCGCACGCTTTCATGCAGATAGGACATCTATCGGACTCGGTGAGGCCCTATTTCTTCCTATTCTTGATCATCATCAGGCTTTCATGGTAGGCTCTCCAGAGAAACATCTTAACGCTTTGAGCCACTGGGATTTTCCACAAACATTCCCAACATCCAGGAGTTTTCGTTCTATAATTTCTCAGGATTTTATTGTGGATACAAGCCGTGCTGAAATCCCCGTCTTTGCTTCCAGTGAATTGCCACAGGTCCTCCCCCTCTTGATCGGCCGGTGGAATCATCTCCAGGATCTTAGAACAAGTATCGTCGTCAAACCAACTCCTGATGAACCCCTCATCCCACTCTCAATTCAAGTTGATCATAGATGCAACCTTGATGTCATGCAGGTCCAACGGACTGACGAGCTCATCTTTTAAAGAGGGTTTGGTGGTGTAGCTCACCCAGGGGTCCTTCCAAACCGACGTCTTCTAGCCGTTCATGATGACTCTGTCGGCGAACTCATCCAGCGTGGAAGCGTTCTTTCTAATGTATTTCCACAGTCTCGAACCCGAGCTTCTTCCTCTATCTCTTAAATGTAGATATTTGGCCTCCATAATTCTTCCCCACAGGGCATTGAGTACAAGTAATTTGGTTTAATGCATGTTATTTATGATTATGCACTTTAGTATGCTGCATGAATTATGAAATGTTTTTCCAAAGAATACATCATGCCTACTTATCATTGTTTGATTGTTTGATTACTGATAGTCTATGGTAAAAACCCTTATTATGATTACTGATTATGAATTAAGGTTAATGAATCATGTTAAAAAAAGGGAAACCCTATTATGGTTTATGGGGGAGTAATCCCATTATGGTTCAAGGGGAGAAATCCCATCATGTTAAAGTTTAATGATCGTGTTAATGTTAATGGTAATGTTAATGTCATGTTAATGATCAAGTTAAATGGAATTGAATTAGTTTTTATATGCTCCCAAATCATGGACCTCAAGGGGTCTTCAAGGGCTTTCCTAGCATCAAGGGCTTTCCAAGCAATCATGTGCTCCTTAGGGAGCATCATAGAGGGATTCATATGCTCACTATTCAATTTAGCATGCAATTTATGAATCATGAATGCTTAAGAAAATCCATGTTAAAGTTTATGTTAAATTATGCCAATTCAATCTTATCATGTCAAGTTATATTTACTTTCATTTCTTATAAAGTGCCAATTACCGCTTACTGATGTGATGTTTGTTTTGCATGGCTGGGGACGACATGTCTGCAGGACTTGGAACATGTGAATGATAAAAAGAGAAATCAAGACTAGGAGATCTTCAAGTTTTTCCTGGTGGGGTGCCATTTACCTAGACGATCCAGAGATCTAGAAAGTCATGTTTACCATGTTTAGTCATGTTTTTAAGTAAATTAGATCTCATAGATTTTTATTATGTAGTTTCCTTCATGTAAAGAACTATGTATGAATCATTTTCAAATCAATGCAATGTGTTTATTTACTTTAATTTCAATGAATAACATTTTGTGACACCCCCTTGAGTAAGGATGCTTCCTCTTAGTGATATAATTACGTGGTGAAAAATTAGGGTGTTACATTATGGTATCAGAGCAATTTTGATAAATGGCCACTAGGCAAACATGATTCTCATAGTCACTCTAGGATGAAAATATGAGGATTAAGTATAAGTATGGAGTCAGGAAATGATGTTATGACCTAGAATGACTAGAGTTTTCACCTTATAGAGAATAGAAATATATGATTACCTAGTTTAAATCTATGGTATCAACCTAACCCTAGATAATGATATATCCTCTCCATTCTCATTAGTTATGGCCACCCAATTGAGAGTGGATGAGGAATGTCATGAGAATGTGACCTTGTATGCACTTCTCCTTTCTCACTAGTGCATGCGGTATGGGACATGTGCATTAGTAAGTTAGTGAGAGGTAGCATGTTAAGATCCCACATCTCTGGGTATTTGCCTAATCACCACATATCTAGAAATGTAGGATGCACCTAAAGACTTAAGGGTAGATAGTCATTTGTGCCTATAGTTAAAAAAATTATGCCAAGTTAAAGGTGGGTTCCCTAAGAGTAAAGATGGATTTGGTTTCATAAATCCTAAAGTATAAAGTTGATGAGATAAGAAATGATGTAATGGCTAAATCTAAGTCCACATGAACCCTTTTTCATAATATGTTCCTTTTCATGAGTATGCCATCTTTAATTGAATAAATAGGTAACAATAATCTTAAGGTGGGTAGTACCCTAGAAAATTGCGAGCATGAAATTTGTTCAAGGTGGGTAGAATTGTCACATCCCAATTTTCATAGCCAAATTAAAAATTAGAATGGAGTTTTTCTAAATAATAATAGTTGAGGGGTTTTTATGCAAAGTTTCAATGATGGGTATCCTTATATAAAAATGGGATGGGAGAACTTAGAATTAGATTCAAATTCATATTTCACATTCAATTATACATTATGTATATCCATTAACTCATATTAGCTCTCTTTTATTTTCTCTCTCTTCTAGGGTGTCCATAAAGCCTAGTAAAGAGTTAAAGAGGTGACCAACAAGTTATTGGTTGAGTAAAACTTGAAATGGTAACTCAAGGATTCAATATTAGGGGTCTTTTCAAATTATATTACTTTTAATGCCTTTTAATTAAGGTTAATAGTCAATATTGAAGTTATGGAACATAATGTGTATAAAAACAAAATATAATTTCATAGGAAAACTCTAGGCCTTCTAATTAACATATGGTCAAAATTTCAAGTCATTATGACCATGTCTGACCCTCCAATTAATTTGAGAGAGATTTGAATATTGTTTGACCTAGGTTTGAATTCGATTTCAGTAATCTCATTGATTTTCCCTAAAGTTCCATTATTTTGGGTGGTCCCGTGTTACACCTCATCATTTTTCCTTCTTACGCACCATTGGACGGTCGTCCTTTAATGAACTTGTGATCTGATGGTTTACAGGTTGTCACCAACCTCCGGTTTTCTCGCGAGTCAGGGGCCATTTCATGGCTCTTCCTTCGGTGAGCCCTTTCTCCCTCGTCTCTCACCCGTTTCATGTGATTCTTTCTCAACCACAGTCTTCTCTGTCGTATTAACCTAATGACCCCTCACAGACCCTCTCTAGCACACTATATAAGAAACACCCATTTTAGGTCTCGAGGACTCTCTCACGCCGCTCGCACAGAGGACATCACAACTGCACCCACTCTTGTTTTTGGGTTCCAAAAGCCCATATGGTTTTCACAGATTCCTCCTCCTTGTTCAATCAAACCCGTAGTTCCCGTGAACCCCACCATCTACTCGGTGTTCCATCTTCGGTGACCACTGCCTCATTTCAGCAGCCTACACCCATTTTGGCTCAATTGGACACACTATAAGTATTTGTCGACCTGATCAGTCCATCTTCTTTTTGCTATTTCTCATATGAGGGCCTCAGGAACTGTGGCCTATATATCAGCCTTGAGGTGCTTGCTGGTGCTAGTAGCCATGGCAACCCAATGCCTCTCCAACCATGAAACCTTGACCACTATATTCACCGAACCACCCCAAGTGTTTTTTGACCTTTCTTGGTATTTTATCACCTAGTTTTCTTTGTTCCAAACCTCCTGACCTTCCCCTATTTCCGGCCATAGAGGAGATGCACTCATGCACTCCAGACCATCACTGGACTTGTTATGAAGGTCGTTAGGACCAGAAAGATTAGTGAATCATTTTTGATAAGCTCCTGAGTCGAGCTATGGAAATTGCCCCAAGATCTGGTCGAAGCATGGAGCTCCAGGTTGTCGTGCGAGAGCCATGGCTCGTAGGGGAAGAATCTAGGGTGTTCAATGACCCTGGGACCCCCACATTTTTTATCAAATGATTAATGTTGCAAGGACAACATAGGTATTTCACCTTTGATTTAATTTCTCACGCACACTTTATAATTGGGTCTGAATGACAGTTTTACCCTCGCATGTTGTATTCATGTGTAATGTGCAACCTAGGTTTTTCCAACTTTTAGCCTGTGATTTTCATCGCATTAGTATTTCATTTGATTGATGTCACGCATAAGGTTTCCTACACTCTGATTGGTCCAGGATGCAAAATTCATAACTTTTGCATTTGTCCTCAGAAAAATGTACAAAACTAGTCGTTGGAAAGCTCTTTTGATTTTCTATCAATTTAACTGGTTTCCAAACACTGGTTTGCACATCCAATCCCTTCAATAATTCAAAGACCATGATTAGGGTTTAATGACTATGAATTCATGTACATATAATGTTTTTAATCTAATTACAGGTGTTTAAGGAGAATTTACCCCAAGGTGATTTGTTATAGGTAAGCGGGGCATGCATATTTGGCACAAGTAATTTGGTTTAATGCAAGTTATTTATGATTATGCACGTTCGTATGCTGCATGAATTATGAAATTCTTTTCCAAAGAATACATCATGCCTACTTATCATTGTTTGATTGTTTGATTACTGATAGTCTATGGTAAAAACCCTTATTATGATTAATGATAATGAATTAAGGTTAATGAATAATGTTAAAAGAAGGGGAAACCCTGTTATGGTTTATGAGGGAGTAATCCCATTATGGTTCAAGGGGAGAAATCCCATCATGTTAAAGTACAATGATCATGTTAATGTTAATGGTAATGTTAATGTCATGTTAATGATCAAGTTAAATGGAATTAAATTAGTTTTTATATGCTCCTGAATCATGGGCCTCAAGGGGTCGTCAAGGGTTTTCCTAGCAATCATGTGCTCCTTAGGGAGTGTCATAGAGGGATGCATATACCCACTGTTCAATTCAGCATGCAATTTTTGAATCATGAATGCTTAAGAAAATCCATGTTAAAGTTTATATTAATTATGTCAAGTCAATCTTATCATGTCAAGTTATATTTACTTTCATGTATTATAAAGTGCCAAATACCGCTTATTGATGTGATGTTTGTTTTGCATGGATGGGGATGAGATGTCTGCAGGACTTGGATCAGGTAATGATAAAAAGAGAAATCAAGACTAGGAGATCTTCAAGTTTTTCCTGGTGGGGGTGCCATTTACCTAGACGATACAGAGATCTAGAAAGTCATGTTTACCATGTTTAGTCATGTTTTTAAGTAAATTAGATCTCATAGATTTTTATTATATAGTTTCCTTCATGTAAAGAACTATGTATGAATCATTTTCAAATCAATGGAAGGTGTTTATTTACTTTAATTGCAATGAATAGCATTTTGTGACACCCCCCTTGAGTAAGGATGCTTCCGCTCAGTGATATAATTATGTGGTGAAAAATTAGGGTGTTACACACACAAGGTAGCCTCCCCCTACCACCCACAAACAAGTGGGTAGGTAGAGGTTTCTAACCATCAACTCAAGGCTATCTTGGAAAAGACAGTAGGCCGCAACCGAAAAGATTGGTCAATTAAAATCAATGATGTCTTGTGGGCCTACTGCACCGCTTTTAAGTCTCCTCTTGGAACTACACCATTTTGTTTAATCTATGGAAAGTCATGCCACCTGCCTGTAGAAATCGAACACAAAGCATGGTGGGCAATCAAACCACTAAATTTTGACATGAGGAAAGTGGGTGAAACCAGGATTCTGCAACTTTAAGAGCTGGAAGAACTCTGGATGACAGCTTATGAGAATTTATGAATCTACAAAGAACGCACCAAACTTTGGCACTATTGTCATCTGAAAAGAAAGGACATACAAGTGGGAGACCAAGTTCTATTGTTCAACTCAAGACTAAAGTTATTCCCAGGGAAACTCTGTTTTCACTGGTCTGGACCTTACATTATCAAGAGCATGTACCCGCATGGTGCTTTCTCTTTATGGAGTGAAAAGTTGGGTGAATTTGTGGCCAATGGTCAACGCTTGAAGTGATATTTCACCTCATCAGACATAGGCACCGAAGCAATGATGGATCTCACGAATTCAACATATCCACCAGAAAATCGAAGGAATCAAGTCGAGCCATTGACGTAAAACAAAGGTGCTTGTCAGGACGCAACCCGATCAATAATCTTGTTTTTACTTTTAGTTTTGAATTAGAAATTTGCTTAATCTTGTTTTTACTTCTTAGAAAATTTTTCACTAAATAAAAATTTCATTGCAAGATGCTATCCTAAGTTCTGATTAGTCTTGATTTTTGAGATTTTTAGATGGAGGACGCGCGCTGATTGGAACACAACTACATCTGGTGGTCCAACCGGCACAAATATTCCCCTCCATCTCGGATGTAGAGTTTTCTCGGGATGAGCAAATTTCTAAGTTTAGGGTGGAGGGTGGGTGGTACGTACTTCACTTTCCACCCACTCCTATCTGTTTCAGGCTTAAGGTTTCATCGCTGCATTTTTGAGCAAAGTTTTCAAAAAAAATCAAAATTTTGAAGTTTTTACAATAGTTTGTATAGGAACATGATGAAGTTTTGACACTTTTCATTTCTATAATAGACATTACCTAGCTGGCTAGTTTCTCTCTCTATGCTTTTCTTTTCATCATTATACCCTCCTTATTCGAAGTAGATCCTCAAAAGGACCATTATCTGAAACTAACCTATTGATTGAAATCATCTTGTGAAGCTTATGAATCCTAACATCATGACCCTTCTGCAAAAATGGCAAGTGTCTATCGAACTGATAGGGATCAAACATGTCGTGCTTCCTAACTGATAAGTGGAACAATACCATGGAATCCCCACCGGATCCTCATCAAGTCATTATTTGAGCATAGTACGATAAAGAGAACCACCAGGTGCACTGAATTGTAAATCAAGTTGCATTCTGATTTGAACTCTCTTCTACACTTCTTCTATCATCTTTGTACCCTTTTGTCCATCAAAAAGAAACAAAAATAGCCAAAATAGTGCTAAACCCTAAGTTCGGGGTGGCACACCACTTCCCTCTATATCCGCTTCTTCCATACCCCTCATAAATTAATAGGGGCATACCACCAAGAAAAGATGCCAATGCACACACAAAAATAAAATGCAATCTCGAGTCAAATAGAGGAGAGATTCACACAAAAAATGCAATCAATGAAATTGCAATCTTAAAATAAAAATCTCCAGTCGATTAGAGAAGAGATTTATTTCTGCCTTCCATACCACCATTCACTCTCGTCTCGACCTAATGGCACAATGAATGCCTCCACTACCCTGAAATACACCAGTATCAGATCAGGTGCACACTTTTAGTTCTGTGGGTATCTATGGACTCTTTCTAAACTCTTAGAAATGCTTGTTGTTGGAAAAAGTGAGGAGGAGGTGAGATTGGACAACAAACTCAGGAACAGAGATATAGTAAGATGTGTTTAGTGATCACAGCAAGTTGAGATGCTTAGTTATACTGAGCAGAAAGGAAACAATCATAATGTGAAGAGGAGGCAACCACACGAGTTGAAAGTATTCATTTGGCGACTGTTTCAGGTTTTGTGTTACTTGAGGACGAGCAATGTTTAAGTTCGGGGTTCTGATGAATCCAAATTCATCATGATTTTCAGTCACCATTTTGGTCCCAATTGGACTAAATACATTCAATTTCATCTCCTAAAACTTATAATGTGCAATTTTTCCTAATTAGTTGAATTATCGAGTTACTGACTAAATTCCATATTGATTTCATGCAGGTCATGATGAGGTTGAACCATCAGCTAGCACCCACCTCCATTTAACCCTAATCCACCTTCAACATAATCATCACCACCCCTTGTTTCATTCCACCTTTATCTCCATCAACCATCATCTGAATCAAACCCTAATAAGTGTGGCCCACCTTTCTCAACCCTTGATCTACCTTCACCCAAGATCCTCTCATCCTTGGTCTTGACCAAACGGTCTTGGCCAATTGATCTTGATCCATTCGGTTTTACCTCATTCGATCTTAGGCTTTCCCCTCACCACACGATCCCAGATCAATGCCCCTCATTCACCTCCCCACTCGGTCCCCCTCCTATCGTTCTACCCTTATGGTTTTCCCCTTCCATACGGTCTCAAGAGCTTGTGAGGCCACACGGTCTCAAGACCGTTTGGGCAGTCACCCACCTCAAAACCGGTTGGATCTCCACAACACCTACTCGATGCTCCTCCGCCTTTCCGTCCTCTTCCTTCCTCTCCATCCACCTACAAACCCTAACCCTCAACGACACCTGCACTACCACCTACAACCCACTTCCTCAGCAACTCTACGTCTGTGCCACTCTTCTCCATGACCACCACCGTCGTTGCCTCGCAACCTCGGTGCCGGCACCACTGCATCCATGTTGCCGTTGACAGTAGCACTGCCTCTGCCTAGACCTGCAACCTTAGATCTCGGCACCACCTGCTGCATCTCTAGCCATGGCTACCGCACCTCCATCTCCACCGCCGCTGAGCAGAGGAGGACACAGGGCAACGAAACCGTGAGACGACTGAGACCGCATGGCTGTAATCGGTCTTGAGACCACGAGGCGAGATCGATCAGGGCGCAAGACCATTTGGGAGTAAAGACTGATAGGCTCCAACTCACGAAGACCATGTGAGGCAGCGATTATCCAAGATCGTTTGGATGAAGACCATGAGATGCCCAAACCGATAGGACAAAGACCGTTTGGAGCCAAAAATCTCACGACCGCTAGGAGTGCAAGATTGTGAAACTGAAAGGCAGAGACCAATTAAAGCCAAACTGTGAAGAAGAGAATGCAAGACTGGTTGAAGGATGGGTTTGTCAAGACCGTTAGGGAAACAAGTGATCAAGATCATTTGAACAAGATCATGAGGATAATAATCAGTCTCTAAGACCATTTGGACATGAGTCTGAAACTATTAAGTACCAGACCAGTTGCCTAAACTGTGAAGGGAGGACTCACACCAAAAATGTGAGGGCCCAAGTCCAAACCAAGGGGGACTCTACCCAAGCCTATAAATAGGACCAACAGGGTCCTCATTTAGGTATCAGACCCAGGACATCGACAGGCTTCCTAAACACATGTTCTGTCCACGTACATCCACACCATTTCCACTTCACCTGCTGCTCCTGCTACGAGTAAGGAGGTCAAGATGAGAAAAAAGGTCAAAAAGAATATCTTCCCGGCCTACCTTGGTGGTTCTTCCTCCTCATCCAGATCTGCTCTAACATGATGTAGAAGACTGCATCATCTTCACTGAGTTGTGACTATGTTCTGCATCATGCTCATGGCGGAACCTTCCCTCTCTCTTGTTCTTCTTGTTTCTCCCAGCATGAGCGAGTAGTTCCTTTTCGCTGGGGTGCGGGGACTAGCCCCACTGCCCATGCAAGAATGTTCTCTTGTTAAACATTCCATGTCAATGTATATAACTTCTCATTTCGTTGTTAATCATTAATGTTTGTGGATTGATTACTTGCTTGATTTTATCTTGTTCTTCCCTATATTGCGAGAATTTCTATATGTAGGGTAGAATGTCGATTAATGAGGTTGACTCCCCAAATAGAAATAGAATGGGATTCCTTGAGGTCGTAAGTGTATGATCTGTGAGGGGACGATCCATCTAGCCTACGGTGACACTTTTGTGGCCTAAACATCCCTTAGGGATGGCTGTAGATTCAGTTGGATATTTGTATCTTCGTTGTTAATCGTCGATGTTTGCTTGTCGATTAATTGCATGCTTGCTTGTTGATTAGCATGGTTGACTCCCTGACTATAAATAGAAAGGGATTCCTTGAGGTCATAAGTGTATGATCCGTGAGGGGATGAGCCATCTAGCCCACGATGATGCTTCTGTGTGCCTAACGCCTGTATAGGGGGGCCCACAGCTTCAGTTGGATATCTATATCTTAGGAACCTTAAGTGCATGATCTGGATGGCGATGAGACATCTGATGCCTAAGGTGATGCTTACACAAACCTAAACATCCCTCCGAGAGGGTTTGCAGTAGTTCAATTTGGATAGATATATCTTGCATGGATGTTTGATGTTTGGATGTGTTTGCATGTGTAGTGGTGGTGAAACCCAGTACCATCCCAGCGATTCCATATCATTAATCTAGATCAACTTTAATTATGCTCCTTACTTTCCTGCATTTAGTTTAATTAACCTCAATTCAACCAATCATTTTAAATATTAGCCTTACTTGAACTAGACTGGACTAGCAACGATTCTTTAAAATGTTGTCCCTTTGGGACTCGATCCATAACTATACTGCAATAAGACCTGTCCGCTTGCGGGTGGTATTATTGCACAAGGTTTTGGTAAAAGCTCAGGGATTTCAACCCTGAGTGGATTTGTTAAACCACGACAAGTGGCACTACCAAGATACTTCTTCTTAGTTTCTTGGGAATAGAGTGAAGTTAGGATTGGACTTCAATAAAATGGATGAAAATGACAGGATGCTGACATGTTCGAGGAAAGTGGATCCATCACATGTGGTGATGAGGTCCACAAGCTACTCCAGATGATTGTTGAAGACAATGTCTCCCTCATGGGTCAGAGGGTGAGATTGTTGGGAAAAGGAATAGGATTCTGACCCATGCATAGTTGGATTTGGGCTTGAGTAGGAGTTGGTTTGTGCTACCAATCCCAATAGGAATCAAACCTAACAGGGAAGGAAGATGGCTCCCTATGTGCAACATGGAGTTGGAGTAGGACTTGGACAAGGATTCCTACTTGCAACCACATGCATGGAGGCCTATAAATAGAGGCCATGGAGGAGGCCATTGAGAGCATCCCACTTGTAGAGGTGTGATCCCTCCAGTTTCTTGTTGGTGCCTTCTGTGGTAGAGGGTGCTAGATAACAAGAACAACTGGAGGAGCTCTCTTGGTTGAATAAGAGAGGGTCAACAACTTTTTCTTGAAGCAAAATAGTAGTTGACAATCGGTGACACATTGGGTGTACAGACATAGAAACTCTCTTGGTTGATAAGAGAGGGCCAGTGACTTTTCCTTGAAGCCAAAGTAGTGGTTGGCGGTTACAAACACAATGTTGTCATAGTGGCAACGGTCTGACCCAGTCAGCAGTCACAACGGCATCAAGTAGTCCCCAGCAACGACAGTTGCCTCGTGAGGAGATCAAGTAAAGAGGGAGGTCTTATACACATTGGGTGTAATTCTGTTCTTTCTCATCTTTCTTCTTGTGTGGGGAGGGCTACCTGGATTTAGTGGGTAATTAAATCCAGGTAGTGTGAGTTGTAATATTAATTACATAGTGCTTGTTGTCCGGTATTGTCCCGTGGTTTTTCTCTCCTTGTCTTGAGGAGAGTTTTCCATGTTAAATCTGGTTTTTCTTCTTTGGGTTTATACGCTTGTCGGTAACACTTCCACAACAAGTTTTCATCACATCTGGGACTGTGTCGGTACAACATCCCCAACATATTTCTCCAACTATCATTAAGTCTTTTAGATGATAATGATTGTCTTGTTAGACTATACCCACCATAAAATGCTTGTCTCTCCAGTGTGTTTTAATATCACTCACACATCCCTAGAAAATGATTCCAATAGATAATTCATCTTAGAAAAGCTCTAAGTCTGACACGTGTTTACCATAAGAATTTACAAACAACCACATGATAATTTGGTCCAAGCCTTGAATGCATTAAGTATCCATTCTTAAGCCAATGTAGACATATTTATACGATCATCCTTGAACCACTAAAATTTTTGTTGGTTGAAAAAAGACTATCCTAACTCGAGGCCTAAGCAAAAACTCAAAATCTATATAAAAAGACTCTAAACTAGCCTTTACTCTTTGTTAAATGAAATACATATAACTCAAGTTGAGTTACTTCCTCACCTACTCATCCAAAAATATTGACATACTAGATCTTCCAAAATTTCCTATATACTATTCTTGTGAGTCCATTAAAGATAGAGAGACATTGGACTTGAGTGGGTGTTTGAGATATGCCTGACCCAATTTTCATGGGTGCATTGTAATAGTTCTTGCAAAGCAATCTTTGATGATTTTCACCATCTTCAATCTCAATGAACAACTTAAACACCAATCTTATTTTATGGTCTTATGTTCTACAATGAGTTATTATTCATATACCATGTACAATCTTCACTGAATACTATGAGATACTCAACAATTCCTTCTATTCAACATCATTCTTCTAGCTAGAATAGATTCTAAATGTAATATACTTCATAAAATGAAGACACTTTACTATTTAGGTGCTCCAATACAACCCCAAAAAGGGAGAATTTGATTATAGAATAGGAATCACAAGTTGTAGGTGCATGAGAGAAAAGAAGGGATTCATTACTTAGAGTTCTAGAAATATAGTTTGGATACATCCTAGAAGTGGTAATTTAGTGAGTTACTCTATTTTTTTAGCATGTAAATTGAAGAGATTTAATATTTTGATGTAACTTGTCCTACAATAGAACAAAATTACAAGTTAAAAGGCTCCATAAGCATGCTACTTAGTCATCTGTAGGATACTTATTGACTATTCACCTTATTTATTTTGTTATGTTTGTTTTATTCCATTCTTATTGTTGTTTTCCACACATACATTTTTTTTCTTTTCTTCTCAATTTTTTTCACATATGATTCACCCTAGAGAATATCCCCTTAATTACCAATACAATTTGAAACATTAATGTTAATATGTTTGGAAGCAACATAATTGAGTGAACATATCAAGCATGCACCACACAAGAAAAAAATATGTGGTTCACTCACAGATGGGATACTCTACTGGCAGAGACAATTTTCTTCCTAGATCATATTAGGGTTACAAGATGGATAGACTATGGAATACAACGATGATAGATAATCCAAGTACAAAATCTACTAATGTAGGTCTTTTTATAGGACCCTACTCATGAAATTTTAGTAGAGATCAAACTCAAGCATGGAAATCATAGGAGCCAAGAGAATGTAACACAATGCTAACATTGTAGCAACCCAAGAATATGAACTAATAAATCTAAGTCATGAATATTTTTCTTCATATATAAAATATAAGACTTGGAAACCAATGCAGATAACCTCTAACAAATAATCATTTAATTCATGTATTTAAAAATAGAAATAAATGTATTTTCATCTCTCCCTTGGATCCTAGAAATATAAAGTCAACTAATCAACCCTTTTTACCCCATTTATTTTTGAATATATGAAACAAAATTACTCAATTGAGCATGACCTAGAAATATTAGCCCATAATTCCCTCAAATATAATTTATCTATGAAATCAAGCAAGATTTTATTAACTTTGAATAGTAGAGATTCAAATGTGAAATTTAACACTGGGATGATTTGTTTCTAGTATGCCCTAAGAGCCAATCATATGATGATTGTAATAGTACATTTTATAATTAATTTGAATATTAACAAGAAAATTATAATAATTATGTTTTAATTTAATATTGAAATAATTAATAAAAATAATATTCTAAGAATATCTTGACTAGATGACACATGGATTGGGTTTAGGACCTAAACATGAGATAATATGTATACTTATGAGTACACATTCTTGTTATTCCCCTGTTAGTGATAACTATAGATATATACAACAACAATAATACATAAGAACAATATGTATGCTAAATGGTGACTATATCTCTTTAGTCATGATATTGGGTATGAACTCAAAATATATGCACTTGTTAGAGATCAAGTTGTACTAGACAAACCCAACTTGAGTATGATACATGGAAGCCATGAATCATAGTTAGGATCATATCTCGATGTTGCTATGGTGATTTTAGTCCTTAGACATGAAGTCACTACATTGAGTCACATGTTGTTCTATGAACTTTAACACTATCCAACGTGACCTTGAAAAAGAGATTTTGTATAGGTAGTACTTGGGTATATTGTGACACATGTGGATTATTCTAAGTGATGTCGTCATGGGACTGTTTGTTACCTTCAACCTACCTCAACTGACTTTAGAGTCAGTCACAATAGGCCTCAGGATCCCATCCCTAAAATAGCATGAGTTCCCTCACAAGCATATATAAATAAGGCAATACTAGAGTGCAACATCATAAATAGAACCAAGGTTTAAGTACATCATAGATCTAAGCAAACATAAAAAATGTAGATAAGTTTTGAAACAACTAAACTATTACATTAAGGGTAAGAGTAACCCCTTTAATTACTATCAAAGCCCCATGATAAGGTGTTATCCTTTGTTGTTGAAGATGCTTCATTCAGCCTGGTTCACTATTGATTACCTAAATAGGGAACAAAATAGGACACAAATTCAATGTGGCTGCAAAGGTACACTTGAAAATTTAGACTAGAAAGTCTAAGTATTTAGCATATATAACCTTGGCAATAGAACGAGAAGTAAAGGACTATAGGACCAATAACAAGGAAAACATGTAACAACATTTTTAAAACATGTTTTAAGTAAATTTAACCATTATACTTGATCATGTTATCATAAGGCCTTATATTCTTGTGACAACATCCAATGGAAGAGTCCATAGGGCAACTAAGGCACATAACCAATAGTTTCACACATTTCAAACATGAGGGGCCCAAATCACCATTGCCATAGGGTCACCCTATATTCCACAAGGGCAGTACTCACCTCTTGAAAACTCAAGGAGGAGCATTGAGCCTCATGCCCAAACCCCATGAATTGTGTAGGGCACAAGGGTTTGAGTACAATGGTTTTCTACTTTATTGTTTGAAGATTTTATTCAACATATAATATAGCAAAAGTTGAAAATATATTATAAGGTTATTTATTTCAAGTAATATTCATATCCAAGCATTTAGACTGTACATATATAAGTATCAAACAAGCCATAGCAATAACAATAGATCAAGGAGATAGAAAGTGTACCTTACTAGGGAGGTTGAAGTGGTACACCTAGATCAAGATGCTCAAAGTGAGATCCCCTCAAGGATGACCTATAATATAATAAGCACAAAGAGGGGAAGTCTTAGACAGTAGAAATTGAAAACATAACCAAGTTGCAAGGTGCATGGATGTTCTTATAGACTTAGGTCCTACAACAATCAATCATGATTCTTTTTCATAACAAACATGTACACATAATACTCATCATGTTACTGGCATCTTTAGGCACCTATGTCTAACTAGAACATCCATGTTTACAAGATAAATAAGATGGATTCAGATCTGGATTTCAACTAGATAGATCAGGGAGAAACATCAAAATTCATACTTTCATCATGTGGTGACAAGCTTAGGTCAGGAAGATCACATACATGTACATGAGTGAGCACTAATGATCTTGTAATGTTAGTATGGCATAAAAGTGGGAGATCTTGATTTTAGAGTGCACAAAATAGGAACGTAGTTACTATTTTTGGAGTTGATGACATTTCATAGAGACCAAAAGGTCCAAAACTACTTAAGTTCTCAAGTTACATCATTTAGCATAAAAAGGGGACTAGTCATGAGTCATGGCACTTCAAAATATAATTCAAGGACAAATAATAGTATGAGATTAGAAGAAACTCAGTTGTAAAGAGTGTAGGTTACTTTGGTACTATGAAATTGTTGTTAATAATCATTAAGATCATACAACTTGCAAGGATTATTAAGTTTGGGTGATTAAAGGTCAAGCAGTGCAATAAAATAGTGATTCAGGTTAAATATGAACGAAACTATAGGAAATAGCCATACCATTGAAAAGGTGAGGTTTTTCCAATCATTTTGATATATAACACTTTGGCATTTGAATAAAAGATGAGGGAGATACATTGCTTAGAAGATTAGGGCAAGAAATGGATTTTTGGAGACATTTTATCCTAAATGGGCTGAGCAGGAAGGCAAAAGGGCGTGAGGCAGGATGGTCTTGGGCCAGTTGCAGGTCGGTGGTACCCAGCAACATTCTGGGGAGGTGAGTAGTGATTTGAGGAGGCGGACACCCTCTCTCAACCATTGGTGGAAGCGGTGGGGAGTGGCTGCGGGCGACGCATTAAGGGAGGCCATCAGGCGAGGGCGATGGCGGGTGGTGGCTGACCTCAATCATCTCCTTCCTCTGCCTAGGTGACCAGTAGCTCACAGTAGCAACGAGAGTTGGGGGGAGAGAGAGGTAGGTCTTCCACATGGTTGGAGGAGGTGGGTCGGTGTCGAGGCAGGGCTTGGGGTGGTTTAAATAGAAGAGGGGAGGAAGTAAAGGGTTGGTTGGGGTTAGGGGCGGTGTCGACCCTTGTCTACTAGCAAAGCAAGCCATCCAGCTACCTTCCCATCCTGTACGCAAGCCTCATTGTCTGTGACGGTAGGTCTCACGGCCAAAAGGGAGCGGGTATGATGGTTGGAGAGCACGAGGTGCACTGGCAGCTGCTCCAAAGCCTGCAACGCATAGTACCTGTGTGGAGCAGGTCAGGGCAGTTGTGGTCGTCGGATCGAGGGACGGTCTGAGGCTCTCGTTCACCTAAGGGCTCGCGAGCGGCCAGACCTAGAGGTGAGGATCAGGATTGAGTGGGAACAAAAGAAAGGGAACCAGAGAGGAGGTAGGATATGCCTCACGTGGGCTGGGCCCATTCAAGGCCAGGAGAAGGCCGGTCCAAGGAATAAAAAATGAAAAGAAAATAGGGAAAAAAGGAAGAAAAGTAAGGTGTGTTTAAAGGACCATACAATCCTCATATGAACTTCGATTGGCATAAAACAACATGCCTTGGATTCATGATAAGAATCTCTACAAGAGGGTAGAGGTGAAATGGGGATAGGAAAAATAGTGTTAGGGTCGAAATAGGAGGGAAGGAGGGTGATGAGAATAATGGTTGAGAACTAGCTTAGGAGTGAAATTTAGCACCATGAGTGCATAGATTTTATTTCAACGTCTAACAATTACGCATATAAGGTATCCAATTACAATATGGAAAATAAGATAACTTCATAAGGCAAGATTGGGCTTAGAAGGTACTCACAAGAAGGAGGAAAAACCCGCCCATCACATCCTCCCCTCCTTAAAAAGGAAATTTTCCTCAAAATTTGACATCCTTGAAAAGGTCGGGAAAATGTGACTTCATGTCATTCTTGAGCTCCCAGGTGGCATTGTCACTACTCTGGTTCTTCCACAGCACTTTCAGCATATCAATCTTCTTGTTCATGAGCACCTTAGTCCGGCCATCCAGAATTTTGACTGGCACTTCCTGATAGATCAAAGAGTTTCTCAACTCAATTGGTTCATGGTTCAGAACATCACTAGGATTTTTCACATATCTCTTCACGTTGAAGACATGGAAAACATCATGCATCATATTGTTCTATAGAGGAAGGTATAGTTTGTATGCACATTCCCTAATACGGGCCAAGATTTTAAAAGGACCCACATATCTAGGACTCAACTTCCCTTTGTTCTTTGCAATGGCCCAAATTGTCCTGATCTTCAAGAACACATGCTCTTTAACTTCAAAAGATAAGTCAGTCTTGTTTGCATCAACATATGATTTTTGTCTATCTTGTGTCCTCTTCAATCTTTGCTTGATCAGATGAACATATCAGAGTACAACTATAGCTCTTCCAATTTTAGGATTCATCTCTTGTCGACTTCATCCCAATAGAGAGGTGACCTACATGGCCTCCCATATAGGGCTTCATATGGAGGCATGTCGATACTATAATGATATCTATTTTTGTAAGAAAACTCCACCAGGGGGAGGTAGTGGTCCCATGAGCCACCCCAATCAAGGACACAAGGTCGTAGAAGGTCCTCTAAGATCCGAATTGTCCTTTTTGACTTCCTATCTGTTTGAGGGTAGTATGCGGTACTGAAGTTCAACTGAGTGCCCAATTCTTGTTGTACCTATTGCCAAAGGTGTGAAGTGAACTTGGCATCCCTATCTAAGACAATAGATATGATAATCCCATGTAGCCTTACAATCTCTTTGATGTACAACTCAGCAAGTTCAATGACCTTAGTGGTTGTCTGGCCGGAATGAAGTGGGATGACTTTGTCAAGTGATCCACTACTACCCGTATGGCATAACTTCCTTTCTTGGTTCTTGGTAGACCCACTAAAAAGTCCATGATGATGTTATTCCACTTCAACTCAGGGATAGGTAACAACTGTATCAAACCCCCAGGTCTCTGGTATTCATCTTTGATCTTTAGGCATGTAAGGCACTTTGAGATGAAGGTGGCTATATCAGTCTTCATGTTTCCATAAATGCCTTTGCAAGTCTTTGTACATATTCATTGAACCAGTATGAACTGTGTACTTGGAACCATGTGCTTCATTTAGGATACTATCCTTCATAGAAAAGCCTTCAAAACCCATAAGCATTGTTTGTACTAGATACCTCCATCAACACCCACAGATAGGTTTTCTTGAGGTTTCTCCATGAGTCTCATCATCTCTTACAGACTGGAATTGCCTTGTTGCACCTCTAGAATATCAGATTGAAGGCCTGACTTTACATTGATTCTAGCCAGTCTAATCCTGTCACCCAAGTTCATTGGGGCCATGGGGGAGAGAAACTCCATATATTTCCACTCTACGGTAAAGATTGTGGCACATCTGACATGTTTCCTACTCATGGGCGTTAGCTACTACATTTGACTTACCAGGATTATAAGTGATGGTGAAATTGTAGTCCTTCAGGTACTCCAACCATCTCCTTTGTCTTAGATTCAAGTCCTTTTGGGTCAAGATGTACTTTAGACTCTTATGATCGGTCAGGATGTCAAAAGTAGCACCATAGAGGTAGTGGCACCATATCTTTAAGGCATAGATGATGACTTCCAATTCTAGGTCATGCATGAGATAGTTGACCTCAATTGGTTTCAACTTCCTGGAAGCATAGGAAACTACATTTCCTTCTTGTGTCAGCACACATCCGAGACCATACCTTGAAGTATCAGTGAAGATGAAAAACCCATCATTGCCTGAAGGAAGGGTCAAGATAGGAGCAGGGGTGAGTCTAGTCTTGAGCTCCTGGAAGCCAGACTCACAAGCTTTAGACCATACAAAATGTTCCCCTTTTTGAGTTAACTTGGTGAGAGGTAAAGTAGTTTTGCTGAAGTCACCACTACATAAACAACATCCAGTGTCATTTTTCTAGGCGTCAGTTCTTTCCCAAAACTGACACCTATAATATTCAACGTCAGATATTTAGGAACCCCAACGTCTATATTCGAAGACCAGCCAGACATGGGTACCGCTTCTTATTCAGCGTCGGATGGGTAAAACAAACGACGCCTAAAATCGCCAGCGAAATCCAATTTTCGAGTGAAATTTTTTTTGCCCCAAAGTAACACATACAATGTCGGTGATTTAACTAATAACCGACGCTGATATAAGATGGAAATTTGCGTGAAAAGTTACAATATAGGCATCGGTTATCCTTTTGAAAACTGATGTTGATAATGGTTCCCACCAAATAATTTAGGGCAAAGATTGTCTAATTGGACGTTGGTCTTTTAATATCAACTGATGCTTAAAGGTAAAAGGTGTCAGTTTTACAGATAACCGGCATTGTTGACAAACTTAATAGACCTGTATCACCCGTCTCTTCCCCTTCCTTCCTGTTTCATTGTGATAGTTTGCTCGCCCAAAATCGCTCGACGATCGTTGCCGCCGCCGGTCTGCTCTGCTCTACTGTCGCCACCGATCTACTACTGCTTGCCACCGCCAGTCTACTCTACCGCTACCGCTGGTCTGCTGTTGCTCACCTGCTCGCCTGCGCTACTGCTCGCCTGCTCACCACCACTACTGCCGCCGGTCGCCTCCGCACTTCTCCACGCTAGCTCCAGGTAGCCCTAGCCTCTTTGCTTCCTTCTCCGTAGCTTTCCTTCTCCGTAGCTTTCCTTCTCTGTAGCTCCTTACCAATAGCAAGCATGGTCGTGGCTATGTTGGCCTACCACAGACATGATGTCCAGCACGACTGTGGTAGGCCAACACAACTACGGCCGTGCTTGATGTTGGTAAGGATATGAACAAATCTTTATGTAATGCTTTATGTAAATCCTAGGATACGAACAAATCGTTAGCTTGCATATATTTGTGTTTCTAATCCTAGTGTTTGACCTAATTCAGCAAATTTTGATGCATGTTGAAATAAGATTTAAACTTGTCCATTCTAGCATCCTAATTTGATTTGATTAAACCCTAACATTGATGAAACCCTAACATCAATTGGGATGAAACCCTAACATTAATTGTGATGAAACCCTAACATGTACCTATCTATTATTGTGTTTGTTGGCCTAGAAACCCGTCCAAGATTTACTCATTAGGAGTAAATCTTGGATAGTCCCTGGTTTGGGACTGGTCTTGAACACCTAATCTCACTTAGGATGTAAGTGTATAATGTGTATTGGGTTTTTGAGAAAATTTCAGAAGCATTTCCCTATTTGTTCTCTAAGTACATATGTACTTAGAGAACAGTGGGGAAATGCTCCCAAAATTTTATTGAAAACCCAATACACATTATACACTTACTAGTGAGATTAGGTGTTCAAGGATGGGATAGGTGGTACACATTTATTATATGTTAGAATGACATCACATGTGTTTATGCCCTGAATTTCACTACTACATAACATGTCTTTGGTGTCGGTTGTTTATGCCCTTTTGTTGTTGCCAACTCCACAAAATATTGAAGCTAATGATGACTTATATGTGCACGGAGATCACAATGAAGGATTGTTAATTGATAAAAGATCACAATTTTAGAGGCATGCATGTTTATACTTTTTTATTGAAGCTAAATGTTTGCTTTTTTAATATCAATATCATTTTCAGATTTGATGTTTCATTATCTTCTAGTTAATACAAATGCTAAATGTTTGCCTTTTTAATGACATTTTCATATGGCTGACCATGATGAGCATGAAGTCCATGATGAGCATACTGTCCATGATGAGCATGGCTAGGATACCAATGTAAGTTCTAAAAACATATCTTGTATTTCTATAAAATTCATTATCTTCTAGTTATGTCATATATCCCATATTTCTATATTGGGCTAATTCAGTGTGTTTATTTTTATCAAATTTTAGGTTGATGATGCACATGTACCCACTGAAGCACTGGAGGAACTTGATGCGCATCACCAAACACTTAACAAGAAAAGGGGCATCACTCTGTTGAAGAAGTTAATAGCGCTAAGTGGCAGTGGATCCAGATTGGTTGTGGAGTTTGATAATGGAGGAAATGCAATTGGAGTGAACCGCAATAATTTTGTAAACTATCCTGGGGTTGTCACTCGAAGCCATTGTGGTGTTAAGTATGATAATTGGCATAAAGTTCCTCAGGCGAAGAAAAACTTGATATGGAAGGATTTATGTGTGAGTTATTATTATTTGCAATTTTATTTTGTAGATTACAAATTCTATTATTTGCAATTCTTTTTTTTGATACTACTTAATAAGAATTCTATTTTACAGAATATGTTTGCATTGGATGAGAAGCTGCATCGTAAAAGTGTGATGCAACGCGCTGGAAAGATGCTAAGGAACTATAGGACAAATCTCAACAGACAATACATAAAAGATGGTGATAAGAAGAAGAAGTCAGCCCTTGAACAGTGGAACTTCTTGGACAAAGAAGATTGGGAAACGTTTGTTGCTTCAAGAAAATATGAAGAATTCAAGGTATTAGGCGTCACTCCCAATTTAATTAATATACGTTGTATTCACCTATTCAAGATTAACATTTAGTGCTACTAACCAAATCATTAATGTGCATACTAACTAGGCCCTCAGTGAGGTGCAAAAAGCAAGGCGTGCACTGAATGTGCATGACCACACTATGGGTCCAAAGGGCTATGCAAGCGTTCGCCAAAGACTACAGGCAGAGTCTACTGCTACTCAGGAGTCCTCTACTACATGTGCCACACCCATGCCTCACCATGATGTCTAGATAGCGGGGAGGCAAAACAAGAAGGGTGAAATAAAGAAGTTCGTAACTGCTGAGGCGACTGTGAAAATGGTAAAATACAACTCTTAGAGCAATCGTTTGAATATTGATTATTTGTGGTGTTAACTTACCATTTTTTGTTGATGGTGATTAGCGGGAGTTGTACAAGAAGAGAAAACAAGGCATATCCATCCCTCAGGGCATAAGGGATGAATTGATAGTTGCTCTGGGTAACCCAGAGCATCCTGGACGTGTTAGGGGTGCAGGCACTGGTGTGGGCATCAAAGCATTCTTTGGGCCATCCCAGCGCAAAACCAGAGCGGGACTTTCACAAGAAGATGTAACCTATTCTTTTTTAGAATGTTACTGCAAAAGGAAATTCAATAATAAGAAGCTAATGTTTCTTTTATCCATGTATAGGAGAATAAGAGAGTCGAGGATATAGTTGCTAAGAAGGTCAATGATATATTTGCTGAGAAGGTCAAGGAAGAAATAGTGCGGTGGTAGGCATCTCAGGCTTTCAATCAGCCTATGGCGACCCAGTCTTCTCCTGATGCACAGACTGAGAGTAATCCTGTAGACCCACCGCCTAACACGTCTACTATAAGTATTGTTTATGGCATTGTAGCTAGTCTTTTCAAGATGATATGTTTTCAAGATGGTATGTATATATGTATAATATTCTTTACGTAAATTTGTAGGCATTCAAGCCATGCCACATAAGAATACAAGACTATGTTGTTGCAGAGGCGCAGGCTTACCCGTCCCTTCCTGGGGCAATGTTTCACAGGACTCCAATGCCACAGGGCTACGTTTGTGTGATCCCGATACATGTATTAACCGATTGGAGGGAAGCTACATTGCCATATCCCCACCCGGATATTGATACACTTGTTGAGGCAGAAGGCGGGGTGATATTGTGGCCCAAAGCAGATGTCGTCTACACTACTGAAATTGTAAGATAAATGTACATTACTTTAGATTGTTAATGTGTATATATGAGGTCAACTGATCAGAAATTATATATATAGGTTAAAAAGAAGACACCCGGAGAACCTAGGCCTCCACCTCCACTTCATGCATTACCAAGTTGGGTTCCAACTGACCTAAAATACCTGTTAGGTCCTGCTTGTAGGGAAATGGCATGTTGGCTACAGGCACATAATATAGATTTCCCTATAATTATTTCTTTAGAAGCGAATTATGCAGGTCAATCATAGGAAACTCTTTATTTATACAAGATATTATTGAGTTTTTTATGTATGATTGGCTGAATACATCAATGATAGAGACATGGATAAGGTGAGATCTTGTTTATACATCCATATACCTTGTGTAAGATCTGATGATCTGGTTTCTTATATATTAATGCATACATAATACATGTTTTGCAGCTACATAGTCGAAAATCAATGCAAACAATTTGCATTTGATCATGTGGGATTTTTGATTCCATCATTGATTAGTATGGTAGCTAAAGACCCTGATAGTGTTCAACAATACTGTATAGATGCTTTTACAATTTTCAGTCAGCAATAGAAGACGATAATAATAGCTCCATTCAATGTCAAGTAAGTTTACTTTATTTATAATTTGGACTTAAGAAAATTACATTTTTATTGTGGATTTTGAGTTATTAATTTTTAACTTTTTTACCTCTAGCGGTAGGCATTGGGAGTTACTAGTTATTCTCCCCAGGATGTTCACTGTTTATTATCTAGATCCTACGGGGAGTACATTGAATACTAAAATTGGACACGTAATGAGAATGCCATTATTCTGGTGAGAAATATTTCATTTTTATATCCGTTAACATCTGTTATTACATAACTATTTAATTATGCAATTTACTGTGTTACATTAACATGTAGGGGTTTAGATGCATTCAAAAATGTTGGAGGAAAGGTCCCAAGGAGAAAGAACCAGCCAATAATTTGGGAGAATGTAAAAGTAAGTTCCTGACTCCAATGTATATATTATTTATGTGAACTGTACTTAGTTTTATTTTTTAATATTTTGTATGTTTCAATTTATAGTGCGATACACAAGACAACGATTGGGCATGCGCATACTATGTGATGCGATTTATGCAGATGATTATCCAATATGCCGCATTGGACATCAATACCATACATGAGGTATTATATATAGTCTCATTAGTTAGTATGAAATATATCAATCTTATTTTTATATTATTACTTATATATACATCATTCTCTTTGCAGGTGTTTAAAACTGACCACACTATAGGTAAATGCTTAAAAGATGTACATGCTCCATATACGATAGAAGTATTAAATGAAGTAAGAGAAGAATGGCAAGAGCCATACAAACAGTGGCGATTGTAAAATATAATTGGGATGCTGATAGCGATGTTGAATGATATTTTGTAAATGAATATTTCTGAATGTTTATACATGTCTAAATGTTTCTATATATATTTGAATATTTCTACATGTGTGAATGTGAGAATTGAATTGATGTCTGAATGTATCTACTTGTGTGAAAAGTATATATGTTGATTTTGTAGGTTTGTGGCCTGTTTGTAGGTTGATATCAATGGATGTCGTAAACCTGCAGTTCAGAAAATTGAACTGCTTAGAAAAAATTGGAAGTCACGATGGTTCTAGGGCCGGCGCGAGGGAGAGGCTCCGCTAGTCGGGGAGGCGGCGGTAGAGGTACCTTCACCGGGAGGTCTCGCCCTCCTGATATCTCTACTGCTCCGGAACACCTGCATCACGATGAGATAGTGAATCCTACAGAGTCTGTGAATGAACCCAAAAAGAACCAAGCATCGGAAAAGGAACTTCCTGCAGATAACGGGAAAGACAATGGAAATCCCTAAGGCCAAAAGAAATCCTACGCCAATATGGTAGGAAACGTCGGAGATACAAGCCACATTAAGAACTTGCCGACAGATTTCATCAAAGCCACCGGGATCGCAGTAGACCGCTTGGGTCCGCTACCAGAAATCACAGTTAATCTGGACCGGATCCAGCCTCTTCTGGATCCCTAGAAACACTCTGTGATCATCAAGGCTATTGGGATCAATATGGGATATCATGCTTTGGTCAATAGGCTGTCTTCTCTCTGGAAACCAATGGAAAACTTCAGAGTAATCGATCTTGAGAAAGGATACTATATAATCCAATTTTCCAATGAAAACGACTACGTCCGTGCCATGACAGGAGGGCCATGGACGATCTTCAGATCATACATCTCTGTTCAATCATGGTCACCTGACTTCCATCCCTCAGACCCAATTCCCAGACGGCTTCTGGTGTGGGCAAGGATAGCTGATCTTCCTGTTTATCTGTACCAACATGAACTCCTAAAGAGTATTGGTGACTGCATCGGAAAAACTATTAGAATCGATTCAACCACAACCCTTGGTCACAGGGGTAAATTTGTGAGAATTGCAGTGGAGGTGGAAACGGCCAAGCCCTTGCTGCCGGCTATCATATTCAATGGGGAGAGATTCAACCTGGAATATGAAAATATCCCACAAATTTGCATGAAGTGTGGACGTCTGGGCCACAACGAAGGAGTCTGTCAGTTCTCTATGACATCCGTCCCGACGGGACCCGGAACAGATGGAGTGAACCAGACTACTCTAGTTCCAAATCACTACAGCATGAGTATGCATGCAAAGAAGCCAGAAAAACGACCTGCTAAGAAGGACAACCCCAAACCGAATAAATCATCGGAGGAAATCCAAGAAGTTTCTGACGATGAAGACCCTCATCACCCCCAACAAGTGGAATCTGAGAAAGATGACTGGAAAATAGTCCTTAGTAAAAAAAACAAAAGGAAACAAAAGAAGTTACATCATGATAAAACTACGAGTCATGTAGTAAACTTGGCTGTATCACTTCACGAAGATGAAGTTTCATACGGAAGGCACGGTAATCCAGATCAGAATGGACAGATAGTGATCTTTGAGCCCTCAAGCGCACAGCAGAGTAGCTCAGCTGATCGACAAGTCATACTAAGGAGCAGGTCGATCGTCTTCCAAGCAAACCCAATACTTCCAAGCCCAGATAGGGTAAGGAAGAAGGGTAAAGCCACCGGTTCCCATCCTGAATTCACTGGCACCTCAGCCGCCAGGAACTTAGACATGGATACTAACGCAGTCATGGAGGAGCTTTGTTCATAAGGACCCTCATCCCATGGTTAATCTATCATCTCATAACCAACTGCTATCCAACCCTCTATCTATGAACATTATCGCCTGGAATATTCAAGGGGCTGGTTCGCAGCAGAAGGCCCGTCTAATTAAAGACTACAAATTCTCTCTCAGGATTGATGTCCTCACTATCCTCGAGCCTCACTGTAGCGGAGAGTAGGCACTCAATATTGTCCAAAGCTTTGGTTTCGAATCATCACACAGAGTGGAATCCATTGGATTCTCTGGAGGTATCTGGATTTTGTGGGATGACTCAAAATGCAACCTGGAAATTCTCTGTTGTCATCGTCAATTTGGTCACTGCTTAATCAACGGGAACGCCGTCACCTTCATCTATGCAAGTCTGTCCCCTAAGCCTAGGGAGATCCTATGGTCCAGGTTGTGCGAAATCGGCCAGATTGTCAAAGGACCTTGGGCAGTAATTGGCGACTTTAATACTCTTTTTAGCATTGAGGAGAAGTGTGGAAGTAACTATTTTGATTATAGAGACAGAAGGCAGTTCCAAGATGTTATTAATGAAACTGGACTGATCGAAGCAAAGTATGAGGGACAGTTCTTTACTTACCACAAGAAACTCTTATTAGAGAAGCTCGATCGTGCTCTGTTAAATGAAGACTGGGTTTCTTCCTACCCCAATAGCACTGTCACAGTTCTTCCCAGGGTAAAGTCAGACCATAACCCTCTGTTGTTAAGTATAAAAGGCAAATCACAAAGACGTACCATTCCTTTCAGAACCAAAGCAAGCTGGAATCTTAGAGAAGACTTCCGGACGCATCTCACAAATTACTAGCGTAAGGACAACAACTTCCTTGAAATGCTTCCTAGCTTTCAGGCGGCCACTCTCAAATGGGATCGTGAAGCCATAAGGACAACACAACGCAAAAAATCTTCTCTTTATCGCAAGATAGATCAAGCAGAGGTACAGCTTTCCCATAACAATACTCTTTCTGGTAACATGTATATCATGGATTTACAAGAAAAGTTATGTATCCTCCTCCTTCAAGAGGAGACGGACTGGAAGAACAAGGCTCATAACACATGGCTCAAATGCGGATATGGTAACAACAAGTACTTTCAAGCCCAAGTGATGAACTGACGCCACCAAAACAAGATCACCAGACTTAAAAATGAAGACGGCAACGGGATGACCAACTCAAAAAAGTTGAAAAGGCTCATCACTGCTTATTATTCGAAGTTAATGGCTCCTCCTATACAGGCATATATGAACCTCATCTCGATATATCCAGGAAATTTTGAAGCGTCGGCTCAGTCTGAGTTGACCATCCTTGCAGGAAGCCCGAGTTTTCAAGAAACCACTGATACTATCTTCAAGATGGCTACTTCTAAGGCCCCGGGGCCGGACGGCATCTCAGCTGACTTCCTCCAAACAAATTGGTCTCATGTTGGAAAATATGTGTATCAGACAGTGAAGAACTGCTTTGAAACTAATAGAATTGATCATCAACTTGCCAGCGCTCACCTAGTTCTTATACCAAAGGATAAATGTCCAACTTCTTGCGGTGACTTCAGGCCTATTGCTCTAAATAATAATTGTTTCAAGCTGATATCCAAGATTATAGTTGAAAGTCTAAAGGCTTTCTTAAGGAACTGGATCTCTCCTATGCAGTCGAGCTTCATTCCAAGAAGACGCATCAGTGATAATTTCATCCTTGTGCAAGAGGTGCTTCATTCTTTGAGATTTAAAAAGGGCAAGAAGAAGTTCATGGCGATCAAGCTTGACTTAACTAAAGCCTTTGATAAAATGAATTGGGATTTCATTCAAGACACTCTATTAAAAATGAACATCCCAGGAAATCTTGTTGCAATCATTATGCAGATTATTACAATGGGGGACACCTCTATTCTATGGGAAGGGGAACCGCTGCCAGCCTTTAAAACTGGAAGGGGAGTTCGTCAAGGAGACCCTATTAGCCCCTATGTTTTCGTTTTATGCATAGAGAGGTTGTGCCAAGCTATAAATAACAAAGTTTCTGAGGGAAGCTGGAAACCTATTGTGGTCAGTAGATCATCCATGCCTCTTACCCATGTCTGCTTTGCAGACGATCTCCTCCTCTTTGCAGAAGGAATGGCCCAGCAAGCCAATATCATCAAGAACACTCTTGCTGACTTCACCACTGTCTCTGGACAGGAGGTTTCCATCTCCAAGTCTCGTATCTTTCTCTCCAAGAATGTCACAAAGCAGGAACAAAGCCGGATTAGTAGAGTCATGGGTATCCAAGTAACAAATGACCTTGGCAAGTACCTGGGGGTCCCAATCATTCATTAGCGCATAAACAAGAAAACACACGCATACTTGCTCGATAGTATCAAGAACAAGATGAGCAGCTGGGCCATTAAGCACCTCAGCCTTGCTGGCTGGATTTGTTTAGCGAAGTCAACCTTGCAGGCTATTCCTTCTTACACTATGCACTCCATAGCTATCTCTCCTACACTGTGTGATGATATCAGTCTTCACATCAGGAAGTTTATCTGGCAAGGGATTTCGGATACTAAGCGCCTATCCCAGGTCTCTTGGAGGAAGTTAACATCCCACAAAGACATTGGTGGCCTCAGCATTAAAGACATTAGGGATCAAAACGAGGCCCTAATGATGAAGAATGCATGGGACTTCATGCAGAACAAGGACGTTCCATGGGTGCAAATCATGAAATCAAAAAATAAGTCGAATGGAATAATCAAAGCAGCTTCAGGCTCCTCTGTTTGGAACTTCATAAGGAAAGCCTTACTGTTGTTGCAGGCGACAGGTGTGAGAACTATTTGCAACGGGAATTCAACTAATGTGTGGTTTGATCGCTGGTGTGGATCCAAACCTATTCTGACAAATGAAGAACAGGACCAAGTCCCTTCGGGGCTCTCCAATCTCAAAGTCCAGGATATGACAACTCTTGAAGGTTCCTGGGACTGGGAGTTTATCAACCTACATATTCCTGAGGAGTATTGGCCGCACATTGCTGGACTTCCTCCACCAAACCCAGCGGCAGGAGAAGATAATTATGCTTGGCCTTTCGAGCAGAATGGAAACTTCACCTCAAGATCTGCTTATAGATGGCTGCGAGAAGACAAAGAATTCCAGGTCCAAGGAAGTTGGAAGAACATCTGGCAATCAAATCTCCCAGAATGCATCAAACTTTTTCTTTGGCAGATGCAGCACAAAAGCCTGCTAACTAACGCCGAGAAAGCTCGCAGACACATAGAAGCTTCCGTTGATTGTCCTCTGTGTGGTGCGGAACATGAAACTCTTGTTCACTGTCTTCACGACTGTAAGTTGAGCAATCCCATGTGGAAAGAGCTGGGGTACTGGAACGACATGTGCACTCTCTCTGAAGACGATTGGATCTGCTACATCTTGAACATTGCAACAACAAATACTGTTTGGTTCACCACATGTGCTACTACGTGTTGGCACATTTAGCATACTAGGAATGAATTCATCCACAAGGCATTTGTTCCTCCTCTACAGGTCATGCTGCACTTCATAAAAGAACGAGCTCACTCCATTACACAGATCGGGAGGGATTCTCCTAAGAAGAGTTGGAAGCTTACGGAGTATGAACCTTTCCAGATTAATAAGGATTCTATTCTGATATTTTCTGATGCGTCTTTTAAAGCCAATAAATTTGGCCTGGGTATTCATGCTGTAAACTCCTCGGGTCGTAGTCTACAAGGTGAAGGTCACTCCATGGTGGCGGACAAAGCCTTGCATGGAGAAGTACAAGCGATTCTCCAAGCTGCTGTGCTTGCCAGTAAGCTCCAGCCATCGCAGGTTATCCTCTTGTCGGACTGTGCAACTGCTGTTGATGTCTTCACTAATAAGATCACTCTCCAAAAGTACATGCCTTATGTGGAGGGATTCAAGAAGCTGATCGCCACCCTTCCTTCTTGTCGAGTTTGCCTGATTCCCAGGGAACTCAACAAGGTAGCGGACTGCATTGCCAAGGCTGCTCTACAAACAACTACAGATAGGCTTAGCTCAAGTAGTAGGAGCTCTTTAAACTTTAATACTCTAGTTCTGTCTTTTCTTTCCAATAAACCTCTGTGGTTAGATGTTGTTGTTGATCTTGATTTACATGTCTTTGAGCCTGCCAGAGAGAGCGGGGTGAATATATAATCTCTTAGTTTGGAAAAAAGAAAAGAAAACTGAACTGCAGGTTCTCATCCTACTGACCAGCCACAGCAGGCCTGCAAACTGATAAGAAAACAAATTAAAACATAGGTGTCAGTTATTTATAGACCACCGTCATCAAAGGCTTACAGCGTCGGTTATTGGATAAAAATCGCCGCCTAATGTGACAAACAACCCGACCGTGCAGGAAAGCACAGCCGTGGTGGGAAATGGCGTCAGTTAATAGTATACCACCGACACCTATAGTACTAAACACGGTCGTACAGGGAAGCACGATCGTGGCGTCTGGAAATATGGCGTCGGTTATGTAGTTGCAAACTGACGCAGAAAGTGTCCTAGATGGCACCCTTTTTGTGGCGTGAACCCTTTTGGCGTCGGTTATAAAACCGACATCGAAGAGTTAGACCTTTAGCGGTGCCCACATAGGCGTCTCTTGAGAACCGTCGCTAAAATGGGTTAAACAACTGACGCCAAAGACATGTTCTGTAGTAGTGAGTTCAGAATGAAACGGTGATAGTAACCTACTAACCTGAGGAAACTACATATCTCCGAAATAGTCTTTGGGGTTTTCCA
The DNA here is from genome assembly GCA_963693085.1 of Alisma plantago-aquatica. Classification (NCBI taxonomy): domain Eukaryota; kingdom Viridiplantae; phylum Streptophyta; class Magnoliopsida; order Alismatales; family Alismataceae; genus Alisma; species Alisma plantago-aquatica. The sequence continues at coordinate 92,499,834 of OY856411.1, forward strand.
TTCGAGAACAATTAAGACTTTGGTAGGACCAATCGAAATCTTCCCTCCAAAGATGAAGTGTTCCATGAACATGACTTTGTCAATCCACAAGTCACATTTGGATAGCTTCCCATAGAATTTATATGTCTAGAGAATGTCCAACACCTGGGGAAGATGGGCTCGGTGCGACTCATAGTCCTTGGAGAAGATAAGAATATCATCGATGAAGACCACCACAAGGTCACCCAAGAAAGGATGAAAAATTATATTCATCATTGTCATGAACACAATAGGAGCATTTGTCAAGCCAAATGACATAACTAGGAATTTGTAGTGCCCATAACGAATCCTGAAGGCGGTCTGTGGGACGTCTTCCTCTTTGACTTTGAGTTGGTGGTAACCAGAACAAAGGTTGATCTTTGAGAAGATGTGGGCATGGCAAAGCTGATAAAAAAGGTCATCGATTATGGGGAGGGGATACTTGTTCTTGATAGTATCCTGATTAAGCATGTGGTAATTGATACACATCCTCATAGAACCATCCTTCTTTTTTCACAAAGAGAACAGGAGCACCCCAAGGAGAAGAACTTGGACGTACAAAACCCTTATCAAGAAGCTCGTGTAACTGTTTCTTGAGCTCACTCAACTCAGAAGGGGCCATTCAATATGGGGCTCGAGAGATAGGTGCAGTATTGGGCATAAGGTTAATAGAGAACTCGATTTTATGAGTGGGAGGCAGACCAGGAATTTCTTTAGGAAAGACATTGGGGTACTCACGTACTACTTCAATAGAGTCTAGAGCTTATGTATCAGGGTTTACTGGGGTCACAAAAGCCAAGGATGCTCTACACCCTTTAGATATCAAAGATTGAGCCTTCATGGCAGAAATAACAAGTTTTTTGGCTTGGTCTTCCCTACCAAGAATGGTAAGGATGGGCGAATCTGGTCTAGACATGATGATTTTCTTCAAACTAAAATCAATCATGGCATGGTTCTTATACAAAAAATTCATTCCAAGAATGAGGTCAAAGTCCTCCATATCAAGCAAGATAAAGTCAGTTACAAATTTGTGAGGTCCATAAAAGAAGGGGACATTTTTTGCCACATTATAAGAGGTGTAGATCCTCCCACTAGGGGTTGAAACATCAAGGGTATAACCTAGGTCTTTCTATTTAAGATCGAGCAACATGGAAAGACTTTGGGATATGAAGGTATGAGTAGATCTAAAATCAAAAAGAGCCACAATAGGGAGATTGTAGAGGATTAGGGTACCTGATTACAAACATATGTGTGTAAGTTATTTATTCATTTCCAACTTCTTTCATTATTAACAAGTAGTAATTCAGAGTTAGGGATACCTTCAATCAAATGATTTCCATTTGCATTAGCTTCCTCGACATTAGTGGCAAAAACAAGGGCTAGTTGATGTTTAAGCTTCTTACCCTTGTTGGCCCATGGCGGAGGAAGGTAGGGACAGGTTCCCCTGAAGTGCCCCTCTTCCTTGCAAAAGTGGCACACTGGCTTCTGGAATGTGCATGGGCCAGGGTGTCAGACCCCACAATTGGTGCATCTTGGGATTACACCTTGACCATTATTGTATCTACATTTTTGACCTATCCTGGGCTGCTGGTTTTTGTTGTTGTTATTGCCCCTTCCTTGTCCTCTGTTTCGACCACCATTTCCTCTACCATGACCCCTGCCCCAGCCCCTGTTGTTGTTGTGCTAAGGTGGTCCCTAGGGGCCTTGGGAAGCAGACACTGCATCAGTAAACCCTAGGTAGGCTAGGCTAGGTGTTTTCTTGGTCCCTAGACCTAGAGCTCTCTCCATGGATAAGGCTTGATCATAGGTATCGTGAAAGGTGGTGGGGCAAGAAACAAACACAAAATAGACATGAAACAGTTGGTGAACATGGGTTTGAAGGATTCCCAGTTAAGGTGGAGATCAGGCTATGAGTGGATGTAGTTGTCCCACCATAACTTGTCTACACCCCTAAGATGGAAGGTGGCATAGATGATCTTATCCTCTTTAGGGCATCTAAGGACCCTAAAAGTGTTATCCATAGCAAGGATCCAAGCATCAGCCTTGTCGATGACATCACTCTCATCCTCACCAAGGAAGGTTTTAGGGTTAAGCTTGAGGAAATCAGAGATGGTAAGGACTCTAGGATTGGGGTTACAGGGTTTAGGTACCTTGGGTAGTCTTGATGCGGTGTGGTTGATCAAGGTGTGCATTGCATTCATGAGGGCATGTCTCTATTCTTCCCAGTCCCCTGAGGCCATGGTCTTGTTGGCAGGGGTCTCTTCAGTCTCCTCTGATTCCACTCTTTCTCTCTTTGCCTTGCCATTATCACCCATCTTGGTACACGAGATGCTGGCATAGGTGGCACGAGTCTTAGGAGGCATCAACAAGGTGGATTATTAACATTATTAGAGAGATATTTGTAATCATGGTTCAAACTTTATTAAAAGAGTATATCATTATCATAATTGCATTGTCACATTATTACAAATTAATTTCATATTTTAGTTGTAACACGTCCTTAATCTACCCAAAATAGAGAGATCATGAGAGTATAGCTAGTGAGAGAAAGAAATAAGATACTACCTAATCACGTCTAATTGGGTGGCCAGGGGTAGTCCTTAGAGAAGATATTAGATGCTAGAAGACTCAATAGGTTTAAGGAAAGAGGTCTTATTCAATCGTGGATCCACTTAGGGCAGGCAGATGTGCGGAGGAACCCCAACCACCACTGCTAGGCCGATTGGGAGTAATTAATATCCAGAACCCCCACTTGGTGCACCATATCTACTATTGGCTAAATGGACATCATCAAAATCTCTTTGTTTTGAAAATGACAAACATTTCATTCTTGTGGATCTAACGTGCTACTTGAGTATTTCAGGAACAAGGTGGATGACAAAGTTTTGGAAGATCTACATGCTTAAATTGCTTCATTTTCATGATTGCAATCAAATGTAAACTTGTAAAAATATATAATGTACAAGTACTCAGATATCATGTAAATCAAGCATTTAGATCTATCCTATCCACACAAAACACTTAGATAGGTCATCCCTAAGTGAGAATCACAATTGTACATTCATTTCTTACACTTAGCATATGAATTAAAGTTTTGAAACAGAGTTAGTCTAGGTCGAAACACTTCTCGACCGAGATACTCTCGATTGAACATTATATCGATCGAGAAACTCCCAAGTCTTAAGCACGAACATCTTTGAATAACCTGCTAAAAGCCATCACCGAGAAAGGCTCGGTCAAACTTTACTTCGACCGAGACTATGTCTCTAGCAGGTTCTATAGATGTTAGACTTAGTGGAAAAAGTGGTTGGGAGTTGAGTTGAACGTTGCAATATACTTTCTACAGACTTACTCTCGGTTGACAAATTCCTCGACCGAGATACACTCGGTCGACAAACTTCTCGACCGAGAAAGTTTCTGTCTACACTTTTCAGAATTAATTAACTAGATGTTACTAATGCAATTAGTGGATACCTAATGGCTAGTTGAGCACTAAAAACCCCCTAGAAAGTGTCTAGAACGTCCCTAAGCACTAGTAGGCCATTCCTATAAATAGGACATGCCTTAGGACACCTAAACTCACTTTAGTACACATACTTGCAATTGAGAATCAATTCTTGTGAGCAATTGAGCAGCTTCAGCACTTGCTAATCATTTCCATTACTGGCATTTCATGTCCTATAGGCTAGATTATCCTACCCAATATACTTCCACTTTCATACACATTGGATAGGAGATCAAAACACTTGATATAGGTTTCAAGCCTTGTTCTTAAGTGGTAATTGTAATTTCCTTTTTCCTTTCTTTTTCTTTCTTATTGCATTGTACTCTCCTTGATACTCCTAGGTTGGAGGCTACAGAGTGGAGAGGGTGAAATCTTCTCAGGTGTAGAAGGAGGACTTTGGACTACTTCTAGAAGGTCTCAACGGGAGAGCTACTTCAAGGAGGAAGGCTACTTCAAGGGGGAGCTTGAAGTTACTTCAAGTGAAGGATGCTTCAAAGTTGGTGAGACGACTTCGGGTGAAGGCTGTCAAAGGGTTTGGGAAGGTATTTGTAATTTTGTGTAACATCCTTGAGAAGGTAATACAATTCAAATACTTTCAAAATCCCAATTGGAAACAATTGGGTAGTGGACTGACTCCCTTAGTTTTTGCTAAGGGTGGAACCACTCTAAACCTTTGTTTCCTTCTTCAACATCCTTGTGGTTGTTTGTTGGTTGAATTATTTTAAAAATTATTATAAAACCCTATTCACCCCCCCTCTAGTGTTTTTCACCTACTACCTTAGCTTCACCATTATGGACTTCGGTCCTTCCTAGGTTCTAATGTTGTGTTATGCCCTACATACATAGAGTCTCATGTGTTGGCTCAAATACCATTTGTCTCAGGATTGTTTGTTACCTTCCACCTACCTCCACTAACTACAGAGTCAGTGGCAATAAGACTTAGGCTCCCATCTGTTAAATAGCATGAGATTCCACACAAGCATATATATATATATATATATATATATATATATATATACATATATATACATATATATACATATATATACATATATATATACATATATATATAAAGGCAATACTAGAGTGCAACATCATAAATAGAACCAAGGTTTAAGTACATCATAGATGCAAGAAAACATCGAAAAGGTAGACAAGTTTTGAAACAACTAAACTATTACATCAAGGGAAATAGTAAGCCATTTAAGTACTATTAAAGCCCCATGATAAGGTGTTATCCTTTGTTGTTGAAGATGCTTCATTCAGCTTGGTTCACTTTTGATTACCTAAATAGGGAATGAAATAGGACACAAATTCAATGTGGGTGCAAAGGTACAGTTCAAAATTGAAATTAGCAACTCTGAGTGGTTAACATAATATAAGCTTGGAAATAGAATGAGAAGTAAAAGACTATAGGACCAATAATAAGGAAAAAATGTAACAACATTTTCAAATATGTTTTAAGTGCATTTAACCATTGTACTTCATCATGTTATCATAAGGCCTTATATTCTTATGACAACTTCCAATGGAAGAGTCCATAGGGAAACTAAGGCACATAGCCAATAGTTGCACACATTTCAATCATGAGGGGCCCAAATGACCATTTGCATCTGGTCACCCTATATTCCACAAGGGTTGTACTCCCCTCTTGACAACTCAAGGAGGAGCACTGAGCCTCATGCCCAAACCCCATGAATTGGGTAGGGCATAAGTGTTTGAGTACAATGGTTTTCTACTTTAATGTTTGAAGATTTTGTCCAACATATAATATAGCAGAAGTTGAAAAGATATCATAAGGTCACTTTTTTCAAGAAATATTCATAGCCACACATTTAGACTCTACATATATAAGTAGAAAACAAGCCATAGCAATAATAATAGATCAAGGAGAGTAGAAAGTGTACCTTTCTAAGGAGGTCAAAGTGGTAAACCTAGCTCAAGATGCTCAAAGTGAGATCCCCTCAAGGATGATGTAACGACCCTGCCTCCCAGTAACTCCCAATTAAGGGAGACCGAAAGGTCGGTGCCGTTATCCAATTAACAAGATCAAAGGTTCGACAAATAATCAATAACAATTATGAAATTCTACTAACTTACTAACTGAGAATTGGTATAAAATTAAAACTTTACTTACCTTTGAAAACCTTGGGAATCTATCTATCCGAGCTTGAATCCACTCTAACTAATCCTCCTTGCACTTTATGTTTTACTTTCACAATGTGTCACTTTACTGTTTGTTCTTTCAATTGTTGTTCCTAAAACGCCGACAAACAAAACGTCAGTCAGTATATCGAAATATACTGGTATGTGGGAACAACCAAAATCTTGCAAATATGGCTAACAATGTAATAATCACAATCCAATTAATTTACAAGCCAATTTACACTTTTCAGTATAGCATTCTCCACTTCTTTTGCCCTAACCCTGGCCTATCCACCTTAGCATGCACTTTGCCAATGACTTATGGACACCTTCTCAATCCCGAGCTTGGTGCCTGGGGGTCACCACTCATGGTGCCCACTAGTCATGCAATATCATAGGCCACCTTCTTGGTGCCTGGGGTCACCACTCAAGGTGTCCATTGGTCTACCCATCTGGGTCTGACCTTTGGCATCATCCATCAGGGTGGCATGTAGGTGCGAGAATCTATACTTCTATTATTAATGTGATAATCATAGTGACTTTATAATTTGAAAGTATGAACATCCAACAGATAATTTGCATTCAATGCGATTAACCATCCGGAAAATCATCGGGAAACTAAGGCGGTTATTCATAATTAACCACATACCTGATCCAGAGCAACTTGATTGTCCATGCAATAAGGATAAAGAATCAATCAACAAGCAATCAACAATATCCTGAAATTAATGCATATGTTCCAAGTGTTATAGTTTATCCAGAACATTCTAAAGCTAAACTTGGATTCCACCTTAGGCTTTCTAGACCACATTAGGGTTGTATTAGGGTTTTTGCCTCCATAATGCTTTTATCATATTAGCTGCTCTCTTAATTCATAAACCCTAATTTCAACATCATAAGCCCAAATAAAGTCGATCATTTCCTTTTGATACCAAAATTACCTTCTTTATCCTTTTAAGTTATTTCAAGGTCATTAGACTCAATTATCACCTTTAGTTTCTTTCAGATTAACAACTCATAGTTCATTATGGTCTAATCCCCATATGGACCCCTTTTATTATTAATTCTACCTTGATTCAATTGAAAACCCTAATTCCTATATTAAGGTTATCTTTCCACAAATTATGGACTTTATTGCTCGCAATAGCTTAGATTCAGCATATTCCACTTTAATCATGAAATTAGTCAATTAAAGCCATTAAGAGTCGAATTTACCAACATTAGGGTTTCAAGGCCCATTAAAGTATTATTCATGCATATGAAACTCCAAATTAACTAATTATATGCAAAGTTCATCCTTTTTCTTCCTAATGTTCCTTTTTATCATTAACAGGCTAATATCCACTTTAATCAATTATTAAACCCTACTAATCACTTCAATCATATCAAAATAGGGTTCTTTGAACATTAATATATTAAAGTTAATAACTTCCATTATTTTCGGATTGCAAAAGGAATCAGGCTTCAATTATATTTTTAATGGATTCCTCTTGTTTTTTTGAGTAAAATTCATGAATTATGCATATTCATCCGAGCATGGTGAAAGAGATATGAATTTTGTAAAATTACCTACTTTGGGCCAATCGGAGAGTGCCACGTCCCCTCCAAGCCATGCAATGTTGCCTTGTTGTTTTGGAAACATTTTGAAAAGTCTGAAATGCCCCTGGTTAAGTGGTTGGCTTCCTTAGAACGCGGAGGGTATAACCGTCCAGTGCGCCTTTTCCTTCTTCAACCTTCAGCAGCCCGATGGTTGTCGCCCTAGCTGTTGCGTACAGGGCTTACGCAAGCGCGCCACCTCCTTCCTAGGGCCCGCGGACCACCGCTGATGGCCGCTCAAGCTTCCTTTCTCTTAGTCGCACCTAGGGCACCGTCCAGGTTGCGTTTTAGCTAGCTTTAGAAGGAGATCTCTTCCTTCCACGTATGGCCGCCGCTGTAGCCATGCAGCTGTAGCTGCAAGAAGTCGGGGTCGAAGGAACGGGATACAGGTGGTCCTGGGCGTCCGTGCAGGTCTTCCTCCTCAAGCAAAACCACGAAACACACCTGCATAGCTCTAAGGTTAGATCCCTACCCTCGGTTAGGTTTTCCATGAGAAAGAGAAAGGAGGAGAGCGTGGGATCTCTCTCTCTCTCCTGGACTCATACTAGGGCTTTACCCCTTTATATAGGGTGAGCAACCACGCCCTAAGACAACTATTCATGAATCAAAGAATCCCTTTCCGAATAGGAAACCAAAACTTCAATGAGAAGTAGTATTCTCTCTCTCTTCATCTTTTGGACATTCCCTATTATTTGGATATATATATATGAATTTGAAAATCCTTTCCATTACTCTCTTTATATTTGCTTTTTAACCCATGAGCACGAATTTCCATTTTCCTTTAATAGCAACTATTTCTCTTTTTTTTTACAAAACCACAATAGTTCATTAATAATGTATCCCATTATCCTTTAATTTTTGTATTATTGATATTTCCCCTTTCTCTTTCTTCATTGGGGCTCCTTTGACCCCAAATAACAACAAGAATTCGAAATTCTTTTTATTGGCCACTCATTATCCTTCTAGATGCATCTAAATGCATTATTTCACATTATCATGTTTATTTCTCATTAAATTATTTCTTTTTGAGGATTTCTCTTTATTTCTCTTTTATTTTCCTCATTGGTATTCCTTTTATTATTAGGAATCATTGGGACACGAAATCCCACTAAGGATTACCCAATTATACCTCTTTTCACATATTTTCCACATTTCATCAATGTTTTCAATTTCCTTATTAACAAGGAAATACTTAATTAATATTTTCTTTTCTTATTGCCTTTTCTTTGCAACTTTGGACTCCTTGGAACCCAAGGAATCTAAGAGGCACGAAATCCTCTTTGGATTTGCCTTCTAGAGGTTTCCACACCTTTCTTATCTCAAATTCTCAATTATTCATTAATTAATTGAATATCCTTGTTATCGGGCCCAATAGCCAATAAAGTCACAAATCAAACAACAAGGCTATTTTAAACGAAGTCCATTTATCCACAACAAATTATATTATTTGTCCAAATATCTTTAATATGAGAAATTACATTTCTCACCAAAGGAACCCAAAATTTGGGGTTGTAACATCCTTCCCCTCTTATGAGAATTTTTCCCTCAAAATTCCATCAAGCAAGCAAACAAACAGGATAAGTCTTCTTATGTCCATCAGGGCTCCCATGTGGCTTCACCCTTTCCATGGTGTTTCCCATTAACCTTCATTATCTCATTTTCTTCCATCTGAGTTCTTTCTTACTTTGGTATATCGTACCCTCATAGGTGACTCAGGACCTTTCAGCCTTTCGAAAGCTGAATAGGTTCAAGGCTCAACACATGGCTTGGGTACCCCACATAGTGCTCTAGATCAGACTCATGCAACACATCATTTTATCCTGAGGGGTTGGCTAAACACAACCATCTCCACCCATCCATTTCCAATGGACCCATATATCGGGGACTCAGCTTCCTTAGCTGTAGCTCAGAGGGGTCGGACCTTCACATCACATATTCTCCCACAGTAAACTGCATATCAGTCTGCTTTGCATCAGCTCGTGACTCATGTCACCACTGGGCTTTCTCTTAGCCATTGCACGATCAAAGCGACTTCATCTGCACACACTTGTGGTTCTTTTCTGACCTTCGTGAGGCCTCCTTCACCAACATCATCATAATGAAGTGGTGACCGACACAACCTCCCTATAGAACTTCTTGCATCCCGATAAAGGCTAGGGTGGTTAACATCACATCTTAAGAACTGTCTCTATGTATCACCCTAAATGAGCACACATGCTCTCATTAGATCATCTAATCTGGATCATATTGTCCATTAGTATGGGGTGATAAACTGCATAACCACTGAGCTCTTCATGTATATACTTCCACCTCATGGAAGTGAACCTTTAGGTTACATCAAGAACCTCTGAATTCGCATCATGGTGTAGTTGAACCATCTCTTTTCATATGTAGTTCAACCAGATCTATCCCTTGACAGAACTCTTCCTTTCTCATGTTATCTAGGTAAGGCGATCTACAGTAACCCATATTGCATCTTTACCTTCCTTAGTCTAGGGGAGTCTTACCACAACATCCATAGTAAAGAACTCCCATTCCCTCTCGGGAACTCTTTATACTTTATATCCATGCATTGGGTTAATGGTGTTCGTCCTTCACCTCCTGGCTTGCATAGCCACATACTTCATGCAACTTTGTTTTAAGCATCCAAAATGCTACCATCACTTACTATCTTTGTAGTACCAAGGTATATCATGTCCTCCTGTATCATTATGATTCCTCAAGCTTGATACCTCGGAAACCCGAAACCACTCTCAAAGGGGTTTTATTACCTTCCTATCCAAAGAAGTGTATTTGAGGTTCTATCACCATCCTTTCACTACATCAAGGACTAAAATTTCTAACCAAACAACCATTAACTTGTTCAACATATCTTATTACATCCGAGTGTTAGCCAGAACACATCCTCTTTCCAAACATAGGGTTATTCGAACAACCTCAACTTCTTCTAGCTTCCAGCTAAACTAGGTAGCTATATCTTCATTACCCCTCCTTATACTTAGGTGTTAGTTAATGTCGAAGACATACTCCTCCATGCATTATACTTATCATCTCATCTCAAACTCTAAAGTTGTCTTCATTAAAGAACTCTGAGCTCATCCTCATGGTAATCAAACTCAACCTTGTGATTCCTTGTAATACTTGCAAAAATCCACTTAGTTCAAGATAAAACATCCTCACAAGATGATCTCGTTAATACTCTTAGTGTTTGTAAATCATCCATGTATTATTCTCTCCACAAAGGTATGTTATCATCTCTATCCTCATACCTTGTACCAACGTTCCAACTTAAATCATCTTTATCCTTGGTGTAAGGCATGCGTACTGTCCTATCTCTCACTCTCATAACAAGAAGAAATAAGCATTTGGCTGCAGTCCAAATACAGAGTTCTTCCTGTTCCAAGAGTAGAGATGGTACATCCCACCTTGCCCGTACACTTTCAAATCCAAGTTGAAACATGCATCTTATGTCTCTATATCACAAACATCATGATATCCACACTACTTCCAGGGAAACTGATCTCGGACTTACTTGGTCCAAGCATAATCCTAGGTCATCTCCTCTAGGTCTATAAGGTGCCGGCACTTTTGGGGTCATCCCTCTTCCCTTATGCATCCAGAGAGTGCCCTACTCATCTGCCCTTTGGGTCCCATGAGTTCATGAAGGTGATCACTCTCCTAACCCATGGCCCTCAGACAATGATAGATGTTACCTCCCGACCCTATGGTCATGTGCAACTTGGGAATTAGGCAACTCCTTCTTCCATCGGTCTTATCCCTACCTGACCCTTGGATAGACTTAGGATTCTAACATAGTACATGTTCAACTTAGAACCTTACCCAATCCTTCATCATCTCTCACTGCATTCATGACTGACTTTCATCCTTTCTCAGGGATCATGGCGACCTGCCTACCTTGGTCAGGCCCCATACCGGTTACCTTCATGGTAACACATCCATATGCACTTAGAGATGGTTAACTATGGGTCTATAGGTTCAATCTCATGCCATGTACTTTTCACTTAGCTTTCTCAGGATCCTATAAAACCTCTTTAGGTTATCTTAACTCCCACAAAACTGGTATACACCCAACTAAAGGGTCCCTCTCCTAGGATGGGAGGAAACTACAACTCTTGACAACAAGGTCACAAGCATCCTTAGGGTTTACATCCATATGAGCATGCCTAACCTAGTAGCTACTAGGGCACAAGTAGACCACCTATTAAACCATGCTAGGTCATACTTATTCTCTTTCCTCAACATTAGATCAAATTAGTCAGGAAGGGTTCATCAAACATACCATTAACTTAAGGGGTTTCTTTTACCTTTACACATGAGGAGTACCATGCTCGAAACTATAGAGACTCAAATCTCATTAGGAGCATTGGGTACACTGCTTCCCCTCTTCAGCCAGGAACCCTAGGTTCACTTTTGGATATCCAACTACATGCTCAACCCCTTAACCACGAATCAATCATGCCCAAGGTATGCCATGTACTCCCATGATCCTTTTATATGAGCAACACCTCATAGTTGAGTCCTCCATAAGGACAACCAACTAGGTATAAAGCCCCACAACTGGTTACTTGAACCTCCTCAGGGTCTAAGGCACTCTTTGTCTCCTCTCAGCAGGTAAACTCCTATACCATAGGCACATAGGTTCCAGAAGCATCATCCTCTCTCTAAGGTTTGGTTCCTCTAAAGGCAACCAAGATATCATCAACCTTCATAGGGAAACCACTATCATCCACTTAGGTCGCATCATCCTCTACTATCCATTGTTCCTAAGTCTCAGAACCTAAGCTTCCAACTTTCCTATTGGGTTCTTGCTTTCTCTCTCTAGAGCTAACTCCACATCCAGCCCTACTACTAGAGGTCCCCTCTCCATGAAGGCTCATGCTCACAAGCATACTCCTATGTGGGTGAATCCTATGCTCAACTCATGTTTGGCTCGAGATTATCCATATGCTTATCTCATAAGCCATCCATCATATCCTTCTGGCCTTAGTTTTAACCCGCTATTCACATTACTGATGTACTCGGGGTGCAAGCTATATCCTACTCACAACAGCCCATAAGGTTTATATAGGTTCATCTCTAACCTTATCCAGGAAGGAGCTATCCTTTGCTCAAACATGCACGATCCTTCCTAAGGTGCTATGCCATCTAACCTCTCATGGCTCATATGACAAGCCATAGGCATGTCCATCCAAACACCCAGTCTACCATGACATCTAATCTCATCATGTCTCTCTCTCTAACCTTCTCTTAGGGTTAGGGTTAACATCATCATCAAACGATGTGCGAAGGTCTCTTCCTTCAATGGAGGTCTCTACCTCCAAGACTAACTCTCTTTACTCATCCTCCTAACAAGGAGGTCTATCCTCAGGTCTCTCCTGAGGGCTATGACAACTCGTGTCATACGTCCTAGGCATGTATCTATTCTTTAGTTTGTGCTTAATCTATTAAGCTTATGTCCATGCCATCTTATTTACATGCTTTTCATTAGTTTGGTGGAGGATTCCTTAGACCTTATTAACTTTTCCCATACCTCAAGAGGGTGAGGAGAAGAGAGAAAACCCTAATCCTTAAGGTCCTTAACAGAATTTGAGTTGAGAAGGGATGAACAAGATGAGAGAGTCCTAAAGGTATCTTATTTCGAATCATACCCTAAGACTTTGGCCAGGCAGTCACACGGATCCGGGAGTCCTCGTATTCCGACTAGCGGTGCAGAGGAAAATATTGCCAGCCCCCGGTCGTGATCCTTTTCTAGACACCTCTGTCTTTCAGATAATCCTCTAATAACTCCCTTGGGTTCTATAGAATTTGTAAAATTTGATAATTATTAAAGATTACTTGAGGAACCTAGGCTCTGATACCAATTGTAACGACCCCGCCTCCTAGTAACTCCCAATTAAGGGAGACCGAAAGGTCGGTGCCGTTATCCAATTAACAGGATCAAAGGTTCGACAAATAATCAATAACAATTATGAAATTCTACTAACTAACTAACTGAGATTTGGTATAAAATTAAAACTTTACTTACCTTTGAAAACCTTGGGAATCTATCTATCCGAGCTTGAATCCACTCTAACTAATCCTCCTTGCACTTTATGTTTTACTTTCACAATGTGTCACTTTACTATTTGTTCTTTCAATTGTTATTCCTAAAACGCTGACAAACAAAACGTCGGTCAATATATCGAAATATACTGGTATGTGGGAACAACCAAAATCTTGCAAATATGGCTAATAATGTAATAATCACAATCCAATTAATTAACAAGCCAATTTACACTTTTCAGTATAGCATTCTCCACTGCTTTTGCCCTAACCCTGGCCTATCCACCTTAGGGTGCCCTTTGCCAATGACTTATGGCCACCTTCTCAATCTCGAGCTTGGTGCCTGGGGGTCACCACTCATGGTGCCCACTAGTCATGCAATATCATAGGCCACCTTCTTGGTGCCTGGGGTCACCACTCAAGGTGTCCATTGGTCTACCCATCTGGGACTGACCTTTGGCATCATCCATCAGGGTGGCATGTAGGTGCGAGAATCTATACTTCTATTATTAATGTGATAATCATAGTGACTTTATAATTTGCAAGTATGAACATCCAACAGATAATTTGCATTCAATGCGATTAACCATCCGGAAAATCATCGGGAAACTAAGACGGTTATTCATAATTAACCACATATCTGATCCAGAGCAACTTGATTGTCCATGCAATAAGGATAAAGAATCAATCAACAAGCAATCAACAATATCCTGAAATTAATGCATATGTTCCAAGTGTTATAGTTTATCCAGAACATTCTAAAGCTAGACTTGGATTCCACCTTAGGCTTTCTAGACCACATTAGGGTTTTATTAGGGTTTTTGCCTCCATAATGCTTTTATCATATTAGCTGCTCTCTTAATTCATAAACCCTAATTTCAACATCATAAGCCCAAATAAAGTCGATCATTTCCTTTTGATACCAAAATTACCTTCTTTATCCTTTTAAGTTATTTCAAGGTCATTAGACTCAACTATCACCTTTAGTTTCTTTCAGATTAACAACTCATAATTCATTATGGTCTAATCCCCATATGGACCCCTTTTATTATTAATTCTACCTTAATTCAATTGAAAACCCTAATTCCTATATTAAGGTTATCTTTCCACAAATTATGGACTTTAATGCTTGCAATAGCTTAGATTCAGCATATTCCACTTTAATCATGAAATTAGTGAATTAAAGCCATTAAGAGTCGAATTTACCAAAATTAGGGTTTCAAGGCCCATTAAAGTATTATTCATGCATATGAAACTCCAAATTAACTAAGTATATGCAAAGTTCATCCTTTTTCTTCCTAATGTTCCTTTTTATCATTAACAGGCTAATATCCACTTTAATCAATTATTAAACCCTACTAATCACTTCAATCATATCAAAATAGGGTTCTTTGAACATTAATATATTAAAGTTAATAACTTCCATTACTTTTCGGATTGCGAAAGGAATCAGGCTTCAATTATATTTTTAATGGATTCCTTTTGTTTTTCTGAGTAAAATTCATGTATTATGAATATTCATCCGATCTATGGTTAAAGAGATATGAATTTTTTAAAATTACCTACTTTGGGCCAATCGGATAGCGCCACGTCGCCTCCAAGCCATGCAACGCTGCCTTGTTGTTTTGGAAACATTTTGAAAAGTCCAAAATGCCCCTGGTTAAGTGGTTGGCTTCCTTAGAACGCAGAGGGCATAACCGTCCAGTGCGCCTCTCCCTTCTTCAACCTTCAGCAGCCCGATGGCTGTCTCCCTAGCTGCTGTGTGCAGGGCTTACGCAACCGTGCCACCTCCTTCCTAGGGCCCGCGGACCACCGCTGATGGCCGCTCAAGCTTCCTTGCCCTTGGTCGCACCTAGGGCACCGTCCAGGTTGCATTTTAGCTAGCTTTAGCAGGAGATCTATTCCTTCCACGTATGGCCGCCGCTGCAGCCATGCAGCTGTAGCTGCAAGAAGTCGGGGTCGAAGGAACGGGATACAGGTGGTCCTGGGCATCCGTAGAGGTCTTCCGCCTCAAGCAAAACCACGAAACACACCTGCATAGCTCTAGGGTTATATCCCTACCCTCGGTTAGGTTTTCCATGAGAAAGAGCAAGGAGGAGAGTGTGGGATCTCTCTCTCTCCTGGACTCATACTAGGGCTTTACCCCTTTATATAGGGTGAGCAACCACGCCCTAAGACAACTATTCATGAATCAAAGAATCCCTTTCTGAATAGGAAACCAAAACTTCAATGAGAAGTAGTATTCTCTCTCTCTTCATCTTTTGGACATTCCCTATTATTTGGATATATATATGAATTCGAAAATCCTTTCCATTACTCTCTTTATATTTGCTTTTTAACCCATGAGCACGAATTTCCATTTTCCTTTAATAGCAACTATTTCCCTTTTTTTTTACAAAACCACAATAGTTCATTAATAATGTATCCCATTATCCTTTAATTTTTGTATTATTGATATTTCCCCTTTCTCTTTCTTCATTGGGGCTCCTTTGACCCCAAATAACTCCAAGAATTCGAAATTCTTTTTATTGGACACTCATTATCCTTCTAGATGCATCTAAATGCATTATTTCACATTATCATGTTTATTTCTCATTAAATTATTTCTTTTTGAGGATTTCTCTTTATTTCTCTTTTATTTTCCTCATTGGTATTCCTTTTATTATTAGGAATCATTGGGACACGAAATACCACTAAGGATTACCCAATTATACCTCTTTTCACATATTTTCCACATTTCATCAATGTTTTCAATTTCCTTATTAACAAGGAAATACTTAATTGATATTTTCTTTTCTTATTGCCTTTTCTTTGCAACTTTGGACTCCTTGGAACCCAAGGAATCTAAGAGGCACGAAATCCTCTTTGGATTTGCCTTCTAGAGTTTCCACACCTTTCTTATCTCAAATTCTCAATTATTCATTAATTAATTGAATATCCTTGTTATCGGGACCAATAGCCAATAAATCCCACAAATCAAACAACAAGGCTATTTTAAATGAAGTCCATTTATCCACAACAAATTATATTATTTGTCCAAATATCTTTAATATGAGAAATTACATTTCTCACCAAAGGAACCCAAAATTTGGGGTTGTAACAGATGACCTATGATATAAGAAGCACAAAGAGGGGAAGTCTTAGATAGTAGAAATTGAAAACATAATGAAGTTGCAAGGTGCATGGATGTTCTTATAGAATTAGGTCCTACAACAATCAATCATGATTATTTTTCATAACAAACATGTGCACATAATACTCATCATGATACTAGCATCTTTAGGCACCTATGGTCTAATTAGAACATCCATGTTTACAAGATAAATAAGATGGATTCAGATCTGGTTTTCAACTAGATAGATCAAGGTAAAACATCAAAATTTGTACTTTCATCATGTGGTGACAAGCTTAGGTCATGAAGATCACATACATGTACATGAGTGAGCACTAATGATCTTGTAATGTTAGTATGGAATAAAAGTGGGAGATCTTGATTTTAGAGTGCACAAAATAGGAAAGAAGTTACTATTTTCGGAGTTGATAACTTATAATAGAGACCAAAAGGTACAAAACTACTTAAGTGCTCAAGTTACATGATTTAGCATAAAAAGAGGACTAGTCATCAGTCATGGCA
The DNA here is from genome assembly GCA_963693085.1 of Alisma plantago-aquatica. Classification (NCBI taxonomy): domain Eukaryota; kingdom Viridiplantae; phylum Streptophyta; class Magnoliopsida; order Alismatales; family Alismataceae; genus Alisma; species Alisma plantago-aquatica. The sequence goes on from OY856411.1 coordinate 92,516,795, forward strand.
CTTCAAAATATCATTCGATGACAAATAAGAGTATGAGATCAGATGAAACACATTTTTAAATAGTGTAGGTTACTGTGGTACTACAAAATTGTTGTTATTAATCATTAAGATCACACAACTTGCAAGGATCATTAAGTTTAAGTGATTAAAGATCAAGTAGTGCAATATAATAGTGATTCAGGTTAGATATGAATGAGACTAGGGGAAATAGCCATCACCATTGAAAAGTTGAGGTTTTTACAATCATTTTGATATAACACTTTGGCATTTGAATAAAAGATGAGAGAGATACATTGCTTAGAAGATTAGGGCAAGAAATGGATTTTTGGAGACAGTTTACCCTAAATGGGTTGTGCAGGAAGGCAAAAGGGCATGAGGTAGGATGGTCTTAGGCCGGTCATGGGTCGGAGGTACCCAGTAATAGTCTGGGTAGGCTAGTGGCAATCTGTGGAGGCTGGAACCCTCTCTCAACTGTTGGTGGGAGCGGTGGGGAGTGTATGCAAGCGACGCATTGAGGGAGGCCACCGGGCGAGGGTGATGGTGGGATGTGGTTGACCTCGATCATCTCCTTCCTCTTCCTGGGTGATTGTAACACCTTGGCCCACTGCCTAAGGCTCTAGTAGAGTTTCAAGAATGATGATTGGCCACACTTATCACCAATAGCCTTAACTGCATGCTTTTTCCTCACTCATGCGCAAGCCAGGATAAACTCCCCGACTGGTCACCCATCCTAGTACTACTCCAAGTTGAGCACGCTTAACTATGGAGTTCTTTTAGTGATGGGCTCTCAGAAAAGGAGGTAGACCTTGGTGATATGGGTAGTCCAATCATTCCTTTTAAGATCATGTTATCTGATGCCTTAAATCCTGGGACGTTATCATCTCCCCCACTTAGACTCTTGATGTCCTCATTAAGGCTCAATTACATGGCCTCATAATATTTTCCCATTTCAGTGCAGACCCAGAATGGCCCATGGACACCCAACTCCTAATCATGGAATACCAACACAAGGGTGGCTACGTCACCATGGATAGCCCTTTTCTACATGCCTACACCGAACGACTCAAGACTGGCATGCCACATGCCCATGTGGGCCCCACCTACTGGAGGGGTTATGGCTCTCATACCATTTGTAACAATCAGGTCTACTGCCCAAGGCTCTAGTAGAGTTTTAGGAATGACAACAGGCCCCATAGATCACCACTAGCCTTAACTGTGTGCTATTTCCTCACTCACGTGCAAGCCAGGAAAAACTTCCCGACTGGTCACCCATCCTAGTACTACTCCAAGCTGAGTACACTTCACTATGGAGTTCTTTTAGTGATGGGCTCCCGGAAAAGGAGGTGCACCTTGGTGATAGGGGTAGTCTAATCATTTCTTTAAAGATCGTGTTATCTGAGGTCTCAAATCATGGGCATACCGAAACTTGGACATATTCTCTTTTTGGACATTTTCCAATATTTTCCTTTCCTTTCTATCCTTTTAGGCCTTGATGCTTAAATTGTGGAATTTATAGTGGTTTGGTGAACATTTGTGCAATAATTATACCAATGTAAGGGTTTATGCACAAATACCTTGGTGAAATCTTATTTAAGGATCTAAAATGTAAATCGTCGCTTAAGTGGAACAATGGTAAATAAATCCATGTTAGAAGTGTAAGGCCCTAAACCTTACTTAATGTATTTAACAAGCTTAAATAACATACATAAGTACTATAAACCTTAATATAACCTTGTGAGGTGTTTTGAAAACATCAGACAAGATTAAGTTTCAAGTTTGGTCCAATTTGGATGTTGTTTGTGCAAGTTATGCAATTTTAGGTACATTCTGGACTTTTATGCAATTTACCCAATTGGGAGGCTTTCTTTGCCAATTATCACTTAGATTGTAATCCTTAGATATTTTCTTACCATTATCGAGTTTTTGAACCATGGGTCACCTATTTGCACCTTGGTTTGAAGGTGTTTCTCTCCAAGGGCATTATAGGGATTACCTTCTTTATAAATGAGCTTATCTTTAAAAGTTGTCAACCAATGGGGTTATTTCTTTGTTTGAATGATAGTGGGGATGTCCTAGAAGTCTCCATGTGATTTTTGGACCAACCTTGGATATACAAGAAGTCTCTATGAGATGTCCTCTTGCATGGCCATGAAGCCTTAGCCTAAGGACACATGGAAAGTCCCATAGACACCTCATGCTTGCCCCCTTCTTTATAAAGCCATGCCTACCCCTTCCCACCTCCCAATCCAAGAAGCAATCCTCTCCTTCTCTTTCCTCCAGCTTAGAGCATCATCCCTTCTATGTTTAGCCATGAAATTTCTTTCCCAATGTAAAAGAGGATGCCTACCTTGGAGAAGAAGGCTCCTAGGGTTCCAAATTTCTCTATTTTAGGATTTCTTAAGATCCTCCTTGGTGATTTTGACCAAAACGAGTGAGTATCTATTATAACCTCATTTTCCAAAACATGTAATGAGATTTTTGAATCTCCTCTAAAATATAAATAAGATCAATGTTTGATTTCATGGTTTTATTTGAATGAATTTCGTGTATAATAGCCTTGCATGCTTTCTTGATGGGCCTTATTGGCCATTAATCCCAATTGAAAGAAATAGAAAAAAAATGAAAAAGGAATTCAATTGGATAAACAAATACATGAGGAAAATAAATAAAAATGATAAAGGATATTTTCCCAAAATAGAATTTTGTAATATAAAGGTTCCTTGGGGATCAAGGAACTCAAGATAATTACATGATGGCAAAAGGGAGGAAATATGTGGAAAATAAGAATAAATAAGTGATAACTTGAAACTGAAGAAAAGGGCTCGTTTTATTTAGATAATGACTTCAATTTTTTTATGATGAGAGATAAAAGTATGAATGAGCTTTCCTAAAAATTTGAATAGAAAAGGAGTTAATAATTGGGAGTTATCAATTTTTCAAGTTATCCTCTACCTTGGAAATTAATTTAGAAATTAGGAAATTGATTTTCCTTTTGCAAGAATGGGCGAGATGAGGGTGGTTGGATCTTGATCCAACGCACATCACTCATCGTCAAGAGTCCCAGAGGGACACAAACTCAGAGCTGACAGGGGATTTTTCCCCTCGTTTTTCTGATCACTGCAATGCATGTGGACACATGGGAAGAGTCCCATCGAGTTCGGGATAAAGAGACGAATCATCCAGACCCTATTTTGATGACCTTCCATCGTGTCTTCACAAAATGCCCAACTGGGATAAGATACAGTTGACGGTAGGGTTAAGAAACCCTAGGAAGAGCCCCCCCCTAGTCCTATAAATAGGCTACCACTCGAGTCCTTGTGCCCTAGCGATCTCGAGCGGCCCACCTATTACGCCTCAGAGCCCACTCCCTTCCTCGATTGCCCTTGCTCCGGCGAAGGACCGCCGTGGCGCTTCCGTGAGTTCTATTTAGAGAGAGGAGAAGGACGACGAGTAGGAGTCGTTAGATCGCAGAGCACGGTGGGCCGGCACAAAATATAACGGCCTCAGGAGAGTCGCGCTGAGATAACTCACTGAGTGGAGCGAGTAGACACGGGTCTTTGGATCGGAAGTTCATCGTGGACTCGAGCGCCATCTAACGGACAACAGCCCACAGCCGCGCACGTCTCAGTGCTAGTGGAGACAAATGACACAGAGCGTCAGATCCAAAGGAGGACTAGCGGTGCTTTGATCCGACGATCTAGGAAATTCGGTAAATTTCTCCCTCTGATTGAAATTACAAATAATTGGTTTTCCTTGCGAAATTAATAGAGATTTCTAGGAGTATCCAATGAAGGAACTTTATACATCAAAGTTTTATAGAAAATTACGAGTAACCTGAAAAAATTAATTTGAGAACCTGGTTCTATTTCGTTTTGCAAAAGTACTTTAATTTGGTAGAAAAGTGTATTAAAAAGTAATTAGAAACCCTAATTGCATATAAAGGATGATTCTTTGTAACTTAATAGGTTAAATTGAGGATTATTAACCTATTAATTAATAATATGAAGTTTTCATCCATTTTGAATACAAATATGGTTAATTTAGGGTTTATGTCTATGGATGAAAGGTAATGTATATGGAAACCCTAATTTAGGGTAAACGAAAGAGGAAAACCATGCTATTTCGGATTAAGAAAGTAAACTACTAAATAATGATCCTAATACTGTTAGGAGTACTAAAATAAGAAGATTTAAAATGTTTATGTAGATTTGATGAATTAGGGTTCATAGTAATTAAGAAATGAGGCAAAACCCTAATTTCCAAGGAAACCCTAAAATTGGAATTGAAACCCTAAGGGATATGATGAGATTGGATAAATATTAATAAAAGTAAACTTGTACTTTTATTTCAGGGTTTCTGTGCAATTTGCTTGATTGATTGGATTTTCTCTCTCTACAAATTAATTCTGTATCTGAATCTGCAATACAGGTATGTGGTTACTCGTATGAATATCCCGACTAGTTTTCCGAGGAGTTTATTGATGTTTCCCTCATGGCTTGAAATAACTGATGGATGCTTTTATTTCATGCAAAATATAGAGTGACTATGACTATCACTATGAATATAGATATATATCTGGCTTAGATCTGGGTCCACCCCTGTGGCTATGCAAAGGCTAAAAAGGGTAACCTAGAGCAAGGTCTAGGTTATCATGAGTTAGAAATTGGGCTACACACGTGTAGTGCCACGAGACTCTTAGCATGCCATGAGTTAAGGAGTGGGCTACCTACGAGTAGTGCCATGTGACTCAACCCTAGAAACTGATTCACCTATTAGGTGGGATCATGAGGGGTATAATGGGGATCTACCATAAGGAAGGTAGTATTCAGGTCCACTGCAGGGACAGCGCAGGGGATAGGGTACACATGGATCGCACAGTTATATTTAAATCGTAAAATTGTTTGTTAAATGCTAATTGATTGCAATATATTGTTATGGATAATTTCATGATTAATGTTTCCTCCACATACCAGCTTTGACTGACCGACGTTTTGTTTGTCGGCGTTTTAGGTACAAAACCAAAAGGACAAATAGTAATTCGTCATATTGAGAAAATACATGAATTAAAGTTCCAGCAGGATTAGTTAGATTAGTCCCAATTCTGGATAGAAGTTTATAAATCCAGATTTTTCAAAGGTATGCAAAATTTTATTTATTACAGCTTTTTAGTATAGTCTAGTAGAATTTAATAATTGTTACCAATTAGTTGCTGATCCTTGATCCAAAAAATCAGATAACGGCACCGACCTTTCGGTCTCCCTTAATTGGGGGTTACTGGAAGGTGGGGTCATTACAGTATCCTCCTTTCCTTCCCTATTTTTATGTTGTTAGTATTCCTACCACCTTCTTCCAGGTTGGAACCATGACCTTCCATGGTAAAACTCCACCTAAAACCCTAAAACATCTCATCTCCATGCTCTTTTGCGAGGATTTGCACCTCTAAAGTGGAGAAGGTGATCTTTGCTCAAGAAAGGAGCTTGGATTTGAGCAACCAGACCTTCTAGTCTAAGTATCCTTTCTGTTAGGACCTTCGTACTTTCCTATAGGTGAGTTTTGTTAACCCCCTTCTCATATATTGCTTACAACATGCTTAAAACTCATGCTTCTATTTTACAATCGATGATCTCCGTCTCTTTTTACCATGTTCTTCTAGGATTTTGGTTTCTTGTTGTTTCACCTTCTCTAGAAGCTGTAGTTTAGTTATGTATACAACTTCAAACCTGATCTTGGGTAAAATGGTGTTTTCTCCCTCTCCCTCTCTCTTCAATTATCTCGATCAATTTGATGATGTGGCAATTTCCTATTGGTCAGTATTGAAAAATTCATATCTTCTAATCCGCTTATCCAAATTTGATAAATAAATATGTTTTGGAATTGTAAAATTAATCTCTATCTAATAAAATCCAAGGTCTGATTTCATTGTTTGAAGAAGGATGGTTTTTGTGAAATAAATTTGATGCATAAAATACATAAAAATTACATCTTAATCATCATAACTCCAAAATTAACATAAAAATATGTTTTCTTGATTAGGAGAACTTAATAAGTTTAATGGTGATGTATTAAGAGTCTAAAATTGAGTTTTTCAAAAAAGTTCTAAAATTGGGATTTCTATACATTAATGTGCATTATGTACTTTAATACATGTTAATACATTGAAAATAGGCAAAGTGGAACTTGGACTCAATTAAAGTGGTAAAAGTTAGTAATTGATATCAATAAGAGAGGTATGTGCATTCCTTACCCCCTATGTTGGGATAATTGTAGCCAAACACTATATTTCCCTAATGAGGCTTAAATGAACCCTAAATCTTCTATTCTTGAATCCTAATGTTGTTCATGCCGCAAATCAGATTATGATTTCTTCTTTTTTGGATCTTATACCCCACTACCATGCTTATGGAATATTATGACCACTGTTACCATGACTACTTTTCTAGCATGTATATTTATGTTCTATTTAATTTAAAGTAGTGATACTTATGTACAACCCCCCACAGAGGGCATGCATTTAATCACCTTGGGGAATGTTTTTACTCTTCCCTATATAATTGTGTAGGTGACTGGGAATGTCTTATTCTCCCCTCACCTATAGGTTAGAGATCTGGTAGGTGCCTCAACCCTATTTAGTTAGGTAGACTTAATTATATTACATGCAAATCCTTTTTAATATAATTAGTTAATGGCAAGTTTCTTTTGAATATAGCCTCATACTCTTGTTATTTTCATCTTATGATGAAAATTAGCCTTTATTTACATGCTTTATTTTCCTTGATATCCTATTCATATTTGTTGACACATACTTTCTTTTCCTTTCCCTTCTGGTGGGTGTTTTCCCCTACTACCCAAGTTTAGATCGAGGTGTTGAACATGATCAAGGAAAACATAGGTTCCAACATGGACCTAGCTTTTGGAGATGTTTCTTGGAGACATATTTGAAGTAGTTTAGATTTCTCTCTACTTAGATCCTTATGTTGTATCATACATGTAAACCCTTATGGGATATTATAATGTACTTTTCTAATCTTTTGTGAAAATTGAATATAGTCATTATTTTTATTCTGCTGTTATACTTTGGTTGTTTTGGATACCATTTATTGAAGTTTGAAAATTTTGCACCTAGTCCATCATACCTTTGAGTGTGTTTGGAATGGATGTTTTATTATTCAAATTTTTTTCAATAGAGAGTGGATCCCCCCTCTAGGGTCCCACTCCTTATAGCATGGTATCAGATCCCATGGTAGTCAGAATCTGACTATTTCAATTTTGTCTCCCTAGTTAGAATACTTGCCTTACCTTTAAGTTACGTGTTTTCCCTAGAGTTGATCAATAGTTGATGAAGGGTTGATTTAGTATCATATAGTTTCATATTAGAATAATGATGAATAGATCCCTAAAATACTTACAACTAAGTGATGCATAAGTAACCATAGTAACTTGAGGTTGTTTAGCTTGGCCTTTAGGCAGCTACTAGGATATGAAGTTGAAAGAAAAGGTGTCTAGAAAGGATCAGGGTTTGGGGTCTGCAATATTTTCCTCCACACCACTAGCTTGGTTTATGAGGACTCCTGAATCCATATGATACCGACTTGGCCTGAGCTGATATGAATTGTCTGAAATAGCATGCTTTTAGGCAATAGTAGCCTTATAAATCTCTATGCTTTATCTTTAGGGTCCCTAATATTTTGAACTAGTCCCTCAGGTGTAATTACTTCTTTGAGGATGGATACCCAATATATTTCCCTTATGACCCATAGAACCACATTTTTGTATAGTTATCCCTACAACCTAGACTTTGAAGTTTGGTGTTTAGTAAGCAATCAGAGTGTGCAGTGAAGCATGATGGATCTTGTATATGGTTTAGTTAGAGTCACCATTTTACCTCTAGATTAGTTTGGCTTGGTAGGTCAAACCTTTTAAGGGGTGGAGAGTATTTGTTTTGATGATGTTTGGGTAGTTAGATTTTGAGGATGAAATCCTTTCCAAGGGGATGGAGTCATGTAACATACTGAAATCAAGCTACTCTAACTTTAGAAACCCTAACTCCCTAATTAGGAAGTTAGTGTGCTACAATCCTTAGTTTTGACCAAACAAGTTATAGTCGTAACCACATGTTTCTTAGTATCTAAAAGAATATATAACAATCATCTAATGAATATCATATGTTTGAACCCTAAGGAATATCTAATGCACATAATAAGAGTAACTCACATTTTAATACTTATAGTGGATAAGCATGATGTTGACCATGTCATAAACCAATAAACCCTAATGATATGATGGGAAAGATAATTGTAATCTAACCTTGGACTTAATACATCCTGATAAGGTATAGGTGAAGAATAATGATCATGTTAACCTAAACCCTAATTTGTAATCATCTAACCTTAACCTATACATCCTTAATGACATTCATGATACATTAGTGTCACTAGGTGTCATAATCAGATAACATACTTTAATACACATAAATCATAGATTAATCAGGTCAACAATATGAAATGCATATCACCTTATTCTCTAATACACACCTAATTAATCACATAATGACTTAGTATGTGAATCAAATCATTAATATGTAATATGTCCCACCTTGATCATTAAAATATATATAATGACTTCAATATGGATAAGAAGTAATTGATTCACACAAATATTCATAACTAATAGTAAGAAGTGAATAAATATGAGAGAATGATTAATGATGACATTAATGCAAGCAAGAACGGTAAAGCAACAATGTATAATATACATATAAGTAATTAATGTGACACTATTTGGATTAATTGTAAAAATTGGATAAAGTATCCTATTTCATACAAAATAATATGATATAATTGATAATGGAGTCTAAATCCAAATTATTAAAGATAACGGTCATATATAATAATCCATATTAAGATAATTCAGTATAACTCTAGTGGTGCCAATTGATGAAGCTAGGATTTACATCAAAAGATTTTTCTTCTAATGGAAGTCCTAATGTGCACCAAAACCCTAGGGAATTGATGTTCTCTCTAGGTTTACCTACAACTAGTGCTAGATAAATTCTCCAACCCCACAAGAGTGTGGATGCATTATCATAGTATTGATTTAGGATCGAACCCAAAGGACAACATGAAGAATTTGGATGTCTTTATCTCATTTCATCTTGATCTATGTTAATCGTTTACAACTAAGAGATTGATAGGATTAATCTAATCTAATCCCGAACATGCAAAAGTAAAGGCAAGCATGAAATCTAGTTAAAGTTTAAAATCTAAGATTATCATATGATGATGGATCACTGGGGTGATGTGGATATTCACCACCACTACACTTGCATTATACATGTACCAACATAGCAAAACCTACAAGAAAGATACATGGATGTTGTGAAATGCCGACGCCCTCTCAGACAAGGAGAATTGCACGCATCCTTCACAGGTTGAGTAGCTCCCATCTAGTACATATCTGTGTGTCAATGGAGATATGTGCCCTCCGAAGGGAGGTCTTACTCAACCTCGTGAAACATGCATCAAAAGACTAACAAGTGTGCGATATTATCAATTCGATTAGTATCCTTATAGACTATCCCTCTTTCGAGGACATAGCTATGAGAAATGTGGGAGTGTTGCAATGCCAACCATCCTCGAATGAATGGTCACTTACTTTGCATCACTCCCTTCGCAGAGTGTGTTCCTCGACCTATCAAGATTGTACTTTGATACATCAACTGATTCCATTTCATAGTATGAAAGTACAACGATGGAGGTGAGTTTACTCTACTCCTTGCAAGGCGTTCCTAGATATCAAAACAAATCTGCAGTGGATACACACATCAAGAACCAATGCTAAATCGATAATCGAGTCTCAAGAGTAGACATAGACAATCCACAACAAAAGACAATAGATCATTCAAGAAAGCGGCCAACATTCGAGCATGTAATGAAACGATTAACATTGAATTGGAAAGATAACATCTTTAGGTATAGATTACAAAGCATGGGTAGCAGGGCTAGTCCCCGCACCCCAGTGAATTACACTACTCGCTCCTCATAGAGGGAGAAAAAAAGACATAGAAGAAAGAGAGAACAATCACCGTCGGAGCAAAATAGTAGATCTACGACAGCCCGATGTAGATCTCCCCAGTCTTCGAGACTGCTCCAACTTGGTCAATGAAGTTCATCTCTATGCCTCGATTCTCATGTACACCTTCGGAGACGTACGAGTAGGGTGATTATGGAGCGTCTGGATCAATCTGACTCTCTCACAATCTAGGTAGAGCTTGGTTGAACAATGGAGATGATGGAACAGTGTAGCAGCCTTTTGGCCTCCCAGATCTGATGCCCAAATGAGGACTCTACTGGTCCTATTTATAGGCTTGGGTCAGGTCTTGAACGGTTTCAGTTTAAACGGTTTGAAGACCATTTTATTTTTCTTAATGGTTTGAGGACTCACGTCCAAATGGTCTTGGAGACTGATTAATATCCTCACAGTTATGTATACTAACCAAATAGTTTTGGCTTCCAAAAGGTCTCTACTCCAACCAGTCTTCACTTCCAAATGGTTTTGGCTTCCAAACGGTCTCTACTCCAACCGGTCTTCACTTCCCAATGATTTTGTCTTCCAAACGGTCTTTACACCAACCGGTCTTTACTTCCAAATGGTTTTGGCTTCTAAGCGGTCTCTACTCCAACCGGTCTTCACTTCCAAATGGTTTTGTCTTCCAAACGGTCTTTACTCCAACCAGTCTTCACTTCCGAACAGTTTGGCTTGATTGCATCCAAACGACCTTCGGCCTCCAACTGGTCTTGTGCCCTCAGCTGGCCTAACATTCTCGAGGACCGAGCGCCGCCACATGGTTTTGCAGAATATTACGGTTTGTGCGTTCTTGATGAGTCAACCATGAGCAGGTGCGTCGAGCAGGTGATAGGAGAGGACAGAGGCACTGTTGTGGTGGCGGGCAACGACGGTGGTGGTCGTGGAGAGGCACGACGTAGGAGAGAGGATGGTGTTGTCATGGTTCCATGCGGTCTTGGGTAGGCAGCAGCTCATACGGTCTTGAGACCGTGTGGCCTCATACGGTCTTGAGACCATATGAAAGGGAAAAACTGGTTAAAGGCAAACCTCAAGGAGGGTGGATCGATGGATCAAGATCGTTTGGATGAATGGCTAAGACCGAGATGTCAAAACCAAATGAATGAAACCATTTGGATCGAGATCAAATGGTCATGATCGATTGAGCAGGCCGAATGGGCAAACCGGTCAAGACCAAATGGATTCAGGACTGAAAGGATGAAACCAAATGGATCGAGACCGAATGGTCGAGACTGATTGGTTGGATGAAAAGGAATCGTTGGATCTCGATTGGATGGTTGGGAATGATCTGCAGAGAAGAAGGAAAGTGAGTAAGGGAGGATAAGATCAAATAAACTGGTAATTAGAACTATTACAGCACTATTTACATGCAACTGAGGAGATGCTCAGAGTAAACCAAAACAAGGGTAGATCAGTCAATATCAGGCACAAAAATCCCTAGAATTGGCGATTGTGAGGATGAATCTGGAGGATTCATCCCCACACCAAACTTAAGCGTTGCTCATCTCGAGGAATGGAAAAGCCTAAGACAGTCACCAAAAAGCTCGTTTGTCTTGTAATTACCTCATCTTTGTGCAAATGTCAGAATTTTCACAAAACTGAGAAAAAAATATGAAACAAAACAAAATTAGGGCAAACACGTCAAAAATCCTTTGAATTGGTGACTGAGGATGAATCTGGAGGATTCATCACCACACTAAACTTAAGTGTTGCTCGTCCCAAGGAACGAAAAACCTAAAACAGTCGCCAATAAAATCATTCATCTCATGATTGCCTCATCCTTATGTCATGTCAAAATTATGTTCATGGCTCAGATCAATACAACATCAAGGCTTCCTTAGATCACATAATAGATCTTATGATATCCTCATTTCTAAGTTCACTTTACTAAAGTATTTCCTTCTCACTCTCTGTTTATCAGTCATGTTTAAAACGTTTTATGAGCCTTTGAAAAGACCTGTAGAATCAATCAAACATGCATATGATCTGTCGCTGATGTTTTGAAATGGAGGCAATTGGGGTGTCAGTAGGTTGAAAAAGGAAAGAATAGGGGTGTGATCAAGAGATAAGAGTCTCTCCTCTAATTGATTCAAGACTCTTATTATTGGTGGATTCATCAAGATACTGTGAGTGGTTTGTGCACAACTCTAGTTGACTTAGCCTTACACTCGATTTTTTTTTGTTTTTTTAAAGATAACTCAGAAGTGTGTATAGGTTGTCTCAAGGCTTTTGGCAAACTTACCACTTCGAGAGGAGGTAAGGGGTTATTTTTGGAGCCTTAGGATCTCACTACCGGGCATGACACATCTACCTTTGTGAGAGCAGCTAATGTATCGGTTGGGCAAGACCTTTGTCAGTTATCCTTATTTAGGGTACAACTCTCATGCTTTTGTTCACACTCTGGCTTTTATTCATTCTCACTTGGCTTAGGAGAGAGGATAGTTTTGGATTTTTGTATATTTGGGCTGTCGGGCCTCTTTTTGGAATCGGGGTAGATTTTTCCTCAAACTTGGTATGTGCACAATAATCATTGTATACTTTTTGAAAAAAATGAGAAGGTGATATGCCCATGTTATGTATTGAGGGGTATGGAAGAAACAGTTATAGAAAAAGAGGTGTGGTGTACCACACCGAACTTAGAGTTCGGCAATGTTCTAGTTTTCACTAGAAAAGAGTGTGGCGTTCCACACCGAACTTAAAGCTTTGGCATGGTTGGTGAGTGGAGAGGTATGGAGATGAAACAAGAACTGTAGAAGAGAGTTCGGATCATAATGTAGTTTGCTTAGTGATTCCATATAACAGGTTCCTTTTCTTCATCACACTCTGCTCAAATAGTGACATGATAAAACTTCAAATGATAATTCCATACAACTGATCCATTAATCAATGAGAGGCATGATTCATTTGATCTATCTCAGTCTTATTGAAGCTTATCATCTTTTTTTTTCTATTAAGGATATGACAGTAGGATTCACATACTATACAAGATGAAATCATTTATCAGCTAGTTTTAAGCATTCTTTTTTCATGAATTTGCAACATAAAGAGGTGATGAACACAGATTCAAAAATCGAAATCCGACTAGATAAAGGCTTTATTTTGAGAAGACTATGAAAATGCGGAAAAAATATGAAATAGAAACTAGAACGAAAAAATAGAAAGCAGTATTGATAGAGGGTGGAGTGAGAAACATACCACCCACCCTCCACCTTGAACTTATGAGTTTGCTCATCTCTGGGCAAATGTTAGGTTCGAGATGGAGGGGAAGAGATGTGCAGTGTTAACCAGGTGGTCCTCGTAATTGAAAGTAGATCTGACGAAGATGTTTCATGATGGTCAGGGTCGTGAGTGAGGAAGTAACACAGGCAACCTATTGACTGGGTGGTCATGGTGACTCGAACGGGTTTTTTGGATGACTTGGATGCATGTTTCTTTCACCTCTTTGTCCGTCTAGAAGAATCCAGAGACCTTCCCCCATCAGTAGGGGAGGCAGAATATATGCAGTTGAAACTGGAGGACTACACAAATAGTCGAAGTCATGCCTATTTGTGTCCTCTAGTTGTGGATCACCCTCGAAGTTTAGAGTCAAGTTGCCTTCTTCATGATCCAAAGTAGTTGATAGAGGGTCGGCCACTTGAACTTCTTCTTGTCTTAGATCAGGTGGCAGATCCAGTTTAGGCTTCATTTCATCACCCGACTTTTCGTGTGTAGGGTGTGGCTGCCAGGGTGATATTTCTTCATCAGGGGGATTGTTCTGAGGATCATCATTTTGATTCCATGTATCCTCTGGAGGTTTATCATTAACAATGTTGGGGTCGATAGGTGCAGCATATTTCATTCTGAAGTTAAGGTGTTGGTCAAATTCTTCTTCATTGTGCACTCTAAATTTGTCTGAGTAACTAGAGGGAGATTCATCAGGTAGAATGAACTCTTTCTTGGATAAAGGGATCATGAGAACCTGAAGTAGAGGACTTAGTGAAATTTCTTCGTGGGAAGGGTTAGCCCATGGCATATCATTTTGTGGACTAGAATCCTCTTGCGAGTCTATTTCTTCGATATTGAGACCAATATACTCCATTCCTGTGTCAAGCTGTTGTTCCAGTTCTTCCTCATAGCACTCCTCCAGTTCTATTAAGTGTTCAGGAAGAGTTTCTACTGGAAGAATGAAACCTTGTTCAGGTAATGAAGATATGTTAGTCTCTTGTGTATTTGGTAGCTTGGGAGGAGCTTCTCCGTAGGGAAGAGTGGCCATAATAAGATTTCTTTGTGGCTCGATGTCTTCCCAAGGGTCCTCCTTGTCATTACAAGGGTCTATGGAAATATCATATTCCATTCAAAAATCAAGAGATGGTTCATGTTTCTCTTCATAGTACACCATCAACTCATTCAAGTGATTAGAAGGAGATTCAACGGAAAGAACATACTCTTGCTCGAGAACAGGCTCTGTCTGGATTTCTGGTAGGGGTGGCAGCTCTGGTAATGTCATTTCATGGAAAGGATCGTTCATGAAGTCATCATCTTGGGGCCCATCATCCTCCCATGATTCTTTTTCATCATTATCGTTGTCGGTGAGAATGGTATGGTACACTCCAGAATAAAGATCTTGATCAGTCTCATCCTTGAAGTTTGTTCCTGAATCAGCCGAATGGTTAGGAATTTCTTCATAAGGATAAATCAGATCATGTTCCCGTAATGGAGATTTTTGATTTTATTTCATAAAAGGCATCTCCTTATCTGAATCAGACACATATTCATCTGAGTCTGACTATGAAGGAGTGTAGAGTTCTTGTAACATAGACCCTTCTTCTTTAGAATTCATCAACAAGACAGCTGAAGTCATAGAATATTTGTCGTATAGGGAGTCAATCATTGATGATTGCTCCTCAATCTGTACGGTTGGGTCTGGGTCTATGGGGGAGAAGATGGATAAATACCAAAATTTATCCCCAATTGATCTCCCGACTGTAGAAAATCTCCATATTGGCTAATCAAATTTTCATCTAAGAGAATAATGCAGGAGTCATTTTCTGAGTCAGATCTTGGCTCGAAAAATTATTATTTTTCTTGTGATAATGTGGAGAAATCATCCTCTGGTTCAATCATTAGTTCTAAGGATGATTCCTTTCCCTGCACTGATGCTAGAAGGTCATTGGAAGGCACCTCCCACATGATATCATAATTGTCATCATAATCGATTGCAATATGTAGATGAGGAATGCTCTCAAGGGGAATTGGTGACTGTTCTTCATGTTGCTCAGAAGAGTGGGCAAGTTGCGTAAGTTGACCAAGCTCGGCTATCAACTTCTCATTTGTGGTTGTCTGATCAGCTAATTGTTGAGCCACCGAATTCTAAAGAGCATGTACTTCTTCTATTAATGTGTATTGATCTTTATAGTAGGGCTCTTCACTATACTCATTGGGTTTATGTTGATAGTAGCTCTCCTCGTCATAGTATTGATTTGCATTGTAATCCGAATTTCTTTCAGTATTGCAATTTATGCCTTGAAATCCGTCATAGTTGGGCTCTTCGTAGTAGCTTCCAGGAGGATATGGATTATCACTTGTGTTATATCCATATTCGTGTGAAGAGGTTGCCTTGAGTTTCCCAACTATACGATTTGTGATTACTCGACGTAGTGCATTCACATAGTGAGGAGGAGCATTGAAGCAGTTAATTGATGAATGGGAGAAGTCACCACATAATTGACATCTAATGGTTTGTGGCATTGACCGCTTCATTTTGAAGAGAATTGGTACCTGAAATCAAAGAAGGTGTTTTACCAGGCTTGACCAATCACTTCAAATTCAAGGGAGTATGCAACTTTAACTTTAGAGATCAAGGTTTTTACCCCCTTTTTTTTAGATTTTTGAAAAGAAAATGAAAAACCCTAGAGAAACTTAGGTTGATACGGAATTCGATGAAGAAGATTCTTAATACGTTGTCCCCGACAATGGCACCATTTTGGATGAAGCTAGGATTTACATCAAAAGATTTTTCTTCTAAAGGAAGTCCTAATGTGCACCAAAAACCCTAGGGAATTGATGTTCTCTCTAGGTTTACCTACAACTGGTGCTAGATAAATGCTCCAACCCCACAAGAGAGTGGAAACCTTATCATAGTACAGATTGAGGATTGAACCCAAAGGACAACATGAAGAATCTGGATGTCTTTATCTTGTTTCATCTCTATCTAAGTTAATCATTTACAACTAAGAGATATAATCTAATCTAATCTAGAACATGCAAAAGTAAAGGCAAGTATGAAATCTAGTTGAAGTTTGAAATCTAAGATTATCAGATGATAATGGATCACTGGGGTGATGCGGATATTCACCACCACTACACATGCATTATACGTGCACCAACATAGCCAAACATGCAAGAAAGATACATGGATGTTGTGCAATTTCGTTGCCCTCTCAAATACGAAGCATTGCACGCATACTTCATAGGTTGAGTAGCTCCTATCCGGTACATATCTACGTGACAATGGAGATATGTGCCCTCCGAAGGGAGGTCTTAATCAACCTCATAAAATGTGCATCGAAAGACTAACAAGCGAGCAATATTATCAATTCGATTAGTATCCTTATAAACTATCCCTCTTTTGAGGACATAGCTACGAGAAATGTGGGAGTGTTGCAATGCCAACCATCCCCGAACGAATGGTGACTTACTTTGCATCACTCCCTTCGCAGAGTGTGTTTCTTGACCTATCAAGATTGTAATTTCATATGTCAACTGATTCCATTTCATAGTATGAATGTACAACGATGGAGGTGAGTTTACTCCACTCCTTGAAAGGCATTCCTAGATACTAAAACATATGTGTGGTGGATATACACATCAAGAACCAACACTAAATCGATAATCGATTCTTAAGAGTAGATGTAGACAATCCACAACAAAAGACAATAGATCATGCAAGAAAGTGGCCAACATTTGAGCATGCAATGAAACGATTAGCATTGAATTAGAAAGATAACATCTTTAGGTACATATTAGAAAGCATGGGTTGTGGGCCTAGTCCCCACACCCTAGTGAATTACACTACTCACTCCTCATAGAGGGAGCAAAAAAGACAGAGATGAAAGATAGAACAAGTATCTTCGAAGCAGACGAGTAGATCTACAACAGCCCAGTGTAGATCGCCCCCATCTTCGGGACTGCTCTGACTTGGTCGATGAAGTATGTATCTCTACCTTGATTCTTGTGTACACCTCTGGAGACGTATGAGTAGGGTGATTACAGAGCGTCTGGATCAAACCGACTCTCTCACAGTAGGTCAAGGCAGAGCTTGGTGGAACAATGGAGATGATGGAATAGTGTAGCAGCCTTTGGCCTCCCAGATCTGATGCCCAAATGAGGACCTTGCTCATCCTATTTATAGACTTGGTTCAGGACTTGAACGGTTTGAGTTTAAACGGTTTGGAAGACCATTTGCTTTTTCTTTGCGGTTTGAGGACTCACGTCCAAATGATCTTGGAGACCGATTAATATCCTCACGGTTCTGTATATTGACCAAACGGTCTCTACTCCAACATGTCTTCAATTCCAAACGGTTTTGGCTTCCAAACAGTCTCTACTCCAACCGGTCTTCACTTCCAAATGGTTTTGGCTTCCAAACGGTCTTTACTCCAACTGGTCTTCACTTCCAAATGGTTTTGTCTTCCAAACAGTCTTTACTCCAACCGGTCTTCACTTCCAAATGGTTTTGGCTTGATTGTATCCAAACGTTCTTCGACCTCTGACCGGTCTTGTGCATTCAGCTGGACTAACGGTCTTGAGGACCAAGCACTGCCACATGGTTTTGTAGACCATTAGGGTATGTGTGGTCTCGATGAGCCAACCGCGAGTAGGTGCGTCGAGCAGGTGATAGGAGCGGATGGATGCATTGTTGTGGTGGCGAGTGACGACGGTGGTGGTCGTGGAGAGGCACAGTGCTAGTGAGAGGATGGTGTTGTCATGGTTCCATGCGGTCTTGGGTAGGTAGTATCTCGTACGGTCTTGAGACTGTGTGGCCTCATACGTTCTTGAGACCGTATGGAAGGGAAAAACCGGTTGGAGGCAAACCGCAAGGAGGGTGGATCGCTGGATTAAGATCGTGTGGATGAATGGCTAAGACCGAGAGGTCAAAACCAAATGAATGAAATCATTTGGATCGAGACGGAATGGTCAAGATCAATTGAGCAGACCGAATGGGCAAACCGGTCAAGACCGAATGGAGTCAGGACCAAAAGGATGAAATTGAATGGTCGAGACCTATTGGTTAAGATTGATTGGTTGGATGAAAAGGAACCGTTGGATCTTGATCAGATGGTTGATAATGATCTGTAGAGAAGAAGGAAAGTGAGTAAGGGAGGATAAGATCAAATAAACTGGTAACTAGAACTATTAGAGCACTATTTACATGCAACTGAGGAGATACTCAGTGTAAACGAAAACAAGGGTAGATCAGTCAATATGAGGCACAAAAATCCCTAGAATTGGCAACTGTGAGGATGAATCCGGAGGATTCAACACCAATATTCCTAATGAGATAAATAAGAAATATATTGCATTTGTGCATAATAATGAAATATAATGCTTTTGGAAACAAAGTAAATATGACATGACACAATTAAAAGAATAATAATGATAATGTGATATCTTAATGAATATAATTCTAATAAGCCAAAAAATTTAAAAAGAAATCATAAAAGTGGAACCTTTAGGTGATCCATGAGAACGTGACCTATGTAGAGTTGTTGGAGAAGATTTTGAACTCCCAAGTTAAGTAGTTGAAAAAGGAGGAGTTTAAGTGAGTAAAAGTTTTGGTGGAAGTTTAATGGATTCAACCTGGGAGTTTAGTGTTGGGATGTTGCATACTCACCCTACTCTTTTTTCTTGAGATTTTGAGGATGAAATATTCTATGTGGGGTGGAGTGCTATAACATACCAAAACTTGGACATATTCTCTTTTTGAACCTTTTCCAAGATTTTCCTTTCCTTTCTATTATTTTTGGCCTTGAAGCTTAAATTGTGGAATTTATAGTGGTTTGGTGAAAATTTGTTCAATAATTATACCAATGTAAGGTTTTATGCACAAATACCTTGGTGAATCTTATTTAAGGATCTAAAACATAAATCACCGCTTAAGTGGAACAATGGTAAATAAATCCATGTTAGAAGTGTAAGGCTCCAAACCTTACTTAATGTATTGAACAAGCTTAAATACCATACTTAAGTACTATAAACATTAATATAACCTTGTGAGGTGTTTTGAAATCATAAGACAAGATTAAATTACAATTTTGGTCCAATTTGGATGTTGTTTGAGCAAGTTATGCAATTTTAGGTACATTCTGGACTTTTACGCAATTTACCCATTTGGGAGGTTTTCTTTGCAAATTATCACCTGTATTTTAATCCTTATATATTCCCTTACCATTATTGAGTTTTTGAACCATGGGGAACCTAGTTTCACCTTGGTTTGAAGGTGTTTCTCTCCAAAGGCATTATAGGGATTACCCTCTTTATAAATGTGCTTATATTTAAAAGCTATCAACCAATGGGGTTATTTCTTTTTCGAAAACAAATGGGGTTATTTCTTTGTTTGAAGGATGGTGGGGATGTCCTAGAAGTCTCCATGGGTTTTTAGGACTGGCCTTGGATATACAAGAAGTCTCTATGATCTTTCCTCTTGCATGTCCATGAAGCCTTAGCCTAAGGACACATGGAAAATCCCATAGACACCTCATACTTGCCCCCCTTCTTTATAAAGACATGCCTACCCCTTCCCACCTCCCAATCTAAGAAGAAATCCTCTCCTTCTCTTCCCCCCAGCTTAGAGCATCATACCTTCTATGTTTGGCCATGAATTTTCTATCCCAGGGTAAAAGAGGATGCCTACCTTGGTGAAGAAGGCTCCTAGGGTTCCAAATTTCTCTATTTTAGGATTTCTAAAGCTCCTCCGTGGTGATTTTGACACAAATTAGTAATTATCCTCATTTCCTTCCCCATTTTCATGTTGTTAGTATTCCTCCCACCTTATTCCAGGTTGGAACCATGACCTTCCATGGTAAAACTCCACCTAGAACCCTAAAACATCTCATCTCCATGCTCTTTTGCTAGGGTTTGCACCTCTAAAGTGGAGAAGGTGATATTTGCTCAAGAAAGGAGCTTGTCTTGGAGCAACCAGACCTTCTAATCTCGAGATCCTTGCCATTTGTACCTTCTTACTTTCCTAGAGGTGAGTTTTGTTAACCCCTTCTCATATATTTCTTACTACATGCTTAAAACTCATGCTTCTATGTTTGAAATCGATGATCTCCATCTCTTTTTACCATGTTCTTCTACGGTTTTGGTTTCTTGCTATTTTACCTTCTCTAGAAGCTCTAGTTTGGTTACCTATGCAACTTCAAACCTGATCTTGTGTCAAATGGTGTTTTTCTCCCTCTCCCTCTATCTTCAATTATATCAATTGGTTTGATGATGTGGTAATTTCCTATTGGTCATTCTTGAAAAATTCATATCTTCTAATCCGCTTATCCAAATTTGACAAATAAATATGTTTTGGAATTAGAAAATTAATTCTATCTAATAAAAATATTTTCAAGGTCTGATTTCATGGTTTGACGAAGGGTGTTTTTATAAAATGAATTTGGTGCATAAAATCCATAAAAATAACATCTTAATCACCATAACTCCAAACTTAACATAAAAATATGTTTTCTTGATCAGGAGAACTTAATAAGTTTATTAGTGATGTTTTCAGAGTCTAAAATCAAGTTTTTCTAAAAAGATCTAAAATTAGGGTTCTATACATTAATGTGCATTATGTACTCTAATACATGTTAATACATTGAAAATAGGCAAAGTGGAACTTGGACTCAATTAAAGTGGTGAAAAGTTAGTAATTGATATCAGTAAGAGAGGTATGTGCATTCCTTACACCCTATTTTGGGATATTTGCAACCAAACACTATATTTCCCTTATGAGGCTTAAATGAACCTGAAATCTTCTATTCTTGAATCCTAATTTTGTTCATGCCTAAAATCAAATTATGATTTCTTCTTGTTTGGCTCTTATACCCCACTACCATGCTTATTGAATATTATGACTACACTTTCCATGACTACTTTTCTAGCATGTAGATTTATGTTCTATTTAATTTAAAGTAGCAGTACTTATGTACAACCACCCATAGAGGGCATGTATTTAATCGCCCTGGAGAATGATTTTATTCTCTCGTATATAATTGTGTAGGTGACTGGGAACGTCTTATTCTCCCCTCACCTATAGGTTAGAGGTTTGGTAGGTTCCTCAACCCTACTTAGTAAGGTAGTCATAAATATCTTACATGCAAATCCTTTTAAATATAATTGGTAATGGCAAGTCTCTTTTGAATATAGACTCATACTCTTGTTATTTTCATATTACGATGAAAACTAGCCTTTATTTACATGTTTTCTTTTCCTTGATATCCTATTCATATTTGTTGACACATACTTTCTTTTCCTTTCCCTTTTGCTGGGTGTTTTCCCTACCACCCAAGTTTGGATCAAGGTGTTGAACATGATCAAGGAGAACATAGGTTCCAACATGGACCTAGCTCTTGAAGATGTTGCTTGGAGACATATTTGAAGTAGTTTAGATTTCCCTCTACTTAGATCCTTATGTTGTATCATACATGTAAACCCTTATGGGATATTATGATGTACTTTTGTAATCTTTTGTGAAAATTGAATCTAGTCATTATTTTTATTCTGCTGATACACTTTGGTTGTTTTGAATACCATTTATTGAAGTTTGAAAATTTTGCACCTATTCCAGCATACCTTTGAGTGTGTTTGGAATGGATGTTTTATTCTTCAAATTTTTTTAGTAGGGAGTGGATCCCCCCTCTGAGGTCCCACTCCTTATAGTGACCAACAGCTCACAACAACAACAAGAGTTGAGGGGAGTGAGAGGCAGGTCTTTCGTGTGGTTGGAGGAGGTGGTTCGGTATTAAGGTAGGGCTTGGGGTAGTTTAAATAGAAGAAGGGAGGAAGAAAAGGGTCGGCTAGGGTTAGGTGCGGCAGCAGCCCTTGGCTACTTGCAAAGCAAGCAGGCCAGCTGGCTTCCCAGCCTGTGCACGAGCCTCATTGGCTGCGGCTGCGGCGGCGGGTCTCACGACCAAAAGTTAGCGAGTACGGTGGTTGAAGAGCACATGGTGCACATTGCATCTGCTCCAAAGCCTACAACACAGAGTACCTATGTGGAGCAGGTTGGGGGAGCAGTGGTCGTCGGATCGAGGGACGAGTTGAGGTTCTCGTTCATCTAAGGGCTTGTGAGCAGCCAGACCGAGAGGTGGGGATCGGGATTGAGTGGGAACAAAAACGAAAGGGAACCGGAGAGGGGGTGGGATGTGCCTCATGTGGACTGGCCCGTTCAAGGCCAGGAGAAGGCCAATCCAATGAACAAAAACAGAAAAGAAAATAGGGCAAAAAAGGAAGAAAAACAAGGTGTTTTCAAAGGACCATAAAACCCTTATATGAACTCCAATTAGAGTGAAACAACATGCCTTGGATTCATGAGAAGAATCTCTACAAGAGGGTAGAGGTGAAATGAGGATAGGAAAAACAATGTTAGTGTCAAAATAGGAGGAAAGGAGGGTAATGGGAACAAGGGTTGAGAACTAGATTAGGAGAGAAATCTAGCATCATGAGTGCATTGATTTTTTTTCAATGTCTAACAATTATGCATATATTGTATCCAATTCCAATATGGAAAACAATATAACTTCATAAGGCAAGATAGGGCTTAGAAGTTACTTACAAGAAGGAGGAAAAACCAGTGCATCACAGATGTATATGAAGTTTTTCCTTTATATTTGAGTGATATCGCTAGATAGTTGATGATTGAGACTATAAATACATAACCATGCTCATGGGAGACAACATGTGTTGTGAGGTCATATGTATCTCAAATAGCCTACTATGGATCAAGAAACACAAATTGAACTTTGAGAGGATGATTTTTCAATGCCTCATATTTAATCTAGATATCAGAGACAGAGGCATTATGGTATTATTGTAACACTGGTCGCAATACTAGGTTGAAGTTGTTCTCCAACTTTTCCATTTATTTGGATTGAAACAAAATCTTAATAGATGCAATCATTATCTATGAAGTCACAATATGATTATGGGCATCACTGCGAACATAATTTGGAGCCTAAAGGGTTACAATCATAAGATACATAGGGAAGAGGAGTATAATAATATACATATGATTCAATGGTTACTAAAAGGTTTAAGTAATTAATTGAATCATTGGACTAACTAGAAGCCCTATAGATCGACTGGAATGCCTCTGGTCATGTGACTAGACTGGTTAAAGTATCTTGATTGGAATGGCTTTAGATGGAAAATTGAACTGTCTGTGGGTGGACTATCCAAAACAAGTTTTTGCTGTCTTTTCATTTCCCATAGTGTATTACAAACCCTTCTTTTCACCCTTTCTTATAAATAGAGCAATGACGACCAAAGCTTTGGTTAAAATTTTTGTGTAAAATAAAGAGACCCCTTTCTAAGATGCCTTTTACCAACTATGCTTACCTAAAAGGAAAGAGGGGAGAGGAGAGGTTGTGCAATTCTAGAACATTCCTAATGGATATGCTACTCCTTCCACACCAGATCTTGAAGCGCAACATGGAGTTTCTATTATTGGCATCAATGATATAGAGATGTGGATGAATTTGTGGACATGTTGGGAGATTGTCCTCAACATCTTCTTAGTCATATATTCTTGTGAGATTCTTCACTAGATCTACTATGTTATAAAGGCATAATCTTGAAAATCTTCCTTCCATTATGCTCATGGGTATGTGGAGATATATATGTTGTTGTTATTTTTGTTTGCATATCACTCTCTCTCTTTCTCCATAGTTTCCTATAGTGGTATCATAGCCACATTAATCTATAGTGTATATAGATGTGCAACTGATATGATCTAATTTGTTTAAAATCATTGTGTTGCTACATATTATATGAAAGATTAATACTTAATATGCATATCCTATAAATCCCACATGAATTACAACATGGATTTTTGAAATGACATAACTAAGAAAATTATGACTATTCCTACCATGTGGAAGTAAAAGACATTCCATGGGGATTGTCTAATACGAAAAAGATGCATATATATATATATATATATATATATATATATATATATATATATATATATACATATATATATATATATCATTCATACTTATGTTTGGTGGATGGGTGCATGGTTATGAAAAAGAACCCCCTCTATGTATGCATGATTGACGTGGATTTTAATGTATTAACAAACTCACTTAGGGCTGAAATCCCTAAGTTTTTAACAAAACCTTGTGCAATAGTACCACCCGCAAGCGGTCAGGTCTTATCGCAATATAGTTAAGGATTGAATCTCAAGGGGAAATGTTTTTAAGAATCTTACTAGTCAAATATAGTTGAATCAAGATTAATATTTAAAATAAGAGTTGATTTGGGTTTAGTTAAACTAATTGCAAGGGAAGTAAAAAGAGTTGGATTAAAACTTAGTTTAGATTAATGATGGGAATCACTGGGGTGGAATCAGATTTCACCACCACTACACATGCATACACATCCAAAACACATCTAGGCAAGATATAACTATCCAAATGGAGTAGCAAACCGTCTATTAGGAAATAAAGTTTGTGTAAGCATCTTCATGGGCTCAATGTCTCGTTACCCACGGGTCACACACTTACTACCCCAGAGATATCCCTTTAGAACTTCTTGTCTGGGCATCAACCATGTTAATCGATATTCAAATCCTAAGTATTGAAGTTCTCACTAAAAAGGCATATAATAGATCATGCAAGATAGGTGATCAATCCACATACTACGCATTAAACGATTAACAACAAAATGGAAAGTTACATACAAGCCATGGAATGTTATAAAATAGACATGTAAGCATGGGAAGTGGGGATAGTTCCTGCACCCCAATGAAAAGGACTACTCGGTCCTCATAATAGAAACAAAAGAAATAAAAGAGAGGATGAAAATTCCACCATGGTCATGGTGGAGAAGATGATCACAACTCAGTGGAGAAATGGTCATCTACACGATGGCGAGGAAAATATGGATGAGGAGGGGAAGAACACCAAGATAGACAATGGTGATCTTCTTTCTCCTTCTTCCTTCTCTTCTCATACTTTTTCTCACAAGAGAATGAGAGGTAGATGGATGATGGATGAAGGTGCTACAGAACTGAAATCCCACCACTTTCGTGGCTAGGATATAGATCTTGATCGAGCCAAGATGGCAGAGTAGCAAGAACACCATAGAGGTAGTCTGTGGTGGTGGATATCATCTTATTTGGTTGGGAATATAGCAGTAGCCTATCGGCAGTGTGGAGTAGAAGAAATGCATCAAATGAAGGAGGGGGTCATCTATTTATAGGTGCAGATCACCGACTTAGTGCCACGGTTGAGGTGTGCACTGACTTAACTCTGTGGTTGAGGTACTGGCCGCGGTCGAGGCACTGACCCAGTCACAGTTGAGGTCAAGCTAGTGTCTGCGGTTGAGGTTGCGGTCAAATGGGAGGTCTCCGTCACGGTCGCGTGGGAGATTGTGGTCACAGTCGTGTGGGCCTCCTTAGTCAAACTGATTGTCGCGGTCGAGGCATGTGGTCTTCTTGGTCATAGTGATTGCTTCTTTGACCACGATTGCAGTCATTTTTTCTTGGATGCAGTCGCGACTATGTTCTTCTTGTCCATAGTCACGGTGGAAACATTATGGATGAAACCCACCCCCGCAGGGGAGGGCTATCGCTATGGGTCGATGGGCATGTGTCAATGAATCCTCTAACTATTGAGGATTCTTTCTGATGAAGGAACTGGCCATCGAAAAAGGGTCCAAAATATCGAAAGGATTTGATCAAAACTCTGAATAATCATCTAAAACTAAGGAAAGTTGTATATGAGCAGATTCAGGGTGCATATTAGAGATTTCAGTGCAAAACTGGGCTAAAAATGGCTATAAAAACTAAGATGAATATGCATTCATCAATGATGTAGATGTAAATAGAGCCCTTTTAGTTGACAAGTATTTTGCATTGCACGTCGATCCTCATTATTTTTATTCCATAAGTAATGGTTTTTATACCTTCTTACTCCCCTTGAATGTAACTCGAAGTTTCTACATTTTATGTAAAATTTATATAGCAATAGAATAAGATTTTGTGGACTTTGTGTGCCATGGAAATCATGAAGGTCCAAGGAGAATTCGTGGATCTTCTTATTTCTATGCTACACAAAATGCAGGTTCAAAGGTCGTTAATGAATATTATGCAGTAGACCTCAGGTGGATAGTAATCAATTGTGATTGTACGAGAACCAATGATATACAATTGTGGATTGTAACTATGAATCGTAGATACAATGAGTATATGATACATATTATAAATATGTGGTGTATGAATATGTGTATGTATATTAATAAAACCCCTCAAATAAAATGTTAAATCTTGTTTGCTTTTCAAATGTGTAAAGAGCATGAAAATCATGACCATCAAAGTATGGGCACTCCAAAGTGTGGTGCACTATCTATCTCGTAGAAGTGTGAGAATAGATATGTGGGTCTTCCATGGTAGGGTACCTATTATATGTTGTCCCTTTGGGTTGGGATTAACTAGGAAGCCTTTATAGGATTGAGCACGTACATGTATAAATATGGTTATGACAAAGGTTTGTGCATCCACCTATCAAAAGTTGATCAGATGCATTCATAAAATTTTCCTACCTAAATTGTCAAGTAATGGAAGACCAGCCAAAGCTGACTCATGAATTGCTGAAATATGAATCTTGTCTTAGTAGTAGACTGCACAATGCATATATTCTAAATTAATAGAGAGGGATATTATTTTGAAATAAAATAATGAGATTGAAATGACTTGAATCCATTTTAGTATCAATAAAACTTTTTCAAATCAAATATTAACTATTTCAAATACTTTGTGTTGATCAAATGAGAAATACAAACAACCATTGTTACTATGACCAATCCTTGAGAAAGAAAACTAAATGGGAATAACTTCCACAACTAGATCAGGACACTGAGAATTGTTCTCAAACATGAGTGTAGACTCTATGCCTTGGGTAGGCCTGTACCAAATGAACTAGATCCAAATGTGCCTAGGGAAGAAATAGAAACTTATAAGAAGAGTTATAATGATTCCAAGGACATCAACTGCATTATTATTTGCACTACAAATAATGAGCTTCAGGAGCAATATAAAAATAAAGATTTTATTGAAATGATAACACATCTCAAGAACATGTACCTAGAACATACAAGGCAAGAAAGGTATGCTATTTCCAAGGCATTGTTTAGGTGCAAGATGGAAGAATGGACATGTACTCAAGATAATTGGATATGTGGAAAGCCTAGGTATATTGGGATTCCTTTAGGCTAAGAGTTGGCCACAAATGTGATTTGATAATAGTTTTCTAATTCATACAAACAATTTGTCATAAATTACAACAAAAACAACTTTGTTAAACTACTGACATAGTTACTTGGCATGTTGAGAACAAGTGAGGGGAAAACAAAAGATAAGCTGAAATTTCAACCAATGCTTATCAAAGGAAAAGAAAATTAGAAGGAAAAAGGAAAAGACAATAAAGTTTCTAAGGCTTAACAAAAGTCTTTTGTACTAAGATAAAAGGAAGAGTGAGTAAGAGAGGCAATTATCACCATTATCACTAGGTTGGACATTGGAAGAAAAATTATCTTCTCTATCTAGATGAACTAAGAACAAGAACAAGGGGATAGAGATCTCCACTTTTGATATTTATGTTGTAGAAATAAACTTATCCACTTCTTCAACATGGGTATTAGATACCAAATGTGGATCTCACATGAGCTAAATTATGCAAGATCAATAAAGAAGTAGAACCTTGTAGATAGGGGAGGTGTAATAATGTGTTATAAATGGAGGAAGATTTGCTTCTACTTATATAGGCTTGTTGTGTATCTTTTCCCATAAAATTAGAGACCTTCTATTGTGTACCTTCCATAAATAAAAACATTATCTTTATATAGCTTGTTAAGAGAAAAATGGTTTTGAACTTTAAGAATGATCACATTTCTCTTTCAAGAGATAATATATTCGATGGTACTACCCCCAATGTATTATAGTCTCTATTTATTAGAACTTGATACACATGTTTATAATATAAATACCAAAAGATCAAAACTCGATGAGTTAAACTATACTTACTTATGGCACTGTTGTCTAGGGCACATAATAGACAAGTACATTTCTAGACTGCATAAAGGTGGTCATATAGACTAATTTGATATTTAATCAATTGAGACATGTGAGTCTTGTTTATTAGGCAAGATTAAAAAAGCACCCTTTATTGCAAACAATAAAAGGGAAAGTGATTTATTAGGACTCATGCTTGCTGATGTTTGTGGAGCTTTTTTCATAAATGTCGGAGGTCAATATCATTTCTTCATCACATTTATTGATTCCCTCATTATATTATGCTATGTGTATCTAATGATTGAATGTGGTTTTAACATCCATCTTCCAGATCCCATGGTCATAATAATCTACAATGGCAATCATGATCCTGATGAGTTTAAACATGGAAACTAGTGAAAGATTCATCAATGTTATACACCTTGAAATTATTTGAAACCCTTTTCAACCAATTTTTCCTTATAGGTTTTTACATTACCATCCATTTTGGTCTGCTTCTTGAAGACTCGCTTGAACCGTATGGGGTTTACCCCTTTAGGTGGATCCATCAAGGTCATACCTTGTTAGTGTTGATGGAGTTCCTCTTAGATCCAATGGACTCAAGCCATTTCTCAGACTTTAGTCCCTCAACATATTCTAGGTAGGTTATTGGCTCATCACCTATGGGAAGCCACCACCTTCTTGAGTTATAAGATATCCAAATATTTTAGACTCAAGGCATACTAGATCCAAAGGTACTTGTGTTACATGAAGAACTTGATATTTTTTAAAAATTGTGATTTTTGTTGTTCCTACTATACCTCTATAGGTTCAATGTTTTCTTGTTGGTCTAGAACATTTTTATTTTTACTTTTATCCCACTATTTTCTTTATAAATAAATTTCTTTTCTAGGAATTTGTCATCTTGAAAACAAACACTTTGTTGTTTGATGGAATATAAAAGTAGTATCCTATAGTTTCCTTGGGATATCCAAGAAAATAATATTTATGTGATTTGGGACCAAGATATTAAAAAAACTATTTTCTTTCATAAGATTCACATCCCCAAATCTTCATAAAAGACTCATCAAGACATTTTGCATGCCATATCTCATATGGTGGCTTTTGAATTGATTTAGGCAATGTATGATATAGTGTAAACATGATGGTTTCTAAAGCATATCCACAAAAGGAAATCTCAAGATCATCTAAACTTACAAATGATCACAACATATCCAATAGGGTATGATTCCTTCCTTTATGATACATCACTATGTTTCATATGGAGTATGTTGGGATACAATGTCATGGTCTAGAAGAAGGTCCTCAAACACTAAGTACTCTTCACATCAATCATATTAAATGTTTTAATACTAGTAACCAACCTTAGAATTTGTTCCAAAAGGCCCACATACATCAATATGTATGAGTCCAATAGATCACTCACTCTCCCATTATTTCTAGTGAAATGTGTTTTTTGTATTTTTCCCAATAAACTAGACTCACATGTCCCTATTGGTTCAAAACTAGAATAGTCTAGATGACCATATTTGATAGAATCTAGAGATGAATTTCTTATTTATGTTCCTTAGACTATAATCCAAAAAGTATGTTTCATTTGAATCAACCTGTATTTTAGTATTTACGTTGTATATACTTGTCTCTAACTTTCTATAACTAACAACTTTAGACTACGAGACATTGGGCCACTACCATAAGAGATCTTATAGTTCATTGAGCATAGTGTCAGGAACTTGGCATCTATGGCATCATAAAAATGCTTCTTATAAGCATCCTTTTCAGCCTCAGGTGTGATGGGATATCTCCATGACATAGAGCTTGCTCTCTTGATTCAAAACAATTCTCAATGCCTTGAACTATTTGTGAAAGTTATTCATGTTCTGCTTATCATTCTCAAGGACTGATCGCAACAAAAAGGTGTTTGTGGTTGCCATTTGTTTGTACATTAGAAAAATTATATTTAATTAAAACAATTCATTTCATTTGAAAATATTGAGGATATTATTTACACCTTTAATTGAATATCGCTCCCACTATTTTGTATAAATTGATAGCCATAAATGTGAACTCGAAAGATTGCAGTGTACAACCTTATAGTGAGAAAAAATCCATATTTCATCAAATTATGAGTCAAGTTTGTTTGATCACCCACAAGTTGACTGTTTTGGTAGGGAACTTTTGCTAATTGCATCTGATGCAACTCTAGGATATATATTGTGCACAAATCCTTGGTACAATCTATGTACATGCTTCTAGACAATCTCATTGAGGCCACCTAGTTAAGCCTGACCCAAAAGACAACATGATAGAATATGCATCCTATTTAGGTAGACCCACATATCTACCATAACACTTCCATGAGATAGATGATGCACCATGCATTGGCTTAACCTACACTTAGTCGATCAAACTTTATATGTGTGTTGCATATAGAAAGCATCTAAGGCTTAATATATATTGAGAGATTTTAAATATAAATACACATACATATCCAATCACCACATATTGATAATATGTATCATATACATTCTATATCCACAAACAAAACATGCAATCTTAATTATATGAGCGATGGTTATGGCCATACTACTACAATTAGTTGGAGCCATAAAGAATTGTTGTCCTCCTAAGGTCATACATTATAGGCATGCAACTTCTATTGGAAAACTATGCTAGAATAGACCAGTCGATATATTGGACCTTCCAATCGATTGGTTGGTCTCCTATCGGTCAGATGGTTCTCCATCAGTCGGATGGATGGCTCAAGTCCATGGTCAGATTCTTCTAGTCAATTAGTTGTGAATCTAATCGATCGATTGGCTCCTCCAACCGTTTGACTTGTCTTTGAGTTGGTCGACTCAAATGGTCAAAAAGCCTTCTTCTTACCATAAAAGGAAACTAATGCTACCATATGCTACAAATTACAATTTTTGTAAAGATGAAAACCTCAAGCTACATTCAAGGGGAGTATAGAGAGGAAAACATTAAATTACATATGGAGGAAAAAGGGAATGTTTGGTATGCAAACCAAATTTAGAAGAGGAAAGAAATGAATCATTCAACCATGCACAAGTATCTAAGGGATTTTGGTCATAACCACTCCCCCCAAATGTAACTCTGGTTTCCTTTTTCAAATGTAAAATTGGATAGAATTTTATTTCATGTTATGTCAAAGAACGGCGAACATTTTGACGACCGGTTCGAGGAGTGAGATAAGTGGGTGGTGGCCGTAGGAGATGCATAACGACCAGTGAACTGATCGGCTGGAGGCGCCAGTCGATCGGCTGGTGGCACCCAACTGACCGGCCTGATGGCGAGCAGATCAATCATGGAGATGAGTTGATCAAACCCAGAAAGGAAAAGCACAGAGTTCATCTTATACAGGTTGCATGTGATGTGGACATAGATGGTCGTGATTCCTCTTGGCTCGAGGAATCACATTAGGATGGCCATAATCATTGCTTTTATGGTTTTGCATGTTTTCTGTGGGATATAGCATGTATATGATACTTACTATATTGTGGTGATTGGTTATGTATATGTACCTATAAAAATCAAATCTCTCATTAAATATTAAAGTTTTAGATGCCTTCCAAATGCAACACACGTGAAAAGCTTGATCAACCAAGTATGTGCACGCCCTAGTGTGGTACACCATTTATCTCGTGGAAGCGTGAAGGATGGATAAGTGGGTCTGCCCTAGCAGGGTGCATATTCATCGTGTTGCCTTTGGGTCGGACTTAACAAGGTGACCTTCATAGGATCTAGCACCTTGAGGCATGGAGGTGATCATGGCAAGGAGTTGTTCATGACATCTTTCAAGAGTTCCATATGATGCAATTGGCAAAAGTTGCCTACCAGGAAGATCTGAGTTGTGGGTGATAGCCCTAGTTGGTCCAAGACTCAGAGGATTTCAGGATCTTGACCCACTAGAAGATTGTACGCTGCAATTTTTCGAATTGATGGTGAGGGCTGTCAATTTGAATCAAAGTAGTGGGAGTGGTAATTAATTAAAGGCCTAATTAACTACTGTCAAATTTTATTCAAATCAAATCAAATCAAAAGGAGTTTTGACAAATGCAATTTTCTCTTATAGAATGGCAAAAGAATCATCTTTTAAAATGGGCAAATTAATTGAGAATAAATTCCATAACTAGTTGGGGATTGTGAGAAGTGTTCCAGCATAATCCAGATATACCAATAGCCTTTGAATCCACTCTATGTGCACTTAAGAAGAAGGATAGTTCATTCATGGAGAATAATGGAACAAAGTCTAAGGACAAAGTTGAGGGAGAGAAGGGTTCTCTCACCAAACTATGTCGGAATCTTCTGCGCTCAAAACATGGAGAGGATGGAAGGACGATGGAAGAAGAAGCGAGAGATAGAGATCTGTACTTCTGGTGTATACGTGATAGAGATTAACTTTACTACTTCTTTGTCATGGGTACTTGATATCGGATGTGGATCTCACATTTGTTCAAATGTGAAGGATCTTAAAAGAAGTAGGCCTTTGGGGAAAGATGAGGTTGAACTACGTGTAGCCAATGGGGAAAGGGTTGCTGCCAGTGTCGTAGGAACCTATGAGTTAACTCTACCTAGTGGGCTAATAATAGAGTTGAAGAACTGCTATTATGTACCTTCCATAAATAGGAATATCATTTTCGTTTCTTGTTTGGACAAGGATGGTTTTTAATTTATTATTAAGAATGGAAAGTGTTCTATATCAAAAGATGGGATCTTTTATGGCAGTGCTCCAATGTCTTATGGTCTATACTTGATAGATCTAGAAACAAGCGTATACAACGTAAACACCAAAAGACAAAAACTCAACAACTCAAACAAAACATATCTTTGGCATTGTCGTCTAGGGCACATAAATGAGAAGAGCATCTCTAGACTCCATAAAGATGGTTATCTAGACTCTTTTAATTATGAATCAATAGAGACATGTGAATCTTGTTTGTTGGGCAAGATGACCAAGACTCCCTTTTCAAGTAAAGGTGAGAGAGCCAGTGATCTATTAGGACTCATACATACTGATGTATGTGGGCCTTTTAGAACTAATGCCAGAAATGGTTGTCAGTACTTCATTACCTTCACTGATGACTTCAGTAGGTATGGCTATGTGTACCTGATGAAACATAATTCAGAAACCCTTGAAAGGTTCAAGGGTTTCATGAATGAAGTATAGAACCAACTTGGTAAAAGTATTAAAGTACTTTGATCTGATCGAGGTGGAGAATACTTAAGCCAAGAGTTTTAGGACCTTCTACGAGCCGATGGTATTGTATCACAATGGACTCTTCCTGGAACACCACAGCATAACGGTGTGTCTGAAAGAAGGAATCACACTTTACTGGATATGGTGCGATCAATGATGAGTTTTGCTGATCTTTCGATTTCCTTCTGGGGTCATGTTCTTGAAACCGCCACATTTACACTTAACCGAGTACCATCTAAATCGGTTCAAAAGACACCATATGAGATATGGCATGGGAAGCGTCTCGGTTTGTCTTTTATTAAGATTTGGGGTTGTGAGGCTTACGTCAGGAAAATGCTTCCTGATAAGCTTGGACCCAAGTCTGATAAATGTTATTTTGTTGGATACCCCAAGGAAATGAGGGGATATTATTTATACCACCCTACTGACAACATAGTGTTTTTTGCTAGGACAACTGTGTTCCTAGAAAAAGAATTTATTTCTAGAGGAAACAGTGGGAGGAAAATAGAGCTTGAAGAGGTTCAAGCCCAACTAGAAAACATTGAATTGGTAGATGTACAAGAGGAACATAGAGATTCACAAGGTGTTGTGGAATCTCAGTCTCCTCAAGTAATACAAGGACATCGTAGATCTAGTAGGACACTCCTTGAACCTAAGAGGTTTGGATACCTTGTGACTGAGGAAGGCTGTGAGTTGATCATAGATGATGATCCAACTACCTATCTAGAGGCTATGGAGGGACCAGGTTATGAGAAATGGCTTGAGGCCATGAAATCCGAGATGGAATCCATGTACTCCAACAAAGTATCGACTTTGGTGGAGCCACCTGAAGGGTTAAAACCCATAGGGTGCAAGTGGGTCTTCAAGAAGAAGACTGACACGGATGGAAATGTGCAAACTTATAAAGGAAGATTGGTTGCAAAGGGTTTCCGACAAGTTCAAGGTGTTGACTATGACAAAACTTTTTCTCCAGTTGCCATGATTAAGTCCATCAGGATTATGCTTGCTATTGTGGCTTATTATGACTATGAGATTTGGAAAATGGATGTTAAAACCACATTCCTTAATGGGAATATAAATGAGGATGTGTACATGACACAACCTGGAGGTTTTGTAGATCCAAAGAATGCCAATAAAGTATGTAAGCTGCAAAGGTCAATCTATGGATTGAAACAAGCATCTCGGAGTTGGAATCTTTGATTTGATGAGGAAGTCAGAGTGTTTGGCTTTATTCAAAATGAAGATTAACCTTGTGTGTATAAGAAGGTTAGTGGGAGCATGACCACGTTCCTCATATTGTATGTGGATGACATACTATTGATGGGATATGATGTCTCAGCCTTAGAGAAGGTAAAAACTTGGCTTGGGAATACTTTCTAAATGAAGGACTTAGGAAAAGCATCCTACATTCTAGGTATTAAGATTTATAGAGATAGATCTAAAAGGCTTCTTGGACTAAGTATAAGCACGTACATTTATAAAGTGTTGAAGCGGTTCAGTATGGAAAACTCAAAGAGAGGGAACATCCCCATGCTACATGGAGTCACCATCTCTAGAGCTCAATGTCCCCAATCTTGTGAAGAGAGGGAGCGTATGAATGGGATCCCATATGCATCAACCATCGGATCCATCATGTACGCTATGTTTTGTACATGCCCATATGTCTCGTATGCCCTCAGCATGATGAGAAGGTACCAGTCAGATCCCAGGGATGCTCACTGGACAACCGTAAAGAACATCCTCAAGTACTTGTGAAGGACTAAGGATCAGTTCCTTGTTTACGGCGGCGAGGAAGAATTGGTTGTAAAGGGTTACACCGATGCAAGCTTCCAAACCGAAAAAGATGATTATAGATCGCAATCAGGATTTATGTTTTCCCTAAACAATGGAGTTGTGAGATGGAAGAGTTCCAAGCAAGAAACAGTTGTTGATTCTACTATAGAGGTCGAGTATATCGCTGCTTCACATGCAGCAAAGGAGGATGTATGGATCAGGAAGTTCGTCACTAAACTTGGTATAGTTCCCAGTAGCTGTGATGCAATTGAGCTTTATTGTGACAATAATGGAGATATTGCTCAAGTTAAGGAGCCCAGATCACATCAGCAGTCCAAGCACATATTGCGGCACTTCCATCACATACGAGAGATCATACAACGAGGAGATGTGAAGATTTGCAAAGTACCAACTGAAGACAACATAGTTGAGCCACTGACGAAGGCCCTTTCTCAGTAGAAGCATGATGGTCATGCTAGGTCACAAGGACTGAGGTTCCTAGGTAACCGGCTCTAAGTGCAAGTGGGAGTTTGTTGGTATGTATGCCCATAGAGCAAGTCATGTGATGATTGTAATGGGATACTTTGTAAATGATTTGAATAATAATAGATTCAATTTCCGATCTATATGTTTTAACTGTTTTTGAGATGATAGTTTAACATGATAGATGTCTAAAGAATTGTTTACTCGATGAGGTATGCTTTTAGGTTCAGGACCTAAACGATGAGATCATACGGATGTTAAGAGTATACATTCTTGTTTGGTCCCTAGTCAGTTGTTATTGTGGAAATAACCACAGACATCAATAACACTAAAGACTAGATTGTGTGTTGGTTGATGACATAATCTTAGTAGTCATGATATAGTGATATTAAACCAAGCACATATGTACTTGTTAGAGAACAAGTGTACCGGACAGGCCCACCGTGAGAGTGACACATGGAACCATGATTTGGTAGTCACAGTCATCTCTCACAGTAATGGTGGTGAGTGTGATTCTTCGACCTAAAATCACTACACTCAACACATGTCGTTGGGTACACTTGACATCATCAAATGCAATCTTGAAACATCGGTTGCTATAAAGGTGATGATTGGGTGACTTTGACACATGGGGCTTTTGAGGGGTGAGTGATAGATATGGGATTTGTCCCTCCTAAGGGAGTTTGATGTCCATGGCCACTTGATGAGTAGGATTGAGAAAGGCATGTGCATGCATGTGTGAATCAATATGTGATATTGATGTCACACACATCTCACCCAATCTGCTATGAGATCAAGGAAATGGATGAACATTGAAAGGATGATTGTACCATGCCTTGAGTTCATTCAGGACATTAGTGACAAAGGAATTATACATTCACTGTAACACCATTCATGGATTGTAATATTGAAAGTTGTTCTCCAACTTTCTATTTAACTTTGGTAGCACCGATGTGCGACTAGGCACCGCTCTTTGCTTGTGAAGTCATAAGTGTTATGGACTTTCACTGCCAACGTGAAATGGACTTGCAGGGTCACACACATAGGATTTAACCTAGAAGAGGAGTTTATCCACAAACGATGTTTAGATTGGTTACTAAAGGAGTTTAGTAGTTCAATTAAGCACTCAATCAATTGATAGCTCAATATCATAGTGTTCAAGGTGTTGGACCAATTGATTAGAGTATCAGATTGATTGAAACTACAATTGATTGATTTTGCACAGTCTGCACTGCCAACCGATGGGCTCATGGGATGAACC
The DNA here is from genome assembly GCA_963693085.1 of Alisma plantago-aquatica. Taxonomy (NCBI): domain Eukaryota; kingdom Viridiplantae; phylum Streptophyta; class Magnoliopsida; order Alismatales; family Alismataceae; genus Alisma; species Alisma plantago-aquatica. Next base: position 92,553,872 of record OY856411.1, read on the forward strand.
GACCGGCTCAGATTGGTGAACTGATCGGATCAACTGGTGAGACGATCGGCTCATGTATCAATGAGACGATCAGTTCAATTGTTGAACTGGTCGATTCATGTGACCAACCGAGATCATTTTTAAAGTCAGAAGACTATTTTGCAAATACAATTTGTTTCACTTATAAAAATTCGATTTGGACAAGGATTAATATTGGATTAATTAGAAACAAATATGAAAGTCAATTTGAGTTGGACCAGAAGCATGAACCGATCATCTTAAGCATGAACCGATCGGCTCAGATGCCCCAAATGATCGGTTCAGGTGTGAACCGATCGGCTGAGGTCACCAACCGACCGTTCCTGGTTTGAAACGATCGGTTCAGCTGGTGCAGTTGGTTGTTTTATGGAAAATCTCGAACCCTTATACTCCTGTTTAGTCCCGCATTGCCTGGGGTAGATAACCCTGTCCCATGACCCTCCTATATATATAGGGGTATTGGGGGCTTCTCAAAGCACAAATCAGAACACCAGTTGCTTTACAAAGTTTTTGTTCTCTCTATTCTCTCTGGTTTTGGTAACTGAGAGAGCCCAAGCAAGTGCTACCCGATAAGGGAGGCACAACAAGGGAAAGACAACTGTAGAAAAGTGACTGGTGGCAGGAGAGTGTGTCGGTGACTAGTATACTGACAGGAGGGTGCGACTCCTTCTTAGTCCTTGTAGGAAAAGGAGATCAGAGTTCCAAGCAGTCTGTGTGGATGACTGTAGAGGCGGGAGACTTCTGCCGCTCAAAGGAAAGTTGTCAATCCTGACAATCCCAGTGAGACCAAGAGCTGCACAGACACCGTCTAAGACCAGAGGTGAAGACCGTGCAAGCCACGAGGTAACGTCACCGAGAAAGCCTCAGGATAGGGTACGCCTCTACAAACCATCTGTCCTATTGTATAGACGTTGATGTGATTCCTTTATTCTAGGTTTGGGAGAAGAAAATTTTTGTTTCTGCTGCCTTCTCTGTCTCCCCTAAAACCAAACAGTGGTATGAGAGCCACATCAACTTCTCTATACTTTAGGATTATCGATGTGATCGATTTTAGTTTGTCGCCTTTATTTATTGCATACGATGCAAATAAAATTGGCTTTATGCATGTCCTAAATCCACAAATCCCTATATACATATATGATATGTAATATGAATGCACTCGATATGTGTCACTCTCAAATGAGTTTTGTGGTGTATGTATAGCATGGTTATGGTCAATAAACCCTATGTATGTGTGCTTGGTTGTATGTGGTTGCTTGCATCTCGGTCTGCGCATTGATTCCCTATCTCCTATTCCTGATGTAACTCGAGATAACTCGAGATTTCTTTCCTACCTTTGCTCCCCCCGAATGTAACTAGGGGTTTCCTTTTTCAAATGTAAAATAGGATAGAATTTGATTTCCTATTATGTCAAAGAACGATGGATATTTTGATGACTGGTTCGAGGAGTGAGACAAGCGGGTGGCGGCATGAGGAGATGCATGATGACCAATGAACCGATCGACTGGAGGCACCAGTCGATCGGCTAGTGGCACCCAACCGACTGACTTGATGGCGATCAGATCAATCATGGAGATGAGTTGATCAAACCCAGAAAGGCAAAGCACAGAGTTCATCTTGTACAGGTTGCATGTGATGTGGACCTAGATGATCGTGATTCCTCTTGGCTCGAGGAATCACATTAGGATGGCCATAATCATTGTTTTTATCTTTTCCCATGTTTTATGTGGGATATAGCATGTATATGATACTTACTATATTATGGTGATTGGATATGTATATGTACCTATAAAAACCAAACCCCTCATTAAATATTAAAGTTTTAGATGCTTTCCAAATGTGACACATGTGAAAAGCTTGATCGGCCAAGTGTGGGCACGCCCTAGCGTGGTACACCGTCTATCTCGTGGAAGCGTGAAGGATGGATATGTGGGTCTGCCCTAGCAGGGTGCATATTCATCATGTTGGATTTGGGTTGGACTTAAAAATGTGACCTAGATAGGATCTAGCACCTTGAGGCATGGAGGTGATCATGGCAAGGAGATGTGCATGACATCTTTCAAGAGTTGCATATGATGCAATTGGAAAAAGTTACATACCTGAAAGATATGAGTTGTGGGTGACAGCCCTAGCTGGTCCAGGACTCAGAGAATTTCAGGATCTTGACCCACTCGCAGATTACACGCCGCAATTTTCTGAATTGATGTTGAGGGATGTCAATTTGAATCAAAGTAGTGGGAGCGGTAATTAATTAAAGTCCTAATTAACTATTGTCAAATTTTATTCAAATGAAATCAAATCAAAAGGAGTTTTGACAAATGTAATTTTCTCTTATAGAATGGAAAAAGAATCATCTTTTAAAATGGGCAAATTAATTGAGAATAAATTCCATAATTGGTTGGGGATTGTGAGAAGTGTTCTGCACAATCCAGATATACCGGTAGCCTTTGAATCCACTCTATGTGCACTTAAGAAGAAGGATAGTTCATTGATGGAGTTCAATGGAACAAAGTCTAAGGACAAAGGTGAGGGAGAGAAGGGTTCTCTCGCCAAACCAATGTCAGAATCTTTTGTTCTCAAAACATGGAGAGGATGGAAGGAACGATGGAAGAAGAAGCGAGAGATAGAGATCTCTACTTCTGGTGTATACATGATAGAGATTAACTTTACTACTTCTTTGTCATGGGTACTTGATACCGGATGTGGATCTCACATTTGTTCAAATGTGAAGGATCTTAAAAGAAGTAGGCCTTTAGGGGAAGGTGAGGTTGAACTACGTGTTGCCAATAGGGCAAGGGTTGCCGCCAGTGCCGTAGGAACCTATGACTTAACTCTACCTAGTGGGCTAATAATAGAGTTGAAGAACTACTATTATGTACCTGCCATAAATAGGAATATCATTTCCATTTCTTGTTTGGACAAGGATGGTTTTGAATTTATTATTAAGAATGGAAAGTGTTCTATTTTGAAAGATGGGATATTTTATAGCAGTGCCCCAATGTCTTATGGTCTATTCTTGATATATCTCGAAACAAGAGTATACAACATAAACACCAAAAGGCAAAAACTCAACAACTCAAACAAAACATATCTTTGGCATTGTCATCTAGGGCACATAAATGAGAAGCGCATCTCTAGACTCCAAAAGATGGTTATCTAGACTCTTTTGATTATGAATCAATAGAGACATGTGAATCTTGTTTGTTGGGCAAGATGACCAAGACACCCTTTTCAGGTAAAGGTGAGAGAGCTAGAGATCTATTAGGACTCATACATATTGTGGGCCTTTTAGAACTAATGCCAGAAATGGGTGTCAGTACTTCATTACCTTCACTGATGACTTCAGTAGGTATGGCTATGTGTACCTGATGAAACATAAGTCAGAAACCCTTGAAAGGTTCAAGGATTTCATGAATGAAGTACAGAACCAACTTGGTAAAAGTATTAAAGCACTTTGATCCGATCGAGGTGGAGAATACTTAAGCTAAGAGTTTGAGGACCTTCTGCGAGCCTATGGTATTGTATCTCAATGGGCTCCGCCTGGAACACCACAGCATAACGGTGTGTCTGAAAGAAGGAATTGTACTTTACTGGATATGGTGTGATCAATGATGAGTTTTGTTGGTCTTCTGATTTCCTTCTGGGGTCATGCTCTTGAAACTGCCACGTTTATGCTTAATCGAGTACCATCTAAATCAGTTTAAAAGACACCATATGAGATATGGCACGGGAAGCATCCCGATTTGTCTTTTATTAAGATTTGGGGTTGTGAGGCTTACGTTAGGAAAATGTTTCCTGATAAGCTTGGGCCCAAGTCTGATAAATGTTATTTTGTTGGATACCCCAAGGAAATGAGGGATATTATTTATACCACCCTACTGACAACAAAGTGTTTGTTGCTAGGACAGTTGTGTTCCTAGAAAAGGAATTTATTTCTAGAGGAAATAGTGGGAGGAAAATAGAGCTTGAAGAGGTTCAAGCCCAACAAGAAAACATTGAACCGGTAGATGTACAAGAGGAACATAGAGATTCACAAGGTGTTGTGGAATCTCAGTCTCCTCAAGTAATACAAGGACCTCGTAGATCTAATAGGACACGCCTTCAACCTGAGAGGTTTGGATACCTTGTGACTCAGGAAGGCGGTGAATTGATCATAGATGATGATCCAATTACCTATCTAGAGGCTATGGAGGGACCAGATTCTGAGAAATGGCTTGAGGCCATGAAATCCGAGATGGAATCCATGTACTCCAACAAAGTATGGACTTTAGTGGAACCACCTGCAGGGGTAAAACCCATAGGGTACCAGTCAGATCCTGGGGATTCTCACTGGACTTCCGTAAAGAACATCCTCAAGTACTTGCGAAGGACTAAGGATCAATTCCTTGTTTACGACGGCGAGGAAGAACTAGTTGTAAAGGGTTACACCGATGCAAGCTTCCAAACCAACAAAGATGATTACAGATCGCTATCAGGATTTGTGTTTTGCCTAAACAATGGAGCTGTGAGCTGGAAGAGTTCCAAGCAAGAAATAGTTTCTGATTCTACTATAGAGGTCGAGTATATCGCTGCTTCACATATAGCTGTAACATACTAAATCTCAGGGTTATCCCTACAATTTACCCATATTCTATCTTTTCATTTCTTTCAAGTCCTTTTGGTCTAATTTCATAAATTTCCCTTCTTTTATATTCTTTTTGGACTCCTTGTGCAATTTGAGCACAATTCTAGGTTGATATTACCTTTTTACCCCCCATTTATGATAATAAAGGGGTGCTTGCACAAATAACCCACTTAAGGTAATAATTAAGGACTACTAATGCAATTTGGAGTTTTATGAGAGATAATAAGTATATAATGTTTATTTGGAGCTTTTTGGATAAATATATTAGTAATAATGTGTATTTGAGTGTTTAATGAGAGTATTTCTCCTTTTACCTTCTCTCTCCTCCAATTTGAAGATAAATGTGTGAAAACATATTCTAAGGTTGATATTTTGCTCTTAATACTCATATTTATCTATCACCTCAGATTTGGCTCACTAATTGCATTAATATAGTCATTTCATATTAATTCACACCTTTTAATATATTAATATACACTTTAATGAGCAATATATTTAATTATGGTCAAATAATGAGTAAAACGAGAATCTAATTGCAAAGAATTGTTCTAGACTTTAATGTGATCTAGTGGTTCAAATTTGGTGGCTTTTGGAGTTGATTTGACCCCTCAAAACTATTTTATACACTTTTAATATAGTGTAAATTAAATGGTGAATAATAACCCACCTTCATACCTCACTCTTATTATGGGCAAATTAATTTTGCAAATGCATTTAATTAGTGAATGGAGGACTCTTGGACTCCAAATCTTGGATTTGAGAACCAAGGGTTGCTTATAAAAGCAACACATAATTATTTGCTCAAGCATTATATTAATATATGCTTTAATAATCAAAATAATTACTGGAGGCCAAAGGTTGGGTGAAAAGAAAATCTAATTGCATAGCATGAATATAGACGTCATTAGCAAACTAGGGTTAAAATTTGAGGTCCTTTGGAGTTCATTTGACCTTCCAAATGCATTTAACAAGTTTTTAATATAGTGTGACATAATCGCAATCGATATATCATTGATTTGCATCATTTAAGCCTAAGTTCAGCCTTTAAATGGCTGTCACGCGCGCCTGGTCTATCATGGATCATGATCCAATGGTCCAGGTTAGATGAGGATCCCATCCAACGGTAGACACTTTGTCTCCTACCTTGGGTTAACCGAAACAGGAGCTGGGAAGTCGTGGCTCGCTTCCTCTCCACCTTTCTCCCTCGTTTCTCCATCTTTTCTAGTACTTTCTTCACCTACAGATTCGTAGCAACCCCCCAGTTCAATTGAGCCCTCACTCATCTAGCGAGGTGCAGTGTAGCTGAAATGCCAAGTGGTTCCGGCCAAGGCCTCTCACGGCCACCTCCGTTTCGGCTCCAGAGACTCCCCCATCTATATAAGACCACCCACACACCTCCACCAGCCCCTTAGCAACTTGCCCACACCACCAATATTGTCCGAGGAAGCCGGGGAAATGGCCGGTGAGGAGCTTTTACATCTGGGTTTGTGGCACCACTCCACAGATCTAGGAGGAACCCGCGTCTAAATCGTTTGGCTAGGTGAGTTCGTCATTCAATGCTCTTCGTTTCGAGTACCCTTGCGGCCGATTTGGTTGAGTATCGCAAAAACGCCCAAGTGGGCAAGGATGCACCTCGCCGCGAGGCAAGGCATGACCTAGGGAAGAAGACAATGGTCAAATGACCATTTTTCCCCCGAGCGCCCTCTTGTTGCTGCTCTTTCTCTGAGGGCATTATCGTCTTTTGGTTAATTGCTTTTTATCATCCACAAAGCTTTCTTCTGATTGGCTCATCTTGTTTAATTCGTAGTAAATCGCTAGGTTATCGGAAAAATATAAATAAATACTCGTTGGAAAGATAAAATCATGTAGAATCCGAATCTTTAAATTTTGAACCCTGTTTTCCATACGAAACCTGATAATTAATTCAAACCCTAATTTAAATGTATAAAGTGATGTAAAATGATAACAATAGTGTTTTAACTCTGTTTTTTACAAGAAAATATGTTTTCTCGAGTAGAATCCAATTTTGTGGTTTTTGAAGCCTAATTCCAAATTATTTTTCAAAGTTTCCCTAAGATACTCTTTTGATGATTTAAATGTTCTAAAATGCATAAGTAATTCATTTTAAGTCCAATTTTTAAAATAAAATATGTTTTTCTAATCACTAAAGTCTAAGTAATGTCTTGGTCTAAGTTTTACGTCTTAAATCGAAGGTTTTTCTAAAAAGGTTTAGAAACGGGTTTTTTTTATATCTTTATACTTAACACATCCTAATACATGATAATGTTTACAACTAGGGAAAATGGAATGGTGATACGAACTTGGTAAAGTTTGTCGTAATGAATCTAGATCAGGTATGTGGCCCCTATGTGTGTGGATCCTATTTTAGTATGTGGAACCTAATTATGTGAACATCTATGATGAATGTGAGATCTATGTGGAATGTATATGTGCAAATTACCTATCCTTCAGTTAGGTCTTATCCAACCCTACAAACATTATGTTCTAGCCTTGATCTCCTCCTAAAATACCTTTTGTTTGGCTCTTTACATATTTGATGCTTTTGTTACCATTATGGCTCATCTAATTGAATTATATGGATCTTATGATTGCCTATATTTGGCTCCTTACTTATGATATGCTTCTATTGCTTATGTGGCTCATTTAATTGTAACTCTTGAATCTTGCTATGGCTAATGTTTGGCTCATCCATTTGTTGAGATTATTTAACTGGGTTTTATTCCCATTTTGCAATGTTGCAATCTTGTTATACTCTTCACTACTGCCAAGTGACTATTAAGCATGATGTATTTTAGGACAAATGACAATGTAGTGTACATGTGTACAAACCACCCACAGGGAACTGAGGTTTTAGTCCTCCTGCCGGGCACCGGGGTTTTAGTCCCCCTGCCATTTTATATTAGGCACTGGGGTTTTAGTCCCCCTGCCACTTTATATAGGCACTGGGGTTTTAGTTCCCCTGCCACTTGGTGAGGTCCGGTAGGTGCCTCGCCCTACATTGAGATGACTTTGTGTCTTAATATATTCATGCTATGTGATTGTTATTGTGGTGATTCATTATTGCAGTTCTCTATTTCTTATTTGAATATTTGTCTCATTCTCTTAAAATCTTGTAGCATAGAGAATCTTTTATTATTCAATGTTGTTGACTATTACTTGTCCTATTCCTTTTGTTTGAAACATACTTTTATCTTTCTCTTGTTGGATGACCCCAACCATCCAGGCTAGGATCAGAGTGCGCATGGAAGCTAAGGATAGGACAAGAAGAAAAGGAACATATAGCTTGCATGTTCATAGTTGCCTTTATATATATTAAGTTGTTTTGTTTGGAGACAATATTGGCTTAGTCTAAGTCTTCCTCTACCAAGATCCTATGTTTTGTATAAATTTGTACTTCCTAAATGGAAATTTTTGTAATGTAATATTTATACATTTTGAATAAAGTCAAGTTTTATTTCTTCCACTGCCACACAGTTGATGTATTTGTTTATCAAGTTTTATAGTAGAGACTATGTCTTTACAGCAGCAAAGGAGGTTGTGTGGATCAGGAAGTTTGCCACTGAACTTGGTGTAGTTCCCAGTAGTTGTGATGCAAATGAGCTTTATTGTGACAAAAATGGAGCTATTTCTCAAGCTAAGGAACCCAAATCACATCACCAGTCCAAGCACATACAGTGGCACTTCCATCTCATACGAGAGATCGTACAGTGAGGAGACGTGAAGATTTGCAAAGTACCAACTGAAGACAACATAGTTGATCCACTGACGAAGGCCCTTTCTCAGCAGAAGCATGATGGTCATGCTAGGTCACAAGGACTGAGGTTCCTAGGTGACTGGCTCTAAGTGCAAGTGGGAGTGTGTTGGTATGTATGCCCATAGAGCAAGTCATGTGATGATTGTAATGGGATACTTTGTAAATTATTTGAATAATAATAAAGGCAATTTCCTATCTATATGTTTTAACTATTTCTGAGATGATAGTGTAACATGATAGATGTCTAAAGAATTGTTTACTTGATGACATATGCTTTTAGGTTCAGGACCTAAATGATGAGATCATACGGATGTTAAGAGTATACATTCTTGTTTGGTCCCTAGTTGGTTGTTATTGTGGAAATAACCATAGACATCAATAACACTAAACTAGATTGTGTGTTGGTTGATGACAGAATCTTATTAGTCATGATATAGTGATATCAAACCAAGCACATAGGTACTTGTTAGAGAACAAGTGTACCGGATAGGCCCACCGTGAGAGTGACACATGGAACCATGATTTGGTAGTCACAGTCAGCTCTCACAGTAATGGTGGTGAGTGTGATTCTTCAACCTGAAATCACTAAACTCAACACATGTCATTGGGTACACATTGATATCATCAAACGCAATCCTGAAACATGGGTTGTTATAAAGGTGATGATTGGGTGCCTTTGATACATGGGGCTTTTGAGGGGTGAGTGATAGATATGGGATTTGTCCCTCCTAAGGGAGTTTGATGTCCATGGCCACTTGATGAGTAGGATTGAGAAAGGCATGTGCATGCATGTGTGAATCAATATGTGATATTGATGTCACACACATCTCACCCAGTCTGCTCTGAGATCAAGGAAATGGATGAACGTTCAAAGGATGATTGTACCATGCCTTGAGTTCATTCAGGACATTAGTGACAAAGGAATTATACATTCGCTGTAACACCATTCACAGATTGTAGGATTGAAAGTTTTTCTCAACTTTCTATTTCACTTGGGTAGAATTGATGTGCAACTAGGCAACGCTCTTTGCTTGTGAAGTCATAAGTGTTATGGACTTTCACTGCCAACGTGAAATGGACCTGCGGGGTCACACACATAGGATTTAACTTGGAAGAGGTGTTTATCCACAAATGATGTTTATATTGGTTACTAAAGGAGTTTAGTAGTTCAATTAAACACTCAATCAATTGATAGCTCAATATCATAATGTTCAAGGTGTTGGACCAAATGATTAGAGTGTCAGATAGATTGAAACTACAATTGACTGATTTTACACAGTCTGCACTTCCAACCGATCAGCTCATGGGATGAACCGATCGGCTCAGGTTGGTGAACTGATCTGCTCAATCAGTGAGACGATCGACTCATGTATCAATGAGATGATCGGTTCAATTGTTGAACTCGTCGATTCATGTGACCAACTGAGATCGTTTGGAAAGTTCGAAGACTATTTTGCAAATATAATTTGTTTCACTTATACAAATTCGATTTGGACAAGGATTAATATTGGATTAATCAGAAACAAATATGAAATTCAATTCAAGTTGGACTTGGAGCATGAACCGATCATCTCAAGCATGAACTGATTGTCTCAGATGCTCCAAACGATCAGTTCAGGTGTGAACTGATCGGCTGAGGTCACCAACCGACCGTTTCAAGGTTGAAACGATCGGTTCAGCTGGTGCAGTTGGTTGTTTTATGGAAAATCTCGAACACTTCTACTCCTGTTTGGTCTCGCATTACCTGGGGTATACAACCCTATCCCATGACCCTCCTATATATAAGGGTATTGGGGGCTTCTCAAAGCACAACTCAGAACACCAGTTGCTCTGTAAAGTTGTCGTTCTCTCTAGTTTTGGTAACCGAGAGAGCATAAGCAAGTGCTACCCGATAAGGGAGGCACAGCAAGGGAAAGACAACTGCAGAAAAGCAACTGATGGTAGGAGAGTGTGTTGGTGACTAGTATGCCGAGGAGGGTGTGACTCTTTTTTATTCCTTGTAGGATAAGGAGATCAGAGTTCTAGGCAGTCTGTGTGGACGACTGTAAAGGCGGGAGACTTCTTCCGCTCGGAGGACAGCTATCAATCCTGACAGTCCCGGTGAGACCAGGAGTTGTGCAAACACTATCCAAGCCAGAGGTGAAGACCGTACAAGCCACGAGGTAACGTCACTAAGTAAGCCTCGGGACAAGGTACGCCTCTACAAACCATCCTTCCTATTGTATAGACGTTGACGCGATTCCTTTATTCTGGGTTTGGGAGAAGAAAATTTTTGTTTTCGTTGCCTTCTCCGTCTCCCCTAAAACCCAACAACAACCTCTTTCCCTCTAGAGAAGTCCACATGGACCACCTATAGCTCTTTTCATTCTAGTAGAATAGACAGGAAGGAGTTGTCCCTCCTGTTGGTTTACTAGTCACCAACTTGCTCTCCCATAATTGTTTCTCCCTTGCTATCCCTCCCTTTAGAGGTTAGGACTTGTTTGGGCTCTCTATTGGTTACCACAACCAGAGAGGACAACAATTTTTAGAAGAAATTGAGTTGTGTTCTAGGAATCCCCCAATAACCCTCTATTTATAGGAGGGGTTAGAATCAGGGTTCCCAGTCTGTGTGAGAGTGGAAGGGATTGGAAGATCATGAATTCTGATAACCTCCAATTTTGTGATGGTATCTTAGTAATTTTCCTCAGTTTTTCCACACTCTTTTTCAGATAAATTAGATAGAATCCTTAACATTCATCCCTTATTGCAAATATACTATTAGATTAACTTTTCTCTCTTTTTACTTATAGAAAAAGAGACAAAAAAATCATAAAAACCTCACATGGTCTCAAGACCGCATGAAGCCAACCGGTCTCAAGACCGCACAGAGTCACACGGTCCCAAGACCGCATGAAGCCAGCCGGTCCCGAGACCGCATGGAGTCACACAGTCCCAAGACCGCATGAAGCCAACCGGTCCCGAGACCGCATGGAGTCACACGGTCCCGAGACTGCATGGAGTCACACGGTCCCAAGACCGCATGAAGCCAACCGGTCCCGAGACCGCATGGAGTCACACGGTCCCAAGACCGCATGAAGCCAACCGGTCCCGAGACCGCATGGAGTCACACGGTCCCAAGACCGCATGAAGCCAACCGGTCCCGAGACCGCATGGAGTCACACGGTCCCAAGACCGCATGAAGCCAACCGGTCCCGAGACCGCATGGAGTCACACGGTCCCAAGACCGCATGAAACCAACCGGTCCCGAGACCGCATGGAGTCACACGGTCCCAAGACCGCATGAAGCCAAACGGTCTTGGGGTCCAAACGGTCTCAAAGTCCAAACGGTCTCGGGGTCCAAACGGTCTCAGAACCCAAACGGTCTTCAAGACCATTTGGACCCAAAACTGCCCAAACCGTTTGGACCCCACTTAAAGCCTATAAATAAGACCCGAGAGGTCCTTCCAAAGACATCAAGTTTCAGACGTCTAGAGGCTGCCTTTACTACTTAAGAGCTATTCCAACCTCCATCCTCCGCCCAAAGGCTGTCGGTCTGAGATCCACACTCCATCATGAAGTTGCGTCCTCTCTCTTCGCCAAAGAAGGTGGGAAGAGGAGACCTCATCATCGAGCAATCTATGAAGTGTGAAGATCGTCATTCTCTCTCCTTCCAAGGGGTTGACTTTCCTCTCTCCTTTGTGGGGATGGCGTTCTCTCCCTCTCTTCTCACCTCCTTCTTTGTCCTAGTTATGAGAGAGTAGTCTCCTTCACTAGGGTGCGGGGAGTAGCCCCGCTACCCATGTTTTCATTTCATGCAATGTAATCCATAGTTTGCAATAAGAGACATACTTTCTTTTCAGTTCAACACCAATCATTTAATGAATGCTTGTTGCTTGATCACCAACTTGTGTTATCTTTTATCTTTTAGTATGAATTGTCTATGTTTGTACTATCAGATTTGAATCTCGGTTGAATGTTGGTTCTTGATGCATGTATCCACCATGCATCTATTTCAGTATCTAGGAGTGCTTCTCAAGAAGTGGAGTAAACTCACTATCATCGTTGTACTTTCATACTATGAAATGGAATCAGTTGACGTATGAAAGTACAACCTTGATGAGTCGGGGAACACACTTTGCAAAGGGAATGATGTAAAGTAGGTGACCATTCATTCGAAGATGGCTGGCTTTATAACATTCCCACACTTCTCGTAGCTAGTTCTACGAAAGGAATCTAAATCTACAAAGATACTAACTGTTTAAGACTCTTTTGCAGGTTATGTTTTATGTCGCATGTTTTGATCCATGTGTAGTGGTGGTGAAAGCCGATCACATCCTAGTGACTCATTATCATTGTTAACATCCTTAAGTTTACTTTCTTGCTCTGCTTTACTTATACTTAGTTTAAAACAACCAAACCAAACTCTCCGATCTAGATACCAACTGTGAAGAGGTTAAGTGAAATTATAACATTTACCATCTTGTTGCTCTTAACAAGACCATTGTCCTGTGGATTTGACCCTTAACTATACTATGATAAGACTTCCACGTATCCTAGCATACGTGGGTGGAGTTCTTAATCTAGTATAAGCAAGGCTAAACCTAAAGACTTAATATCTTTAGGATTTTTAGTGGTGCGCGCAATTCCACGTGAGTGGAAGCTCCATCAAAAATTGGTGTAGTTGCCGGGGACAACAGAACATTTTAATTTCATTTACTATCTTGCTAGTTGGTTAGGGTTTTACACTTTCCTTTAACCATTAGTCCCTATCTTCTTGAATTCATCATATTTCCTGCACCATCTAAAAGGTGTGTTTCTTTCTCTACTCAGGTAGAAGACGTGTATGCAACCATCGCATAACCTCGGATTCTCCCCTGATCCAGAGTACGACTCTGAGGTAGAGAGAAGCTTCCACTGCCGCATCAGACTTAACCACCAAAGAGCCAGGCAAATGGCTGAAGATCAACGCCAAGATGCATTAGTAATGGAAAGGGTCAATGCCGTCATAGCCGCTTAGAGAGCACAACTCATTACTGACACCCGTGCTCAGATTCAAGCGGAGATTCGAGCTGAAGAACAGGCCCGCATCCGAGCAGAAAATGAAGCAGCTAACCAAGCTGCCCAGATAGAGCTAAGAAACAAGAAATTGAGGGACTATGTCGTACCTAAGAACTATGAAGACAATCATCCAGTTCGGCCACTGATCATTCACATACCCAACTTCGAAATCTGGACACAATGGATTCAAATCATGCAAGGCATCTCATTCCATGGTGGATCTGGAGATGACTGCATGGATCACTTGAAGAGATTCAAGGAACTTTGCCGACTAGTCCCACAAGCCGAAGTTGCTTTTAATGCAATAATGCTACATCTTTTCCACTTCACTCTATCCGGAATAGCTTTGAGCTGGTACAACTCGCTTGATAGGGAGCCAATAATCACCACATGGGCTCCCTTGGAAGAAAAGTTCTTGGAAAAAAATTTCCCTCCTTCGTTAACTTATGAAATTAGGGGGCAGATTAACCACTTTGCCCAACTTCTTAGAGAATCACTCGCAGAAGCATGGGAAAGATTCAAGGAGCTTCTAAGAAAGTGTCCTCATCATGACATCTCCCAAAATCAACTAATAGAAACATTCTATAGGGGGGTGAGTGATGACATCAAGCAATTTCTGAATTCCTCATCTGGAGGAAATTTTATGAGGAATAACTACGAGGATGCTTGGAAAATCGTTACACTTGGAGCTGAGAACCAATCCAATTGGGGGCGATCATCCGGCAAGGGAGTCCTCAAAGTTTATAAAGCTGAGGAATCAATGGAAATGAAGGCTATTGCTAAAGCTTTAAAGACTATAGCTCACAAACAGTAGGCACTTGAAACTTCATTTGGAGAATATGATAAGAAGAAAAACCCCCAAGTCCAACAAGTTAAAGTTGTTACAGGGACTTGTGAAGCCTGTCATGCATCTGATCACCCTACGTTGTCATATGGTCTGCTTTTCAATGTGATGATGGATATGCAACCACCAAAACAGCAGTATGAGCCAATCATCGAACACCCTGAAGACCAGATGCCCGAACAAGTTAATTCCATTCATTCCATACCGGGACAAGTTTACTATAATCCAAATCAACTAAGAAACCACCTTGGTTTTCAGTATGGGAATCCTGCGGGGACTGCTAACCCGCAACATCAAACACACGGCGGGTCTTCCAATAGGTTGCCACCTGGATTCCAAAGCAACTTTAATCAAAATCAAGGGAACCTCAGAAATAACTTCCCAAGATCCAACTACCCTAGAAACCCCTCCGCCTACTATCAATACACACATCCTCCTCTGCACCTGCAATTGCACCCTCAGTTGCAGCAACCGTAGCAACCTCAGTTATCACTACCTCCGCAACAACCACATCAATGACAACAACAAATCACTCAGAAAAATGCCCCCTCCCAGCCAGCAGATGAGATGACTATGATCAGGAAGATGCTACAGTCACAACAAACCATGCTTGCCAATCAGCAAGCTCAGCAGAAGGTTGTGGAGGCTGCTCTAGCACAAATTGCTGCCCAATTGAAGCCACGAGCAGGCAATTTTTGCTGGCCAACAGGAATCGAACCCAAGACACGATCAGAATAGACCAGAGCAATTGAATGCCATCACTACAAGATCGGGTCGTGACTTTCATGAAGCTACAAGGATCACTCATGATGATGATGATACACCTATCTTTGTTCCAAATGCAAGCTCGAATCTAGCAACTGAGAATTCTGAAAAAGGCAAAGAAAAGTAACAAGCCCCCAAGGAGTCAGAGGTCCCACAATATAAACCTAGGATACCATATCCAGGAAGATTGAAAGAGACTAAGATGGACACTAGATTCCAAAAATTCAAGGAGGCGATGAAGAAACTCTATATCGACATCCCGCTCCTCGACGCCCTCTCTGAAGTACCAGCTTGGGATAAATACCTGAAAGCCTTGCTATCAAGGAAGTACATTACTGAAGAACAAGAGACCATCAAACTAGCTCAGACCACCTCTGATATCATTCTTAATAAGATGCCAAAGAAAAAGAAGGACCATGGTTCCTTCGGTATTCAGTGTTGTATTGGAAATGCTTTGAGCAAAAAGGGATTAGCCGACTTAGAGGCCATCATATCAATTATTCCCTATTCCATGTGCAAAAGATTAGGTTTCACTGACTTGCTACCCACCACGATGACAATTCAGTTAGTTGATTCCACTATCACTGCGCCTCTAGGAATTATTGAAGATAATCCAGTCAGGATAGGCAAAGATGCCTATGTCTCATGCGATTTTGTCATTATGGATATCAAGGAGGATCTAAGATACCCAATAATATTTGGCAGACCTTTCCTCGCCACAGCCAGGGCACTTATTGATGTTGAAGCTGGCACGATCATTCTAAGACTGGGAAAAGAAGCAATTCAATTCTGGGTTCTCAACAGCATGAAAGGTCCCATCATTCAAGAGGAGGTTTTTCTCTTATATGTAATACATCAAATGTCCCAATTGGAAATATCTGAACCAACTGATGAGTTGGAGAATGTTCTGACAAATCTAGAAGTCGAATTTTCAGCAAATGAATTGGTTCAACAATGCCTGCAACACTTAGAGAAAGCTGAAGAAGCACCGACAGTCACCTTTGAGGAGCTCAAATCTGTCACTATTTTAGAAGCAACAGAAACACCTAAGGCTCCTGAGATGAAGACTCTACCAACGGGACTTAAACACGTCTTCTTGGATAATGAAAACTTATGCCCAGTCATCATTAGTTCCACTCTGACAAAAGACCAGGAAGAAAGGCTTCTTTTTGAGTTAAAGAAACATAAGAAAGCCATTGGGTACAAAATAACTGACCTGATAGGTATAAACCCTGCCTTATGCATGCATAGACTGCCCATGATCGAAGAATTCAAGCCTTCAAGAGAGCACCAGAGAAAGCTGAACCCCAACCTTAAAGAGGTGGTTCGCCTTGAAGTCCTTAAACTACTGAAAGCCGGCATTATTTACCCAATTTCAAATTCCCAATGGATCAGCCATGTCCAAGTGGTCCCCAAAAAGGGAGGAACCATTGTTGTGCTAAATGACAAAAATGAGTTAGTGCCTACAAGGACTGTGACAGGGTGGAGGATGTGTATCGACTACAGGAAATTAAACAAATCAACGTGAAAAGATCACTACCATCTGCCTTTTCTTGACGAAGTCCTTGAACGCCTGGCCCATCAAAAGTTCTTCTGTTATCTAGATGGTTATTCCGGGTTCTACCAAATCCCTATACACCTGGAAGACCAAGAGAAAACTACTTTTACGTGTCCTTTTGGGACCTATGCTTTCAGAAGAATGCCATTTGGACTGTGCAACGCACCTGCTACTTTCCAAAGATCATGTCTGCTATTTTTGCAGGATTAATGGAATCTATAATGGAGGTTTTCATGGATGATTTTTCGGTTTACAGAGATTCCTTCGACAACTGTCTACTCAACCTTAGACAAGTCTTACAGAGATGCGAGGAAATGAACCTCATCCTAAATTGGGAAAAATGTCATTTTATGGTAACTGAAGGTGTCGTCCTCAGACATAGGGTGAGCGACAGAGGGATTGAGGTAGACAAGGCAAAAATTGATGTTATTTCAAAGTTGTCGCCACCAAAAGACGTAAAAGGAGTACGAGCATTCTTGGGTCATTCTGGGTTTTACAGAAGATTTATTAAAGATTTCTCAAAAATAGCAAAACCCATGACCCAACTTCTGACCAAATACACCGAGTTTAATTTTAACCAAGAATGCTTTCAAAGTTTCTCAACTCTGAAAAATGCTTTAATCTCCGCACCCATACTAAGAGCCCTGGATTGGTCACAACCTTCTGAAATCATGTGTGACGCCAGTGATTATGCCATAGGGGATGTGTTAGGGTAGAGAATTAACAAGAAACCGTATGCAATATACTACGCCTCTAAAATGCTCGATGAAGCACAGAAGAACTACACCACTACAGAAAAGGAGTTCTTAGCTGTCATCTATGCATTCGAGAAATTCCGCTCCTACCTAATTGGAGCCAAGGTTATAGTCTACACTGACCACTCCACCATCCGATATCTAATTCAGAAGCAAGATGCAAAACCCATACTTATCCACTGGGTGTTGATGCTTTAGGAATTTGATTTGGAAATCAAGGACAAAAGCGGAGTAGAAAACGTTGTCGCTGATCATCTCATCCGTATTGAAGTCGAGGATGATGATAAAGTACCTATCTGTGACTCCCTCCCTGACGACTAGCTAATGAAAATTACTACATGATTCCCCTGGTATGCTGACATAGTAAATTATCTGGATACAGGAATTATTCACCCTTCCGCCTCTTACCATGACAAAATGAAATTTCTCCACGATGTCAAGCAATACTATTGGGACGAACCTTATCTCTTTCGACTATGTGCAGACAGACTTTTCTGCCGCTGCCTACCTGAAGAAGAGATTAATCATATCCTAGAACATTGTCACTCTAGCCCCACTGGAGGACATACGAGTTCGAAAAAGACCACCATGAAAGTCCTACAATCAGGTTTCTTTTGGCCAACAATAGCAAAAGATTCCCATGATTTTGTAAAATCATGCAACAAATGTCAACTTTCTGGCGGCATATCTAAAAGAAATGAAATGCCCTTCACTATGTGGCAAGAGATCGAACTTTTCAACGTGTGGGGGATAGACTACATGGGTCCCTTTCCTTCTTCATATGGGTTGTCCTACATACTGGTTGTAGTGGATTATGTCTCAAAATGGGTAGAAGTTATACCCACAGTTTCCAGCGATTCCAAACCAGTCAATAAGATGTTTAAAGATATCATCTTTCCCAGATTCGGAGTCCCCCGAACTGTCATATCCGACAGAGGAACCCATTTTCTAGAATGGAGCTTTGAAGCCCTCTTAAAGAAATACGGAGTCAAGCATAAAGTTGCCACGCCTTACCATCCACAAACCAGTGGTCAGGTTGAAGTTTTGAATAGACAACTGAAGGCACTCTTAGAAAAAACAGTCAATAGACACTGTACTGACTGGTCCACCAAGCTTCGTGATGCCTTTTGGGCTTACCGAATAGCTTATAAAACACCAATTGGAACAACCCCGTTCAGTTTGGTATACGGGAAATCATGTCATCTCCCAGTGGAACTGGAACATAAGGCTTGGTGGTCCATTAAACAACTGAATTTTGATTTTAAAAGAACCGGAGAAAATAGACAACTCCAACTACAAGAACTATAGGAGCTCCGAATGACCGCTTATCAAAGTGCTAGGATTTACAAAGAACAAACCAAGATGTGGTACGACGGTCATCTAAAAAGAAAAGACATCGCCATTGGAGATAAAGTCATTCTTTTCAACTCCAGGCTCAAAAAGTTCCCTGGAAAACTCCGCACAAAGTGGTCTGGGCCTTTCACCATCAAACATATATACCCGACTGGAGCCATCATAATTGTTGATGAAAATGGAGGAGAAAGGATAGTCAATGGACATAGATTGAAAAAATACTATACTCCAGTAGACAAAATTCTGAGACAAACTATTGAGATCAGAGACCCCACAACATCACCATAACAAAATCAAAACCTCGTCGAGCCAGCGACGTAAAACCCAGGCGCTACTTGGGAGGCAACCCAAGATCTGAGTATCAACGTTTATCTTTTATCTTTATTTTCCATTCCTTTCGTTAACTTAGTTTTATCATCCAAAAATATAAAATTCACATAACCAAAACAAACATAAAAATATAAAAATCAAAATAACCTAAGCCTTCCCAAACGGTCTCGAAACCGTTTGGATCCAAACGGTCTCGAAACCGTTTGGAGTCTAAACGATCTCAAAACCGTTTGACCTGGGGAATTTGTAGGGTCAACCCCCGATTCCTATAAATATAACCCCCCTCTCCTTCTTCCTTCTTTTGACTCTCGAGCTTTCTAAAACCCTCGGCACACTGTTTCATCTCTCCTACCCTTATTCCCGCACAGCCCACGACGCAGGTTCTCTCCGCCACCGTCATTCCCGTATCTGTGTGTCTTCACGGTGACCGCACCTCAGTACCTCCGCTCTTCACATCACCTTTGTTATCTTCACCCGCAGTTTCAAGGTAGACCAGCACGCCACATCATCGGCGCTTTCGTCTTTGCACCTCCTCCTTTTTCTACCATCGCCGACGTTTATGTCACCAACGCGGCCCCCTTTTCCCATCGCCACCATCATCTTTACCGACGTCGTCATCTCTATCGACGCCACCATCGCTATCGCCTCCGATCTTCACTTCTCCATCGTCTGATGTGCCCCCGGCGTTCCACCTTCCAAACGGTCATTAAACTATTTGGAGCCAAATGGTCCCGAAACTGTTTGGAGCCAAACGGTCCTGAAACTGTTTGGAGCCAAACGGTCCTGAAACCGTTTGGAGCCAAACGGTCCTAAAACCGTTTGGAGCCAAACGGTCATGAAACTATTTGATCTTTTTGAATTCCGCTAAAACCTAAAACCCAAACAAAAATAGTAACACATGCACACCACAATTTTAATAAATTTGTTATCATTGCAAATCCAAAACATTCTAACACATGATTCTCTGTACAAATTTTAGATATGGCCAGAACTGCTGACAACCCCTTCTGGACAACAGAGGAACTAATAGAGGACCGAGCCCGACTCCAAAAGATTGTAGACAACTACACTGAGACTGGAAAGGCCCCACCAAAGGTCAACATCACAGCGGTCATGTGTGAAATTGACCGCATCAACAAATGTCTAGCTGAGGATCCTGAAGAAGAAGTGTAAGAAATTTCTTCCAGTGATGAAGGATCTGAATACGAGCCACATTCCGAGGAAGAATACCCAGCTGAAAAGTCCAAGGGGAAACAAAAGGTCCAAGAAGCTGCGACCGAACAACCCCCAAAAAAGCGGGCAAGAAAATAGGTCTGCCCCGCCACTTCTAGGGAACAAACCCTAGCAGGCCATATCCCATCCCCACCCCCGCTACCACTCCTGCAACCACCACTACCCCAGTATTCTCATTACTCACCACCACCGCACCACCACCAGAAAACCTTTACATACACACTCTCCCCTCCATCGACAAAATATTGAAACCTACAAAGTCCATCTGCTCAAGTGTACTGCTCAAGATGGGGATCTACGACAGAATCCTCACCATGCTAGACAATGCTAATCTCTCCAGACTATGCTTTGTCCCCGAAATTTCATATGTCGAACCCACTACAGAATTTTTTACACATTTCACCAAAGAAGCGGTGGACATTATGCACAGAACAAATGATGGAGGTGACCGCAGGCTGGTCACCAAATTTTTTGGAAACAACGTCGTTATAACAGAAAATCTTCTAAACGTCATTTTCATAGACAACTCGGAACAGCTCAAAAAGGCCAAAGTTGTTGGCACGGAGAACTCCCAATTCAATAGACACATCTTCTATAAAACCCTAACAGGGATCCCAGCTTATGATGCAAAGACCTGCAAAGCCTCCAATATCCATTCTGGGTTCGTGTGCACACTTCACAAAATTCTGACCAGTGTGTTGTTCCCCAGAACAGAGGGTGGAAATGTTATCATTGCCGACCTTTTTCTTATATGGTCCATTTTGCACGGAAAGCTGGTCAACATCGGACGGCACATGATACAAAAATTCTCAGCCTACGCCATAGGAAAATAAATCAGCATCGGTGGGCACAAAACTTCCATCATCAAATACCTCAAGATGGACAGATTACTCCCTCAATGCACGCAGATCAAGGGCGACATCCTTACCAACGAACAAACCTTGAAGAACTCCTACATTATCAAGGAAAAGGATGCGAAATTACACTACATTTTCTGCCCCACAGTATGATCTTCCAGAACTCTGTTTCCGCTTCTGGAGCTTGCGGATTATGACAAAGACAAGCTCATTTTCACCGACGAAGAGCTTACCAAAATCCTGGCTTCGGTCAAACTACAAGAGAAGAAGGCTAAAGAGGGCCAGACAGAGCTCAATATTAACACCCCGGAAGCCAGGGTAAAAAAAATACCTGTTAAACAACCATCTAAGGCACGTTTACAACTACCACAGCTGTCGGGGACGCCAACATCAAAACTACAATCGGAGACAGACCGCCTTCATCCGAAAGATCTAATCACTACCTCATCAATAGACTCATTCATCATGAGCCTACATGATGAGCTCACCACCACCCCCCACCACCACATTACCATCCACTACCATCCCACCATCCAGCACCCTTCCACCTTTTACAATCCCAACAACAATCCCTCTACCCACATCTACCACTTCACCCTCTTTCTCCCCAGGCACCCCTTTCTCCTCTCCCACGCCTGGCTTCACATACTCCGCTCCCATCTCCACTCTCTTCTCCTCAACTTTTTCACTCCCTCGTATCTCACCCAGCCAATCACCATTCTCTTCATCCGCTACCACCCCGACACCGCTGGTGACTCCATCTACGGTTACCACGCAGTTTGCAGGACCATCAAAAGTGCCCCTTCTGCAAAGAACTACCACCTTTCCACCCCGACCCCAGTCACACCACCCTTCAACATCTAGGGTCCACTTCACAAATGTCAATGAGGAGTTCGGATGTCAATTTGACGCTATTCGAAACCTCCTCACCGACCCTTCTAACATTTTACAATCCATTTTTTCTTGTGTGCAGGGTCTATCTATGCAGGTCGCCAAGATCAACGCGTAAAACCTTGCCTTGCCAGGCATCATTTCCAGCATCCACCAATAGCAGAAAGCAGCGGCCATGAAAGTTGACCGCCTCGACGACCGCCTGCAACAACTTCCAAAGTTGGTGCTTGAAGTGAAAGGCCAGCAAGACGATCTGGTCAAGCAGGTCGATAGGATTTCTGTGTAGAATCAACCCCTGCCAGAAACTCTATGCGAGCTTAAGCAGCAACAAACTACTTTAAGCACACGCTTGGATGACATCTGCACCACCCTCACATAGATAAATAACTGGCAAGAGGAGTCATCCAACAATGAAATAAACCAACTGAGAATACAAGTAACAGATCTCTCTACATGACTCCTCTCTACCGAAGCTCGATATTCAGATCTTAAAGAAGCCCACGACGCTTTGCTTGAAACACATGAGCATACACAAGTGGCTTTTGGCGAGCTACAAGCACTCCACCAGAAGTGCAAGAAGCCTCCACCAATGAAGACAACAGACAAAGAGGCAGACGGAGATGATGATGAAGACAACAATAATGATGAGGATTCTGACTCCTCAGCTAACTCTAATAATAGCACCTCCTCAGACGACCAATCTGACGACCCAGATAATGCTGGGGAGGGCCCCAACCGAGGAGATGCATCAAAACAACAAAAAGATCACCACGATAGTGATAAAGATCCCAAATCCCCGACTAACAATGACAACGTTAATATGTCTTACGGGGATCAGTTCCTTCACTATTCAGCAATGGGATCTCAGGGGGAATCTGCTAAAGAAGCAGCTTTTGCTGAGTTCCAACAATGTTTACTCGGAACCAGCACAAGTCAACAACAAGCAACATCGGCTCAACACCTTTCTGCACCAGACCAATCGGTGCCCTTTCCCCCAGAGCAAGAAGATCTAGAAAGAGTTAGTTTGGATACAGATGAAGATCTGAAATCAGCTTCTGACTCAGACAAAGACGAAGATCTGCAACACTACTTATACAATCTGGAGCAGACTTCTTCTCTCGCTCCGCAAGAGCTTCCCCCGCAGCCACATCTACCTCATAAAATGCACAATTTAGACTTGGCGGCCATCTCTAACTTAGATGATCAAGATATCTTTATCTTAAACACTATTGTAGATGATGCCAAAGATGGGGGTGATGTTATTTACCAAAATACGAAGACTCAGCACAAGTTGACACATAAAGACTTCCACACCATCCTTCGACCACAATCAACGATGAAGATGGCAGTCTTTTGTGTCCTCCTTGCCAACTCTAACGACACTTACAGAAGCTCTATGTGGCAGCAACCAGCTCTTAACGCATCGCCTGCTCTAGCCATGAGACTTATTTATAAAAAATTACAAAGCAAATCAATCGAACGGTTGCAGAGGGGACTTGCCAGAAAGGCACGCTACATAATCGTGCCCTTTCAAGTTTCCGGTCACTGGCTGCTCATGATAGTCGACACCGCGGCCCGAGACACTAAGGTGTACAATTCCTGTGCCAGTGAACTAAAGGCTGGAATAATTCATTTTGCTGGTATCGAAGCCGGGGAGGCCAGATGCATCCCTTTTCGGCTCATGAAATTGATTTGGGTTGCTTGCCCATCCCTCTGCAATAGTTGGAACCAACCATGGTTCCAAATCATCAACCCCCGCACCCAAACTCCAGAGGGATCTAAGGATTGTGCTTTCTACGTTATACGTCATATTCAAGCGCTCAATCAGCAAATCCCTTTCACTGAACTGGCCACATAGGACTTTCATTCTCTGTGAGGTCATTACGCCATGGAGTTAATTTGTGATAGAAGGTTCTTCAAGGACCCAACCATGGCGCCCAACGACGTTCCTTGCTACCTCTTCTCGGCCATCCAACGTCCTCCAAAACATCCATTCCGGCAAACAATTGAGGAGTTGGAAAAACAACATCCCGCCAAGGATATTGAGAAGAAATAATGCGATCCTTACTCTTTCAATCTGGCGGATGATAAAGGGGTTACCGAATTGCTAATTGGGGCTACCATCAATAGATCACCTTCAAAAACGGTTCCCCTATCTGAAATTACACCAACTTTCCCCAACTTTGACCTCAGCACCTGAAACAGCCTCTCTGATAATGAACTTCGCCTCATCATGTCAAGGATTTACGTCAAGAAAGATAAACTCGTTTTTATAGCCAGTGATATCCTGGTCATGGAAGATGCACTACGAGAAACTGTACAGATAAAGGGGTCTCTATCCATGAGTCTAATGGCCGCCTATCAATATCTTCTCAGCTAGAACTACCCTACAACCTATATGGCATCAGCATACATGAAGGATGATATTTTAAAGCTAAAGAACTTCGGAACAACTGAGGCACTCATTTCTTACCTCCAACACACGACTCTGAAGTTCATCATGCTTCCTTTCCTTCATGCAGAATACTGGATGTTTCTGGCAACAAATCTTCATGATGGAATGATAACCTCCTATTTTAGTAGTTTATCTTAGTCTTTTTCTTTAGTTTTCCATACTCTGTTTACGTTTATACGGTACATAAACCTAATTTTACCCCTTTTTTTAAATACATCATCAAACTAACTTTTTCCTTTTACACTTGCAGAAAAAGCACAAAAAAATCATAAAAGAATAAACCAACCTCAAGGCCGAGTGAAGCCAAACGGTCCCAAGACCGCATGGAGTTCAAACGGTCCCGAGACCGCGTGAAGCCAAACGGTCCCAAGACCGCATGGAGTTCAAACGGTCCCGAGACCGCATGAAGCCAAACGGTCCCAAGACCGCATGGAGTTCAAACGGTCCCGAGACCGCATGAAGCCAAACGGTCCCAAGACCGCATGGAGTTCAAACGGTCCCGAGACCGCATGAAGCCAAACGGTCCCAAGACCGCATGGAGTTCAAACGGTCCCAAGACCGGATAAAGCCAAACGGTCCCGAGACCGCATGAAGCCAAACGGTCCCAAGACCGAATGGAGTTCAAACGGTCCCAAGACCGCATAAAGCCAAACGGTCCCAAGACCGCATGGAGTTCAAACGGTCTCAAGACCGTTTGACGCCAAACGATCTCAAGACCGTTTGACGACCAAACGGTCTCAAGACCGTTTGACGCCAAACGATCTCAAGACCGTTTGACGCTAAACGGTCTCAAGACCGTTTGAACCCAAACGGTCTCCAGACCGTTTGACCTCACTCAAGGCCTATAAATAAGACCTCAAGGGCCATCCCTGAGGGAGGTCCAGACATCCAGAGGCTGCCTCTCTAGTACCAGAACAACTCCATCCACCGCCCGAGGCTGCCGGTCTGAGACTCACGTTCCATTACAAAGCTACCTTCTCTCTCATCAACAAAGAAGGTGAGAGGAGAAGATCCGTCATCGAGCAAGCCACGAAGGGTGAAGATCGTTGCTCTCTCCACCAAGGGTTCAACCTTCTCTCCTCAGTGGAGATGATGTTCTTTCTATCTCTTCTTGCCTCCTCCTTTGTTGCTCCCTCTATGAGGAGTGAGTAGTTCCATCCACTGGGGCGCGGGGACTAGCCCCGCTGCCCATGTTTTGTACTTTGTACTAAAAAGATGTTATCCTTTCGTTTGAATACTAAATCGTTTCATACATGCTTGAATGATGGACACATTCTTATATGCATCTATTGTCTTTTGTTGTGGTTTGTCTACGACCGCTCTCGAGACTCGAATACCGATATAGTGTTGGTTTCTGGTGTGTGTATCCACCACGCATCCGTTTCGGTGTCTAGGAGTGTATCTCAAAGAGTGGAGTAAACTCACTATCATCCGTTGCACTTCCATTTGTATGGAAGTAACCTTGGTAAGTCGAGGAACACGCTTTGCGAGGGGAATGATGTAAAGCATGTGACCATTTGATCGGGAATGGCTGGCGTTGCAACATTCCCGCACTTCTCGTAGCTAGGTTATCTGAATAGGAGACTAGGCCTACAAAGATACTATTCGATTTGATAATTATCGCTTGCTTGTTAGTTTTAGATGCACGTTTCATGAGGTTGAGTAAGATTCTCTCTTTGGAAGACTACATATCTTCATTGACACGTAGAAATGTACCGAATGAGAGCTACTTAACCCTTGAAGGATGCGATGCATTGCTCTTGTCTTATAAGGCATCGGTCTTGTGGAACATCGAAGGATGCAATGCATCGCTCTTGTCTTACGAGGCATCGGTCTTGTGGAACATACTTGGATGCAATGCATCGCTCTTGTCTTATAAGGCATCGGTCTTGTGGAACATCCATGCATCTAGCTTATAAGTCTTGCTTGCTTAGTACATATACAATGCATGCGTAGCGGTGGTAAATACCTACTTAACCCCAGTGATTCATCATCATTTTATAAATCTTAGTTTTACTTGCTTTATTTACTTTTCATGCTTTAGTCTAAAAACCAATCAAAATCCAACCTTTTGATATAAGTGCCAATTAGTAAAATAACTAAGTGATGTGATGTACGTTTTCCATCTTGTTGCTTGCAACAAGACCGTTGTCTTTTGGGTTCGATCCTAAATCTGTACTATGATAAGGCTTCCATACTCTTATGGGGTTGGAGTTGTTATCTAAGCACCAGTTCTAGGTAAACCTAGGGAATACATCAATCCTCTCTAGGGTTTTTGGTGCAAATTTTGGGACTCCCATTGGAAGAGTAAAATCTTTTGGTGTAAGTCCCAACTGGGGGCGGTCAGCCGGAAAAGGCGTCCTTAAATTCTTTAAAGCTGAGGAATCTATGGAACTAAAGTCAATAGCCGAGGCTTTGACGACAATCGCTCATAAACAGCAAACCCTCGAAACAACTCTAGGGGAAATTGATAAGAAGAAAACCCCGCTGGTTCATCAAGTCAAAGCCATCACAGGATCCTGTGAAGCTTGTCATGCTTCGGATCATCCGACTCTTTCCTGCGGAATGCTCTATAATGTGATGATGGATCTGCATCCACCACCACAATCCTATGAGGCCATCACTAATCAGGCTGAAGATCAGATTCCAGAGCAAGTCAACTCCATCCATACTATTCCCGGACAAGTTTATTATAATCCCAATCAACCAAGGAACCATCCTGGGTTCCAGTATGGGAATCCCTCTGGAACTGCGAATCCGCAACATCAGACACAAGGGGGACTTGACAGTAGGCTACCTCCTGGATTTCCAAACAATTTTAACCAAAATCAAGGGAACCCAAGGAACAATTTCCCTAGGGCTAACTACCCTAGAAATCAATCAGCCTACTATCAGTACACTCATCCCCCGCTTCACCCGCAATTGCATATTCAACAGTCTCAACAACAAAACCCTCAGAAAAACGTCACTGCACAACCGGAAGATGAGCTATCTTTGATAAAACAAATGCTTCAGTCTCAGCAAACCATGCTGGCCAACCAACAAGCTCAACAGAAGGCAGTTGAGGCACAGCTTGCCCAGATTGCTGCACAATTGAAACCCCCAACAGGCACTTTTGATGGGCAGCCTGAACCAAACTCTAAATACGGGAAAAATAAACACGAACAGCTGAATGCCGTCACCACAAGGTCGGGATGCATTCTTCCTGAACCCATCAAGATCACTCTAGATGATGATGATGTGCCCACTTTTATGACGAAAGAGATCTCGCAACAAGAGATTGGGAAATCCCCCGAAGGCACAGAGGACAAAAACAAAGAGCATGTACCTACAGAATCCAAGGTCCCGCAATTCAAACCAAGGATTCCGTATCCGGGCAGACTGCAAGAAACAAAAATGGACGCCAGGTTTCAGAAATTCAAGGAAGCAATGAAGAAACTTTATATTGACATCCCACTCCTTGACGCTCTATCCGAAGTACCAGAATGGGCAAGGTATCTCAAAACTTTGCTATCACGTAAGTATATCACCAAAGAGCAGGAAACCGTCAAGCTCGCTCAAACCACTTCTGACATCATCTTGAACAAACTACCCAAAAAGAAGAAGGACCCAGGTTCCTTCGGAATCCAATGTTGCATTGGAAATGCATCCACAAAGAAAGGATTGGCTGACCTCGGGGCTAGTATATCCATTATGCCCTACTCAATGTGCCAACGCCTTGGTTTCACTGACCTACTGCCTACAGCAATGACTATTCAACTAGCCGACTCCACCATAACCGCACTGTTGGGAATCATCGAAGATATCCCAGTAAGGATAGGGAAGGATGCCTACGTTCCATGTGATTTTGTCATCATGGATATTAAAGAAGACTTAAGGTATCCGATCATTTTCGGTAGGCCTTTCCTAGCTACAGCCAGAGCGCTAATCGATGTCGAAGCCGGAACCATCATTCTTAGGCTCGGGAAAGAAGCAATTCAATTCCGCGTCCTTGATAGCATGAAAGGTCCCAGCATCCAAGAAGAAGTCTTTCTTTTAGACGCAATTCAACAAATGTCGCAATTAGAAATCTCCGAGCCAATTGACGAACTTGAGAATTCTCTTATCAATCCAGAAGTTGAATTCTCTGCAAATGAACTAGTCCAGCAATGCATCCAATACCTAGAAAAGATAGAAGAAGCACCAAAGGCTATTTTTGAAGAGCTTAAAGCCATCACTACCATTGAAGCAGCAGAACCATCAAAAACCCCTGAATTGAAGACTTTACCTACAGGGATTAAATATGTTTTCCTGGATAAGGAAGAGCTATGCCCAGTTATTATCAGCTCCACCCTTACCGAAGACCAAGAAGTCAAACTTCTGGACAAACTAAGGAGGCACAAAAAGATCATTGGTTATAAAATAACCGACCTCACAGGCATAAACCCGACTCTGTGTATGCATAAGCTTCCTATGGTTGAAGAATTTAAACCCACTCGTGAACATCAAAGAAAACTGAACCCAAATTTGAAAGAGGTAGTTCGTTTGGAAGTCCTCAAACTACTCAAAGCTGGCATGATCTATCCTATCTCTGACTCTCAGTGGGTCAGTCCAGTTCAAGTTGTCCCAAAGAAAGGGGGCACTACTATAGTGATCAATGATAAAAATGAGCTCGTACCTACTAGGACTGTAACGGGGTGGCAAATGTGCATCGATTATAGGAAGTTGAATAAAGCTACAAGAAAAGACCACTACCCTCTACCCTTCCTTGACGAAGTCCTAGAGCGCTTGGCCCACCAAAAGTATTTCTGTTATCTCGATGGTTACTCCGGGTTCTACCAAATACCCATACATCCAGAGGACCAAGAAAAAACCACCTTCACTTGTCCCTTTGGGACATATGCTTTCAGATGAATGCCGTTCGGGCTATGTAACGCTCCTGCTACTTTCCAACGCTACATGTCTGCCATCTTCGCCGGATTAACCGAATCTGTTATGGAAGTCTTTATGGATGATTTCTCTGTCTATGGATATTCTTTCGATAACTGTCTAAATAATCTTGAACGAGTCCTGCAACGTTGCAAGGAAACGAACCTTATCCTGAATTGGGAAAAATGTCATTGTATGGTAACAGAAGGTATCGTCCTCGGACATAGAGTAAGTGATAGGGGAATTGAGGTCGACAAAGCAAAGATTGATGTTATCTCAAAGTTGTCACCTCCGAAGGACATAAGGGGCGTTCGAGCTTTCCTAGGTCATGCAGGGTTCTACAGAAGGTTCATCAAAGATTTCTCGAAAATAGCTAAACCCATGACCCAACTCCTGACAAAAGATGCCGAGTTCGTTTTCGACCAAGAATGTATGCGAAGTTTCTCTACCCTTAAAGAAGCATTAATTTCCGCACCTATTCTAAGGGCTCTAGACTGGTCGCAACCATTCGAAATCATGTGCGACGCAAGTGATTATGCCATAGGAGCCGTTTTAGGACAACGGATCGATAAGAAACCCTATGTCATCTACTATGCATCAAAAACGCTTGACGAAGCATAGAAAAACAACACGACCACGGAAAAAGAGTTTTTGGCTATCATCTACGCTTTCGAAAAATTCCGCTCTTACCTGATCGGCTCTAAAGTCATCGTCTACACTGACCATTCTGCTATCCGACATCTGATCCAGAAATAGGACGCCAAACCCAGGCTCATCCGCTGGGTATTAATGCTTCAAGAATTCGACCTAGAAATCAAAGATAAAAGTGGCGTAGAGAAAGTTGTAGCCGATCACCTCAACAGAATCGAGGTTGAAGAAAAAGATAAAATCCCTATCAGGGATTCTCTTCCTGATGATCAGCTTATGAAGGCCACTCATAGTTTTCCTTGGTTTGCTGATATCGTCAATTATCTAGCCACAGGGATCATCCACCCGTCTGCTTCATATCAGGATAAAAGGAAATTCCTTCATGATGTAAAACGTTATCATTGGGACGAACCCTACTTATTTTACCTCTGTGCCGACGGACTTTTTCGCCGGTGCCTTCCAGAAGAAGAAATAACCTCGGTTTTGGAACACTGCCACTCCGGACCCACGGGGGGGCACATGGGCGCCAAGAAAACTGCCATAAAAGTTCTACAATCTGGTTTCTTTTGGCCCACCATATCAAAAGACTCACATAATTTTGTCAAAGCCTGTGATAAATGCCAATTTTCGAGCAACATATCAAAAAGGGATGAAATGCCTCTTACCATGTGGCAGGAAATTGAACTGTTTGATGTATGGGGGGTAGACTACATGGGACCTTTCCCTTCATCATATGGCTTCTCTTACATTTTGGTCGCAGTGGATTACGTCTCAAAGTGGGTCGAAGCTGTACCCACCGTATCCAACGACTCCAAACCTGTTGTCAAATTGTTCAAAGACATTATTTTTCCGAGATTTGGAGTTCCAAGAACGGTCATATCTGATGGCGGGACCCATTTCCTGGAACGAAGTTTCGAAGCGTTACTGAGAAAATACGGAGTCCATCACAAAGTTGCCACACCTTACCACCCACAAACTAGTGGCCAGGTAGAAGTATCCAATAGACAGATAAAAGTGATTCTTGAAAAAACAGTGAATAAAAACCGCACTGATTGGTCCACCAAACTTCCTGACGCCCTCTGGGCATACCGTACTGCTTACAAAACACCAATTGGAACAACTCCGTTTCGTTTGGTGTACGGCAAATCATGTCATCTTCCAGTAGAACTGGAACATAAAGCCTGGTGGGCCATCAAGCAACTAAACTTCGACCTTAAAAGCGCAGGGGAGAACAGACAACTCCAGCTACAGGAGCTAGAATAACTCCGAATGACAGCATATCACAGTGCTAGAATCTATAAAGAGAAAACAAAAATGTGGCACGATGGACATCTTAAGAGAAAAGATATCGCCGTTGGCAACAAAGTGCTCTTATTCAACTCCAAGCTCAGATTATTCCCCGGAAAGCTCCGAACAAAATGGTTCGGACCCTTCACCATAAAACATATCTACCCAACTGGAGCCGCCATTATCATCGACAACAACGGAGGAGAACAAACGGTTAACGGGCACCGTTTAAAAAGATACTACACTCAGGAAGACAAAACACATCAACAAACCCTCGATATCAGAGATGCTACGCCCACAACATAACAACCTTACAGTTTCGTCGAGCCAGTGACGTTAAACCAAGGCGCTTCTTGGGAGGCAACCCAAGACTTGAGTATCACCTTTTTTAATTTCTAGTCTTTTTTTTTCTTTTGAATTTGTTTTGCTTTCTTTAAGTTCTTTCATCATTAATCTAAAAATACAAAAAAAATCTACATAATCAAAACTACAAAAACAATACATAAAACAAACAACATAAAAATTCATAAACCAAAATATAAAAAAATAATATACATACTCAAAAACAAACATAAAAATATACAAACCCTTTGTGCCCCTCCAAACGGTCTCCAAACCGTTCGGAGCCAAACGGTCTTGAAACCGTTTGGACTCCAAACGGTCTTCAAACCGTTTGGAACCAAACGGTCTTCAAACCGTTTGGAACCAAACGGTCCTCAAACCGCTTGGGACCAAACGGTCCTGAAACCGTTTGGGACCAAACGGTCCTCAAACCATTTGGGACCAAACGGTCCTCAAACCGTTTGGGACCAAACGGTCCTGAAACCGTTTGGGACCAAACGGTCCTCAAACCGTTTGGGACCAAACGGTCTTGAAACCGTTTGGGACCAAAACGGTCTTGAGACCGCTTGGGACCAAGCGGTCTTCAAACCGTTTGGAATACAAAAGGTCACCCACCAATCACTATAAATATCGACCCTACCCCTCCGTCTTTCTCTCTTCGAACCTTCGATTTCTCCTGAGTTTTCGTGCGAAGAGCTTCCCTTTTTTGCTCCTGTTGCATCCGCGCAAAGTCACCCTTCCGTCCACCTTCCGCAAGGTAGTCTGGCGACTCCACGCTGCTCATTCCATCGCCAGTCGCTGCTTACGTTGCCATCGCCGTCGTTATCGACCGAGTTCACCGACTCTTCTATCGCCTTCATCGCCATGCCGTTCTGTCGTCACCATCATGGCGCCAGTTGCCGTTTCCTTTACCATCGCATGACGTCTCTCTCTTCGCCATCGCCGTCGCTGTCAAAAGACTTCACCGACTCTTCCACCGCTTTCATCGCCGTCGCCGTTCTCTCATCGTTTTCGTCTTTGTCGAAGGCGCCGGCGCGTTCTTCACCTTCGCGCCGTTCCACCTTCTCCCGCGCCGGTGACCTGCGACTCTTCGCTTTCCAAACGGTCTTGAAACCGTTTGGGGCCAAACGGTCCTCAAACCGTTTGGAACCAAACGGTCTTGAAACCGTTTGGGACCAAACGGTCCTCAAACCGTTTGGAACCAAACGGTCTTGAAACCGTTTGGGGCCAAACGGTCCTCAAACCGTTTGGAACCAAACGGTCTTGAAACCGTTTGAGGCCAAACGGTCCTCAAAACCGTTTGGAACCAAACGATCCTGAAACCGTTTGGGACCAAACGGTCTTGAAACCGTTTGGAACCAAACGGTCTTGAAACCGTTTGGAACCAAACGGTCCTGAAACCGTTCGGTCTTCATTTCCTTTTTGCTTTCACAAAATGTAAAAGATATAACTACATATCAAATTTAAACTGTTTCAAATCTTCTCTAAATTACGAAACTCATACTTTTTTCAGAAGTGGCGTCAAACAAGGCTTCCGGATCCGGAACTGCCCCTGCTCCGACAAGGGAGCAGATGATGGAGGAGCGAGACAGGCTCATACAAATAAGGGACACTTACAACACCACCAGATCCGTCCCTCCCAAGACCAAGATCATTGACGTCCTGTGTAAAATAACCCGCCTCACCAAATGCCTGGGTGAGGCTCCTGAAGAAGACGTCGAGCACATCTTTTCGATATCCAAAATGGGTGTTGGTTGGTATGACTTTCAGATAGAAAACGATCTGAGGATTGGAGATGTATTTGTATTTGAGCTACTTCTGAAGGACAAAGATATCATGAACTTTTGTGTAACCAAGCAGCACTTGCAACAAAGACCATCCTCCAGTTAGTGGCAACATGGAAGATGGAATCAACATTGAGAATAGCAGCTACCTGACTTAATCCATGGATGATGAAGTAGGACATCCCAAGGAAACTGATGTCGAAGGCAGCGGCTACCACGGTAACTTGAAGTATGATCAAGCAAAGAATCTGCTAGACAATATCAAGACAAAATTGCAAAAGAGTGCGCTGCGAAATTAATGGAGCTCCGGAGTCAGCACTCCAAGGCATACAGCAAAGAGCACTTCAATCGCCCAGCCTTCTGCCATAAATGCCCCCATCTTTCCGAGGGCAATTCGCATCCACTCTACTCCGATCTCCAGGGGCTACCGAAAATCTGCTTTAACTCACAGCCCTTGTTCTAATGACTTCTCAACCTATCACTTTTCCACTCTGGGGACAGAGTGTGTGATAAGTTAGGGGGGGATTCATTAGACAAGGGCTAGGTATCAACTTCTATACTCCCTTTTCCTTCTTACAATTCCCTATATATATATATATATATATATATATATATATATATATATATATAGTCACCTCAACTAACTCTAGAATCATGTTAGTCTTACAAATAAATAGCACTCAGACATCAAATGGCGATTTATCAATTCCCACCTACTATGGATCCCATATTTTTGCTTCAATTCTTTATCTGACTCTCCACAGGTCAAAATCAAGGTTTAAATAAGCCGAGATCTCAAGGATGAGAGGGAAATTAGGCAACTTCCAAATCAAAAAGTTCTGCAAGTGGACCACAAACCAAATAAGTGCATGCTGAAAAACTTTAAGAACAGCTTTCCTCTCTTCAAAATAAAAGAGGCTTGGCCGCCCAAAATAAATCCTCATTCCAAAACCCAAGCCTGTTAGTTTTTTTTTGAATAAAAGCCAGAGAGACGAATAAAATCATGAGAGTTGTGCCACGCATAAGGACCTATATGAAGAACTGATAAAGGGCTCACCCGGCCGGCACATTCCGCTGCCCTCACAAAGGCAGATGTGTCGCGTCCGGTAGTGAAACCCTAAAAGTTCCAAGTATACGAAAAGGCTCATAAAGGACTTGCCCGGCCGGTACATTCAGCTGCCCTCATAAAGGCAGATGTGTCGTGCCCGGTAGTGAGATCCTAAAAAGCATAGATAGCCCCTCCCCCACTCGAAGGGGAGCTACACTTCAAAGCCTTTAGCCAACCCTCATACCCTCTCTAGCTTCCAGTAGGTTTCCAGAGAGGTATAAAGTTGATTAGAGTCAACGGCATGCACAAAATAAATGTGGTCCCAAGGCAAATTTTGAGATACGGAAAAACCCTGAGATCCAAGCAACTCTCGAAATCCAAAAGAATCAAGGCATGCAATAAACCTCGATATGACCCCTGGGGAACTCAGGTCAAGAATTGAAGCAAGAGTATGGAGACCCTAATTAAGATCGCCTCGCCATTTCATGTCTCAGCTCTATCTAACTTGAGGACAAGCTAGACTCTAAGTTAGGGGGGGTGATAACCTCCTATTTTAGTAGTTTATCTTAGTCTTTTTCTTTAGTTTTCCATACTCTTTTTACGTTTATACGGTACATAAACCTAATTTTACCCCTTTTTGTAAATACATCATCAAACTAACTTTTTCCTTTTACACTTGCAGAAAAAGCACAAAAAAATCATAAAAGAATAAACCAACCTCAAGGCCGAGTGAAGCCAAACGGTCCCAAGACCGCATGGAGTTCAAACGGTCCCGAGACCGCATGAAGCCAAACGGTCCCAAGACCGCATGGAGTTCAAACGGTCCCGAGACCGCATGAAGCCAAACGGTCCCAAGACCGCATGGAGTTCAAACGGTCCCGAGACCGCATGAAGCCAAACGGTCCCAAGACCGCATGGAGTTCAAACGGTCCCGAGACCGCATGAAGCCAAATGGTCCCAAGACCGCATGGAGTTCAAACGGTCCCGAGACCGCATGAAGCCAAATGGTCCCAAGACCGCATGGAGTTCAAACGGTCCCAAGACCGGATAAAGCCAAACGGTCCCGAGACCGCATGAAGCCAAACGGTCCCAAGACCGCATGGAGTTCAAATGGTCCCAATACTGCATAAAGCCAAACGGTCCCAAGACCACATGGAGTTCAAACGGTCTCAAGACCGTTTGACGCCAAACGATCTCAAGACCGTTTGACGACCAAACGGTCTCAAGACCGTTTGACGCCAAACAGTCTCAAGACCGTTTGACGCCAAACGGTCTCAAGACCGTTTGAACCCAAACGGTCTCCAGACCGTTTGACCTCACTCAAGGCCTATAAATAAGACCTCAAGGGCCATCCCTGAGGGAGGTCCAGACGTCTAGAGGCTGCCTCTCTAGTACCAGAACAACTCCATCCACCACCCGAGGCTGCCGGTCTGAGACTCACGTTCCATTACAAAGCTACCTTCTCTCTCATCAACAAAGAAGGTGAGAAGAGAAGATCCGTCGTCGAGCAAGCCACGAAGGGTGAAGATCGTTGCTCTCTCCACCAAGGGTTCAACCTTCTCTCCTCAGTGGAGATGATGTTCTTTCTATCTCTTCTTGCCTCCTCCTTTGTTGCTCCCTCTATGAGGAGCGAGTAGTTCCATCCACTGGGGCGCGGGGACTAGCCCCGCTGCCCATGTTTTGTACTTTGTACTAAAAAGATGTTATCCTTTCTTTTTAATACTAAATCGTTTCATACATGCTTGAATGATGGCCACGTTCTTGTATGCATCTATTGTCTTTTGTTGTGGTTTGTCTACGACCGCTCTCGAGACTCGAATACCGATTTAGTGTTGGTTTCTGGTGTGTGTATCCACCACACATCCGTTTCGGTGTCTAGGAGTGTATCTCAAAGAGTGGAGTAAACTCACTATCATCTGTTGCACTTCCATCTGTATGGAAGTAACCTTGGTAAGTCGAGGAACACGCTTTGCGAGGGGAATGATGTAAAGCATGTGACCATTTGATCGGGAATGGCTGGCGTTGCAACATTCCCGCACTTCTCGTAGCTAGGTTATCCGAATAGGAGACTAGGCCTACAAAGATACTATTCGATTTGATAATTATCGCTCGCTTGTTAGTTTTAGATGCACGTTTCATGAGGTTGAGTAAGATTCTCTCTTTGGAAGACTACATATCTTCATTGACACGTAGAAATGTACCGAATGAGAGCGACTTAACCCTTGAAGGATGCGATACATTGCTCTTGTCTTATAAGGCATCGGTCTTGTGGAACATCGAAGGATGCAATGCATCGCTCTTGTCTTACGAGGCATCGGTCTTGTGGAACATCCTTGGATGCAATGCATCGCTCTTGTCTTATAAGGCATCGGTCTTGTGGAACATCCATGCATCTAGCTTATAAGTCTTGCTTGCTTAGTACATATACAATGCATGTGTAGCGGTGGTAAATACCTGCTTAACCCCAATGATTCATCATCATTTGTTAAATCTTAGTTTTACTTGCTTTATTTACTTTTCATGCTTTAGTCTAAAAACCAATCAAAATCCAACCTTTTGATATAAGTGCCAATTAGTAAAATAACTAAGTGAAGTGTTGTACGTTTTCCATCTTGTTGCTTGCAACAAGACCGTTGTCTTTTGGGTTCGATCCTAAATCTGTACTATGATAAGGCTTCCATACTCTTATGGGGTTGGAGTTGTTATCTAAGCACCAGTTCTAGGTAAACCTAGGGAAGACATCAATCCTCTCTAGGGTTTTTGGTGCAAATTTTGGGACTCCCATTGGAAGAGTAAAATCTTTTGGTGTAAGTCCCAACTCCATCATGGAACAACAATCATATACAACAGTTCCGACAGCCAGTACAACCCCAACCAGCAACAATACATTACACCACCAAGAACGCCTACAGAAGAGGTGGCGAAGGAGTGTACTGACCAACTACATGATCTTCTCAGCACGCACACACGTGCATATGGTAAAGAACACTTTCATCGCCCTGCTTTCAACCACAACTGCCCACAACAGATTCGTGAGTCGAACGATTGTGTTTTCCACGTCCTCTACTTGATGTACACCATTATGGTCCTTGGACAACCAGTAGAGGACATGCTACATGTGGATTACCACGCGTTGCAAGGAAAGTTCGCTGCTAATCTCCTTCGCACACATGGTGCCAATAAAGGACTAACAGAAGCTTGATGCCCTTGTCCTTGTACTTCTCAAACTATCACCTTGACACTCTGCGGACAAAGTGAGTGATAAGTTAGGGGGGAGTACACTGGACAAGGGCGAGGTAT
The DNA here is from genome assembly GCA_963693085.1 of Alisma plantago-aquatica. Lineage (NCBI taxonomy): Eukaryota > Viridiplantae > Streptophyta > Magnoliopsida > Alismatales > Alismataceae > Alisma > Alisma plantago-aquatica. The sequence goes on from OY856411.1 coordinate 92,591,684, forward strand.
CATTTTCAAATCCTTCCCTCTCCACCTTTTCTTTCAATTCTGTATAAATTTTATAGCTTTCTTTGAACATTTAATTTTCGTTTTAAAGTAATTTCCCCGTTAAAATAAACCTTGCACATAAAGAAGAACATCCCTCTTGGAACAAAGTCATCCCCAGCTAACTTTAGAATCTAGTTAGTCCTCAAAAGTAATAATAAGAATATCACTTAGACATGTAATGGAAAATTAATAAATTCTCTTCACTCTTGATTTATATGCTTTTGCTTCATTTCTACATCTGACCCTCCACAGGTCAACATCAAGGCCGAAATAAGCCAAACACTCTCAAGGACGGGAGGGACATCGGGTGACATCCAAATCATGAAGCCTTTCAAGTGGACCACTAGTAGAAACCAAATAAGTGCATGTCGAGAAACTCTAAGAACAACTTTCTTCTCTTCAAATAAAAGAGGCTTGGCTGCCCAAATAAAAATTCCTAGAAATCCAAATCCTAAGCATGTGAGTTTACAAATAAAAGCCAGAGTGTTGAATAAAACTATGAGAGTTATGCCATGAATAAGGATCTATATGAAGAACCAATAAAGGTCTCATCCAGCCGGTACATTCAGTTGCCCTCACAAAGGCAGATGTGTCGTGCCCGGTAGTGAAACCCTAAGGTATCCAAATATATGAAAGGCTGATAAAGGACTCACCCGGCCGGTACATCCAGCTGCCCTCACAAAGGCAGATGTATCGTTCCCGGTAGTGAGATCCTAAAAGCATAGACAACCCCTCCCCCACTTTAAAGGGGAGTTACACATCAAGCCTTTAGCCAACCCTCATACCCACTCTAGCTTCCGGTAGGATTTTGAGAGAAGTATAAAGCTGATTAGAGTCAACGACATGCACAGGGTAAAAAGTGGTCCCAATGCGGGCCATGAGATATGGAAGAAACCTGAGATCCAAGCAACTCTCAATACCTGAAAGAGTTAAGGCAAAAAGCTCTGATACAACATTAGGAGATCTCGGGTTTAGAATTGGAGCAAGAGTATGGAAATCTTAACTAAATAAAATCGCCTCGCCATTACATGCCTCAGCTCTATCTAACTTGAGGACAAGCTAGACTCTAAGTTAGGGGGATGATAACCTCTAATTTTGTGATGATATATTAGTAATTTTACTCAGTTTTCCACACTCTTTTTTAGATCAATTAGATAGAATCCTTAACTTTCCTCCCTTATTGCAAATATACTGTTAGATTAACTTTTCTCTCTTTTTACTTACAGAAAAAGACACAAAAAAATCATAAAAGCCTCACATGGTCTCAAGACCGCATGAAGCCAACCAGTCTTGAGACCGCACGGAGTCACACGGCCCCAAGACCGCATGAAGTAAACCGGTCCCGAGACCGCATGGAGTCACACGGTCCCAAGACCGCATGAAGCCAACTGGTCCCGAGACCGCATGGAGTCACACGGTCCCAAGACCGCATGAAGCCAACCGGTCCCGAGACCGCATGGAGTCACACAGTCCTAAGACCGCATGAAGCCAACCGGTCCCGAGACCGCATGGAGTCACACAGTCCTAAGACCACATGAAGCCAACCGGTCCCGAGACCGCACGGAGTCACACTGTCCGAAGACCGCATGAAGCCAATCGGTCCTGAGACTGCATGGAGTCACACAGTCCCAAGACCGCATGAAACCAACCGGTCCTAAGACCACATGGAGTCACACGGTCCCAAGACCGCATGAAGCCAAATGGTCTCGGGGTCCAAACGGTCTCGGGGTCCAAACGGTTTCAAAGTCCAAACAGTCTCGGGGTCCAAACGGTCTCAGAACCCAAACGGTCTTGACCCAAAACTACCCAAACCATTTGGACCCCACTTAAAGCCTATAAATAAGACCCGAGAGGTCCTTCGAAAGACATCAAGTTTCAGACGTCCAGAGGCTGCCTCTACTACTCCAGAGCTATTCCAACCTCCATCCTCCGCCTAAAGGCTGTCGTCTGAGATCCACACTCCATCCTGAAGTTGCTTCCTCTCTCTTCACCAAAGAAGGTGGGAAGAGGAGACCTCATCATTGAGCAACCTGTGAAGTGTGAAGATAGTCATTCTCTCTCCTTCCAAGGGGTTGACTTTCCTCTCTCCTTTGTGGGGATGGCGTTCTCTCTCTCTCTCTTCTCACCTCCTTCTTTGTCCTAGTTATGAGCGAGTAGCCTCCTTCACTAGGGTGCAGGGAGTAGCCCCGCTACCCATGTTTTCATTTCATGCAATTTAATCCATAGTTTTCAATAAGAGACATACTTTCTTTTCAGTTCAACACCAATCGTTTAATGAATGCTTGTTGCTTGATCACCAACTTGTGTTATCTTTTATCTTTTAGTATGAATTGTCTATGTTTGTACTATCAGATTCGAATCTCGATTGAATGTTGGTTCTTGATGCATGTATCCACCATGCATCTATTTCGGTATCTAGGAGTTCTTCTCAAGAAGTGGAGTAAACTCACTATCATGGTTGTACTTTCATACTATGAAATGGAATCAGTTGACGTATGAAAGTACAACCTTGATGAGTCGATGAACACACTTTGTGAAGGGAATGATGTAAAGTAGGTGACCATTTGTTTGGGGATGGCTGGCTTTGCAACATTCCCACACGTCTCATAGCTAGTTCTCCGAAAGGAAGCTAAATCTACAAAGATACTAACTGTTCAAGACTCTTTTGCAGGTTGTGTTTTATGTTGTATGTTTTGATCCATGTGTAGTGGTGGTGAAAGCTGATCACATCCTAGTGACTCATTATCATTGTTAACATCCTTAAGTTTACTTTCTTGCTATTTTTTACTTATACTTAGTTTAAAACAACCAAACCAAACTCTCCGATCTAGATTCCAACTACTAAGAGGTTAAGTGAAATTATAACGTTTACCATCTTGTTGCTCTTAATAAGACCGTTGTCCTGTGGATTCGACCCTTAACTATACTATGATAAGACTTCCACGTATCCTAGCATACGTGGGTGGAGTTCTCAATATAGTATAAGCAAGGCTAAACCTAAAGACTTACTATCTTTAGGATTATTAGTGGTGTGCGCAATTCCACGTGAGTGGAAGCTCCATCAAATTCTCACAACTTGTGAGAGACAAACTGGTCATTTGGCAACCAAACAGATCAATTCACATGCAAGACAATTGGTTTGCATTCTAAACTAGTTGCTTTGTTATGTTTCCCAACCACATATGAATTGGTAATTTGAATCCAATTCATATCCAACATTAATTCCTTGTACCAATCGAATTGAACAAGTGAAATGATCAACTATTCTCATGAATGGTGAAAATCACTAGAAGCTTTAGTTGGCATTACTGAGCCAATCAGTTAACTAGGTGAGTAGGTTGTCTCACCAAACCTAAGCTGATCGGTTCACCCAGTGAGTCCATCGATTGGTGTCCTGACTCATGCAAAATTTAGACAATTCAATTTTTAATCAACCTGACACTTCAAACAGTCATTTTATCACATGAGTTGATCGGTTGGGAGATCAGTCAGCTGATTTGTTGCTTGAATTGAATACCTAAACACTTTAATAATCGATGCAATCATCATTCATGAATAAACTCATTTTCTATATGAGTTCCTATATGTGTGACCCTATAGGTCCCATATCACATTGACAGTGAATGTCCACAACTATCTTATGACATCACAAGCAAAGAGTGGTTCCTAGTCACACATCAGTGCTACCCAAGTGAATGGAAAGTTGGAGAACAACTTCAACCTACAATCTGTGTACGGTGTTGCAGTGATTGTACAACTCCTTTATCTCTAATATCTTAAATGAACTCGAGGAATGGAAACATCATCCTCTCAATGTTCAATCCATATTCCTTGAACCTAGAGAACACTATCTGAGATATATGTGACCTCAATATGATATATTGATTACATGTGCATGCACATGCATTTCTCAGTCTCTCTTAGGGATGAGCATCGCTCCATAACCAGACCAGATCGGACCAGACTGAACCGAGGACCGAATTCTAACAAATTTATGGATCGTAGACCAGGCCATTTTGAAGGTTGACTGGATAGGGACCGAACAAATTCAATGTTGGACTGGATCAAGACCATACCGTTTAGACCACAATCAGACTTTTTATGTATTTCCCAACTTATTTAATTGTAAAAATTAGATAATCTTAATTATTTTTAATAATTATATAATATAAATATCAAATAGTTACACTTATAGTGTTTATATGTGTTATGCATTTGTACTTGTGACATAATATATATATTCAAATATCAATGTATTTTACATATAAACTAGTCTACAGCCCAGACCATGGTCTGAACGATGTTGGACCAAACCAAACCATAGATAAAACTTCCAAAATTTTTAGACCATGGACGGGAGCGAACTCAGACCAATTCAGGATTGGACCAGACCGAATTGAATAGTCCGGCTCAGTTTTGTGGTCTGGACCATCATTTTCTCACCCCTAGTCTCACTTATCAAGTGGACAGGATATCAAACTCAAGTAGGAGAGACAAATCCCATCTACATCACTCACAATCAGTCCCCATGTGTCATAGCTACCCAATCATCACCTTTATAGCAATCCTTATTTAGGATTATGCTTGATGATGTCAAAGTATACCAAATGACATGTGATGTATGTAGTGACTTCAAGTCTAAGAACCAAAATCACCACCTTCACTATGAGAGATGACTATGACTACTAAGTGTGGTTTCCATGTGTCACTCTCAAGGTGGGTCTGTCTGTCTCATACATTGATCCATAACAAGTATCTATGTGCTTAGTTTGACATATCATATCATGACTAATGAGATTCTGACATCAACTATCACACACTCCAATCTTATATATTACTACTGTCTATCTGTCTTCCACGGTTACAACCGACAGGGACATAACAAAATTGTACATACTCTTAGAATCAATATGATCTCATTGTTTAAGTCACATACTTGAAGACATACATCATTGAGTATTGTCATTCGTTAGAAATTCATTAAGGTTCCTCATTATCTCATAACTGAGTGAAATAAAATTAATTGGAAGCTTGCCTTTATTTGTTATTAATCAAATCCTTTATGTTATATGCCATGGCAATCATCATATGATTGGCTCTATGGGCATACCATACCAACAGACTCCCACTTGCACTTAGAGCCAATCACCCATAAATCATATTCTTAATGATCTAAGCATGTACACTATGTTTCTCATGCGCAAGTGCTAATCTAGAGGGTTATCAACACTTTGCTTTTAGTCTGTATCCTTGCATGTTTCACATCTCTTTGTTGTACATTTTCTTGTATGAGACATAACAACCTATAATATGGTATCTAATATTCCTTGCCTAACTAGTAGCTCCATTATTGTCACAACATCTCTACTGTGTCATCAATGGTTGGAACATATTTGTGTTCATCCATATAAACTTTTAGATCCATATAGTATCCTCTCCTATGTTCATAACACCAAGATTCTCAGCTTCTATTATAGAATAGAATTAATGTTCTGTAGTTCGGAACTCCTCCAACTTAGAACACTTTTCTCATAATTAAACAAATTTTGAATTGTGATCACTTTTGTCATTTTGGAATCTTGCATCATTGTAACCCCTTGCACCAAACTCTTCCTTGTTTCTATCTTCTAGCAACTTATCCTTAGTGCTTCTTAATTACTAATGGATATTCTTAATGACATTCCAATGACCTTCATTGGAAATTTATATCATCTTCTCATGTACAATACATACAAGATTGTTGGATGAGTACATTTATATAGGATACATGATGGATCTAATCTCTAGTGTATATGGAATCTCACTCATGTCCTTTCCATTCTTCACAAGAATAAGAACACATGGTTCTTGAGAGACTAATCCAGATTCTCTCTCTTTGAATCCTTCATGTTGAACTCTTTCAACATCTTGCTATTGTATGTGTTCAATTTTGGTTATGAAACTTTCAAGAACTATCTCTTTATATCTTAATTCCTATCACATAGGATGTTTCACCTAATCCTTCATTGTATAAGGTGTTTTCCATGCCATGTCTCAATATTCATAATATTGTGATGTTATTCCCCATCAATATGAGGAGTATTCATATATGCTCCAACTAAATCTTTTTTAATTTTACATTTCATTTTTCATCTTGATTAAAGTCAAACTCTTTGATTATCATGTCAATTCAACAGATTCCATTTCTGAGATGCTTGTTTCAATCTCTCAAATTGAACTTTGTAGTAGACTTTATTTGCATTCATGAAGCTTATAAAACCTTTAGGATGTGTCGCATACACATCTTATCAAAATTTCCTTACAAGAATCAAATTTTAATCTTCAAATGCTAAATCTTAAAGTCTATACAAGCTGAAATAACAAGTATGACAATTGGTGAAAGTATTTCATCTTGTTCAACAACTTGAACTGATTTGAAAACCTTTGCAACCAATTTGTCCTTTTAGGTTATCCATGTTGGTCTTCTTCCAAAAAAACCCAAAGGCACCCTTTGGGTTTTACCCCTTCAGGTGGTACTATCAAGTCCATACCTTGTTAGTGCACATGGATTCCATAATGGCCTTAAGCCATTACTCAAAATTTGATTCTCAATGGCTTCTAGTTGATATGTTGGCTCATCATATAATGACCACCCCGTCTGAGTTATTGGATTCATAATCTTTCAATCTCACATGTTTTCTACTAGAACTATGGGATTTTGTATTAATAAGGAACTTGAGATTTCATAATAACATGTGATTCCCACTTGTTCCCTTTATACCTCCTTGTTGATCTCAAACCTTTCAAGTTTTACTTTTACTCCCACGAATTCTTTTGGAACTCAGTTATCCTTGCAATGAAATACTTTTGTTATCAAATTGGGATTAATCGCAGTATTCAACAATTATAGTTTGTGGATAAACCTTTTGGAGAAACTACTTTCTTTTCAGTTTAAGTCCTTAATACATATTAGGACATTCCCACATCACATCACATGTGAAGTCTTTTAAATCATTTTAGATGGTACATAGTTTTAGTGTTACATATATATCCATTAGGAGTTTAGAAGATTAGATTAATATGATAATTATGTAATGACTCATCATGATGTAATTCATTCTTTCTAACATATCATCATGTTTAGATGGATTTCACTTGTGATACACTATGAAGGTCCTTTCGGAAGGTCCTCAAATTATGAAGTATTTCAACATTTGATCATATCAAAGTTTATCAATACTTTTTACTTCGTTTATAATCTCCTTGAATACTATAAGAGATTTGTGTTTGTATTTCACCAAATACAAAGTCTATATCAAATGAGATCATCAGTGAATGTTATGAGGTACAAACAACTACCTTAAGCATTTATTTTATAAGATCTTCATACATCAATATGTATAAGACATAATAGAGTGCTTATCCTTCCACTATATCTAGTGAATGATATTTTTTCATATTGATCATAATTAATACTTGCATGTCTCTTATTGGTTTAATAACCAAAATATTCTACACAAACATCAATATGTATTGTAGATATGCATTTCTTATGTTTGTGCCCAAGATGATAGTGCTAAAGATTGTTTGAGTTATCATTTATAATCCTTTGGTATTTACATTATAAACATTTATCTTTAGATCATAAAAATCACTAGGTGCTTTGTGCATTGCCATACAAGATCACATCTTTGATATAGAAGCATTACCAAATTTTTATTGATTATCATCCATGTCATACAAGATTCCTAAAGATAAATGGTTTTATTTATTGGCATAATGAAATAGTAGGTCAATTAACTCTATTACATATCCAATGGGCTAACATAAATTTAAATGTAGACTAAAGCTGCAACAACTCTTGCTTTGCATAGTCCTTCTTCATCCATTCATAAAGGCTTTACTTCTTGTCAGATCCTGCACATCAGGTATGTCAGATCGCTATCCAGTATCACATACCAATATGAAGAAGTAATCAGATTTATCTTAGAATGCTTATACCTAAAGTACATGCCTCTGCCCCTTTTTTCTTCTTTAATTCCACTACAAAGATAGGGCAATTCATTTTCCAATGTTCAGACTTGTGACATAGGTGACAATCACCTCTCTTCTTTACTCCTCCCTTTTCCTTGAGATATGAAGACTTGGGCTTCTGGCCAGCTTTAGAACTCTTCTTATCTTTGTCTTTACCTTTAGACTTTCCCTTTGTATTTTTTATCATCATCACATACTTGGGCCTGTCTTTCTTTATTTGTGCTTCAAATGTTCTCAACATGCCCAATAACTTTGTCAATAGTTTGTCAAATTCATTCATGTTGTAGTACATGACAAACTGACTGTATGATTCTGGCAGGGACTGTAGAATCACATCAATGACCAACTCTTAACCAAAGGGGAATCCCATTCTAGATAGATTCTCAACTTACCCAATGATCTTGAGCACATGACGACTGGATCTCCTTCTTCCATGTTACATTTGAACAACACCTTAGAGATATCAAATCTCTCTTGTCCTGCCTGATCTTAGAACATGTTCTTAAGATGTGTGACCATATCCATAACATCCATGTTCTCATGTTGTCTCTACAACTCATAGTTCATGAAGTATAGCATCAGCCACTTGACACCCACGAAATCTTCAATATACTTCTTCTAATCATCCCTATTATCCTTAGGTGCAATGGGAAGTGGTTCATCTGGATCTGGTATCTCTATGACATAGATCATGTGCTCCTGTGTGAGAATGATTCTCAGCATCCTGAACCACTCATGGAAGTTATTCTCATTTAACTTGTCCTTCTCAGGACCAACCACAGAGAAAAGTGGTTGTTGTTTGTTGCAATTTGATTCTACAAAAGAATTTATAATTTTGCCAAAAAATCATTTATGATTTGATTATATTTGATTATAATTTTGACAATATTAATTAGGTCTTTAATTACTATTTCTCTCATTATTTTGATCAAATTGACAACCCTCAAGTATCAATTTGGAAGATTACAATGAACAATCTTCTAATGAGTCAAGATCTAAAATAGTTCAACTATTACCCGGCCAATGCTAGCATTCTTAGTCAATCATTAATGTTGACAACATGTGTCAATTGCATCATATGCAATTCTAGGATAGATTATATGTTCAACTCTTTGCCACTGTCATATGTATGCTTCTAGTACTTAATCTCATTAAGACCACACAGTTAAGTCTGACTCAAAAGCTGACACGATAATAATACACCCCGCTTGGGCAGAACCTACATTAATACCATCACACTTACACGAGATAGATGGTGCACCATGCTTGGGTGTAACCTATGCTTAGTCAATAAAGATTTCATGTGTGCCGCTAATGGAAACCATCTTACACTTAATATTTTTTATTTGAGGGATTATATATATATATATATATATATATATATATATATACATATATATATACAGAAAGAGAGAGAGAGGCTAGAATACACTCAAGCATATTCGGAGCAGAATACACTCAAATAGTTTTTCATGATGCAATTTTATTCAAAAATCTAATTCATTGATCTTCTTAAACATGTTGTGAATAGATCATACGCAAAATTTGAGAACATTTGACTATTTATAGGTCATGTTATAAAGACCGCAAAAATTATGCATTTCAAATTAGTTTCGCATGTTGATTTTGTTGCCCTTGAATGAGTGACTTACACTCATCCAAATGGGCTCAAAATTTGTATGTAGCCTAGTTATAGTATGACGATGAAGATCAATGGTTTACATTTTACAAAAAATAATCTTGACATGCAAACACACATGAGTGTATTCGTACGATCTGTACACTCGAGTGTATTCTAGCCATATATATATATATATATATATATATATATATATATATATATATATATATATATATATATATATATATATATATACATATGCATATCAAATCACCAGATACTAGCACATATGATATACATGCTATATCCCATAATGTAATCATGCAATATAAAAGAAAAAGAGATGTTTATGGCCATATCTATTGTAATTCCTTGGAGCCACAAGGAATTACTACCACCTAGGTCAACATCACATCTCATGCATGAACCTATTGTTGATGTAGATATGTTCTTGCCAATCTTGGTTGATCGGTACAACTCTTGAACTGGTTGTCTCGCCTCTTGGTCAGTCGGTTGGTTGATTGAAATGATCTACTGGATTCTTATCAAACCAATGTCTAGACACCTCCAGACGGTTAGTTGAGTCTACTAGTTGGTCGACTTGCACCTCCTGTAGTCTGCCCTCCTTGGTCTTCTAGTTGATCAGCTCATCACGTTAAGTGATCGGCTCACTTAATGTTGATTGCCATCTTTATCGTTGCAAGAAAAGAAACTATCCTATTGATATCTTATTACATGGTAATGAGAAACCTCAAGTTACATTCTAGGGGAGTAAAGGTAGGAAAAAATTAACTTTACATTGGAAAGAAGAAGGTAGGGGCTCAGTATGCAAACTGAGATATAACAAGAATAAAACCAAACCATTCAACCACACACAGATAATGGGTTATTAGACATAAGCATGCTACATATCCACCATCAAAACTGATTTTAGGGAGACACATGTAACTTGCATATATATATATGTGTGTGTCTATATATATATATATATATATATATATATATATATATATATATATACATATACATATACATATATATACATAAATGTATACATATATACATATAGATACATATATATATATAAGTTTGGGACTATATATGGTCTTTGATCAAATATGCACATTATTCATTTTAAATATTCACATCGTGTGCAATAAATAAAAGTGATAAATCAATAATCTGATCATATAGATTATCCCATAATATAGTAAATTGACGTGGTTGTGATATCACTATAGGGAAATACTGACACAGGTATGACAAAAAAAATTTATTACGGTATTCCCAAGAACAACAAGATCACATCAACTACTATGTAATGGGAATGAATGTTTAATGAGTTCATATCTGGTCCTAGAGCAAGTACAATGACTATAACTCGTTGTAGTTTTCATACACTCCTAGTTGCATTGGGACTCATCTGCAACAACTCCCAGTTGCACCACAGACTATGGGCTGATATTATCCTCCTAGCGGCAGACAACAACCTCCTCGTCTCTAGAGAAGTCCACATAGACCATCTACAACTTCTGTCGTTCTAGTAGAATAGACAGGAAGGAGTTGTCCCTCCCATTGGTGCACTAGTCATCAACTTGCTCTTCTATAATTGTTTCTCCCTTGTTATCCCTCCCTTTAGTGTGCAGGACTTGCTCGGGCTCTTTATTGGTTATCACAACTAGAGAGGACAACAAATGTCAGAGGCAATTGACTTGTTTTTTGGGAGGCCCCCAGTACGCATCTATATATAGGAGGGGTTAGGGTATGGGTTCCCAGTCTGTGTGGGAGTGGAAGGGACATGAAGATCATGAATTTTCACAACCTACGAGAGCCAAACCGGTCAGTTCATATGCGATCTGATTGGTTCACACTCTGAAATGGTCATTTCACTATGCTTCCCAATTTCATATCAATTGTCAATTCAAATCCAATTAATGTTTACCATTAACTCCTTGTACCTATAGAATTGAACAAGTGAGACGATCAACTATTCCCACGAATAAAAAAATGTGAAACCAAAGATCGATAAAGCAGCTAAACTATAAGACAAGTAAGCCTCCCCAGACCATACCAATGCACGATGAGCCCATGCAAAGGGTTTGGTTAAGATATGCCAAATTCCACCAAATATACAAATGGAACCTAACCATACGTGTCCCCCAATTATATCTTCTAAATCGTCCACACTGACAATCCACCCTTCTCCCCAGAAGCTTCAGTTGGCATGACTGAGCTGATTGGTTTACTAGGTGAACCGATCATCTCACAAAACTTGAGTCGATTGGTTCATCCAATGAGCTGATCGGTTGGTGCCCTGATTCATGCAGAATTCAGCCAATTTAATTTCTAATCAACCTAACATTTCAAACTATTGTTTCATCACATGAGTCGGTTGGCTGGGAGACTAGTCAGTTGATTTGTAGTTTGAATTGAATACCAAAACACTTAAGTAATCAATCCAATCATCACTCATGATTAAACTCCACTTCTAGATGAGTTACTATGTGTGTGACCCTATAGATCCCATATCATATTGATAGTGAATGTCCAAAAATAGTTTATGACATCACAAGCAAAGAGTGATGCCTAGTCACACATCAATGCTACCCGAGTCAATGGAAAGTTGGAGAACACCTTCAACCTACAATTCGTGTAAGGTGTTGTAGTGATTGTATAATTCCTTTTCGTATGATATCTGGAATGAACTTGAGGCAAGGAAATGTCATCCTCTCAATGTTCAATCCATGTTCCTTGAACCTTGAGCAGACTGTGTGTGATATATGTTACCTCAATATCATATATTGATTAACATGTGCATGCACACTTATTTCTCAATCTCTCTTATCAAGTCTGTAGGATATCAAACTCCAGTAGTAGGGAAACATCCCATCTACATCACTCATAGTAAGTCCCAATGTGTCATAACTACCCGATTGTTACCTTAATGGAAATCCTTATTCAGGGTTATGTTTGATGATGTCAAAGTCGTACCGAATGACATGTGATGAGTGTAGTGACTTCAGGTCTAAGAACCACAAGCACCACCTTCACTATGAGAGATGACTATGACTACCAAGTATGGTTCCCATGTGTCACTCTCAAGGTGGGTCTGTCTGATACACTATTCCATAACAAGTATTTGTGTGCTTAGTTTGATATACCATATCATTACTAGTGAGGTTCTATCATCAACCAACACACCCTCCAGTTTTATGTATTACTATTGTCTATCTACCTTCCATAGTAACAACCGACCAGGGACATAAAAAGAATATGCATAATCTTAGAATCCCTACGATCTCATTGTTCATGTCACATACTTGAAGACGTACATCATTGAGTATAGTCATTCTTTAGACATTCATTAAGTTTCCTTATTATGTCATAACTTAGTGAAACAGAATAAATTAGAAGCTTACCTTTATTTATACTATGAATCAAATCCTTTATGTTATATGCCATGACAATCATCATATGATTGTCTCTCTTGGCATACCATACTAAAAAATGTAGATCTAGAAAGACTAGATGACTGAGGTGTAAATTGGCAATGAAACAGATATGGCGGATCCAACTACAGCAGATCATGGCAGTGGCATGGCGACCCATGTAGACCTAGTAGTAGCAACTTCAAAGTAGATGATTTTGTTGTTGAAGATGGAGAAGGGTCATGGAGACAGAGCCAAGAAGAGGCAGGGATGGGGAATCCCTACGGGCATCCTGGCAATGCCTAGAAGTGGCAGCCACCCACAAGGGGAGGAAAATCTCCTTTGTACGCTCTCTCTCTCTCTCTCTTACGGTTAGGGGCAACACAAGATCACTACTCTAATACTATGTAGAAAAGGGATATAATAGGGGAAATCCCCTATCTTGAAGAGGTTGTTATTGTTGATAGAAGGCATCTACCCTTTCCTATAAATAGGATAAGGGGGAAGCATATAGATGCAAGACAAACCCTAATGTCTCAAGACACAACTGGCCCATATTATGAATAGACTAAAATCAGTTAACTAAATAGACTCTCTAACATTTATAATATTGTTGTATATTTTTTTATTTTTTATCTTTTTATAAGGAGAGCATGACTATTTACTAGAATAAATATCTTCTATATCTTTCTTCACTCTATCAACTACCCTAAATCCATTCCCCTCCTCTTTTATCTCTCTTACATTCTCCCTCTTTCTCTCTCTGTTGGTGCAGAATATCTGAAACAACTTTACAACTTCTCATGTGGTGTGAGAGATTTACTTCGTATTTCTTATTTTATTTTACCCAAGGACTTTGTAGGATAGGGTGGAGAATGTGTACTCTATATCAGTGCTCTACTCAAAATAGAACGATACAATCTCTAGACATGAAAAATAGAGTAACACAACCCACATCCGTTTGTGCCCCAAGAGCACACCCACTCATTAGGAGATGGAATGTTTGTTCCATTAGTAGAAAAAAGCAATGTCTCCCACTTTCTACTATCTAGTCAAAGTGGTTAAAAAGATAGAGAAAGAGAGCAAAAAGAAGGGGATAAATAAGGAGTTAGGCAGATAAACATGAGAAATAAATAAGGATAGAGGTAGAGAAAAGGTTGAGATATAAGGAGGAAGGTAGAGAAAGAATGTGAAATAAATAAAGTAGAAAAAGAGAGATGAATAATACAAGCAGCAAAGAAAGAGTGATATAGATATATAATTGGATTTATTTATATATAAATATAAAAGTATTTTCCTCCTCTTTTCCTTCAGTCCTCATTTTATATTATTTACTTTAGAATCTGTAGAAACCTATCGATGCTCCATTCTATTATTGTACTAATGTACTTTAGTATTGTACAATATTTGGTTCTCTCCTCTCTCTTATTTATGTCTATACTCTTTCGGTGTTGTGTCTATTTATTCACTTTTCTAATTTTTGATACTTTACAAATGTTTATTTTTCCCTCTTTCTTGTTTACTTCCCTTATTTTTTTACCTTTCTCTTGTTTTAATATTATATTAATTTATATTTGGTATCTACTAATGTGTACTTGTATTCCCTCTCTTATCTACATCTCTCCACTCTTTTTTACTTCCCTCCTCTTTTCTAGTGTTGTGCCTATGTGATTCAATATTATATTAGTATATAGTTCTCTCCTCTGTTGTATACTTCTCTCCTCGTTTGATTATATACTAGTCTATTTACTTCTCCGTTCTTTTGTTATTATATAAATCCTTACTTTTATCCTTTTGTGTCTACTTCTCTTTTCTTTTTTACTTGCCTCCTCTTTTCTAGTCTTGTATGAATGTTAGTTTGGTATGTACCAATGTGTGATTCTCTTCTCTCTATTTTCTACTTCTCTCCTATCTCTGGTCTACTAATCTCCTCTCCTTTTTTACTTCTCTCACTTTTCTAATATAATTTATTTCAGTATTGTCCTAGTGTTTTCTTCTATCATCTCTCTTTCGTAGGGTCGAAATCAAAAAATGTGAGTAGGGGGGCTAAGTTAGAAGGTTTCAGTACTAACTATACTAGGTGGGTAAGTAAAATGAGTAGGAAAAAATGTGCTATAGGTGAGATTTGAACCTAGTTAATTGTCTACCAATAACATCCTACTACTAATTCAAATACCAATTTACTTATTTATGTCATAAAACTACCTATATATACAATACTTATTTATACTATATATCTATAAACACATGCATTGTGATTTGGGAGGGGGGTTTCAACTCCGGTCGCCCTTAGATCCGCCACTACTCATGTGTACTTCCTTGATCTCTTTTTTCTACTTCCCTCCATAATTTTTGATATTGTACTAATATTTTTAGTAAAATAAAAATATTTACCTGCCTCCTCTCTTTTTTATACTTCCCTTGTCTTTTTTTTCTCACACGTCTTGTGTCTACTTCCCTCTTCTCTGTTTCTACTTCCATCTTCTCTTTTCTATACTTCATTTCTCTTATCTACATTCTTCCTTTTTTTAACTTGCCTCCTCTTGGTTTCTATTTTCCTCTATTATTTTTTTACGTCTCTCCTCTCTTTTTCCTGTTCTCTTCTTATTTTCCTACTTTTGTGGACTTAGATATATATAATATATTAATAAAAGCCAAAACAAAGGGAGTATGTTTCTCTTCCTAAAATGAGAAAGTGGGAGTTACTTCTCCACTTTTTCTGTTTTTGGTCGTAGATTTTTTCCCTCTCGAAATCCGACTGGACGAACAAGGACAGGGCGTAGACATTAATGTCCTAAAAATAAAGATAAACAAATGTTTTGCTTACGACAAGAAAAGTCGCATTCCCACTAGATGCCATACCTGCCCATGCACCAACCGTCATTTGCTTGTGGGATTCAATAGCCTTTCCCTTTAGAGGTTCAATGAGGACACGAACTACTTTTGCAAATGATATAGACAGGTAAATATTGTGCATATTGGAATTTCTAACAGCCACAGTAGAATAAAAATATTTAGTTTTACTACTAGTCTCATTACTTGAGAAAACATAAAAAGTGAAGGGCACAAAGGCCACAAATGGATGCCTACCGACTAGCAAACAAGCAATAAAAGACTATAGTAATTTTGGGTCATCGCCAAAAGAATAAACCCAGAAGTAAGGACTACATATGTTGTTAAATGCAGTTTGGTTGGGTATTTAGTTTTTTAAATTAATATGAGGGATTTCCATTTCATCTTAGGCAATGAGCCAAACAATATACATACGGAGCCAGGTCTAAAGCAAATGTAATTCTAGACAAACCTATGCCCTGTGTCCAAGTTTATGAGCAACCAGAACAAAACTCAAAGTCCACCAAAAAAACCTTAAAATCGTTAAGACTCTGCAGCATGTAAGTGAATATCTCCGCAGAAAGTGTCTCTATGTTAGTTTTATACATAACTAAAAGGGCTACGAAGTCGTCTAGGACCCTCTCTAGCTAAGCCAGCCCCACTCCTTCCAGCCAGTACACCCCCCCTAATCGGTGGTGACATCTTAAGAAAAGCATAAAACATACATGTATCAGCTAGGCCAACGCCATATTCCACTAACTTGTGGGCAAATGTATTTGCCTACCTATAAATAATCTGGCACATCTGCTTATTCTCTCTAAGCACCGATCTGATTATGCATAAACGTTGCTTGTATCTAAGTTGTGACTGCCCATTTTGCTTTACAAAGAGCTGGTCCTTGAAACGTGATCGTCCTCATCCACGAGTATTCTCTCTTTCTTGAAACATGCATGCAGGCATAGCTGCCCAACAAGCACCAGCTCGTTCTGCATCACCTCGATCCCATCAACAAGTCGATATAAATCGAAACTAATTGGGTGTGTGTTTTTTAGGATCTAGTTTTAGAATAATTCTAAAGAAACCATGTCCCACCCGGCCACCCACCCAACTGGGTTAGCTACTAAACCCAATGTGGAAACAACTGCTTTAATTTATAAATAGGAGAGAAGTAGGAAGAAAGAAAAAATATATATTACTCATTTCTTTCAAGCGATAATGAATTTTTTACTAGATTTTTTATAAAAGATATTTTCTACAAGATTAATATTGATATATTTTTAAGAAAAAATGATATGAAAAAAATATAGTACATGTGTTTTAGGGTATAATAACCCATATTTTGGATACAATACCCATGCAATATCACTCATAATTTTTAATCCATAATCATTATAAAAATATATTCTAACAAGGCAAATGTTGATACCATACCACAAAACACAGGTATCGTACCCCAAAATACGAATATTATATTCAAAATATGAATATTTGTTGATGACGTACTATACCTAAATATACAGATACCGTACCCAAAATACGAATATTTGTTGATGACGTACTGTACCCCAAAACACGGGTATCGTACTCCAAAATACGAGTATTACACCCCAAAATATTGACACTATATCTAAGTGTATAATATCCGTATTGGAGTACATTGTTCACATTTTGGAAGGTACTGTACGCATGTTTGTTGATGAGGTATTGTATCTCCAAAACATGAATATTGTATCCCAAAACATACGTATTATACTTTGAAATATTATTATACTTCTCTCATATTATTATTTTTCAAAATATGTCAATATTAGTCTAGTTAGAAAGTATTTTTATAAAGAATCGAATGTTTTTTATTTCATAAAAAAAGTCATTTAGAATTGAAAGTTATGAACAAAAATATTTTCTTTCTCTTCTTTTTATTCTTTTTTGTTTGTTAAATGAGCTTTTTAATGTCTGGATAAAGGAGCGGGGTTGTGTAGCGTTACTCTAATTTTAATATATATATATATATATATATATATATATATATATATATATATATATATATATATAGCCATATATATATATATATATATATATATATACCGGACAAACCAACACCGCAGCTCAAATATAGGCCTTTTTCAATCTACACATGCTTTGACGTCTGCATCAATTTGTCGTACCTCCACGATGCCTACAGGTGGGAAATGCCAGCAGGAGCAGCCGCACGTGCAGTTGACTGTCGCCACACAGCTGACACTCTATTGCAGATGCCCAGGCTTATCGGCAACAGTAATAGCTGTCCATGATGGCCCCCAAATGATCAACACGCGAACTCGTTTAATCCCGACGAAACCTCCAAAGGAATGATTTGACGTAGAGAGAGACAACGGTACAGGGTTTGTGAGCCGGATGCCATTGGAATCTCAGTTTTAAATTTGGATCTGGCTCACTGACTTGGCTCATTAAAGTCCTAGTCTTCTCCCATTCGACAGCTGCTTCATTTTGAAGCTGTAGGGAGGAAGGTAATTGGCACTCCACGATGCTCCTGAGACAAGACTATCAAATGGATAAAATGGAAGCGAAATGAATAAAATGGAGAAATTAAATGTCAACCTCAACTACTCCCAGAAAAAAGACGTAATGGTCGCAGGCAACCAGCCGCCAGCCAGTTCATTAATAAACCAACGGTCATGTGGGATTTGTATGTTTCTTCTGTTGTATAGTCAATGGCCCATCAGATGTTCGGCCCACACTTTTCCCACTGCGTTCCCGTGAAGTACATGAAGATTTCCTGGCGACTGCAGTAAATACAGGAACTTTTGCATGCCTCCCCAAAACAAGGAAGCAGTGCAGCCCCCATTGTGCGCGGTATTGAAGAGGAAGTTATTACTCGTTACTTTCATTCTTCTTTTGTTGATAGTATATATTGCTTGTCTTCCTGTCATGTCCAATATCATGTCAAAATCTGCAAGCATATCTTGAGTTTGTTTTCTCATTTCCTTGAGTTTGTCCAATATATTGCTTGACATCACCCATGTACTAAAAAATCACTTACATTGATATCACCTTTTTCTGAAGTCGCAAAATACATGCATTGATGTCACGTATTTCAGATTATACACCTTCTCATACATACACAAACATAACTTAGAGTATGGAAGTCTAAAATCATACACAAGTTCATGAAAGTCAACTTTATTGATATTGATAAATAGATTGTTACAAAGGGGAGGACAAGGCCTTGCCCCATGCATCTACATAAAAGTATATTTTTATTTATTTGAACATCCTATTACAGACATGCTTAGCTATGAAGGTCTAGGTAGTTGAACATCCTATTACAGGCATGCTTAGCTATGAAGGTCTAGGTGGTTGATTTCTGTTGAATTTAGCTGCATATTATATTTACTATCGATGGTTGATTTCTGTTGAATTTAACTGCATATTGTATTTGGTATTTGGCTTCACAACTATTGTTTGTTGTCCTTGAGTTCGGTGCAGATTTCCGTAGTTGCATCAGCTGATTGGATTGATTGCAATGGGATGAATACAAGACTGGATGCCCTCTCCTTTATATAGGAGAGGGGAGACGCCCTAAGACTTAGGACACAAGTAATCTAAACGGGTTGAGATATAAAAGCCCACTAACTAATTAACCTATTAACTAAATAGGCTTATAAACTCTCTAACACTCCCCCTCAAGCTGGAGCATGGGTGAAACACATGTCCAAAGCTTGGAAGTTACATGACTCGATAAAAGAAAAGATAGAAATGATAAAAGATAAATATCACTCCCCATACAAAAGATTGATACTCCCCCTTAAACAATACTCCCCCTGAATCATGTGGTGACAATGGATCTCTTCTTTAAAATTGTATTCTGTAGGCGGGAGATCCTCAAGCTTTGAAGAAGGTCTTTGGAATGCATCTAGAATGAAGAACATCTGAAGAATGGAACCTGATACTACAATAGTAATTCGCCACTTGGAGCAGACGATCCTCAACACCATCACTATTTTATCTTCATTGGATTATGTACTTAACACGGCACGAACACGGATTCCCAATGTCGATGTAACAGAGCATAATTTTTGAAATGTCTGAGAAGACGTGCATAATGTGGCACGAACACGAACGGACGATGTGATGATGATACGATGTGTGTACCATAAAACTTTGATGCATGAACCTTGGGGGATTGACAGGAAAGGAGATATCATCCATCAAGGAAAGTCCCAAGAAGATCAGCGGAAGGTGATGCTAATATAACAAATACAACTCGGAAAAGACGTGATGAAGTAGCTCGGTGAAGATAAATCTGGATGAATCAACCTTGTAGAAGTAGACTGGTAGGCTTGCTGAGCTTCTAAAAATTTGAAGAAGCACCCATCCGTCTCATGTGAATGCAGTTGAAGCACACCATCAACACCTGATGTACATAACACGTTACGAACGCGGATAGCTCGGTGTTGATGCTGAATGAAGATCCTTCATTGTTGTTTGAAAGTAGAGAACATATTTGATGAACAATGCAAAGCTCCATGAAGATAATAGCCTGGAACATATATATAGTATGAATACATATATCATCTCTTCTCATACTCTCTCTCATACATAGTCTCTCACTTTCTCTCTCTCTTCTCATCTCTTCCTCTCCTATATATCCCCCCTGGCACAACAGATACGGTGAGAGTGAGTGTTTGGTGTGGAGAAATAGATATATGACCCCCACACTGTGGAAAGAGATACACACATGATATGGGTAGGTGGGAAAGGAATTGGTGGATTTGAGAGAATTTAGTGTATATGGAGATGTGTAATATGTGGAGAATGAAACTGATAGCCGGAGAGAATATGTTAAATGGGTCAATGTAAGATCCGGGTAGAAAATTAAATGAATCTAATCCTGACCTGAAAAGGAGATTTGTTTGGCTCGTTAGGGCAACAAATCCGGGAGTGCGGGGGTGGAGCCCCCACGAAAAATCCAATTAGGCTAAAACTTGGTTCTGATTAGAAAAAATATAACCAATTAGGGATCTGAATATTAACAGGCATCTGGTATATGGAGGCAGTAATATGGTTGTTTGGTAGCAGTGGAGAGTGATGGGTGACCGTGCTACATCTAAGGATAGGTGAAAATGTTGGGGCAGCAATGACGAGATGAAGAGAAGCAGTGGAGAAACGACTAGGGGCATGGATGATGGTGGTGGCTGAAAGGTGTGCTCGGCGGCTGGGGATATGGTTGTTGGATGATATGGCAGCAACACAACAGCAGGACAGATGACGATGATTGTCTCGCTCGGATGATGTAGCACTTGGCCACAATGAAAGAGATGATACTGGTCTCTAGCACAGCTCTACAGATATTACATGCCATGAGGTTGATTGTGGACTCAAGTGTGGAGCCTCTGCTTATGAGACTACGAAGGTTGGAGTTGAGGACATCAAAGTGATGCAACGGTAGATGGTTGTTGAATAATGTGAGTGCGATGTCGTCAAGGGATGCATATGGTGGCTGCTTTTTACTGGCTGCTCAGAATGATGGTTGGGTGATCGGGGGTGGTGGCATGCTACTGACAGAGATGGCGCTTGGTGGCTGTTGTCACTAGCAGATGGAAGCATTTTGTTGCTGCCGCTGGTGGCGACACTAATTACTCGGGATAGAGGTGTGGTGGTGGCTCTATCTGTTGTTGGTGGCGGTGTTTGCATGAGAAGGATGATGATGGTGCTAGGAAGGTGATGGTTTCGGCGCATGGAAAGAAAACTTGATCATTCGAGAAAGACAAAGATTTACAATGGAGGCCAGGAGATGCCTGGCGGGCAGCTGACCTAAGCCATGGCAACGGTGACGGCAGACCGCAGGCGGGGGTTCTTCCCCTTGGTTGCTCTTTAGAAAAGACAAGCACGGCGGCTAGGGCTGCGTGCGTGCTAAAAAGGAGAGGGAGGAGGGGTGGCAGCTAGGTTTTCCTCAGGAGCAAACGTGCTTTGTTCACACAGGAATTATTGTTCACTATGTCGTACTATTCACGTCGGAGTTACTGTTCATGACGTTTTTTTTGTTCACCGCTCTATACCATGTGGAAAATAAGATTGGATTTAATGCAATGGGATGAATACAAGAATGGACGTATATAGGAGAGGGGAGATGCCCTAAGACTTAGGATACAAGTGATCTAAACGGGCTGAGATAAAAAAGCCCACTAACTAATTAACCTATTAACTAAATAGTCTAATATAAACTCTCTAACAATTATAATGTAATCAACTGATCTTTTCTGAAGCAAAACTGTAGCTCAGAATGAGACCAAGCCAGCAAAAAGTGCCCGACCACAAGTACATCACTTGACCCAACTCTCGTGCAGCTGGTTCTTATCTAGCATGATGTTCACTCTCGAACATGGGTATGTATAGCTCTTTTTCTGCCCTCATACAACTTCATCAATACATGTACCAAGCGGATAACTAGTCTAGTAGTCTACAGATGAAATCAGGAGCTTGGTGTAGATTCCATAATTGCATCAGTTAAAAAGAACGGATCTCCTACTTGCTTATAACGTGATCAACTCATCTACTCTTTTAAAATAAAACTATAGCTCAAACCAATGCCACCTAGCTCTCATCCCGGTTGGTCCTTTTCCTGCATGATGCTCACCTTCAAACATAAATATATATATCTCTTCTTTGTCCTCACACAACTCCATTAGTACTTGTATCGAGTGGCCAACTGATCTAGAAGTCTCCAACTAAGAAGATTGATTTCTTGCTTGCGGTCCCAACCACCAACACACTATAACATACATAGATGGAACCTCACCCATCTCTTCCATTAGGTCACCTAAAATGAAGGAAGGGAAAGTTCATTATGAACAGTAGTTCAACACCAAATAACTTGGCACATATGTCGTATCCAGAATCCGTCTATATAATAATGGAGATATGCAATGCAGTATGCGATACCTGAAATGAAGGAAAGAAAAGTTCATTGTAAGTAGTAGTTCAACACCAAATAACTTGACACATAATGCCATATCCGGGATCCGTCGATACAGTAATAGAAATATACAATGTAGTACACAATATGTCTAAATAATGATAGAGATATGCAACGCAGTATGTATGAAAATACATATATCACATTCTAACGACAAGAAAAAAGCTTCTTAGATTTTACCCAGTCATGGAAAGAGAGAAAGACCCATTAGCAGCAATTTTCCAGTCACTCATTCAACAAGCATGCCCCGAATATCCAGCCACTCCCCGAAACACACTTTATTCTTCTACCTTTTACTTATTTCTCTCATTCTTCCAAAATGAAGATCAATACATCAACTTGACTGAAGTAATATATTATTTTTAGAATAGTAGTCAGAGAAGTATTGGCATAGGATCATTCAAATAAGATCATGATAGTAGACCTAGAAACTGTTGATACCGTTTCAAGTAATAAGTGAGCCATGATATTTCTGTTGATAATAGGTGAGCCATGATACCTCAAAATTCACTATACACGTAATAACCTTCAAAATTTGGGGGGTTTTGTTCCATATTATTGTAGTGTATCAAGGTACACCCACATTGTTTGCAATCTATTTTGATGAGGGAGAAACACATGGTTAAAAGACACACTACTTAAACAAAGAAATATTGAACAAAATTTATGCAAGCTTACCGATTGTCATTGAACCATTGTATAACATGTAGATATAGATTTAGAAACTCATTGTAAATAAGAAATTAACACACAAAAATCTAGTGCTTTTTCACTGTTAACTCAACAAAAATTGTCAATAGAAAAACATAAAATTCACCATGATAAAAAATGACACGCGTACCTTTTCATTTTGTCAAACAGATGCTATTCCTAAAAGTCAAATAAGGCTTGGTGTGGCCACCATATGCTCCAAGAACATCATGCAGTCGTTGAGTGACAACTAGGAACATGCAGGGACAAAATTAAGAGGGATTTGATGAACTAAAACTGAAATCATGTGCTTTCTTGTGACGTGTACTTGATGATATTAGTTTATAATATCTTGCAATAAATCAAAACTAATCGTCCACTATTTTGCCAAACCAACAAATAAATAGTAGTAGAATCCTCGTACTGGATTTGACCATATCATAAGTAGATAAAGGAGAGAACTTTTAGTTGTTTCTAAGGAAATCAATGAAAAGTGATCCACATTACATATATTCGATTAAGAAAATAAAAAGAATTTTATACATTCTTACATGAAAGGTGATGATTCCAATTACCGCCAACATCCTTGGTATCATGACGGCTGTAGTTATCCCCTATCCTTGTACAGGAATGATGAACACAAGGTTAGAAAAGACCAAAATAGTGACAATGCATAAGAAAAAATGAACGTCTGACTGTTTACATGATACACGCTGGTCGATGATGCGGACAAAAGCCTCTCTTTACTGCCAACCAAAGGAAACATGGTATACAAGCTGGTGGGACACAACGAGACTTCCGATGGTGAAAAGGCGGAAGATTGCAATAGGATGTAGGAAAGTGGGTTACGATGTTGGAGGGGGTCACACATACTAGTCATAGGGTTTAGGAGGGAAGAGAGAGGGGTGGGAAAAATGGGTGCATGTTTAGGAAAAGTGAAAAAAATTTGCGAGAATAGTTGGAAAGTTGTTGGATTAGGAGAAACTAGAAGAGAGATAGATATTCTTTTAGTCAAGGATTCATTATTAATATGGGCCAGGGATAGTCCTTTGAGTATTAAGTAAATTTGGTCAGGGTGTTAATCCTTGACCAAATATCCTTGACCCTTGTCATGTTTTGTTGTAGTGAATAAACCACAAATGACTCTACTTGATATTCATTTCCATCTTTTTCTTTCACTATGCCCTTCTGTTTCTTCCTTGTGTCTAAATATAGTAGGTTGGATGAAATTATGGAGCCACATATTTAACTAACTACAAGCCCATGTGATGCCTTAGGTTCCTAGATTAACCTATAATGGGTCGATCACCCGACCATATTGAGGATGTATCCATCTACATTTGCAACTCCATATGCAACTCCAAAGAATATCTTTAACCTAGAAAAATGGAATGGATTAAGGATTTTGAAAACACGTAGTTATAACTTACAAGAACACAAATGATACATGTAATACACACACAAACACACATATAAACATACACACACACATGTAATACCATGACCACATGCTCAAACATGGAGTGTCAATGCTTAGCCTAACATCATACTCCCACCTTATTGTATAATATAGACTTCTAATTGGGAATTCATGAATTTTAGTGTGACGTGAAGAATTGAATAAAGTTTAAAAAACCAATCATCCTCATGATTCTTATGCTCTTGTATAGTCTAGTAATAAAAAGTGGGTTTCATTGCTCACCTTGGAGATGTCCCAGAGATGAATTTGACAAAACATTATTAGACTCATTCTCAGATAAGAACAATGGTTCATATTGTCAAGTATCTACATTGTAATTGTGCCATATACTTGTTTCCTTTACCACATGCCAACTGTTCATATATTTAGGAAGGTCATCACTTGTAGGGCCCGCTACAAAACAAAAATCGACATAATCAACTGAAACTGTGAAATATGATTGTTAGGAATAGAGATAGAAGAGAAAATACATTTCTTTATTATAAACTAGATTTGTAGTTACTATAATATCAACTAGATTTGAGTACTATAATTGAGGATAAATAATATATTATTTTCTATATTAGATTATAACAATAGTTTCAACAAGATTTGATTTGTAATAGACTTTGGAAGCAATGACTGCTGATAAATGTGAATCCTGAATAGAAAATAGGGAAATACAAAGGGATTATAATTGTGTAAGACTAAAAGACAATAACTTGTATCATCATACACATAGACTGGTGCATCATGGTAATCACTAGTAGCATCATATGGACTTCCAAAGTATATCTAAAGTTCTTCCCACCTAATGGTGTGTCAATACGGATGTCGAGGGCTACAGTGATCATATTAAAAATAGTGAGTAAGGGGAGCAACAAAAATTATTTTTAATTAATCAAATGAGTACGATTTTGTAAGACTTCCATCCTATTCTAAAATAAAAGACAAAGATTTGTAAAAAGAAAAAATATTTGTAAAATTTCCTTCAAAGTAGAAAGTATTAGCAAGAATACCACTAGGAATAAGATGCCTACCACCCTTACACTCCAGTTCATGGTCTAGAATCTAACATTAAAAAAGAATTGGATGTGATATACTCAAAATAGAACCCTTTGTAGGGGAAAATTAGTGCACATGAATGCGACACAATAGTTTTTAAATGGGAAAATTAGTTCACATTTTTTATTCAACCATGTAAGACATGTTCTAAATTTATATGTTCCTTATGTGTATAAGATCAACCTTTTGATAGACAGGAAAAGGAGAGCCATTTTGGGGTCAAGCGGGAGCTTTTTGGTTGCACATCACCCAAGGGACAATTTTATTCAAAGAGGTGATGGAATCTCATAAGTTTATATGTTCTTCTAACGCCTCATGATGATCAATGATTGCCACAACAACTATGGAAAACAGTGTCAAATAAGTGTTGTGTATGTTCTTATAGTAATAGCCGCATGTACAACTGAATGAAAAAGATCTTGTATTCATGAATACAAGGTAGTTAAGGAGTCATTTAAATCCTCAATTTATGTGTTTAAATTAAGTGATAGTTTGGCTTACTTAATTTAACTAAAAAGAAAGGAAGAGAAGACAAGAGATAACTACAACTAAGATTGTAGTAGGACCTCGAGAAAAACTAATACACATGTAGCAACTAGCTATACAATATAAATCACTTGTTGCTACCATACGTTTTGTTCAGTAGTGCCCACCATCAAGATGGACTTCAGAATTTAGATTTAAGAAAACAATAGTCAGGATGCACACCCTGTGGTAACCTCAGCTGTCTAGACACCTCCATGAGATTTTGATTTACAACCAGTGAGTTGAGTAAAGCATTATGTTATAATGTCATCCAATCAAGCCTTAATATTCTATGCTAAAACGAGTTAGATGAGATTCAAAGTTCATAACCATCAAAATAGGTATATAGAGAAAGAAATGCAAATGCATGACACAAATAAACACATGAGCTTTAATGCATAATATGCATTAGTCTCATTTTAATTTGAAGATGTGCATAGGAGTATGGTCATATCATTTTTGTGGCCATTTGTTTCAGAAAGTTCAAAGCACTTATGTTGATACTTACCAATGACCAACTCAATCTAAATGACCCCATATGTAGCATGCAACCTGGCTTGTTTCAAGCTCATTTGGTTTAGAAAATTTACAGCCCAAGGATGGTTTAGAGTGTATCACCATGTCTGGCATATATGTCTAAGGTGGTTGCATGTGGTTGCCATGGAACATATGATGATAATGTCATGTCATAGTAAGTGATTAAAAATTCATTTGGGAGGTGTCAGGTCCCTATCATGACACGTCCTCTCACAACAAGTCCATGAAAATCCATTTAGGAGGTGTCAGGGCACATATCATGACAAATATTATCTCACATCAAGTCCTAAAAAATACAATTGGAAGGTTCAATGACACATATCATGATAGTGTCCTTTCACAGCATGTCCCTTCAAATATATTAAGGAGAAGCTAGGGCCAATATATTGACAATGTCCTCTCATAATAAGTTCGTATAAATACATTTGGGTGACGTTTGAGCCCATATCATGACAATGTCCTCTCACATCGAGTCCTTGATAATACATTTGAAAGGTGCCATGGAGCATATGATGACAATTTCATCTCATAGTAAGTCCTTAAAAATGTATTTAGGTGGTGTCCTGTCCCATATCATGACAACGTCCACTCATAACAAGTCCATCAAAATGTATTTGGGAGGTGTCAAGGCTCATATCATGACAAATATTATCTAACATCGGGTCCCAAAAAGTACATTTGGGAGGTTCCACGACCCATATAGTGATAGTGTCCTTTCACAACACATCCCTTAAAATGCATTAAGGAGGATACATGACCCATATATTGGCAGCGTCCTCTCATAATAATTCCTTGAAAATACATTTCGATGAAGTTTAATCCCATATCATGACAACGTCCTCTCACACCAAGTCCTTAGAAATACATTTGGGAGGTGACATGGAGCATATGATCACAATGTCATCTCATAGTAAGTCCTTAAAAATGCATTTGGGTGGTGTTAGGTCCCATATCACGACAACGTCCTCTCACAACAAGTCCATCAAAATGCATTTGGGAGATGTCATGGCCCATATAATGACAAATGTTATCACACATCTCCCTAAAAATACAATTGGGAGGTACCATGACCCATATCATGATAGTGTCCTTTCACAACATGTCCCTTCAAATGCATTAAGAAGGATCCAAGGCCCATATATTGACAGTGTCCTCTCATTATAAGTTCCTAAAATACATTTGGGTGAAGTTTGGGCCCAAATCATGACAATGTCCTCTCACGCCAAGTCCATGAAAGTACATTTAGGAGGTACCAAGGCACATATAATGATAATGTCATGTCACAATAAGTTCTTAAAAATTCATTTGGGAGGTGTCGGGTCCCATATCATGACAACATCCTCTCACAACAAGTCCATAAAAATGCATTTGGGAGGTGGCACGACCCGTATCATGACAAATGTTATCTCGCATTAAGTGCCTAAAAATGTAATTGGGAGGTTCCATGACCCATATCATGATAGTGTCCTTTCACAACATGTCCCTTCAAATGCATTAAGGAGGATCTATGGCCCATATATTGACAGTGTCCTCTCATAATAAGTTCTTGAAAATACATTTGGGTGAAGTTTGGGGACAATGTTCTCTCACGCCAAGTCCTTTAAAATACATTTGGGAGGTAGCATGGCACATATGATGATAATGGCATGTAATAGTAAGTTCTTAAATGCATTTGGGAGTGTCAAGTCCCATATCATGACAATGTCCTCTCATAATAAGCCTATGAAAATGCATTTGGGAGATGTCAGAGTTCATATCATGACAAATGTTATCTCACATCAAGTCTCAAAAAATGCATTTCGGAGGTGCCACAACCCATATAGTGATAGTGTCCTTTCACAACATGTCCCTTCAAATGCATTAAGGAGGATACATGGCCCATATATTGACAACGTCCTCTCATAATTATTCCTTGAAAATGCATTTCGATGAAGTTTGGGCCCATATCATGACAATGGCCTCTCATGCCAAGTCCTTGAAAATACATTTAGGAGGTGTCATGGCGCATATGATGACAATGTCATCTCACAGTAAGTCCTTAAAAATGCATTTGGGAGGTGTTAGGTCCCATATCATGACAACGTCATCTCACAATAGGTCCATAAAAATGTATTTGGGAGGTGCCAGGGTGCCTATCATGACAAATGTTATCTCACATCAAGTCCCTAAAATGCAATTGGGAGGTTCCATGACCCAGATCATGATAACGTCCTTTCACAACATGTCCCTTCAAATGCATTAAGGAGGAGCCAGGGCCCATATATTGACGACGTCCTCTCATAATAAGTCTCTAAAAATGCATTTCAGTGAAGTTTGGGCCCATATCATGATAACGTCTTCTCACGCCAAGTCCCTGAAAATACATTTGGGAGGTGCCATGGAGCATATGATCACAATGTCATCTCACAGTAAGTCCTTAAAAATGTATTTGAGAGGTGTTAGACCCCATATCATGACAATGTCCTCTCACAATAAGTTCATGAAAATGCATTTGGGAGGTTTCAGGGCCCATATCATGACAAATATTATCTCACATCAAGTCCCTAAAAATGCAATTGGGAGGTTCCATGACCCATATCATGATAGTGTCCTTTAACAAAATGTCCCTTCAAATGCATTAAGGAGGATCCATGGTCCATATATTGACAGTGTCCTCTCATAATAAGTCCCTAAAAATGCATTTCAGTGAAGTTTGGGCCCATATCATGACAACGTCCTCTCACACCAAGTCCTTGAAAATACATTTAGGAGGTACCATCGCACATATGATGACAATTTCATCTCACAGTAAGTCATTAAAAATACATTTGGGTGGTGTCAGGTCATTTATGATGACAGCATCCTCCCATAACATGTCCATCATAATGCATTTGGGAGGTGTCATGGCCCATATCATGACAAAGGTTATCTCACAACAAGTCCCTAAAAATGCATTTGAGAGGGACCACGACCCATATGATGATAGTGTCCTTTCACAGTATGTCCTTTCAAATCCATTAAGGAGGAGACATGGCCCATATATTGACAATTTCCTCTCATAATAAGCCCTTGAAAATGCATTTGGGTGAAGTTTGGGTCCATATCATGGCAACCTCCTCTCACTCCAAGTCCTTGAAAATACATTTGGGAGGTTCCATGGAACATATGATGATAATGTCATCTCACGGTAAGTCCTTACAACTACATTTGAGAAGTGTCAAGTATCATATCATGAGAACATCCTCTTACAACAAGTCCATGAAAATGTATTTGGGAGGTGTCAGGGACCATATCATGACAAATGTTATCTCACAACACGTCCCTAAAAATGCATTTGGGAGGTGCCACGACCCATATTATTATAGTGTCATTTTCACAACATGCCCCTTCAAATGCATTAAGGAGGTGTCAGGGCCCATATATTGATAGTGTCTATAAATGCATTTAGACCATATCATGATAGTATCGTCTCACAACAAGTCCCTTGAAATGCATTTGTGAGTATCTTGTGCCCATATCATGACAGTATCATCTCACAACAAGTCCCTTGACATGCATTCGTGTGGATATTGGGCCCATATCATGATAGTGGTCTCTCACAACAAGTCCTTGAAATTGCATTTGTGAGTATCCAGACCCATATCAGGAAAATCCTCTCAAGAAAGTCCCCCAAGATGCATGTGCGAGGAGCTACAACCCATAACATGACAATGTCCCCTCAGACAAGTCCATTAAAATGCTTCGAGGAGGGGCTACAACCTATGCCATGACATTGTCTTCTCACAAAAAAGTCCTTGAGATGTGTATATATTTGTTGTCCTCTTAACTATTCATAAATAGACATCTATGAGTTTGGGGACAATTGAAGCTTGGTTGATTGGGTGCTTATGGAAGCTACCTCCCATTTGCATGAATCATTGTTGGGGTGGGAGGTCTATGTAAGATATTGCTAAGGAGAAATTTTCCTCATAAGACAAAGGCCCATTGGCCTTAGAATGATTACTAAAAAAACATGTATGAGTTTGGTGAATATTTTCATGCCAATATCCCATTATGAATCATTTAGAATGACTCTCAACAAAATTTTCTCTCACACATATCCTTTACAAGTTGTCAAATAAATGTACTGATATATCCCCATGAAAATGCATTTGGGAGGATCCATGAACCATACCATGACAATGTTCACTCACAACAAGTTCCTTGAAATGCAACTTTGAAGACTTGTGGCCCATATCTTGACAGTGTCCTCTCACAACAAGTTCCTAAAAATGTATTTGCGAGGAGACTGGGCCCATATCATGAGAATGTCCTCTCATGGAAATCTCCCAAAATGTATTAGTGAGGAGCCATGGCCATATCATGACAATGTGTATTGGTAGATAGTTTATAAAAATACTTCTGGGTGGAGCTAGGGGGCATATCATGATAGTGTCATCTCATAGTAAGTCCTTGAAAATGCTTAGATTTGAGACATGTATATATGTATTGTCCTATTAACTATTCATAAAAGAGATGTGTATGACTTTGGGGATGATGGGAGCAAGGTCGTTTGAGTGCTTTTGATATCCACCACTCTTTGGCAGCAATTGTTGCTGGGGGTGAGTGGTTTACACAAGCCGCTGTCAAGGAGCAATTTGCCTTGCAAGAAAAATGCCCATTAGCCTTAGAATGTTCACAAAAGACATATATGAGTTTAGGGGAAGATCTTTATTCCAATATCCCTGTATGATTGAACCTCCAAATTACTTAGAAAGACTCTCCAATTTCTCTCACATATCTTCCTTTATGAATTGTCAATAAATGTATTGATATATCCCCATGAAACGACATTGAAAAGATTGTTTATGATTATTATTGGTTGGGAGATGTTGAATGACTGATATGTCTATCACCTAAAGTGTAGGTGGCAAGTACATGTGTCACCTAAAAGTTTGGTGACATGGACGTGTCCCCCTAAATATATACCCCCTTATAGATCACATGTAACTCATATACATGTCACCTATATGGAAAATCCCCATTCGAACATAGGTGATTCAAATGTATGCCACCTATTCGGTATTACCCTTTCATGCATGATAAAATGTATGTCATCTATATTACGTAGGAAGATACAGATTATAGATGATTTACATGAATGTCACCAAAAGTATGTAACCTTTTCAAAATGCTAAAATGTATGGCATCTATTTCACATAGGTCGATACAGATTATAAGTGATGTCCAAGCATGTGACCTAAAATGTGTAACCTTTTACATGACTGTCACATATACTATTTTTTTGGTAGTGTCCAACGTGCGGCAAGCTTTAAGCCCACCTTCCCTTAGAGCTTGCCCTATGTTGGAAATGACATGTATACACACTATAACAGGGGGGCGTCATGCATCCTACTACAAAAGGTTATGGGAATTTCATTCCTCTGGTTATGAAAAAACCAAATGAGATATAGGTAGTCATGACATACCCAAATATCACTAGCAAGATGAGATGGAATTTAGACAACATTGAGATAGATCTGAAATTCAAGATCTTTGAGATTCTGAATAAGGATTGGACATGGAACATGTATTCCCTACTACATCTAATCACAAAAGAAGGAATAAAGAGTGTGGCAAGTGGGTTGAGCATAAATCCCCTCTACAAGGACTTACCTATATGGATTCTTAAAAAAGATGACTCTTTCACCATCAATTCAATAGAAGAATCCACTGCAGAATCGGGTAGCGGCCTGAGAATCCTTTTAGGATCCAAATGGATTTGGAATTCACATATTCTTACGAAGATAAACACCTTTATATGGAATCTTATGAAGAGGGTGATACCCACCAATGGGCACATCAAGTTATGCAACATTCTACTTGAGTCAAGATGCGAGTGTTGTGGGAAAGAGGATAACTACGATTGACTATCTATTTTGGGATAGTGAGGTAGCCATATGAGTTTGGGTCAAATAAAAAAATCTTATGGTTGTTGACCATTCTCTAGGAACCTCTCTTTTAACCTTTGTCTTCAGTACTCTTGTTGGGACTCCACATCTCATCCAACTTGAGTCTATTTAGTTTGAGGTACCCTTCCTCTGGTTTGAGCTAAACAATAATATATGAAAGTGCATTAAATTATACTAAAGATAAAAAATGAGAAAATTACTTACATACATATGTTTCATATCATATTCAATTACCGACTCGTATTCCACATCCCACTTCTTGTATATAAGAAATAAGAGATTATTATGTGCAAAAATGCTTATACTTACTTAATTTTTGTCTTCATGGACCTACCATCCTTCCAACTTTAATAAGAAAACATATGTGCTTCTCACCATTTATAGGAACTACTTCCTTCAAACTAGTTCATCCACTTGTAGTTTGCTTTTTTTAAGTGTTGCCATCTACAACATGTTTGTAATTTCAAAAAATACATAATTTTATAACTGATGCCAAATGATGCAACTAGAGGTCATTAGAATATAAATATAAATGCATGCATGTATTACCAACTAAAGGTGGATCAATTTTTATTTATCTCCTTGTATATGATTGCTCATTATTATAATAGAGTAGTCATGATGATCAATACTAAAGGAAAAGCAACCTCTATTGGAGGTTATATGATAATTGAGAGTGCCTACCCTTGTTAGAGGTGTATTATCATCAAGTGTGGAGTGCCTTATCAGATCTATCACCATGCCTTTTTTCTTTCAATAGAAGAAAAGTTGAAAATAGTTAAGATCAACAACATAGTACCAAAAATAGAGAAATCACACCACAACACATAAAATAAAAATAACACAAATATAGAAATTAGACCACAATATAGTACCAAAAATCAAGACATCACACCGCAACATAGTACCAAAAATAAAGAAATAACACCAAAACATATAAAACAAAAAGTAACCCCTATTTTTGGGCTTGTAATTAGTAATTCTATCATACCTTATGAGGGTGTATCATATTCAAATGTTAAATTCCCTAGAGATATATCAACATGCCTTTGTCTTTTCTTAGAATTAGGGGTAACAAGAGTTACATTAAGACATCACATGGTAATCATGGTGAAAAGTGACATCATAAAAATCAAATGAAAAGTCATCTATATCCAAGGGTCTATCATTATCATTATCACCATGTTAATATTCCTTAAGGATCTATTGTCATGACCTTGTCCTTTCCCCAGAAGAAGGTATAAATGGAGTTAAATTCAGTACGATCATAGTAGTTAAAGTAGAAAATGTACACCACATCCAAAAACTACACAACTAACTCTATTTTGAGGCTTATGATGACCAATATTAGAAATCCTTTTGAGGGTGTATCATATGAAAATGCAGAAAGACTTAGGGATCCATCATACATGTGATAATTCACAAAATAATGGGTAACTAGAGTTACTAAGAAAAGGAATATTATGAAGAATAGAAACAAACACCACAATAGATGAATAGAAAGTATCCTCTATTCAAAAGTGTATTATCATCATCTTCATTATCATCATTGTTGTTTGATTGGTTATGTATCATAATGCCTTTTTTCTCTCCCTAGAAGGGGCGAATGGTGTTAGCCATATAATAACACTTTAAGTAGAAAGATTGAACTAGAACATATAAATAAGAAACTAATATTACTGAAGGGTCTATCATGATGGTTGTATCATCTTCACATGTGGAATGCCTTAGGGATTTATCAATGTGCCTCTTCTATACCTGGAATAAGGGGTAATTGAGTTACAATGAGCAAATGCATAGTTCTAAAGGTATAAAAAGCTACATTAAAACATATAAAATGAAACTAAACCTATACTTATTTGTGTATCACTGAAGAATTGATAGAAGTTCTTTAAGGATCTACCTATTTGCTTTATTTTGTTCATTAAAAATATAGAGTAATAGATCCCATTGTAGCATTAAAAGAACACAATTAGTATGAAAAACATTGTAGATAACACGATCACATGTTATATAGGCTCATCTTCATCATGACCATCATTTACATTGGTGACTATGTCATTGGTTGGTCTTTTCCTTGGAATTACATAAAAATGCAAAAAAAAATGTATTTGAAATTATATAAATAGAAATAAACTCAATTCATCCAATTTACCAAAGATCTCAACATACAAATATGTTAAAAGCTTGGATTTTAATATTCTCTCTTTGATTATATTGTTGAGTAAATCACATTTAGGAGGGGGATAATATAGAATAAAATCTACAAATATGCATATAAGGGAATATTCTGTTTTTGAGTAAAGACAACTTTAACTTTCTTGTTATTTATCCTCCTTCAACATGATTTGCATGATCTCTAGATAGTTTCTTGAAATGAAATTTTCCCCAAGAATTTTCAAGTACCATTTTGCCAGTTTGTCAGCAAGATGATTTTCTTCTCTAATAATCTCCATAATGTGTATAGTATTAAACCATTGTTTCAAGGAGTTGATTATGTGAACCATTGATAGATATTCCTATCGGAATTTCTTGATATCATCATTAAAGTCAATTGAGAGTTGTGAATCTGACAAAACATCACATGTAAGGGAATATTACAACATAAATAGTTCTATAAAAGGACAAAAAATGAAGACATTTATAAAAAATACAAATAAGAAATTTTTTATCGAACTTAGTTTGTGCTTCTTTATATATCACTTTCATGAATAGATTTCATCCACTTGAATTGTTATAGAATTTATGTCTTGTCACATAAGTCATTCTTACTATTTGACATGTAGTCAATTGAAATATCACTATTACTTATAGTTACATAAGAACCAATCACATGGTATGTCAAGTGTATCTCGATCCACAAATGGACACATCACATTTAAATGACCATCTTCTGGATCAATTGAATATAGTACTTGATTTCTTTGTTAGGGAATACAAAAGGCTCATCATGTAACCTCTCTTAGTTGTATCAACAACGGTGAAGTTAAGATGTCCCCTTTTATCCAAATGTTCCATCATTGTCAAACTATACACCATTAAATAGATATGATCCATCTTATGAAATTAGACTTCATACATAGTACACATTTTCTTCTAAACCCATGCTCATAGAAAAACTATTTTTTATCACTGGAATGCAAGTTATATATTTGTGGTTCAAAAAATTTATCCATTCATGAAGTAGCCATTATATGATAGTCCTTTTTTGGATGAAATTCAACCAATGTAGAATATTTCTTCTATTCTTGGTGATTATTCAATATGGTAACATATAAAACAAGTATCAAGTGTTTTTTGCATAATCTGTTTACTTTTGTAAAGAACATACATTAAATACACATGATCTCTAAAAAAAAGCACAAATCTTCTATGTTGCTCTATCCTAATCTATTTGTCAGACTAGTTTAAATGGATAGTTTAGAGTTTATCTGTAGGATACCATATACTATCATAAAAAAATAGTCTTGATATGTATATCATGTTACATCAGCAAAATAATAAGTAATTAGTCCTTACTTTAGGTACTCATCAACATATTCATTATTAAATAGTATGAACCAAAGGAGTTGGTAGATTTCATTTGTAGAAGGACCAATAATCTTGTCATTACTACTGGAACATCCTCATATGCAGATTGTCTATTTATTTGAAGTATGCAGTTACTAAACATATTTATGCAATTTTTCTACTTTATCTCTTAGATAAACATGAATATTAATCATTATGACTTTCTTTGATGTTTTAAATAGTTTAGGTCAAAAAATTAAAGATGAGTATGCAAAACTAATGACTATTGTTGCAACCATTCCCTATCCTCGTATGATAGTGGGAACACATCACCTCAGAATGTATGCTAGGTCAACCTAAGTAATAACATTTTCTGACTTAATATTAGTTATCATGGATAGACTTACAAAGTATGCTAAGTTTCTCCCTATTAAAACAATGTGGAATCTACAAGAACTACCCAAGTTTATATATACAAAGTGACCTGAATGAACAAAATTCATCATGTTCGATAGAGACCTAAATCTCATCTTCATAAAATTAGTTACATGAAGCTTGGGGACATATTTGAATTTTAACAGATCATTTATCCTAATATGGACAAACAGTCAAAATGAACCAATGAAACACTAGAAGACATGTTAAGATCATGTGAACTTTACGTTCATTGGATGTTGGGATGAGCATTCAAGTCATGAGAAGTTCACATACAATAACATTTATCATCCTAGTATGGGTATCGATACATGTGAACCATTGTAAAAGAAAAAATGTGTATCTCTCATATTTTAGTATGAAGATGGAGAGAAAAATATTTTGGGTCCATAATTAGTCAAAGAGACAACATAAAGACATTGATGGTAAGACAACATTGTAAAGTGGCACAAAAGAACAAAAGAGATATGCAAATAGACAACACAAACCATTAGTATTTTAAGGTCTAACCAATTATATTTGTAATTATTACATTAGAGAGGTGTTCTAAGGTTTTGAAAAGAAAGGAAAGCTAACACCAAGGTACATGGAATCATATGAAATGCTTCTAAGGATCGTCCTATTAGTGTATAAATATTACTAACCACTAGAGATAATATACATGATATGTTTCACGTCTCTTTGTTAAAGAAAATCATATGAGAGACAAACATATCATAAATAATAAATGAGTCTACAGTTGGTAGATAATGCTTCCTATATTGAAGGCCTTGTTTAGATGTTAGATCACATAATTTTGAAAGTTAGGAAAAGAGATATGCCTCTTGTGAAAGTTCTATGGAGGAATCATGATGTCGAGGAAATAACATAAACATTATAGTTGAAGATAAGTAGTGTGTATCCTTTCTTCCTACCAGGACAAAATAGATACTAGAGAAGCAGATTACTAGAGAAGCAGATTGTTACAACTCAATTTTGACTTAGCTAGTCGTCTAGGATTTAGGATATGTTAATCACACATTGCAACTATAATAGATGATTTTTTTAATTCTTACATAGTTAATATTGATAAAATTAACTAACATACACACACACACCACACACACACACACACACACGTATATATATATATATACATATATATATATATATATATATATATATATATATATATATATATATATATATATATATATATATATATATATATATATATATATATATATAAATACTAGTAAGTGCAAGTGCTTTGCACAACTTCTATTTTATCCTAGTTTGATATATATATCAACATATACACCTATGTATTGATAATTACACACTTAATAGAAGACATTTATTATAATAGAATTCATTTTTCATAGTTGTTGTTGTTGTTATTCATCCCTTAACTCATTTAATTATTTGTTTAATCTCAACACCTTCAATATTATATGTATCTAAAGTAGCTAAACAAATATAATCATGGTATGTGTTAGAAATAAATGTGTAGGAATAGTCTTGTAAAATCCTATGGACGAAACAAATATCACACAACATTAGGTTCTAGAAAAATCCTTCATAATATGGTTGATTAGGAATATATCATTCATCTTGTTTACCTCAAGAATTTTTTTTCTAACACAAATTATTTTACCTTTCACGTTGCATTAAAGAAATATATTGATCAATGTATGGACACTATTTGTTTTTATTTTTTTTTCTTTTTAAAGAAAAAAAACTACTACTTTTCCCCAATCAAAGACCGTCATAAGATTATCATGTTAAATTGAAATTAGTAGTTCTTTATAAGTAATTAGCCTTAAATATTTCCCCTACATGCTACATTTAGTTTATTAGTCCTTACCACATATCTTATTCGATGATAGTATAGTATCAAACTATATTAACAACTTATAATTTTTTATAATGAAAAAGTACATACTCTATTGTCGGTTGTTGATTCTGATATCAAACAACTATTAGTAGTTTCAAACATTTGAATGATATCATTGGCATGATATATTTCCAATTTGATAATCGATATCTTTGATAGTGTAGTAAAATATTTTTATCCTATACTTCACACTTTTTTCAACTCTATATTTATCTTTTTAAAACCTCTTTGATTATATAGTTTACTACCTTACAATATTATTATTGTAACACAATAAAATGAGCTCATAAATGTGTCATTTGATTGAATATTCATAAACTACCATAAATAATAACACATATGTTAATAATAATAAAATTATATAAAAGTTTTATAAATTGAAACTCATTTAGATATGTACCTTAAAGATTAAAGCGTGAGTACAACCTTGATGATGTTTTCACAATAGTGCTTCATAGCATCTCGGTAAACCATCGTCACACTAATTCACAAATACATAGTCTATCTTAATTATTGTAATGTCATGCTTACATTTGTATTATTTCACAAAATTTTGAGGCATAGGAATAAGTGGTTATATCACATTTCATGATATGTCATTTATGAAAAACAAAGGACCGTGAAGAAAATAGGTCAATTAATTTAAATAAGAAAATAGTTGTACTTTGGATCAG
This sequence comes from Alisma plantago-aquatica, assembly GCA_963693085.1. Taxonomy (NCBI): domain Eukaryota; kingdom Viridiplantae; phylum Streptophyta; class Magnoliopsida; order Alismatales; family Alismataceae; genus Alisma; species Alisma plantago-aquatica. The sequence continues at coordinate 92,631,294 of OY856411.1, forward strand.
TGGTACAATTTTTTGCATTAGACATATTTTTAAGTAGAGAACCCCTCGCATACACATAGAAAAGGAGGCAAGGTAGGATTGTTAAAAAATTGTTCAACGGAAACCTAGAAATTTTAAGTTTATAAGATAATATATGCCAAAGAATTATGTAATTAGTAGCCTAGAAATTTTAAAATACATTAATTTATTAATGATGTCGACATTTGAAATTATTTCATATATATAAATAGGTAAAATAAAGAAATTAATAGAAGTACATGAGACATGCATTTATACCTCTAATCAATGCATTTAATGTATAAGCAACATGTTTTCAAGATGACGACAAGCAAAATGATGTGGAGTAATCAATATTGTTGTAAAATCAAGTAAACAACACTGATATATTTTGTGCCATTATCAAGAACCCACTTGCATACCAATCTAGTGATATTATATGATAATTTGTTTCATAGTATCCCAAATAAGCAAACATAAAGGTCTATAACCATTGTATCAAGTTTCTAAATGAAGTAATGAAAAACAACTTTATCATCTAAGCATAACCCCCAACATGTTGGGAAACCATTGATGACATATGCATTTTTTATATTTACTCTAATCTAAGTAATAAAATAAAATATGGATTTCAATACTATAATATTGCATGGTAAGTTTATGATGTCTTAATATTGAGCTAAATAAAACCATAGACATTATCACTAAGAGATTAGCTTTAGTTGTTTTTTAGTCATCAAATACATAATTCATTAAATTGGATGTTGCTTGTACCAAATATTCAACTTTGCTCCTGTAGACTTCAACATTTATATTACATATTTATTATAAAATTTTATCCTAGAGGAAAATCAATCTTTTTAATTTAGGAATATTCAAACTTTGAAAGAATCAATAACGTTATACTATCCCAATTTCTAAAAAATATCAAAGAACAATTGTGAACAGTTGTCTCACTTTGATGATAAAAATCATGCATAAAAACCTTATAAAATTCCTTACAATGGCATGAGTTTTGGTTTCATCTTATTATTACACAAGTATAGAGGAAATTTTAATGTTCATAATTGTATAGCTAGCTAGATAAGTCCAATATTCATGTAATCATTTCCCTATCAAACTTTATTATTAAAGAATTGGGTAACTAATCTTATATCATTACATAAAACTATTTTTAAAATATTGTTTTTATTATATATCTAATTACTACATTTAAAAGTGAAGTTATCATTTTTTGACAAAACCTACTTATAAATCATTATAATATAAAACATATGTCAACATCACTAACACATTAGTGAAATAATTTTGTTACACACTCATAATCAGATATTACTCCTACTACAAAAGATGTTAAATATTTTTATGTTTCTTCAAAGAAGCAAAATACATAAACAATTATAATGTGCATCTTTGTGATAGAAAGCACTTCATTTCGCTTGCAAAACAAACTCAAAGTTATAAAGCTATATCAATCTTTATTACAACAAAATAAACCAATTTTAAGGTAGATTGTTATCTCGTGAAAAGAACCATAGACTTAATTAAGAACATTTAAACTGTAAGCATGTTAGGTGATAACTAGTAAAAATATCTCAAGGTACCAATGAGATGTTAGAAATTTTGTGACCCCATAAAAGACCCTATTATTATGGGCTTGTGGGTATTCCAAATTTCATTAAATGTTTTTATTATGTGGCCCATATAACAATCATGGTCAAAAAAGGAAACTATTGAATTAATAGGAATAGGGTTTAATTTAGAAGACTTTCTCTATTATTTAGCAACCTTGATGGACGACAACGATTAAAGCTTATAAAGAAATTCGTCCCTCTCTCTACCTATAAATATAACTGGAGATCCATCTCTAGGGTTATCTCATGAAACAAACTGACGGCTATAGGTGAAGAGAGTGAAGACATATTTCAGATCTGGAAATGTACATTGGATCTAGAGTTTTGCTTCGACAGGATCTCATCTTCCGTATTCAACGATGTCTATGAGTATGTTTTACATTGTTTAGTGACTAGTTTATGATCAAGATCCTAAATCATAACCATGATAATATTAGTCATGCTTACGTATCATAGAATCAGTTAACATGTGGTATCAGTCACTTCGTTATGATCATATTCTTAGTTCTAAATCAAGATAAAATAAGTTTTTATCAATATTTCCGCATTTTCTGAAAAAATATCAAAATTTGACGAAAATAGATTTTTCTGAAAGGAAATGGCATTTTCTTCAAGATTTATGTTATGCCATAAACTTTTCATATTTTAGCCTTTTTTGGCCATTTAGACCCTCAAAATCACGTTTTAAGTGTTTTTTGGGCATATTTAGGCATATTTGTTATGTAAACATGATGATAGAAATTTTGTTTGATGTTTCCTTGACTTGATCTGTGATCCTGGTATAAAACTCTATTATGTAGGACCAAAAAATATTTTTCTTAATTATTTTGTCCATACAAATGCCATATATGCGTATAACTGATGAGAAAAATATGTCTTTAAGAGCAATATTCATATTATATTGTTTTGATAATCACCATAGTGATTTCATCTCAGTACATGAATGTTTCTCTTCTTTTGGTATGTCATTCATATTATTGGTTGTAGTTCACCACAGTAGACTCAAAGAATGTAATGAATGACATGCTAAGTAAAATCATTATTTGTTGTTTACTAGCATCATGTATTACCCACAGGTAGACTATGCATTAATAGTAAAATAACCATTATGGAGTTGATTCATTTACGTGATTAAGCTTGTATAGGATATCCACAGATAACATACTCATTTAATTGTTGGTTTAAATCACTCTCTTATGTATAAATCTTATTCATATTTGTTTACATGTGTTTACAACTCAAAGATTAATTGTAGTGAGCATGTTTCTATAATGCAATTTATCAACCTGCCCAACTTAATTCCTTTGTCAACTCAGTTCCTGAACTAGATGGGACTAATTATACTGAGTGGAAATAACATGTTGAGTTTTACTTGGGTGTGCTTGAGATTGACTCAGGATTAACTATAGACAAGCCTGCTGATATTACTGCTACCTCCACAGAAAGTGAGATAAAAAACTTTAACACATGGACCAGATCTAACAAACTATGCTTGAAATTCATGCATTTAACCACTGCTAGCAACATCAAATCATCTATTCCTGAGAGTGAGGGTCAGACAGCTAAGGAGTATTTAAGAATAGTCATTGAATGCTTTAAGGTTGCTGATAAAATAGTTGCTGGAAAACTTATGGTTGAACTAACGACTTCTCTTTATGATGGTACCAAGACCATTCAGAAACATGTACTTGACCTGACCAATATGGCTGCAAAATTAGATAAATTGGGCATGACTGTAGCAGATTCGTTCCTAGTCCAATTTATCCTAAACTCGTTGCCTCAGCAATATGGTCCTTTTCAGATTCACTACAACACTATTAAGGATACGTGGAATGTGAATCAACTGACCAATAAGCTGGTTCAGGAAGAGGCTCGAATTAAGCAGCAAAATGGTCATGTTGCTAAGGAAAATTACATGCATAGAAATGGGAATGGGAAGAACAAATTTGGTAAGACAAATTAGAAGGGCATCAAGAATAGTCCATCCAATCAATCAGGCCAATTTGCACCTAAGAAAGCAAGGAAGAATGATAATTGCCACTTCTGTAAGAAACATGGACACATTTAGAAATATTGCATGAAGCACAGAGAATGGTTCAAAAAGAAAGGTAAGCCTTTGGCTTTTGTATGTTTCGAATCAAACTTTATAGAAGCACCTTGTAATACTTGGTGGATTGATTCTGGCTCTAATGTTCATGTTTCAAACTCCCAGGGATTCCTTACAACCCGGAAATTAAGTCCAAATGAAGCCTATCTTTACATGGGAAATAGAGTGAAATCTCCAGTAGAAGCCATTGCCACTTTTCATTTAGTAATAGACTCTGGTTTTCATTTAGATTTGGAGCAAACTCTTTATGTACCTTCCATTTCTCGAAATTTAATTTCCATGTCTAAACTTGATAATGATGGCTTTTCATTAGAAATAGGTGGTGGACGTTTCAGTTTGTTTAAGAAAAATTGTTTATTTGGTTTAGGAATTTTGATCAATGGTTTATATCAAAATTTTCTTGATAATACATTTTCTGAATCTCTTCTTGTTACCTTGCATCCTAAAGTGGGTTTGAAACGAAGTGGGATGAGTGAAAGTTCTGCATTATTGTGGCATAAGAGACTGGGTCATATATCCAGAGAAAGAGTTAACCTATTGGTAAAAGATGAGATTCTTCTGAGTCTTGATTTTACTGATTTTGGTGTTTGTGTGGATTGCATTAAGGGTAAGCAAACCAAACAGACTAAGAAAGGAGCCACAAGAAGTAATGAACTTCTCGAGATTATACATACAGACATATGTCGACCTTTCGATGTTCCATCTTTTGGTGGAGAAAAATATTTCATTACCTTTATAGATGATTATTCACATTACTATTATCTTTACATTCTGCATGATAAATCTCAATCTGTGAATGTTGTTCAAATTTACATTACTAAAGTTGAGAGGCAGCTAGGTAAAAAGGTGAAGATCATTAGGTCTGATAGAGGTGGTGAGCATTACGGAAAGTATGATGAATCAGGACAACGTCCTGGTCCTTTTGCTAAACTCTTAGAAAAATTAGGGATTGTCCCTCAATACACAATGCCTGGTTCCTGAGAGACATAATCATACACTTCTAGAAATGGTTAGGAGCATGATGTGTCATTCTAATCTGCCCATATAATTGTGGATGCATGCCCTTATGACCGTTGTGTATATCTTGAATCGAGTTCCCAGCAAAGCTGTTCCTAAAACACCTTTTGAGCTGTGGAAGGGATGGAAACCCAGTTTAAGACATTTACAAGTATGGGGATGTCCAGCGGAGGCACGCATTTATAATCCACATGAGAAGAAACTCGATCCAAAAACCATTAGTGGCTTTTTCATTGGGTATCCAGAAAGATCAAAGGGGTTCAGATTTTACTGTCCTAATCATACTACTAGAATTGTAGAAACTGCTAATGCTAAATTCATTGAGAATGGCAAAATCAGTGGGAGTGATAAAATTAGAAAAGTGATCATTTGAGAAATAAGGGCACCAATACCAATTCCCTTGCCCTCAATTCTGGCTGACATTGTTCCCGCTAATGTTGTTGATCCAATCAATAATCTAGAATAAAATGTCAATGATCATGCACTCCATAATGAGCTTGTCGTCACCATTGAACCGAATGTAAATGCAACACCTACAGTAGAATTAAGAAGGTCTACAAGAAACAAAAAATCAGCTATTTCAGATGATTATATGTTGTATTTACAAGAATGTGAATTTAACATAGGGATGAATAAAGATCCGGTTACATATTCACAAGCCATAAAATCTGAAAATTCTGAGAAATGGATTGATGCCATGTGTGATGAGATAAACTCTATGGCTACAAACAAAGTTTGGGAGTTGGCCGATTTACCAGAAGGACATAATAAAGTCGGTTGTAAGTGGGTCTATAAGACCAAACATGACTCTCTTGGTAAAATCTAACGACATAAAGCCAAACTTGTAGCTAAATGTTTTAATCAAGAAGAGGGCATTGATTATAATGAAACATTTTCTCCATTTTCTTAAAAAGATTCTTTACAAATCATTATGGCTTTAGTATCTCATTTTGACTTAGAGTTACATCAGATGGATGTGAAAACGGCTTTCTGAATGGGAGTTTAGAAGAAGAAGTCTACATGGCTCAGCCAGAAGGCTTCATTATTGATGGAAAGGAAAACATGGTCTATTTGTTAAGGAAGCCAATATATAGATTAAAGCAAGCTTCACGACAATGGTATATTAAGTTCCACAATACCATCACTGCCTTTAGGTTTACTGAAAACATTGTTGATTAATGTATATACCTGAAGATCAGTGGGAGTAAGTTTTCATTCTTGGTTCAATATGTTGATGATATTCTAATTTCCAGCAGCGATCTTGGTTTATTACGGGAAACCAAGGATTTTCTTTCTCAAAATTTTGATATGAAAGATATGGGAGAGGCTTCTTATGTGATTGGGATAGAAATATTTTGTGACAGGTCACGTAGGTTTTTGGGATTGTCTCAGAATGCTTATATAAAAAAAAGTTTTGGAAAGATTTAATATGGCGTCTTGTGATTCTAATGTTGTTCCAATTCAGAAAGGGGATAAATTCAGCTTAAGTCAATGTCCTCAAACTAAATTAGAGCGTAATCGAATGAAACAAATTCCTTATGCTTCTCTTGTAGAAAATTTGATGTATGCACAAGTCTGCACTAGACCAAATATCGATTTTATAGTCGGTATGTTGGGTTATTATCAAAGAAATCCAGGCATTGATCATTGGAAAGCTGCAAAGAAAGTGTTGAGGTACTTATAGGGAATGAAGAAACATATGCTCACATTCAGGCATACCGATCACCTTGAAGTGATTGGTTACACAGATTCAAATTTTGGTGGATGTGTGGATACTAGGAAAAGTACTTTTGGTTATGTGTTTATATTAGCTGGAGGTGTCATTTCATGGAAGAGTGTCAAACAAACCATTATTGCATCGTCCACCATGGAAGCTGAATTTGTAGCATGCTTTGAGGCTATAGTTCAGGCATTATGGCTGCAGAATTTTATTTCAGGGCTTAGAGTCATGGATTCTATTGCTAGGCCACTGAAACATTTATTGTGATAACGCCGCAGCAGTATTCTTTTCAAAGAATGATAGGTATTCTAAGGGTATAAAGCACATGGAGATGAAATATCTATCAGTCAAAGAAGAAATTCAGGATAAGAGAGTGTCAATTTAACACATCAATACAAGTGCTAATATAACATATCCATTTACTAAAGGGCTGCCACCCAAGACATTTAAGTAGCATGCAAAAACAATGGGTCTTGAGGGTAACCAGTAGCTTTTCTTATTTTATGGATTGCTATGTGCTTTTTTAATGACATTATTTGAGTATTCAGTATTGGAACTTCTGATTTTTTTTTTGTTTCATATCATGACTCATTATGTACATATTATTGTAATGTATGATAACAGAAATAATCTTTCCTAAGACATTAAGTGGACAATTATGATTGATTCGCTATACATAATTGGTTAATTTGATTGTTGGTTAGTAGTACATGGAAGGAAATATGTTCTTTAATTAATATAGAACTACTATGACTCTCATCAATGATTTGGGTTAACCAAGGTAATTAAGGTAAACCTGTTATGTATATTATTTCAGCATTTATGCACACCTTATATTTTTCCTATGTACCATAAGAATTGTCATATGGACCAAGTGGGAGACTGTTAGAAATTTTGTGACCCCACAAAAGACCCTATTATTATGGGCTTGTGGGTATTCCAAATTTCATTAAATGTTTTTATTATGTGGCCCATATAACAATCAATGTCAAAAAAGGAAACTGCTGAATTAATAGGAATAGGGTTTAATTTAGAAGGCTTTCTTATTATTTAGCAACATTGATGGACGGCTACGATTAAAGCTTATAGAGAAATCCGTCCCTCTCTCTGCCTATAAATATATCTCGAGATACATCTCTAGGGTTATCTCATGAAACACACTGACGGCTATAGGCGAGGAGAGTGAAGACGTATTTCAGATCTGGAAACATACATCAGATCTAGAGTTTTGCTTCGATAGGATCTCATCTTCCGTATTCAGCAATGTCTACGGGTATGTTTTACATTGTTTAGTGACTAGTTTATGATCAAGATCCTAAATCATAACCATACTAATGTTAATCATGCTTACTTATCATAGAATCAGTTAACATGAGAATGACCAATCATACTTTTCTTGAACTATAGTGCTTCTTAGGATTGTATAGGAAAGAAGTTTCTTCCACTATTGGGATGTAGGAATTTTCATTATGTTGTGTGTTGGAAGAAAGCATAAGGTAAATGTCTTCTCAAGCTAGAGAATGTCGTCATTGTCACCTGGTGCATCTTCACGACAACTCCATCTTCTAAGTAGGCAAACTGCAAAAAGCTGAGACAATTGATAGTATTTCTTTACATGTTGGCGAAGACCAAAACATGAAGGTGTTTGCATGTTATTCTATACATAAAGGACAATATGCTTCCTCAAACTTCATGACTCAAAGACAAAAAAACGGGTGTTGACAAAATCCAGTATCCAGAGGTGACCAAACAAGGATATACAAAATCAGACAGGGCCATAGTCTTCGGTCAATACAAAGTGGAAATGACCTAGATCTAGAGTTCTTTCTTGCACATACTATGGGGATAACTTACTTTACCCATACATATATACATCTTCGACTCTAGAGAACGTCATGGTTCTCATATTGCCACTTCCTACACCGTCGTAACCCGCAGGAATTCTTGTCGGCTGAATATTAAAGGCAATGAACAATTATCTGCAGTCTCTTCGATTTGTCTCCCACCACAAACTGATTAAATAGCAAAGAAATGCTTACACCTAGACATTAGCACCTACAAGATGCAAAGAACAACTTCAATTGGAAATGAGACCATCCATGTTCATCTCGCCGCAAGGGATCCCAACAGGAAACCCATCAATGCACGAGACCCAATACCATTCAGTCCACATTGCAATAGAGACAGAAGCCCCAGGGGAAGTGACTTATGTTGCGTCTCCAGGGAACCTTGTAGTCATCATGTCGTCCCTTCGACCGATGGCATGCAAGGAATCAGAAGTAGGTTTAGGACCCCTTTATTACATAGTATATAATGAAAAATGGAAGTGTAAGAGCCATCTTCCTTTCAAGCAAAAAGGATATTAATAGCGTTATTAGATAATAAACTGGGCATAGGCACAAATTAATAAGTTGTCGTCATGTGACAAAAAAAAGGACGGAGACGAATGATATGCATGGTAGATAGATAGATAGATACATATAGTAGATGTCTCGAGTCTAAGGAATCCATGATACATGGAGGGACGGAGACAAGTCATGGCTTTTAGTATGTTATATATATATATATATATATATATATATATATATATATATATATATATATATATATATATATATATATAGAGAGAGAGAGAGAGAGAGAGAGAGAGAGAGTCGGCCTAGAATACACTCGAGTGTATCCAGAGCGGAATACACTCAAGTAGTTTTTCATGATGTAATATTTTTTTTGAAAATTTAATCCATTGATCTTCTTAAACATCTCGTGAACAACTCATACGCAAAATTTGAACACATTTGGATATATATAGCTCATGTTATGAAGACCGTAAAAATTAAGCATTTCAAATTAGTTTCGTGCGTCGATTTTGTTGTCCTTGGATGAGTGACTTACACTCATCCAAATGGGCTCAAAATTTGTATGTAGCCTAGTTATAGTATGACGGTGAAGAGAAACGGTTTACATTTTGCAAAAAATAGTCTTGATATGCAAACACACTTGAGTGTATTCGTGCGATCCGTACACACGAGTGTATTCTAGCCTGACTATATATATATATATATATATATATATATATATATATATATATATATATATATAGTCAGGCTAGAATACACTCGAGTGTATCCGGAGCGGAATACACTCGAGTGTATCCGGAGCGGAATACACTCAAGTAGTTTTTCATGATGCAATATTTTTTTGAAAATCTAATCCGTTGATCTTCTTAAACATCTCGTGAGCAACTCATGTGCAAAATTTGAGCACATTTGGATATGTATAGCTCATATTATGAAGACCGCAAAAATTATGCATTTCAAATTAGTTTCGCGTGTCAATTTTTTTGCCCTTGGATGAGTGACTTACACTCATCCAAATGGGCTCAAAATTTGTATGTAGCCTAGTTATAGTATTCGGTGAAGATCAATGGTTTACATTTTGCAAAAAATAGTCTTGATATGCAAACACACTTGAGTGTATTCGTGCGATCCGTACACTCGAGTGTATTCTAGCCTGACTCCATATATATATATATATATATATATATATATATATATAGTTAGTTAGTTAGTTAGTATTCATTGTTCACACGGGTACCGTAGCAAATCTACCCATGCCCAAGTAGTGGTAGCACTAACTATAAATATGTTACGATGCTCCGTATTCGGCGTCTCTAACCTCCGCCTTCCGCCTCTTTCCGATCGTCTCCCCCAATCCTCACACTTTCATCAACCTGAGATAGACTTTTCCCCCACTTCATCCGTTTCACCAGGGTAGTGTCAGTTGATCTCTACCCACGATTCCTATCACCTTCATGACCAAATCTGCTTCTCCCGGTCGTTCTAGCTCCCGTGTCCCCACATCATGCCCCCATATCCACCCCAATCGTCATGGTCAATTACAATCCCCTCACTGCAAGATGCGCCATACATTTCCTCATCATCCTCACCTCTCCTCTCTCCCCCTTCTTCCTTATCTCTACCGATACTGGCCAGACCTCACGGTTGAAGGCCGATGATAGGGACTCTTCCTCTGAGACTACAACTGCCAGATGAGGTGCTGGTGGTGTTTCCAGAAGACCCTTTGAGCAGTTCGACCTGGCCAGGAAGATCACATCCATCACGCTTGCTTCCCACTTCTCCGTGCTCGAGGACGAGCTGTCCGATCTCCGCCTCGTTGAGCAGGATGATGTCATTGCCGAACTTAGCTTGTAGCTTGACGCCCTTGACTCATCCATGACTGACATCTCCAACCAGCTCACTCGCACGAAAGAGGAGAGAGTTTACTTCTAAATGGTTTCTCCACTTTGATTGGCTCTCACTTATGCTGCCACTACTTCACATTCACACCTATGATGGGTCATCTTACAGGGGACTCTACTCAACGATAACGCTTCCCTCTCCAAGTGCATGCCTGAATCGCCCAAGTGAGTGGTCAGGAAGGGTCGGACCAGATATGCGAGGGAGGCCCTCACCAAGATATACAATATGCTCATGAGTGGTGGAAATGAGGAAGAAGAAAATTGAGCTGGCCGTGGGGATCCCATGCTACTGCAAGGACGAAATCCCGTCCATGGTACCAGGGAGGAAATCAACATTCTTGATGATCTATTGGACCTGCTCCTTCTCATATTGTGCAGGGAGGAGCTCTGCTCGGAGCGGGGTAGTGATGTGGGGAGTCGGTGTGTCTGTTTCTTTGAGGCTATACGACAATCAACAACTTCACCGTGTTGTATTACTTCTTTAGACAATCAACAACTTTTCTTTTGTTGTCCCACTCTCATTCAACGTGTAAAGCATTCAACTACGCCACTTCCATTATGACGTTGAAGTCTTTGTTGAAATGTTGCTATGAATTGTTCATGATGCTGGTGTTGGTGAATAAAGGCTAAAGTTTCTATCACTGGTGATATTTACGAAGGTTGCAATCTACTGGAAGGTTCTGACCTGATACCACTGATCTCATCTAATGAGAAAAACCATGTAGTTCCTAAACTCGAGTGGTTGCCTTTTCACTATTAGCATATACACATTTAAGTCTCCAAATATGTATGCCAATGATAGTCACATCTAACTGAAAATACTGTTTGACCTAAAAAGTAACAAAAGGTCATTGAAAATAATAACTTTTCACACAAAACAACAATGTGTCATAAAAGTATAAATTTGGCAGTAAATATAGCATCAACTCATATTAGATTAAATTTTCGAATAGTGAATGTATATTACAAACTAAATTGCTCTATGGATTACATGTCTCATTTTGTGTCAATCTGTTTGATTTCTCATGCTCGCATGTTGCTGCCTGATTGTTTGATAGAATGCATATGGATATCTCAGCCCAACACAAAAATTCATCGTAGGCATCACAATGGATACACATATGGACATGAAGCAATTGCTCTGTGTCATTACTACATTGTTTAAAAAAAGTAATTATAAAATATGTAAAGTAACTATATGATATAAAAAGTAACTATCTAGCACTGAAAGTAACTCCGAGATGTAAAAAGTAACAAACTAATTACATAACAAACTAATTATATAAAGTAATAAATATATTATGCACAAGAATAGTATACAAAGTAACTATATGGTATTAAAAGTAACTACCGGCTACCGAATGTAACTCTGAGACACAAAAGATAAGAAAGTAATTATATAAAGTAATAAAGAATACAAGTTACACAAGAAAGGTATACTCAAATTAAATATATAGAAAGTTTAAATATTCATTATGAAAAAAAATATTTAACATGGAAAGTAACAATGAATTACTAAATGTAACAAATTTGAGGGTGGCTCAAAAGTAATAATGTCAAGATGCCTACAATACCAAGTTTCTACACAAATGTCATGTTCATTAAAACAAAGTTGTAAGACAAAAGTTCAACATGAATGCTTGGACAATACATGTCTCGTGTCAGTAAGAGATCGTTTTATCGACTTTTGGCGTATCAACTTGGTCTAAAACTTTTCCCATGACGAGATAACATATAAAAGTGTAAACATTTAAAACATCATGAATTAAAGTGTACACTTTACAAACTACATATTAAAGTGCATCTCTATTTGATTCTGTTGTGTATCATACTAGTGTTATATTCCCAAACAACATCCCTTTTCTACCCTAACCCTGGAGCATGCATGAGGGAGAGGTTCTTGAAGATGCACATGCCGACAAACTTGATTCTGGACAATTTGAATATGGTTACAATGAGCTTGTTCCATACATGGAGGAGGTAACAGACGTATCCATGGTGATGGTAGGAGGGAACTTCCAAGTCGGGGAAGTAGTGACAGTCATTAACAATGCAGGTTGTGCCACAGTCCGAGAGGATTGAATGTTGACTGCAAGGATGTAACTATTTGGAATAAAAATTACCTAATTAAATTTTGTCAAAGATAACACATGATTTAAAAATAACTATTCTACATAGAAAGTAACTATCACGCATAAAAATTAAATATTTTTCATAGAAAGTAACTATATCACAAAAAAAGTAACTATTTTACATAGAAAGTAACTATCCCACATAAAAAGTAATAATTTTTCATAGAATATAACTATCATGCATAAAAAGTAACTATTTTTCATAGAAAGTAACTATCACACAAAAAGGTTTTATAAAAAGTAACTATATGATATGTAAAGTAACTATTTGGTATAAAAAGAATCTAATTAATTTTGTCAAAAAAATAATACATGATGGGTTATCTTGTAGACAACCCAATATAAATATCTTGTAAGTTTAAATTATAAAATATAAAAACTACTTACTAATACTCAATGTTTTCTTTTCTTTCACCCCAAAAAATGTTTTCTTTTCTTATAAAAATTGAATAAAATGCATAGCATTACACTACTCATAGCTATTGAACCCACTCAATGACGTCATCAACATTAGATACATATAGGAAGTAGCAATTTCAATTTTGGCATAAATAACCAAGTTTACATTACATAATTCTCTTGAAAGCACTACATAATTCAGTTGAAAATACTATGCACACCACTTACAAATTATACAACACGCTGAGAAATTTCACACTACAATTCACTTTTACAAATCCCATGCTACAAAATTCACACCATATTTGAGTTGGAAGATTTCGTGCAGCCTGCATCGAAATGACCAACTCCAAATGATCATGGATCCAACAATAAAAAGAGAAGCTGATCTAAAAAGTAGTAGTCATCTTGTGAAGGCATTTCTTGAGACAAAGCAGCTTTCCTGCTATGGAGCACAACTGTAAGAAGTCCCGCGTTCACGACTTCTTAACAACTGTCGTCACGCACAGCACCCAACCCCTTGTTTGTTTCCCACGGCCAAAATTGAATCACGCAATCCACCTGCTACAGCAGCAGCATCTCCTCCTCAGTCCCAGCTGGCACCGACACCCGGCATCAAGACCCTGATCGCATCTTGAGCTCCGTAAGCAATGGCCGATCACGATACCGCTCGCCGGCATGAACATGACATGGACGGGGAAGATCGTCCTGATCAAGATAGAAAACCAATTGTGATGCAAATCAACAGACATAATGATTTTTAGACTGAAGATGAAGAGGAGTAACAATTTGTATGAGACAAATTCTTTCCTTGACATTAAAACAAGCAGTCATATGGCAATCATTTCATGCATTCTACTGGAATGCCATGTCGTATGATGTTGCTGCTTCAGAACTTGGCAAATGCTTAGTCATCCACCTCTTACTGCCATGAACTTCTAGGGTGGTCAGCACCCACAATCCACTCATGGACATATGATGTGGCTAGTTCCGGTGCAGCCCTCTTCGTAGGCATAGAGCTATCAGGAATAAAATTGTATTGATCTTTTTTGTACAAAGCACGTGTAAATGACCAAGCAGTTAAACATCTTCAACGTTAAACTTCCTCATAGATGTACTTTTTCGGATAAAATCATATGAATGATCATTGACGAACCGGAAATCATGAGTTGTCACATAATTTAAAAATGACAATTCTTTACAGAAATTAACCAATATCCATTTTGATCTACTGTTTCAACCAGTTCTCATGATTTAATGTACTTCATTCTAGCATTTCATCAAACGTCTGCAATGCTTTAACTAAGACTTTGTGAAAGAAGGCAGGAGTAAGATATATATTGTATTTGAAATCACATCCCATTTTAATGGTATTTGAAAATGGCGATGCTTTTTCTGTTAGAAGCCATCTCCACATTTAGCTATTGTCCCAAAAAGTCGAAATGATCACGTACAAGATAAGCGACGAGAAGACTAGTATATTTATTCACCTAGAACGTCCTAATGATCCTTTCTCCCGTCGTAGCAAGGTCATGACGCCTTGGCCAGGCATGACCGGCACAAATATGCCACAACAAAACAAAGAAGGATAGGATGGAACACGATGAGGAATTGGATCAAGATGAAGGAGAAACAGATCATGATTTCAGGATGACGAAGAGGAGTGTGCACCTCTGTTTGACTTGGATTGTAAGCTGCCGTCGAGCGAGTGGCTGGTAACTATTCTAGGTCATCCCCTGGGCACCACACATGCCATCTTAACATCTGGACATTCACTTTCGTCACTGTCATGCACCCTCAGGATGAACTAAAGGATGACGATGGCAACAACCAACATGACTATGAAAGATTACTGACGTCCAGGTATTTGGTGCAGAGTCATGCTCCTTGTCGGAGTCAAGGATAGCCGCCGCAGTTGACCTGCCAATGATCTATATTGAAACATTTCGTGAGCCCCAACAAATAATAGAGGGATTCCAGCGGCTGCTACACTGGGGTTTCTCTATATCCTGCTCCTTGACCACAAACAGCCTCTGCCGCTAACCCTCCCTCCCTCCTCAGCATCCATGCTTTTTGCCACCGACACCGCCAATCCAGCTCTTGTGACATAATGTTCGCCCCGCCACCACTCCAGACATCCATCGTTACCGGCCTTGTCGTCGTCCAAGCACTAGATACATATCACGGAACTGCCACAAGGAAAGAAACCAGGGATATTGCTGAATTAAAAAAGGATAGTATTTATGATAAATGCCACCGCGTCTCTGGTCACGGGTAGTCAAAAGATTGTTACCTGCGCAATAAACTCCCATGAATATATATATATATACTAGCAACACACACGTGCATGTGCACGTGCCCCATTGAACATATTTATTTTACATTAAATAAAAAAAATAAAACTTTCTAAAAAGATAATGATAATCTCATAACTGCTAAAAAGGATAATGGTCCTTTTATCATAAAAGAAAAAAATATAAAATTAAACAAATATAAAAGACAAAATGGATTGTTATGGATGTAGTCAGTTGAGATTTGGGAGGAATACATGGTGAGAGAGGAAGGGAAGCGTGGAGTTAGGGTGGATTTGTTTGACTCGGAGAGAGGGAAGGAGTTTGTTAAGAAATAGAGTAAATTTTGGTGTGGGAGGAGAGTATGTGGTTTGAAGGTGAGGAGTGGGGAGAGCGTGTGTATAGAGGGGGGTGGGGTAGTTGAGGAAGGAAGAGAGATGGGGTTGGAGAACGTGAAGTTGTTGGTGAAGGGAATGTGAGGTGGTTTTGGAAGGAGAGAGAAATTAGGATAAAAACGGAACAAAATAGAGAAAAAAATGTCAGAAGAGAGAGGGTCAAGGAGAATGTAGGGATTTTGAATCCTTGCTTGTGATTGGTTGGAATTATTTTTCGGAAAAGAAAATGGCATCAGATGTAATTTAAACAACAAACTCGCTCTTTTTATAGTAGTAGTAGTATATATATATATATATATATATATATATATATATATATATATATATATATATATATATATATATATATATAGTTAGTTAGTTAGTTAGTATTCATTGTTCACACGGGTACCGTAGCAAATCTACCCATGCCCAAGTAGTGGTAGCACTAACTATAAATATGTTACGATGCTCCGTATTCGGCGTCTCTAACCTCCGCCTTCCGCCTCTTTCCGATCGTCTCCCCCAATCCTCACACTTTCATCAACCTGAGATAGACTTTTCCCCCACTTCATCCGTTTCACCAGGGTAGTGTCAGTTGATCTCTACCCACGATTCCTATCACCTTCATGACCAAATCTGCTTCTCCCGGTCGTTCTAGCTCCCGTGTCCCCACATCATGCCCCCATATCCACCCCAATCGTCATGGTCAATTACAATCCCCTCACTGCAAGATGCGCCATACATTTCCTCATCATCCTCACCTCTCCTCTCTCCCCCTTCTTCCTTATCTCTACCGATACTGGCCAGACCTCACGGTTGAAGGCCGATGATAGGGACTCTTCCTCTGAGACTACAACTGCCAGATGAGGTGCTGGTGGTGTTTCCAGAAGACCCTTTGAGCAGTTCGACCTGGCCAGGAAGATCACATCCATCACGCTTGCTTCCCACTTCTCCGTGCTCGAGGACGAGCTGTCCGATCTCCGCCTCGTTGAGCAGGATGATGTCATTGCCGAACTTAGCTTGTAGCTTGACGCCCTTGACTCATCCATGACTGACATCTCCAACCAGCTCACTCGCACGAAAGAGGAGAGAGTTTACTTCTAAATGGTTTCTCCACTTTGATTGGCTCTCACTTATGCTGCCACTACTTCACATTCACACCTATGATGGGTCATCTTACAGGGGACTCTACTCAACGATAACGCTTCCCTCTCCAAGTGCATGCCTGAATCGCCCAAGTGAGTGGTCAGGAAGGGTCGGACCAGATATGCGAGGGAGGCCCTCACCAAGATATACAATATGCTCATGAGTGGTGGAAATGAGGAAGAAGAAAATTGAGCTGGCCGTGGGGATCCCATGCTACTGCAAGGACGAAATCCCGTCCATGGTACCAGGGAGGAAATCAACATTCTTGATGATCTATTGGACCTGCTCCTTCTCATATTGTGCAGGGAGGAGCTCTGCTCGGAGCGGGGTAGTGATGTGGGGAGTCGGTGTGTCTGTTTCTTTGAGGCTATACGACAATCAACAACTTCACCGTGTTGTATTACTTCTTTAGACAATCAACAACTTTTCTTTTGTTGTCCCACTCTCATTCAACGTGTAAAGCATTCAACTACGCCACTTCCATTATGACGTTGAAGTCTTTGTTGAAATGTTGCTATGAATTGTTCATGATGCTGGTGTTGGTGAATAAAGGCTAAAGTTTCTATCACTGGTGATATTTACGAAGGTTGCAATCTACTGGAAGGTTCTGACCTGATACCACTGATCTCATCTAATGAGAAAAACCATGTAGTTCCTAAACTCGAGTGGTTGCCTTTTCACTATTAGCATATACACATTTAAGTCTCCAAATATGTATGCCAATGATAGTCACATCTAACTGAAAATACTGTTTGACCTAAAAAGTAACAAAAGGTCATTGAAAATAATAACTTTTCACACAAAACAACAATGTGTCATAAAAGTATAAATTTGGCAGTAAATATAGCATCAACTCATATTAGATTAAATTTTCGAATAGTGAATGTATATTACAAACTAAATTGCTCTATGGATTACATGTCTCATTTTGTGTCAATCTGTTTGATTTCTCATGCTCGCATGTTGCTGCCTGATTGTTTGATAGAATGCATATGGATATCTCAGCCCAACACAAAAATTCATCGTAGGCATCACAATGGATACACATATGGACATGAAGCAATTGCTCTGTGTCATTACTACATTGTTTAAAAAAAGTAATTATAAAATATGTAAAGTAACTATATGATATAAAAAGTAACTATCTAGCACTGAAAGTAACTCCGAGATGTAAAAAGTAACAAACTAATTACATAACAAACTAATTATATAAAGTAATAAATATATTATGCACAAGAATAGTATACAAAGTAACTATATGGTATTAAAAGTAACTACCGGCTACCGAATGTAACTCTGAGACACAAAAGATAAGAAAGTAATTATATAAAGTAATAAAGAATACAAGTTACACAAGAAAGGTATACTCAAATTAAATATATAGAAAGTTTAAATATTCATTATGAAAAAAAATATTTAACATGGAAAGTAACAATGAATTACTAAATGTAACAAATTTGAGGGTGGCTCAAAAGTAATAATGTCAAGATGCCTACAATACCAAGTTTCTACACAAATGTCATGTTCATTAAAACAAAGTTGTAAGACAAAAGTTCAACATGAATGCTTGGACAATACATGTCTCGTGTCAGTAAGAGATCGTTTTATCGACTTTTGGCGTATCAACTTGGTCTAAAACTTTTCCCATGACGAGATAACATATAAAAGTGTAAACATTTAAAACATCATGAATTAAAGTGTACACTTTACAAACTACATATTAAAGTGCATCTCTATTTGATTCTGTTGTGTATCATACTAGTGTTATATTCCCAAACAACATCCCTTTTCTACCCTAACCCTGGAGCATGCATGAGGGAGAGGTTCTTGAAGATGCACATGCCGACAAACTTGATTCTGGACAATTTGAATATGGTTACAATGAGCTTGTTCCATACATGGAGGAGGTAACAGACGTATCCATGGTGATGGTAGGAGGGAACTTCCAAGTCGGGGAAGTAGTGACAGTCATTAACAATGCAGGTTGTGCCACAGTCCGAGAGGATTGAATGTTGACTGCAAGGATGTAACTATTTGGAATAAAAATTACCTAATTAAATTTTGTCAAAGATAACACATGATTTAAAAATAACTATTCTACATAGAAAGTAACTATCACGCATAAAAATTAAATATTTTTCATAGAAAGTAACTATATCACAAAAAAAGTAACTATTTTACATAGAAAGTAACTATCCCACATAAAAAGTAATAATTTTTCATAGAATATAACTATCATGCATAAAAAGTAACTATTTTTCATAGAAAGTAACTATCACACAAAAAGGTTTTATAAAAAGTAACTATATGATATGTAAAGTAACTATTTGGTATAAAAAGAATCTAATTAATTTTGTCAAAAAAATAATACATGATGGGTTATCTTGTAGACAACCCAATATAAATATCTTGTAAGTTTAAATTATAAAATATAAAAACTACTTACTAATACTCAATGTTTTCTTTTCTTTCACCCCAAAAAATGTTTTCTTTTCTTATAAAAATTGAATAAAATGCATAGCATTACACTACTCATAGCTATTGAACCCACTCAATGACGTCATCAACATTAGATACATATAGGAAGTAGCAATTTCAATTTTGGCATAAATAACCAAGTTTACATTACATAATTCTCTTGAAAGCACTACATAATTCAGTTGAAAATACTATGCACACCACTTACAAATTATACAACACGCTGAGAAATTTCACACTACAATTCACTTTTACAAATCCCATGCTACAAAATTCACACCATATTTGAGTTGGAAGATTTCGTGCAGCCTGCATCGAAATGACCAACTCCAAATGATCATGGATCCAACAATAAAAAGAGAAGCTGATCTAAAAAGTAGTAGTCATCTTGTGAAGGCATTTCTTGAGACAAAGCAGCTTTCCTGCTATGGAGCACAACTGTAAGAAGTCCCGCGTTCACGACTTCTTAACAACTGTCGTCACGCACAGCACCCAACCCCTTGTTTGTTTCCCACGGCCAAAATTGAATCACGCAATCCACCTGCTACAGCAGCAGCATCTCCTCCTCAGTCCCAGCTGGCACCGACACCCGGCATCAAGACCCTGATCGCATCTTGAGCTCCGTAAGCAATGGCCGATCACGATACCGCTCGCCGGCATGAACATGACATGGACGGGGAAGATCGTCCTGATCAAGATAGAAAACCAATTGTGATGCAAATCAACAGACATAATGATTTTTAGACTGAAGATGAAGAGGAGTAACAATTTGTATGAGACAAATTCTTTCCTTGACATTAAAACAAGCAGTCATATGGCAATCATTTCATGCATTCTACTGGAATGCCATGTCGTATGATGTTGCTGCTTCAGAACTTGGCAAATGCTTAGTCATCCACCTCTTACTGCCATGAACTTCTAGGGTGGTCAGCACCCACAATCCACTCATGGACATATGATGTGGCTAGTTCCGGTGCAGCCCTCTTCGTAGGCATAGAGCTATCAGGAATAAAATTGTATTGATCTTTTTTGTACAAAGCACGTGTAAATGACCAAGCAGTTAAACATCTTCAACGTTAAACTTCCTCATAGATGTACTTTTTCGGATAAAATCATATGAATGATCATTGACGAACCGGAAATCATGAGTTGTCACATAATTTAAAAATGACAATTCTTTACAGAAATTAACCAATATCCATTTTGATCTACTGTTTCAACCAGTTCTCATGATTTAATGTACTTCATTCTAGCATTTCATCAAACGTCTGCAATGCTTTAACTAAGACTTTGTGAAAGAAGGCAGGAGTAAGATATATATTGTATTTGAAATCACATCCCATTTTAATGGTATTTGAAAATGGCGATGCTTTTTCTGTTAGAAGCCATCTCCACATTTAGCTATTGTCCCAAAAAGTCGAAATGATCACGTACAAGATAAGCGACGAGAAGACTAGTATATTTATTCACCTAGAACGTCCTAATGATCCTTTCTCCCGTCGTAGCAAGGTCATGACGCCTTGGCCAGGCATGACCGGCACAAATATGCCACAACAAAACAAAGAAGGATAGGATGGAACACGATGAGGAATTGGATCAAGATGAAGGAGAAACAGATCATGATTTCAGGATGACGAAGAGGAGTGTGCACCTCTGTTTGACTTGGATTGTAAGCTGCCGTCGAGCGAGTGGCTGGTAACTATTCTAGGTCATCCCCTGGGCACCACACATGCCATCTTAACATCTGGACATTCACTTTCGTCACTGTCATGCACCCTCAGGATGAACTAAAGGATGACGATGGCAACAACCAACATGACTATGAAAGATTACTGACGTCCAGGTATTTGGTGCAGAGTCATGCTCCTTGTCGGAGTCAAGGATAGCCGCCGCAGTTGACCTGCCAATGATCTATATTGAAACATTTCGTGAGCCCCAACAAATAATAGAGGGATTCCAGCGGCTGCTACACTGGGGTTTCTCTATATCCTGCTCCTTGACCACAAACAGCCTCTGCCGCTAACCCTCCCTCCCTCCTCAGCATCCATGCTTTTTGCCACCGACACCGCCAATCCAGCTCTTGTGACATAATGTTCGCCCCGCCACCACTCCAGACATCCATCGTTACCGGCCTTGTCGTCGTCCAAGCACTAGATACATATCACGGAACTGCCACAAGGAAAGAAACCAGGGATATTGCTGAATTAAAAAAGGATAGTATTTATGATAAATGCCACCGCGTCTCTGGTCACGGGTAGTCAAAAGATTGTTACCTGCGCAATAAACTCCCATGAATATATATATATATACTAGCAACACACACGTGCATGTGCACGTGCCCCATTGAACATATTTATTTTACATTAAATAAAAAAAATAAAACTTTCTAAAAAGATAATGATAATCTCATAACTGCTAAAAAGGATAATGGTCCTTTTATCATAAAAGAAAAAAATATAAAATTAAACAAATATAAAAGACAAAATGGATTGTTATGGATGTAGTCAGTTGAGATTTGGGAGGAATACATGGTGAGAGAGGAAGGGAAGCGTGGAGTTAGGGTGGATTTGTTTGACTCGGAGAGAGGGAAGGAGTTTGTTAAGAAATAGAGTAAATTTTGGTGTGGGAGGAGAGTATGTGGTTTGAAGGTGAGGAGTGGGGAGAGCGTGTGTATAGAGGGGGGTGGGGTAGTTGAGGAAGGAAGAGAGATGGGGTTGGAGAACGTGAAGTTGTTGGTGAAGGGAATGTGAGGTGGTTTTGGAAGGAGAGAGAAATTAGGATAAAAACGGAACAAAATAGAGAAAAAAATGTCAGAAGAGAGAGGGTCAAGGAGAATGTAGGGATTTTGAATCCTTGCTTGTGATTGGTTGGAATTATTTTTCGGAAAAGAAAATGGCATCAGATGTAATTTAAACAACAAACTCGCTCTTTTTATAGTAGTAGTAGTATATATATATATATATATATATATATATATATATATATATATATATATATATATATATATATATATATATATATATATATATATATATATATATATATATATATATATAAGGGGTTTATTGAATGCCCGCGCGGGTAACATTGCAATTGCTACCCGTGCAAAGAGACGGTGGCATTAGTTGTAAATACAACAAACATTCTTCTTCGGGTCATAGCTCGCTCCGCCGTCCTCATCCTCTGCGCGATTCCGGTAAAGAGACTAGAAAATTGCACAACTCACCACCACTGTCCTCCTCGGAGCTCATCCCCGACCTCACGTCAGATACAAGCTCCAGCCTCGCCCGCAGCCCCATCCCAGGCTCCAGCCCCAAGAACTCGGTGTAGGTGGTGTGGAGGTCCAGCAGCACGTTGTCAACCGTGGTCGACAAGACCCCAGGCGCCATTGGCAACCACTCACACTCAGCCTAGGACTTCGTCAGCCGCACGGAAAACCCGTCAGTGCCGTTTCGTTGACATAGAGCAGCTCGGGCGGTGGCTCGGCTTCCTTGTCGTCTTTGCCGTTGGAACTGATCCTGTCACGATATCGAGGATGGCCTCCTACCACTGCTTCCCCGTGCCACCTACCCATGAGGCATCCATGACCATCAGGGTGATGGAGTCCGACATGATGCACGGTGTGTTCCGACTGGACCGGAGACACAGGGACACCGTGGACGCAGAGGTGTTAGGGCCGCCGTGAGGGTCAGGCTACACGAAGTAGCCGGCAACAAACTAGTCATCCTCGTCCTTTTCCTCCAACACTATGGGCTCTTATTAGATTTCACGCTCATGCATGCCATATTCTCACGTGATTTTAGCTAATCCACTTATTTTGTTTCCCACGGTAGAGACATCCAAATTCCAAGCAGGTGTCATCCTGCTCCAAACTTTCAGCGGCACCCCTGTTTCCACTTCCGCAATGTACCCTTGTTTTAATTTAGTTTCTGCAAACACCTGTTGAACATTCCTTATTGTATCTGCATGGAATGCAGGGCCTAGGACATCTAGATTCGGAGCCATGGGTATAACTTCTGCTTGATGTTGCATGCACTGTGTTTTTCCTTAACGCAGTGGAAGGTCATGGAGGGGAAGGAGTTGTTGTCGATCTGATTATTTAATTTCGTGACTGCAGCCTACGTGTTCGACACTTTGTCTCTGAGTACCACGATAATCCCCAAGCTTGTCTGGCTTTGAATATCTGACTTCGGAGATGGCTTCTGCTCACAAAATTAGCTTACCATCAGCACGAAGGTCAGACTCAATATTTATTTGTTGAATATTGAGCGGTGCCTGTGGAATCTGGAAAATTGGGGGAAGGAACAATGTTCATGGATCCAATGACTTTGATGTCCGCATCTAACTGGGAAGATGAGGCCACGAAGGATGAACTGGTCATTGAAGGTCAAGTGAAGATTTATCGTGTGCAGTTGGGAAGACTGACAATAGGAGCGTCCATATGAATACGCACGGAGAGTTGCATGACAGAGACAGAGCATATAAGGAGAACTAGTGTCGCTGGGAACTTTGTGTCTGTGCTGGAATAGGTCCAGACCATCTAGCAAAGGATCTTGACGTGTGTTCACGGACAGTAGGTGGCCTAAAAGAATGAAGACTACCAATTCCTTGTATGAGTCCAGCGGTTGCAGCCTAGGATCATAGGGTCCAGGTTGGGTGTATGCTCGACTGCAGTTGAAGAAAGAGACCCTGTATCAGGTGGAGGCCTCGTCTCCGGTATCAATCACTGCTGCAATGACCATTGGTATAAAAAATATGGCACCCATTGAAACAACGCTTATAGCCTTGCTTTCTCCTCCTGTAAAAATTCAGACGCAAGCTCAAAAGAAGAGTCAAGGCCAAACAAATGGAAAAGCCATTGTGGTAACAGAGGGAATTAGTGGAACAAACATCATCATCCTTAATGTTCAAAATAAACTGGAAACTTAATTCTGTACTACTTCTTTCTTGAGTGCCGTGCAGATGTCAATGTTGCAAATCGTTTTATTTTCTGTTCATGGTATTCAGTGCATACAAGATGTTTGTTATTTTGCCTAACTAACTTGGGAGCAATAGATTGATTTCAATGAGAACAATGTTGTAGATTTACTCAATTTATCAGTACTGACAATATCAATAAATTAGAATAATCTAACTAGTTAAAATTACAGTATAATAAGGAGCTCTGATATCCAACCTTTGTTTCAAGACTTGTTAGTATAGAACGCCAGTCATGAATATTGTGGATTCAGTTCATCGTGTCCTACCATGCTTAGCAAATTGCAATAGGTATCTATATATCAATAAAACGTAGACCTTATAATCCTTACTCCTATAGTGGTTGGGAGAATTTTAGAAGACAACTGGAAAAGTCTAGGCTTATTGCCAATAATACATACTTAGTATAAATTAGTAGCCAAATGTTCGATGGTTAGTAAATATTTTCCTTTCAGTTGCAGAATGACAGTATGTATATTTTGTATTGTGAAAGAAAATAGTAGTATGTATAATAACATATAAATGAACGTTAGAAAATAGTAGTATGTATAATAACATATAAATGAACGTTAGAAAATAGTAGTATGTATAATAACATATAAAGTGGAAAGATTAGAAAAATAATATATAGGAAGCCGAAGTAATAGTTGCGCGACATCGACAATTTTTGGAAGTGTAGTTGATCATATTTATTATTATACTATCTACTGAACAGTTTTATTCTATAAATAATAGTTGTGCCGCGTTCATTGTGAGGGAAGCCACATTCTAGTATACTAATATATAGGACAAATCACGAAGGGCTTCAACTTTTGTATATTTTGTATCCTAACATCACTTTCGGTGCTGGATAGTTATATTTTGTATCATGATATTACTTTTAGTATCATATAGTTACTTTTTTTGTACCTTATAGTTACTTTTTGTGTTATGGTGCTACTTTCTGTGTCGAATAGTTACTTTTTACAACATATAGTTACTTTTTGTGTCCTGATGTCGATATCAGACGACTATTAATTTTGTACCACAAGGTTACTTTTTAGTGATGGTGTTATTTTTTGTAACTTGGGAGCAATAGATTGATTTCAATGAGTGATTGTGTTATTTTTAGTTACTCTTATTGTTGTTAGAGTTACTCGTAGTGCTCGTTCAGTTACTCGTAGGGTTGTCACATTTACTCGTAGTGCTTTTTTAGTTACTCGTATTGTTCAGTTACTCGCAGATTTGTGACAGTTACTCGCAGTGTTTGTTCAGTTACTCAACCATTACTTGCATTGTTCAGTTACTCGCAGGATTTTTTCAGTTACTCACAGTGTTTATTCAGTTACTCACAGGGTTGTGACAGTTACTCGTCGTGTTTTTTCAGTTACTCGTAGTGTTTTCGCAGTTACTCTAACTGCTATTACAATTACTCATAGGGTTTTTTTTTCAGTTACTCGTATTATTGTCACAGTTACTCACAATATTGTCACAGTTACTCGCAGTGTTTTTTCAGTTACTCGTAGTCCTTTTTCAGTTACTCGTAGTGTTTTTTCAGTTACTCCAGGGTTGTGACAGTTACTCGCAGGGTTTTTTCAGTTACTCAACCATTACTCACAGTTATTCAAGCATTACTCTCAGTTACTCAAGCATTACTTTTCAGTTACTCAAGCATTCTGTTACTTACAATTCAGTTACTCGCATGGTTGTATCAGTTACTCGTAGTGGTTTCAGAGTTACTCTTATATCATTCAAAGCATAACTGAAAAAACAATGCGAGTAACTGAAGCATTACTCTCGGTTACTCAACCATTACTCTCAGTTACTCAAACATTACTCTCAGTTACTAAAGCATTACTTTTTAGTTACTCAAGCATTATGTTACTTTCAGTTCAATTACTCGCATTGTTTGTTCAGTTACTCATAGGGTTGTGACAGTTACTCGCAATGTTTTTTCAGTTACTCACAGTGTTTTCGTAGTTACTCTAACTGCTATTACAGTTACTCACAGGGTTTTTTTAGTTACTCGCATTATTGTCACAGTTACTCGCAGTATTGTCACAGTTACTCGCAGTGTTTTTTCAGTTACTTGTGGTCCTTTTTCAGTTACTCGCAATGTTTTTTCATTTACTCCAGGGTTGTGACAGTTACTCGTAGGGGTTTTTCAGTTACTCAACCATTACTCTCAGTTACTCAAGCATTGCTCTCAGTTACTCAAGAATTAATTTCAGTTACTCAACCATTACTTTTCAGTTACTCAAGCATTCTGTTACTTTGAGTTCAATTACTCGCATGGTTGTATCAGTTACTCGTAGTGGTTTCAGAGTTACTCTTACAACATTCAAAGCATAACTGAAAAACAATGCGAGTAATTGAAGCATTAGTTTCAGTTACTCAACCATTACTCTCAGTTACTCAAGCATTACTTTTCAGTTACTCAAGCATTGTATCCCAACACCACGATAACACTAGTAATGTTATTTATTCCTCCGTTAGTACCCAGATTTTGGATCTTTTGTGTTGCTCGGTCGTCGAAAATGTCACATGTGCATGACATGTTACTCCATGAAGACCAGATAATTTGGTGTTGCAAATTAAGGAAGGTATTAAGGAAGTAGAAACTTGGAAAAATTTTACTTTGACGTACGTCTAGGTGTGAGTTAGATGATCATTGACTTGTAGACAATTTGGTAGTAAATTAATTTGCGAACTGAGTGGGTTAATACAAGTAAAGGCACCAAATTCAACTGATCGTTTGAGAGAGAGAGAGAACATAAATTCATCAGTTTAAATCTAATTTACCTTCAATGAGCGTACACCACAATCAGACAGTTAAATTAGATGAAGTTGAGGGATTGCGCATGTCTTTTGGGAACAAAAAACTAGCATGGCATCGAGATGAATAATGTAAGTAATGTTCCCAGGACGTATGTGACATACTTGCAAGCAATTTCCAAATGAACGCACATATAGGTAGATGAATAATGTAAGTAATGTTCCCAGGACATATGTGACATACTTGCCGGCATCAATCTATATGGCTGCTTAGTTGTCATCTTGTTGTAATCAGGTAGAAAGGAAATGGAAGCAACAATAGACTAATTCTCCTTCTATCCAAGAAGAGATGCTTGGGTGCAACATAATTATTTTTATGTGTATTATAGTTACTTTTAGTGATAAATTGTTATATTTTGTTCAGTTAATATACTCAAGAATGTGACAGGTAACAAACTTTCAATATTTTGTTGCTAGTATCAAAGATGAGACACCCAATGGTTAGACTCATGGTTTGTTACCTGGTGTTAAAACTCAGACATCGACATGAATAGAATTGTCATTTTTTTAGTTACTCGCAGTGTTTGTTTAGTTACTCGTAGGGTTGTGACAGCTACTTGCAGTGTATGTTCAGTTACTCACAGGTTTGTGACAGTTACTCGCAGTGTTTGTTCAGTTACTCAACCGTTACTTGTAGTGTTCAGTTACTCACAGGCTTGTTTCAGTTACTCGCAGGCTTTTTTCAGTTACTCGCATTGTTTGTTCGATTACTCGCAGGGTTGTGACAGTTACTCATAGTGTTTTCGCAGTTACTCTAACTTCTATTACAGTTACTCGTAGGGTTTTTTTAGTTACTCGCATTATTGTCACAGTTACTCGCAGTATTGTCACAGTTACTCGCAGTGTTTTTTCAGTTACTCGTAGTCCTTTTTCAGTTACTCGTAGTGTTTTTTCAGTTACTCTAGTGTTATGACAGTTACTCACAGGGTTTTTTCAGTTACTCAACCATTACTCTCAGTTACTCAAGCATTACTCTCAGTTACTCAAGAATTAATTTCAGTTACTCAAGTATTACTTTTCAGTTACTCAAGCATTCTGTTACTTTCAGTTCAGTTACTCGCATGGTTGTATCTGTTACTCATAGTGGTTTCAGAGTTACTCTTACATCATTCAAAGCAACTTGTCAAGGTCCAAATTGACATCCTTGTCTAGTGGAGCGAGATCAATCCCTTCCCGACATCTGACAACTAACAAGGAATTGATAATACAATTGAGAGTTACTTGTCTTGATATTACTTTTAGTATCGGATAGTTACTTTTCTTTCTATATAGTTACTTTTTGTGTCCTGATGCAGTGTCTGATAGTCACTTTTTGATTCATGATGTTACTTTTAGTGTCAAGTAGTTACTTTCCATACGATATAGTTACTTTTTGTGTCCTAATGTTACTTTCAGTGTCGGATAGTTACTTTTTGTGTCATGATATTATTTTTAATATCAAATAGTTATTTTACGTTCCATATAGTTACTTTTTATATTCTGGTGTCACTTTCTGTGTCGAATAGTTACTATTTATACTATATAGTTACTTTTTGTATCTTGGTCTTACTTTCAGTGACACATGGGTACTTTTGTACCATAGAGTTCCTTTTGTGTTATGGTATTAAAGATGTATTTTTGTGTCATGGTACTACTTTCAGTATAGGATAATTACTTTCTATATCTTGCCATCACTTTTTGTACCATTCAATTAATTTATATGTCCTACTTGCAATTATTGTGTAAAACCCTTCTGTCTGTCGTGTTTACCATGCTGATATAAGTAAGATAGAACAAATAGTGTGATTTGTGTTGTTCTATTCAGATTCCTCTACTTTTCTTAATTCTGGATGGTAAATTGCAAAAAGGATGTTAAAAGTCAGAACACAAATTATTTTCTAACAACTCCAACCGCAATGCTTATATATTTGTCCAGAAAACAAACAACAAGCAAGATAAAAGCACAATACCAAGGAACGAGATGTTTGAACGAGGAAATATATAAAGAAAAACATCTTGAAACGAGTTGTTTGAACAAGGAAATGAATTCCTTTTTTATAGCTTGGACGCAGGTGAGCTGTGCAGTTTGTTCTCGCAACAAATCTATGCATCTTCTTGACTTTTCCATAGTCACGCCTGATAATATTAATGTCCCCTATCCTTTATAAGAGTAAGTCTTCCGCAAAGCCAGATTGATGCCATCATTGATCACCACTTGTACAACAGAACCAAGCTCCTGCTAGTTTTCATCGCCTCTTCGACAACATAGACGGCCTTCTTGGGAACTCCCCATCCTCATAAGGCCTCACTTTTTCACCATCTCCCCCATTACTGGTTCCCCCGTTAATGACGTCTGCCTCGCCCCATTCACACCAACAATCCCACATAGCTTCCACTAACGCCACCATGATAAGAGATTCCAAATTTTGTATGCATGTATGTGAACCTCGCCGTCTTCTTGGCCATGGGTGTTTATCATAGGATCGGTGAAGAAGTGAAGGGATTTGGCTGAGCCTTCTGGATGGGAACAGACAGCTGTGATACTTTGAAGGATGCTCCTACACCATATGCTCGAAGTACCTATCCGCAAACATCATCCCGTGGAGCCGCTTCACATTGCGTGTGACGGCCATGGAAGACACAGGCGCGGCAAAGCGGAAAGGAGAAAGGAAGTGGCCATCATCACGTTTTCGTCTAACAACAACATGTTGCGATGATTAATCGAGCGCTAATGCAAGCCAAAGGCAGGAATTAGGGTCGTGAGCGTCATGGACGGCTACAGACTCGACGCTAATGCAAGCTGACGGGAGGAATTAGGGCCGCGAGCATCTTGGGCGGCTGCAGACTCAGCGGAGTCAGGACGGCGGATACGGGAGATTGGATTCTTTGTCCCGCTGAAATTGCCTCTAATTACAATACAACCACCGTGTTTTCAACCGACTCCACTTGGACGACATCTCCGATACTCTCTACTGGAGGTCGTCGCTTCTCTGGGAGGTTGGCGCATCGACTGTCAAGGAGCTGCGTCGGATCAAATCCGCCAAACAGAAGGGTCGACCAAGAATGCCAGTGCAGGGACTTTTCGATCGGCGACGATGCCAGATTCGGCTCCTTCAAGTGCCCGAGCGGGGACAAGTTCATCGGGGGCTGCGGGCTGGGTTCTGAATCTGCCGGCGAAATATTTACAAAGAGTGCCGCCGCTTCTTTGGAACGGGTATCTTCACTTGTTACCCGCGCGGGTAACAAAGACAATCTCTAATTCACTCGCTGCCTCGGCGGGTAGATAAGCTAAGTTATCCGACTCTTAATTTGACGCTGCATTGTGTTGATATGGATTAGCGGTGGCACAAATAGTAATTATGTACATCGTATGTACGACGCATGGAGTGGCGGTGGTACTGTTCGTAATTATGCTATAATAATTATACGTGCATGAAGTATGGTTCCTGATTTAGTTTATGGATCAGATGTACATTTCTCACCGCACCTGCTAGAAAAGTTATAAAATGAGAACACAATGGGGGATTGTAGGATGGGATTGGGGTATTATTATAATATTTCTCACTGAATCGTATATCCATTAAATGTGATCCCTATATAAAAAGCGATATGAATAAAAATGAATTTTCTAGTTGATCTCATACCAACCTTGAAACATATGTGCGTACTCAACGTAACAAGTCTAAAGTCATTGTAGTGGTGTACTCTTGTAGAGATATTAAACACATGAGAAATAAAATCATACTTTCAGATTATATTACACAACATCATCCTTAGTTACAAATTTCTCATTTTCATTACAAGTGCTCTATTCTCATTACAATATACCAGTTATCCTTACAAAGTATTTAAATTCTACAAAATATATTTGCATACAAAATATTTTGATATCACAGTTCTGGTGACGAGTAGCAAGTTATAACATGTAAAGAAAGATGGCATTCTGTAATAAGAAAGAAAAGTTTGTAATAAGATCAAACAATTTGTAAAGGAAATGAAACAAATGTAATCGAGGGTGACATTTTGTAGTACAATCTGGATGCATCAAATTCTACTATCCATGATAATGAATTTCATTACATCAAAAGTTGTAATAATAAGTCACACTTAGTAATAAAAAGAGAGAATTCATAATGAGAATGAAATAGTTTTTACCAATGATGACATCAACAACTACATATTTATAATTAATGTAGATAATTTGTAATAAGAAAGAAAGTTTTGTAATAAGAACAGATAATTTGTAATGAAAAAGAAACAATTGTAACCAAGGATGGCATTTTGTAATACAATCTAAATGTATTAAAGTTTACTTTCCAACAAAAATGAACCTCGATACATCAAAAGTTGTAGTAATAAAGAACACATTATAATAAAAATAGAGAATTTGTAATGAGAATGAAATTTGTATCCAATGATAACATTCTGTAATACAACCTGCGTGTATGAAGTGTTATTATCTAAGAGAATGAACCGAAGTACATAAAAATTATAATAAGGAATGTTTTGTAGTGAGAACTGAGAATCCACAATGAAAATGAGAAAGTTATAATTAAGGTTGAGAACCGATATTACAATCTGCAGCTATCAATTTTTTTATCTAAGAGAATGAACTTTAGTGCAAAATAAATTATAATAAGAAGGAACATTATGTAATACAAATAAAATAATTGTAATGAGGATGAAAAAATTGTAACTTAAGATGGCGTCTTGTAATACAACCTGACTGCATCACATACTGTATCCAGATTATGTATGCTAAGATCTGTTCTGGGTTGCTTGATTACAACCATTATATCTGACATGTAGGTTGAACTACGTACATGGAACTACATGGAACATCTCTTAGTTATGAGTCAACGGTGAATATGTGTTTAGAGTAAACATTATTTAAAGTATTTGTCCTCATTCACTTTTTGATTTATCTAATATGATGTCTCAATGTCCACTATCTTTCCCACTAGCACATACATTCATAATTAATTGTCGTCTAGCTACAATAGTGGCATCACACCCATGCACTAGTAATGATGAATTTGGAATTAAAAAAATGATGTCACTATTGTGTTGGGTTTTTGTGGAGAAAACATGCGCGGCGGAAGCGATAAATCCACGCAACCCGTAACAGGATCTCGTCGATAACAGCGTATTCGGAAATAGGTTTGCGGGATATACCTTATCGCGGAGCAAGTCCGGCGATGTCCCGCTGCACGACGGTGCAACGCTGCTTGTCAAACACGGATGGATCTTCTCTCCCGTTCGCTGTCGCAGGTTGATCCGGCGATGCTCCTTTGCGGCAGTGACGTACGTTGCTCGCAGCACGTACAGGTGGTCGTTGACGTCCTCCGAACGCAGGCGTCAAGGCATCTGCGTCTCTACTTCGTCCACGTGGATGGACGGAACTCCACGTCGCGCTTCTCAAGCCGGCGTAAAGGAGCGTGTCTCTGCGGCGGCGTGCTAGCGGCGTGTTGCTCTCCTTTCTCTCCTAAGGACGGCGACGACTAGGTTTACGCACGTAAGCGTAACCTAAAAGCGTCTCTCTATATCTTATATAGATATCGGCCGTATATCCTCCTTTAAATAGGATAAGAAGAGAAGTAGGGTTTCCTAAACCCATCGGTAAACAGAAACGTTGCGTTAATTAAAACGCTCGTGGATTAATTAGAATATTTCGGAATTCATTAATTAACCAAATAATCACATTAATTGATTAATTAATATCTGACTCCATGCAATCGCTTGGGATGGCTCTACGGGCATACATATACCAACAGACTCCCACTTGCACTTAGAGCCAGTCACTCCAATATTATTCTAATCGATTACATAAACATTTTAGTAATCAATGCGATTCGAAGCAATTTCAATCAAATCCACAATTATACTCCTATTCCAACACATCCTGTGCGTGTGACCCGGTAGGCTCCAAATTACGTTGGCAGTGATATCCATAATCATATTATGATTTCACAAGCAATGATTGGTATCTAGCAAGACTTCATTGCTACCCAAGTAATTGGAGAAGTTGGAGAACAACTTGACCTATCATTCATGACTGGTGTTTCAGTGATTGTATAGTTCCTTTGTCGCTGATATCCGGATTGAACTCGAGTCATGGAATTGTTATCTTTTTCAACGTTCAATCCATGTTTCTTGAACTAGAGCAGACTGTCTGAGATATATGTAAGCTTAATATCACATATTGATTCACATCAGCATGGCCATGCATTTCTCAGTCTCGCTTATCAAGTGGCCGGAATATCAAACTCCCGTAGGAAGGACAAATTCCATCTACATCACTCACAGTCATCCCCATATGTCACAGTGCACCCAAGCACCATCTTTATGGCAATCCTTATTCAGGACCACGGTGGATGATGTCAAAGTACACCGAACGACATGTGATAAGTGTAGTGACTTCAGGTCTAAGAACCACAATCACCGCCATCATTATGAGATGTGACTCTAACTACCAATCATGGCATCCATGTGTCACTCTCAAGGTGGGTCTATCCGATACACTGTTCTCTAACAAGTATCTATGTATTTGGTTTGATATCTCCATATCATGGATAATGAGATTCTTCCATCAACCAACATACATTCTAATCTTATGTGTTATTGATGTCTATGGATATTTTCACAATAACAACCGATTAGGGACAAAATAAGAATACATACTCTTAGCATACATATGATCTCACTGTTCAGGTCATCAACCCAAAGACATATGTCGTTGAGTATATTATTCTATAGACATCTATAAGTCTTATGGTCATCTCACAATATAAAACACAAACATATAGATTGGAAACTTGCCTTTATTGATATGATCAATGTAGTATTACAAATCATTTACATAGTATCCCATTACAATCATCGAATGATAGTCTCTATGGGCATACATACCAACAGATTCCCACTTACACTTATACCCAATCACTCATGAATCTCAATCCAAGTGATCGAACATGTCCGTCATGTTTCTGCTGTGAAAGTGCTTTTGTGAGCGGGTCAGCCACATTGCTTTCTGTAGGTACTCTGCAAATCTTCACATCTCCTCGTTGTACGATCTCTCGTATGAGATGGAACCGCCGTAGAATATGTTTGGAACGTTGGTGCGATCTTGGTTCTTTAGCTTGTGCAATTGCTCCATTGTTGTCGCAAAACAATTCAATTGCATCACCAGCGCTTGGAACCACTCCAAGTTCAGAAATGAACTTCTTGATCCACACAGCTTCCTTTGCAGCATTAGATGCGGCAATATATTCGGCCTCTGTTGTAGAATCCACAACCGTCTCTTGCTTGGAACTCTTCCAGCTCACGGCTCCGTTGTTCAGGCAAAACACAAATCCAGATTGCGATCTGTAGTCATCTTTGTCAGTTTAGAAGCTAGCATCGGTGTAACCCTTTACCACGAGCTCTTCCTCACCACCGTATACCAAGAATTGATCCTTAGTTCTTCTCAAGTACTTTAGGATGTTCTTTACGGCTGTCCAGTGACATTCACCTGGATCTGACTGATACCGGCTCGTCATGCTCAAAGCATACGACACATCAGGACGAGTACATAACATTGCGTACATGATAGATCCAATTGCTGATGCATATGGAATCTTACTCATGCGTGCTCGTTCATCACATGAACTAGGACACTGGGCTTTAGAGATTGTAACCCCATGGGACATGGGCAAGTTACCTCTCTTAGAACCCTCCATGCTAAACCTCTTTAGCACCTTGTCAATGTATGTGCTCTGGCTTAGGCCTAGAAGCCTTCTAGATCTATCTCTATAGATTTTAATCCCAAGTATATAGGATGCTTCGCCTAAATCCTTCATAGAGAAAGTCTTCCCTAGCCAACCTTTTACTGTCTGAAGAGTAGGGATGTCATTTACCATCAATAGTATGTCATCCACATACAATATGAGAAATACGACTGTGCTCCCACTAACCCTTTTGTAAACACAATGTTCATCTTCATTTTGACTAAAGCCAAACTTTTTGACTACTTCATCAAAACGTAGATTCCAACTCCGAGATGCTTGCTTCAATCCATAGATTGACCTTTGTAGCTTACAGACTTTATTGGCTTCCTTTGGATCGATAAAACCTCAGGTTGTGTCATGTACACATCCTCGAGTAAATTCCCATTAAGGAATGCTGTTTTAACATCCATCTGCCAAATCTCATAGTCATGATAAGCTGCAATGGAAAGCATGATCCTGATGGATTTAACCATGGCAACTGGTGAGAAGGTCTCGTCATAATCAACACCTTGAATTTGACGGAATCCTTTAGCAACCAATCTACCTTTATAGGTTTGAACATTTCCATCCATGTCAGTCTTCTTCTTAAAGACCCACTTGCACCCTATGGGTCTTACCCCTTCGGGTGGATCCACCAAGGTCCATACCTTGTTGGTGTACATGGATTCCATCTCAGATCTCATGGCTTCGAGCCATTTCTCAGATTCTGGTCCCTTAGTAGCTTCTAGATAGGAAGTTGGATCATCTGCTATGCCCAATTCGTCACTATCTTGAGTCACGAGAAATCCAAATCTCTCAGGCTCAAGTCGTGTCCTACTAGATCTACGAGGTTCCTGTGTTACATTTGGAACTTGAAATTCCACAACAACTTGCGAGTCTTCATGTTCCTTATGTACCTCCTCAGGTTCTCTGCTTTCTTGTTGGTCTCGAACATCTTCGAGCTCTACATTCCTCCCACTAATTCCTTTGGAAATAAATTCCTTTTCAAGAAATACAGCAGTCCTAGCAACAAACACTTTGTTGTCAGTTGGTGTGTAGAAGTAGTATCCCCGAGTTTCCTTGGGGTATCCAACAAAATAGCATTTTTCCGATTTGGGTCCAAGCTTTTCAGGAAATTGTTTCCTAACATAAGCTTCACATCCCCAAATCTTTAACATAGACAATTTGGGACGATTCCCATTCCATATCTCATATGGTGTCTTTTGAACCGATTTGGAAGGTACATGGTTAAGTGTAAACGCTGCAGTTTCAAGAGCATATCCCCAGAACGATATTGGAAGTTCGGCTGAACTCATCATTGATCGTACCATGTCTAATAATGTACGATTCCTTCTTTCTGACACACCATTATGTTGTGGTGTACCAGGTGGAGTCCATTGTAATACAATACCACGGTCTCTCAGAAGGTCCTCAAACTCTTGGCTTAAGTATTCGCCACCTCGATCTGAACGGAGTGCTTTAATACTCTTACCAAGTTGCTTCTCTACTTCATTCATGAAAGTCTTGAACATTTCAAGAGTTTCTGACTTGTGTTTCATAAGATATACATAGCCATACCTACTGAGGTCATCAGTGAAGGTAATGAAGTATTGATAGCCTCCTCTAGCATTTGATCTAAAAGGTCCACATACATCAGTATGTATGAGCCCTAGCAGATCACTGGCTCTCTCACTGTGTCCAGTGAAAGGAGTTTTGGTCATCTTCCCTAATAAACATGCCTCACATGTCTCTAATGATTCAAAATCAAAAGAGTCTAGATAACCATCCTTATGGAGTCTAGATATGCGCTTCTCGTTTATGTGCCCAAGACGAAAATGCCATAAGAATGTTTTGTTTGAGTTGTCAAGTTTTAACGTTTTAGTATTTACGTTATATATGCTAGTCTCAAGTTCTAACAAGTAGATACCATAAGACATAGGGGCATTGCCATAAAAGATCTCATCTTTAGATATAGAAATAATTCCATTCTTAATGTGAAATTCAAATCCACTCTTGTCCATACAAGATACAGAAATAATATTTCTATTAATGGCAGGTACATAATAGCAATTCTCTAATTCTATTACAAGGCCCGTAGGCAAAGATAAACTAATAACTCCAACTGCGGTGGCAGCAACTCTTGCTCCATTAGCAACCCGCAGCTCGACTTGGCCCTTTCGTAAAGGCTTACTTCTTATCAGATCCTGCATATTAGAACATATGTGAGATCCACATCCGGTATCCAGTACCCATGATGAAGAAGTATTTAAGTTTATCTCAATAACGTATATACCTGAAGTGGAGATCTCTATCCCCTGCTTCTTCTTCCTCAATTTCTCCAGGTAGAGAGGACAGTTTCTTTTCCAATGTCCAGGCTGGTGACAATGGTGACAACTGCCTTCTTTGGAGATCCCACCTTTAGCTTTGAGCGCGGATGACTTTGGCTTCTGCCCGGCCTTAGAACTTTTCTTAGCGTTGCCTTTGCCTTTTGACTTTCCCTTTGTCTTGCTGATCATCATCACAGACTTGGGCTTGTCTTTCTTCATCTGTGCTTCAGCTGTCCTCAACATTCCCAACAATTCTGACAATGGCTTGTCAAAATTGTTCATGTTGTAGTTCATGACAAAATGATTATATGATTCAGACAACGATTGTAGAATCACATCAGTGGCCAACTCTTGACCTAGGGGAAATCCCAACTTGGATAGGCTTTCCACGTACCCAATCAAGGTGAGTATATGGGTGCCAACTGAGTCTCCCTCTTTCATCTTGCTTTTGAACAACGCCTTTGAGACATCATATCTCTCCTGTCTTGCTTGATGTTGATACATGTTCTTGAGATGTGTTACCATCTCCATGACATTCATGTTCTCATGTTGCTCTTGCAACTCATAGTTCATTGAGCACAACATTAGGCACTTGACATCCACGACATCATCAAGGTGCTTCTTGTAAGCATCCTTTTCAGCCTTGGGCGCATTTACGGCGGGCTCCTCTGGCTCTGGTGTTTCAAGGACATAGAGCTTACGCTCATGTGTGAGAACAATTCTCAACGTCCTAAACCAGTTTTGAAAGTTGGTTCCGGTAAGTTTGTCCTTCTCAAGGACCGATCGTAACGAGAACGTGTGAGTGTTGTTTGCCATTTGATTTCTACAAAAGAAAAAATTTGCATTTAGTCCAAAACATTTTGACTTGTAAAGATTTGATAAACGAGATTAATTAGGCCTTTAATTAATTACGCTCCCACTACTTTATTCAAATTGATAGCCCTCACTATCAACTCGGAAGATTGCAACGCACAACCTTCTAGTGAGCCAAGACCCAAAATAATTGGATCAATGCCCAGCCAACGCTGGCGTCAAAGACCAAATACTAAGGTAGGCAACTTTTGCCAATTGCATCATATGCAACTCTTGGATAGATGATCATGTACAACTCCTTGCCATGATGCATCTGTGTGCCTCTAGGTACTTGATCCTATCAAGGTTCCCTAGTTAAGTCCAACCCATAAGCCAACACGATGAGTGTGCACCGTGCGGATGCAGACCCACACACCCACCTTCACACTTCCACGAGATAGACAGTGTACCACGCGGAGGCGTGCCCACACATAGTCGATCAAGCTTTTCATGTGTGTTGCTTTATGGAAGGCAACTGAAACTTAATATTATTAATTGAGGGGTTTTATTAATACATATACATATCCAAACACCACATACTTATAGTACGTATCATATACTACTATATCCACAACCACAAACAATAGACATGCAATCACAAACACAAATACATCGGTTATGGCCATACTATTGTAATCCTTTGGAGCAACAAAGGATTACGGTCCACCTATGGTCTTATGCATCTCATGCAACACTTGTGAATCAACATGTAAGCACGTAATGATCAACATTACAATGAACAACTTCATGGATGCTTCGTGAGGTTGGAACTTCAAGTTGCTTCTTGGAATGGGATCTTCTTGTTGCTTCTCCTTGGACGCTCCTTGGAGTTGGATCTTCATGTTGCTTCTTGGAATTAGATCTCCATGGTGCTTCTCCATGGACACTCCTTGGAGTTGGATCTTCAAGTGGCCTCCTTACATCAAGTTTACAAAGACTAAAACTAATCCTATCTCTATTACATCATATGAGTACAAACATAAAAGGAAAGAATTAATTACACTTTGAAATAAGAGATGAGGCTCGGCATGCAAGCTGAATACTTTATACAAAGGATCCATATGTAACCATTATACATCCATAGAATTCACAAACAAACATATCCACAAGATCGACATCCACATTCATTCACAACATTCACAAAAGGGGATACTAGGCCATAACCGTGCATGCACTCACCACATAAAACAGATTTTAAAGGCGACGTGTATGCTATCATAGGTATATCTACATATACGTATATACATATTAAAATTGCAGTACTTTTAATGCGGGACATTCCCCATTAAATGAATTTTGACTCCCACGCAGACAATGCGGGGTACACAGGGGCAGCGCCCCTGTGCGGGGGTCGAGGAGAGGCCGCCCCTCGCGGGGTCTCAGGGGCAGAGCCCCTGAAAGGTCTACGGAATTTTACTTCCATGCACTTAGGAAAATCACAATTTTCCATAGTCGACCCCGTCCAAAACGTCAAAAACAATAGCCTGCGGCGTATGTGGAATTAGGTTTAGATTTGCACATTAACAGGTTTAATTCGCATCGTATGCAACATAAAACAGTATACAGCGATTCGATCATATCGAAACGAATCCAAATACGCCTTAGATCGACGCTGCTCTGATACCACTGTTGGGTTTTTGTGGAGAAAATATGTGCGGCGGAAGCGATAAATCCACACAACCCGTAACAGGATCTCGTCGATAACAGCGTATTCGGAAATAGGTTTGCGGGATATACCTTATCGCGGAGCAAGTCCGGCGATGTCCCGCTGCACGACGGTGCAACACTGCTTGTCAAACACGGACGGATCTTCTCTCCCGTTCGTTGTCGCAGGTTGATCCGGCGATGCTCCTTTGCGGCAGTGACGTACGTTGCTCGCAGCACGTACAGGTGGTCGTTGACATCCTCCGAACGTAGGCGTCAAGGCGTCTGCGTCTCTACTTCGTCCACACGGATGGACGGAACTCCACGTCGCGCTTCTCAAGCCGGCGGGAAGGAGCGTGTCTCTGCGGCGGCGTGCTAGCGGCGCGTTGCTCTCCTTTCTCTCCTAAGGACGGCGACGGCTAGGTTTACGTACGTAAGCGTAACCTAAAAACGTCTCTCTATATCTTATATAGATATCGGCTGTCTATCCTCCTTTAAATAGGATAAGAAGAGAAGTAGGGTTTCCTAAACCCATCGGTAAACAGAAACGTTGCGTTAATTAAAACGTTCGTGGATTAATTAGAATATTTCGGAATTCATTAATTAACCAAAAAATTGTATTAATTGATTAATTAATATCCGACTCCATGCAATCGCTTGGGATGGCTCTACGGGCATACATTTACCAACATATTGTTCTATGCATACGTACAAGAATTCTATATAATTACAAATAGTTGTCACCGCAACTCCATGCATACGTGAATGAATTTTACATAATTACAACAGATGCTACCACCACCATGCAAACGTAATTGATTTTGATTAAATTACAGATCATGCCACCGCTACTCAATGGCACGGGTATTTAACATGGCTACCCGCGCGGACATTCAATACAATCCCATATATATATATTTGTAATTATTATATACAACTTTAGATTTTCCCCCAACTTTTTTCCAAGTCGTGACAGTATTTTTTACTTTTTATATACGAATTTCCCGCATAAATGGCAAATACTGGACTTTTGAGCTCAATCGAACGTATTCCAAACTTTTGACTATGCTTTTACTTATTGGCAGGTTGTCTAGTACGATTAATTTATAACCAGATTGTATGCGCCAAACGGTTTAACAATATGTTTTGCATTCCAAAATAAATGCATACCATACAAAACTCACTTTATCATCAGTCCATGGCCCATCACACGCTTAACAAAGCATTGGCGCAGTGACACAGTGCATAACTGTGTATTCTGCATACGACTAACGTACATCCATCGCCAGCTGCGTCAATGCATCAAAACCACTCGATGCATGGCTCATGGGAACCTATGCTCCCTAGGGTGTGAAGGCGAGCAGGCGCAGCGGCACGTAACGGGGCCGTCTAAATTGTTGAGCTACGTTACACACACCTCCTCCTACCCCCGGGCTCTCACCCGATTCATGGGAAAATGCATCAACAATATTTACAGTCATTTTTGTATTAATACTCATGCAAAAGTCATGCAAAATCTATGTAAAACACATGCAAAGTGCAGAGAATGTATCTACCCACCCACATATATTTAATCCCATCACAAGTTACAAAAAATATTCAAATTTAAATTTTTGAATCTCGTATATAACAACAAATCTCCTCAAACATCTCTTTTCTGTTCATTTCCGCCAAGTACATGATTCACTCTCTTACTCTTGATTTAAGTTTATCAAAGTTACAGTACAGTACTTACCAAATCATTTCAATAAGTACACTACTCCACTATAATTTTCATTTCTGTAAGAAATAAAAGTATAGTACCTACCAAGTAGAGTACTCGGTGACTAGTACATTTTCACCAAGTACATTACTCACTCCTCCTCCTGGTTCATTTCCGCCAAGTACAATACTCACTCCCTTGCTCTTGATTTAAGTTTGTCAAAGTTGTATTACAGTACCTACCAAATCATTTCAATAAGTACAGTACCCCATTATGATTTTTATTTCTGTAAGAAGCAAAAGTACAATACCCAATAAATCATTAATCACTTATACAATTCAACAATAAGTATTGTACCTAAATATTATTCTCATATCATTAACAAACCTAATTATGCCTACTCAACAAGACATTAGTCATCCATGTGGTCCATTTCCAAGTACAATATCCAAAACTATTTTACATGACTAGAACATTGAATTAGTAAGTATAGTATCCCACTATAATTTTCATTTCAGTAAGAATCAAAAGTACAGTACTTACTCAGTGTTGGGCGGAACTGGTTCAACTGGGGGATTTTCATCTATATACGAAATTCGAAACAAAATGGAGGAAATCATTAGAAGGAAATAAAAAATTGATGAAAATACAAGTGGTAGATTTGTATTTGGTGGCGAGATAATCAATTCATGCATGGTTTTTGCATGTAGAAACATGCAGAATCGCTGTAGCATATATCACTTTAAATGTGCATGGGGGCACAGTAGGTAGTGGGCGCAACAGTTGACAAGTACCGAGGTCCGGGTAGGGGGGCGGGTATATGGCCGGTTATGGATAGAATATTTCAAATTGAGCTACGCTGCACACACCCCCTCCTACCCCCAGACTCCCACCCGGTTCTTGGGGAAATGCATCAACAACATTTACAGTCGTTTTTGTATTAATACTCATGCAAAAGTCATACAAAATCCATGTAAAGCACATGCAAAGTGCAGAGAATGTATCTACCCACCCACATATATTTAATCCCATCACAAGTTACAAAAAACATTCAAATTTAAATTTTTGAATCTCGTATATAACAACAAATCCCCTCAAACATCTTTTTTCTGTTCATTTCCGCCAAGTACAGTATTCACTCTCTTACTCTTGATTTAAGTTTATCAAAGTTACAGTACAGTACTTACCAAATCATTTCAGTAAGTACAGTACTCCACTATAATTTTTATTTCTATAAGAAGCAAAAGTATAGTACCTACCAAGTAGAGTACTCGGTGACTAGTACATTTTCACCCAGTACATTACTCACTCCTCCTCCCTGTTCATTTCCGCCAAGTACAATACTCACTCCCTTACTCTTGATTTAAATTTGTCAAAGTTGTATTTCAATACCTACCAAATCATTTCAGTAAGTACAGTACCCCATTATGATTTTTATTTATGTAAGAAGTAAAAGTACAATACCCAACAAATCATTAATCACTTATACAATTCAACAATAAGTACTGTACCTAAATTATTCTCATATCATTAACAAACATAATTACGCCTACTCAACAAGACATTAGTCATCCATGTGGTCCATTTCCAAGTACAGTATCTAAAACTATTTTACATGACTAGAACATTGAATTAGTAAGTATAGTATCCCACTATAATTTTCATTTCAGTAAGAACCAAAAGTACAATACTTACTCAGTGCTGGGCGAAACTGGTTCAACTGGGGGATTTGCATCTATATACGAAATTCGAAATAAAATGGAGGGAATCATTAGAGGGAAATCGAAAATTGATGAAAATACAAGTGGTAGATTTGTATTTGGTGGTGAGATAATCAATTCATGCATGATTTTTACATGTAGAAACATGCAGAATCACTGCAGCAGATATCACTTTAAATGTGCATGGGAGCACAGTAGGTTGTGGGCGCAATAGTTGACAAGTACCGAGGTCCGGGTAGGGGTGGGTATATGGCCGGTTATGGATAGAATATTTCAAATTGTTGGTTCCGTTGACTAGCACCACCTGCAACACCAGCTTCCATTGGACAGAACCAAACCCACAAAATTGTATCAGTCATCGATACTCGTCGTTCTACTTCACCACCAAACGAATGACTTGCCATGTGTGCACGAAATTAAAGGCGGTGTTTTTTAATTGCACGAACATTGAACTAGCTCGGCTCATTTA
Organism: Alisma plantago-aquatica; assembly: GCA_963693085.1. Lineage (NCBI taxonomy): Eukaryota > Viridiplantae > Streptophyta > Magnoliopsida > Alismatales > Alismataceae > Alisma > Alisma plantago-aquatica. The sequence continues at coordinate 92,675,080 of OY856411.1, forward strand.
TTTGGGCCCCTGTAAGCAGTGAGACGTGCACTGTTGTGGCCTCTTCTGCTATGCCAACTTGGACACTTGCCTCATCGTTTTTGAGCTGCGGGCTGGAAGAGGCTAAGCCGACGTGATGTTTACTCATCCATGTAGGCTTGTAGCTTGCTCGGAGATAGCAGCTGTCCAAGTCGCCAACAGCAACTTCGGGTCTCCCAAAACCCACCTACTACCCAAGCAGCCAAGCTCCTCTTATATTGTTCAACCATCGGCCATCTGGGATTTGTATGTTTGTGTTATTGCCTAGTCAATGATTCATCTTGCATCAAACCTATTCATTGTTCAACCCTGGTGGTTGCACTTATTACAGCCACCTGTCCTGCCCAGTGCATTCTCGTGAACAAGGTGAATATATCTCCTGGTTGCTGCACTGTTTACAGCCACCTGTCCTGCCCCCATAAAAGAGGCACGGAGTACCCATCCCTCTTTTGGGTCGCTTTTCAGTGGTGGTAGTTGGTATGCTTCATTCAGTAACCTCACATTATTTTCTTGTCTTCGTGGCATGTGAATGTGCACATCCATCTTGGTCGCTGATGAGCTATATAAAAAAGAAACTAGTAATGCAGTAAAGAGTTGGAGAGTCATTGTATAAGTGCAAGGTGGGTAGGCATACGCCACCATTAGCTAGGGTACTTTACTCCCCGATTTGACAATTAGGGTTATAGAATCTAGATTCAATTAATCTGTTTGACGGGGCACGTGTAATTTGTGGGTTGAAATATATTGGTGCTATCTAATTCAATTTTGGTCAAAGTATTGTATCACATCAATGTTTATACATAGACCTCAATCTCATCTAAACTTTCCAATCTTGACAAAACTAGGATTTCATCATCTGAACTCATGTAAGTATGATGACTCAAACTGGACTAACATGTCATTTTAGTACAATTTCAACCTAATAATACATATGTATTGCTCGCACAACAATCATGCTGTTGTTATATCACTGCATTTAATAACAAATGACAATGCTAGATCCGATTTAAATCCAAGCCTGTCCCATGCCAAATAAGGGTTTGAAGAGTGAGGCTCGAGTTAAAAGAGAGGATGATTGTTTGAAGTAGGAAGTGCCAAGTGTAAACTATGAAATGATAGGACGTAGATTGTTGTGTGGCTTGAGGAAAACACAAAACGATATTCAAAATGAATGATACAAGTTTCTGGTGTAATTAAAGTTTTAAGAAATTGTGATGATTTCCATAGTACCTATATGCTACATCTATACTACATGATTAGCCCCGTAAGGGCACTTCATAAAACAATGTATGCAGTGCGAAGATTAAAATAGGGACTAAGGGATATGCCCCAACGCACCCCAGATTTGTAAATATATTTAAAAACACTTATGAAAAAATATTATTAATGCTACATGCGTTTAGTCCTAAATGGGTTTGCCTTATTAATTTTATGTTCTCTCATGCTATATATGAGTGATAACTTTGTCTATTTTGAGACACACAAAATAAACTTATTTTGTTCTATATGGTACCGTAGCAGTTGTATAATCCTACAAAATCGGCGAGGGAGATGCCACTACTTCTATCTTTGATACAAGTAGTCTACTTCCATCTTTCTCTCGGGTTCAAACCTTTGTTGCCTTAGCCACTCTAGGCCTCTCTCTAGCATTCATGCCATCTACGAGCATCAACAACATTTGCTTCAGTTATAACCAGTGCTGAGCCTATCAATTAAGTCAGGGCTTAGTAGTGTAGAACTAGTCTTGGAGTGAGCAGGTTGTGCATGTATTCTTCCAGTCTCGTCTGCTAGAGGCTTCTGCTTCAACTGAGGTCCACGCAACCTGTAGCCCATCCAGGTGGGGCGTGATTGTTGACTTCCTTTTTTCACAACCCATGGCTATGTATAGGCCACCTGGTGGAGTTTAGTTGTCAAGGAGTTATCTCTTCCCCTGTTCGTCATCTATTTAGTCATGAGGGGGTTGTGGTTAATGTTTGATTAGAACTACATGACCCATATAGCATTAGTCTAACTTTTTTGAATAATTCCAGAATAATTCATTGTGTTAGATAAACAATAAAAAAGTCACTATATGGGAAAATCATCTTCCTCAAGCACTCACATTGGTATCAATATAAAATGTAACGATATCAACTCCATTCTCTAGTCATTGTCTTTTTAGTTTTATGTGGGATCTCATAAAAAACACATCCTCATCAAGGAAGCACCCAATCTGACTTAACGATTTGGATTCCAATAGTGACAGAGTCGCCTCATCTATGATTAACAACATGAAAGAATCTACAACCAACAAAGTTATGACTTAGAAATCTCCAAATACTATTTGGAATGCTTTAAGAAATTGCACTCTCACACCAATAAGATATGTTTTAAATTGAACTCAATACCTTATTATTGAATTCCTAATCTAAATTTGCAAAGTTTGAGGATTTACAGTCACCCATCTTTGAAAAGGAATTTTGTCCCCAACATTCAAACCAAATCAGGTTAAGGTTAATGGTAACTCATATTAGCTTCAAATGTTAGGGTTAACAACCTTTCTTGAATAGTTTTTAGTCAGATTACTATTATAACTTTAATTAATATTACAACCCTCATATTGCTAAGGTTGGAACCCAAATCCAACCCAAGGGTATATGAACATCCTCATTAGCATTTGATGCACTACTACAGAACCTACCTTTAGTGTCGGTTATTTAAAACCTTTAGTGTCGGTTTCTAAGCGACACCTATGTGGGCGACACTAAAAGCTCACCCATTAGGCGTTGGTTCCAAAATCGATGCCCAAACTCTTCGCGCGCCACTGAAAACGCACTATCATGGGACTATAGGCGTCAGTTATTAGATAGGAAATCGACGCCCAAACCCTTCGCGCCACAGAAAGGGCGCCATCTTCGGCACTATCAGTGTCAGTTTTTTACAAATAACTGACGCCATATATCTTCACGCCACAGGAAATAGATGCCGGTTATTTATATAAAACCGACATTATAACATTGTGTGTCGGTTGTTTACAAATAGCCGACGCCTATTGTTTTTTTTTTTCTGTCAATCTGCAGACCTGCTGTGGCTGGTCGCAGGATGAGAAACCTGTTCAGTTCAGTTATGAACTGCAGGTTTTACGACATCCATTGATATCAGCCGACAACAGGCCACAAACCTGCAAAATTAACAACAAAAATATTCACACATGCATTTAGCAATGCAACCTGCAGTTCCATTTTATTTTTACACATTTAGAAACATTCATGTAGCTAGCAATCTGTAGTTCCATTCATTCACATTCACACATGTAGAAACATTCATATAACAACCAACACTTTCATTCATTTTCACTCAGACACATGTAGAAACATCCAGACATGTAGAAACATTCACACATATATTATAATTCAGAAATTCATTTACAAAATATCATTGTTTAGTCATTATTCGCTATCAGGATCCCAATTATATTTTAAAGCCCCCACTATTTGTATGGCTGTTGCCCATTCTTCTCTTACTTTATTTAATTCTCCCATCGTATAGGGAGCATTTTCATCTGGCAAGGCCTCTCCTGTAATGGGGTCAGCTTTAAACACCTGTAAAAAGAATGATGTATATATATAATTAATGAGATATAAATAAGATTGATATATTTCGATCATATTATCTAATGAGACTATATAATACCTGAGCAATACACTCGATATCCAGTGTGGCATGTTTGATAATCATGTGCATATATCGCATGACATAGTATCCACATGCCCATCCGTTGTCTTGTGTAGCACACTATAAATTCAAACATACAAAATATTAAAAAATACAACTAATTAAGCATTGTTCACATAAATAGTATATACATATATTGCAGTCGGGAACTTACTTTCACGTTCTTCCAAATTATTGGCTGGTTCTTTTTCGTGGGGACCTTTCCTCCAGCCTTTTTGAAATCCTCAAAACCCCTACATGTTAATGTAACACAGAACATTGCAATTAAATAATAATGTAATAACATATGTTAACGGATATGAAAATGAAATATTTCTCACCGGAATAATGCCATTTTCATTATGTGTCCAAATCTTGTATTCAATTTACTCCCCTTAGGATCTAGATAATACACAGTGAACGTCTCGGGGGCAATAACCAGTAACTCCCAAATGCCTACCCCTAGAGGTAAAAAGTTAAAAATTAATAACTCAAAATCCATAATAAAAATGTAATTTTCTTAAGTCCAAATTATAATAAGCAAAGTAAACTTACTCTACATTGAATGGAGCCATTATCACCGTCTTCTTATTTACAACAAAATTTGAAAAAGCATCACAACAGTATTGTTGAACTGACGTAGGGTCTTTAGCTACTAGACTAATCAAAGATGGAATCAAAAACCCTACATGTTCGAATCCAAAATCTGCACATATATTGTCTAAGTAGCTGCAAAATATGTATTAATTACGCATGCATTAATAAATAAGAAACCAGATCACCAGATCATACACAAGGTATATGGATGTATAAAGAATATCTCACCTTATCCATAGCTCTATCACAGATGTATTTAGCCAATCATATCGAAACAACTCCAAAATATCTTATATAAATAGTTTTGTTTCGTATGACTGACCTGTAGAATCTGAATCGGAAGAAACAGTTATAGGGGAGTTTATATCATGTTCGCCTAACCATATTGCCATACCCCTACAGTTAGGACCTAACAGGACAGGTAGGTCCTGTGGAACCTAACTAGGTAATGTAGGAGGTGGAAGTGGAGGCCTAGATGATGTGGGTGTCTTCTTTTTAACCTGTATATATATATAATTTCAAATCAACTGCCATCATATACACACACTAACAATTGAACGTAATGTAAATTTACCATACCTTTTCAGTAAAGAGGAAATCCACTTTTAGCCACAATATCACTCCGCCTACTGCCTCACCAAGTGTTTCACAATCTGGGTGTGCATATGGCAATGGAAGATCCATCCACTGGGAGAATATATGTATCAGGCTCACACGAATCCAACCAGCTGGCACTGGAGACCCGTGACACGTTTCCTCTGGTAGGGATGGGTAAGCCGACAACTCTGCAACGACAAATTCTTTACTTTTTAGACGGCATGGCTTCAACCCCTACAAATTTTTGTTTAAAGAATGTTATATACATATATACATATCATCTTTTTTTGAAATGACTACAATTTCATATATACATATCATCTTGAATTAAAAAACTAGTTATTATGTCATAAAAATACTTACAGCGGATGTGCTAGGTGGTGGTTCTACAGGATTACTCCCAACCTCTGCAATAGGAGTAGGAGGAGTAGAGCCTAAGTAGGTACTGTCTGGTAAGTGGCAGTTTGAGATGCCTGCCACTTTTTCATTGCTTCTTCTAGTTTCCTATCAACTAGCTTATCTACCTATACATGGATAAAAGAAACGTTAGCTTCTAATTATTGAATTCTATTTTACAGTAACATTATAAAGAAAGAATATGTTACCTCCTCTTGTGAAAGTCCCGCTTTTGGGACATGTTTGCGCTGGGATGGCCTAAAAAAAGCTTTGATGCCCACACCAGTGCCTGCAGCCCTAACACGTCCAAGATGCTCTGGGTTACCCAGAGCAACTGTCAATTCATCCCTTGTGCCCTCAGGGATGAACTTGCCTTATTTCCTCAGCTCGTGCAGCTCCCGCTAATCGCCAAAACAAAAATTTGTAACTAAGTAAACAACACAAATAATCAATATTCGAATGATTGCTGTAAGAGTTGTATTTTACCATTTTTGCAGCCGCCTCAGCAGTTGCGGCCTTCGTTATTTCTCCCTTCTTATTTTGCCTCCTAGCTATCCAGACATCATGGCGAGGCAGAGGTGTGCTACCTATGGTAGAGGACTCCTGAGTAGCAGCAGACTGAGTAGTAGCCTCAGACTGTAGTCTTTGGCGAATGCCTGCATACCCCTTTGGACCCATTGTGTGGTCATGCACATTCAGTACACGCCTTGATCTTTGTGCCTCACTGAGGGCCTGGTTAGTATGCACATTAATGATTTGGTTAGTAACACTAAATGTTAATCTTGAATAGGTGAATACAACATATATTAATTAATGAGATTGAGACTGACGCCTAATACCTTGAATTCATCAGTTTGTCTTGAAGTGACAAACGTGTCCCATTCTTCTTTGTCCAGGAAGTTCCACTGTTCAGTGGTTGTCTTCTTCCTCTTGTCAGCTTCTTTTATGTATTCTCGGGTGAGATTTGTCCTATAGTTCCTTAGGACTCTCCCACAGCGTTGCATCACGCATTTACGATGCAGCTTTTCATCCAATTCAAATATACTCTACAAAATAGAATTTCTATTAACTAGTATCCAAAAATTTAGTAATCTACAAAATAGAATTGCAAATTAATAATAACTCACGCATAAATCCCTCCATATTAAGTCTTTCTTCTCTTTAGAAACGTTATGCCAAGAATCTAAGCGACAACCGCAATGGCTACGAGTAACAAACCCAAGATATGAAACAAATGAATTGTGATTCATACCACATGCATTTCCTGCATTATCAATATCCACAACAAGTTTGGGTCCATTGCCCTTTTGCGCAATTAACTTCTTCATCATAGTGATGCCCCTTCTCTAGTCAACTTTTTGGTGCTGTTGATCAAGTGCCTCAAGTGCTTCAGATGGTACCTGTGCATCATCAACATAAAATTTGACAAAATAATCACATTTATAAGATATAACTATAAATGGACATATAAATATAAATATATGATATATTTTTAAAACTTACATTGTGAGGCGGCGCATTGATGTCCTCACCCTCACGGTAATCATCAGCACGGTCATCCGGAGAATGGTCAGCCATCTGCAAATTCACATTCAAATTGTAAAGTTCACATTGTAAAGTAATTCAAATTGTAAAGCTCACATTGTAAAGTTCACATTATTACAACAAAGTATATATCACAACAAAATTGTAAAGCTCTATGATCAAAGAGAAAACAAGTATATATTACAACAAGATTAGGGTCTAGGGTTAACAAATACATGTGATGTCATTATTATATATAATAAATGTACATGTACCACCTATCCCATCCTTGAACACCTAATCTCACTAGTAAGTGTATAATGTGTATTGGGTTTTCAAGAAAATTTCGGCAGCATTTCCCCACTGTTCTCCAAGTACATATGTACTTAGAGAACAAACGGGGAAATGCTGCCAAAATTTTCTTGAAAACCTAATACACATTATACACTTACATCCTAAGCGAGATTAGGTATTCAAGAACAGTCCCAAACCGGGGACTATCCAAGATTTACTCCTAATGAGTAAATCTTGGACGAGTTTCTAGGCCAACAAATAATGTGTTGTCATTCTTATACCTAAAATCCTAGTTCTTCAAGTTAGGGTGATTATTGATGTCTTTAAAAGCATGATTGGCAATTTAGGGAAAAGTTCACCATTTACATTCAAAGCATGTCACATGTGTGCATTACAGTTCATCATTAAGCAAGAAGGGTGATTAGGATTCTCAATATACTCAACAATGAAACAAGTTTCCGAAAGAGGTTTGGTGAAGATATCTATAACTTACTTAAACATTCAATTATGAAGTAAATATACACTTAATTCAGAATAGCATGACGCACAAAGTTGCAGTCAACATCATTATGCTTTGTTCTATCATGGACTATCAGATTGGTATAATGTGGATTAGGGTCTAGGGTTAACAAATACATGTGATGTCATTCTTATATATAATAAATGTACATGTACCGCCTATCCCATCCTTGAACACCTAATCTCACTAGTAAGTGTATAATGTGCATTGGGGTTTCAAGAAAATTTCGGCAACATTTCCCCGCGGTTCTCCAAGTACATATGTACTTAGAGAACAAACGGGGAAATGCTGCCGAAATTTTCTTGAAAACCCAATACACATTATACACTTACATCCTAAGCGAGATTAGGTGTTCAAGAACAGTCCCAAACTGGGGACTATCTAAGATTTACTCCTAATGAGTAAATCTTGGACGGGTTTCTAGGCCAACAAATAATGTGTTGTCATTCTTATACCTAAAATCCTAGTTCTTCAAGTTAGGGTGATTATTGATGTCTTTAAAAACATGATTGGCAATTTATAGAATGTAAGAATGTATTTATAGATCCTCAATACCAGGTCTGTTGCTAGCTAGCACACATATACAATCATAAATCACGTAACAGAATATAGTTATTGACTGTTTCAACACATATCACGTTACCAATAAGTAAATAACTTAAAAAAAATAAAAAAACGCCCAGTAGGGCACCTGACGATTTTGCTCCAGGGCACCTGCAGGGCTTGACCTAGCCTAGGCAGAGGAAGGAAGGAGGAAGAAGCCGGCGTACCTTGAGGGCAGAGGAAGAAGGCCCGGCTGGAGCAGAGGAGAGCAGCTGAAGGTGAAGCTGGCAGCACCGGAGCAGAGGGGAGTAGCTGGAGGTGAAGCTGGTAGCGCCGGCGGCGAGGATCAGAGGAGAACTGTGGCGACGGCGGCGAGTGGCGACGGCGACGAGCGGCGGCAACGACAACGGCGGCGAGCGGCGCACGAGGAGACGAACGATGGCACGGGGAGCCAACCGGCAACGATGGCGGGCAGCAATCGGGGGAAATCGCCAGACCTAGTGCACGTCGCAATGAAATAGAGACAATGGGGAAAAGTTCTATTTGCGGGGCTATTAACTGTACCATAGGCGTCAGTTATTCAAAAACACCGACGACTAAAAGTAACAGTGTCGGTTCTGCACAACAACCGAAACCTACGTCTATATTCATATGCCGATTAAAAAAATCATTCTCGATTTATGACCATAGTCGTCGGTTTCAACTTCAAACCGACGCTTAAAGGGTGTGAAAAATTCCCCGCAGACAGCGCGGGAAAACTCATAAGCGTCGGTTGTTGTAGTACAACCGACGATCAAAATGTGCCCAATTTCTGTCTCGTGAATAACCTTTAGTCGTCGGTTTTTTATTTATCAACCGATGCCATATGTCAAATTTTGGAGGTAGATTTTTTCGCTGGAAATTTTGGATTTGGCGGGTAATTTTAGGCATCGGTTTTATATTAAGTAACCGACACTTAATAAAAGCAGTAACCGTGTCTGGTCGCCCTCATAGATTGGATGTCGGTTTATGTTATCAACCGACACTGTAGAGTTTAGGTGTTGATTTATTTATACAACCGACACCTTGAAAAGTGACTTTATAAGCCATTTCTGTAGTAGTGATGGTTTCCAATTTCTCTTGGAAATTACATTTCCACCTATGTTTCAAACCTATCATTCATCTTATTTTTGTGTAAGGGTGGCGTAGCACCCCCAAACCCTAGATTATGCCATTAAATTCATCTTAGGGTATTCAAACTCACCTATAATATTTATGTATCATGTGATGCTACCCCATATCTAACACTCAGAGTAAGATGAAACAAACATTTGACTACATTCCAAATACAAAGTTCATCCCACTCTAAGAGCAAAGATGGTTTATCCACACATTATCCTATAATACAAAAAATTCGATTGAATCATCCTTATCAACGATTGCAAACCATGAATGCATCTCATTTGCACAAATTCCCTTAAGTTCCATGAACCCAATGGGAAAGTGATTTTCTCATAATTCATGAGTTTATTCACGACGACTCTATTTTTATATTGTATTTAAAATGTTATTACATAAGTTCTTGTGCTCCTTATCTCTACATGTCATGTATCGTTAGCCTTATCCATTCCTTTAAGGTCTCTTGTTCTACAAGTACCTTTGGAGTAATCTCCTATTGGCCTAAAGGGTCTTACGTACTTATGGAGTGCCTTTCACATTGACCCCTTAGGCCTTATGTACTCTTGGAGGCATCCATTCTCCTAACCCCATGGGCCTTGTCTACACATGATTGGATTTCTCTTGACCCCACATGCCTTATGTACTTAGGGCATCATTACCTCTTAACTCCTTAGGTCTTATGTACATTTAACCATCACTACTTGACCCTAGGGTTGACTTTAGGGTTATACCCTTCCTAGAGTTTATTCAAATGTCATAATTTCATTTCATTCCTCTTATTAAATACACCATGTTTCAGGACAAGGGTCTCCAAGTCATTATATTTCTATATTACATGAATCATCCATCTCAAGGAAAGTCTAGAAGTTAGATGTATTTCATATAATTCCCTTTAATGTGTTATGTTTCATTACACGTCTTTATTTGAGATTTCTCCAACCAAAGTTTACATGCTTATATATTTATGCATCCAATGCAATAAGCCATAAACACCCTATTATTGTTGTGACTAGGTGGTAGTAGGGTTTATATGCCTTAAATGCATATTACATTTGTTTTGTTGTGCTTTATTTTTCATTACATATTTTCCCTGGGATTTTCCTCATCAAATTTTCACATTTAATAAACATTATAATTACATTTTCCAATTATTAAGGACAATTAATTATGACTAGGTAGGGTAAAGTGCTTTACAACTCAAACCCATACCATCCAATCATGTTCCATATTATCTAGGCTTAGGTCCTTTTAGGATGCTAAAGGTTTCCTTAATTCTCAAAATGAGATTATTCAAGTCACCCTTATAGGGAAGTTTGTAACATAAGGTGCCTTCTTGGCTCATAGGAGGAGGTTAGGCTTTCTAGCCAAGACTTGACCCCATGGATTTAGGGTTATGCCTCCCCCATAAACCTTTTCCTATTCTTGGGTTGACCCACCCCAAGTTAGGATACCAACCCTAAATGTGTGATGTTCTTTTATGTTCTCCATCATGTAATCTTATGTCTCATATATGCAAAAACTAAAGCCTTCATGTGCACGATGCATGCATTAATGCTTGTACTCTACATACTTGCATGCATGAGAACTATGGGCATCAAAATAGGGGTATTCCAATTGAATCACCAAACCCATTTTGGATTTCTCTTTACTTCTCCACTACATAGGTTTTGTTTGGGTTTGGGTTATTATTTCACATGTACTACTCCCATTACCCAAGATTTTAGTTTAGGGTTAGGGATATGGACTACACCCTATATTTTAGGGTTTTATGATTTTGTTGACCCACTATGGTTTTCATAAATTCGAGTTTATACCATTGAAGTCTTTTATGCACGATTAGGTTTTCCAACTCATACCCAGGTCTTTGTAGGGTTTACCCTCACCAGAGGGGCATAAAATATATACCCCATTTTCACATCTAATTCTCTAGTCAACATTATATTTTAATTAGCAGAGGATGCCTTAATCTTACTTCTCCTCAAAACCCTAACTTGAGATGATGAGGGAAATGCATAATTAGGGATTTTCAAGAAAATATATGTGAAGAGGATGAAATTAGAGATGAAAAAACCTAGGGAAATATTATGGATGACAAACCTTAGGTTCCGACCAGGCAGGTATCACATTAGCTAACGGAGTCCCCGTATACCAACTTAATGGTGTGGAGGAAAATATTGTCAGTCCTCAAAGTAGTGAACATTTCTAGATACAATTACCATTAGATAATTCCCTAAAAAAATTCCTCATAATTCTATGAACTATTTGATATCATTGATCATTAAATATTATTTGATTGAGATTAGATGCCAAATATGATGGGCCCCACTTTTGAGTGTCCCCTACTAGAGAGAAACTTAAAGTTGAGAGTTAGTACATAAACATTTCCAAGATCCATATTTAACAAATAACAAATAATAATTAGTAATTTCCATTATTTGAAAAAATATCGTTATGAGATGTACTAAGAGGATCCTCTATGGAGTGCATAAGTTTTACATAAGAAACTAACATATATGAGAATAAATATTAAAAATATCTAACTAATCCTCTTTGTGACTTAGATTTAGTATCTTCAAATGATTTTATCTTATTCTTTAAGTCTTCATATCTTTTTATACAAGAAAGTTACCACACAATGACAAAAAACACTCAGATTAATATATCTCTATATTGTGTGTGGTGCAACAAAAATGTGTGCAAGTATAATAACAACATATAATGTTAATAACCAAAAAATTGCACATATCAAATTTTTATTTTAATTACATATTCTATCCCATTCTTGGTATTATATCTTGGGTGTAATCAATGTCCATCATTGGATTTATGTCCATTACCCCTTGATACATGTAACCTAGGGTTCAAAATATCATAGTTTACTTTATGTGATACTTGTATTGGAATTATAGTTGAAGAAGTTAATAAACATCCAAGAAATATATTATACAATCTAATACTTCAGAAATAATTTGGAAAACCATCAACAACCAATAATACGGGTACTCATAAATAACCATGTACCTCAATGTAGAACCGTGCATTATACTTCAAGTACTTTAAGCATGTATCCAAACATCCAAGAAATCAAAGTAATCAAGTAACATTATCTACATGTATGTATAGCCTTAAAGTGTCACCATACATTCACATCATATGAATTAGGTCTACATATTATCCTAACTAGGTCCTAAAATGGGGCTTAGGCCATCTTAGGTATGGATAAGGATAAGGTTCAAAATCCCTAAGTCCATCATATCATGAGTCCCAGGGGTTATAATCCCTAATTATGCAATAGTTGTTACCATAATTTGTGTATTAATCTATCACTATGACCTCATATTAAATCAAGTTATATCAATAATTCATGATATCAACGTAAGATCTAGGGTATACTTGAATAAATGCTTAATATTAATATATTAAATATACATTTATAACTATGATTAGAATCAGCATGAAAGTATTCCATTCATACTCTACACATTCTATGAGAAATTTTATATGTAACTTCATTCTCATCCAAGCTACCAATAATTAGTTACACTAATTGAAATATAGTTATATTTGCACCAATCAGGATAAGCCACATCATCAAGTAACACCTTATCTATAAACATCAAGGGTACACACCCAACCAATGAGGTCTGACAATTTGAACTCTATATGCCACATAGGTTGGGCTTTGGTAATTGATTAAATGACCTAAACACTCATGTGCAGTAACTTAGATGTGTCATGCATGTTGGGGCATCATTGTCATTTTGATAGGGGATTGTACAAACCTCCCTTTATCCTTCCCATGTGTGGTTGTTTTTGATGAGCCATGGATGAGGTCAACCCTTTGTCGACTTCCACCCTCAGTGCCTGGAAGCTCCAACCCATGATCGGTCTTCATTCGAGGTTGGGGAGGTTGTTAACCTTCACAAAAAGTCATGAGAATGATCCAGAAGATGACTAGAGGTTTGGGTTAACCAAGAGGAGACGAGATGGGGAAGGTGGGTTTTTACCTCACTTCATGGAGAAATGAAGGTTGTGGAAGATTCTAAGGAGTCCAATGATGCTTCTCCTCCTAATTTTAGATCTTGTAGTGATATGAGGAAGAGACTGTGACTAGCACCCCATGTAGTATATTTAGAAGGTTGAAGCATCATTACAGAGTCTCGTGATGAAATGGATGACCATCCATTACCTCAATTGTATTAATGGAGTCCTCAAGGAACTCTGCACCAACCTAATTGGTTGGTAGTGGTCAAGCATCATGGGTAAGGAAGTTGTTTGATGATGTATGAAGTGGACCTTGGAGGCATTGTTCCAAGGAATTAGGGGAAAATTGAGGTTCTTTTCATATTGTAAATGACAAATATATCCTTTGGATAGCTTTATACAAGTAAAAGTATGTGGGAAGAGATGATATCAATCATACCTATCTCCTTGGTGTCTTGAGGAAGTTTGGTATTTCTTCTATTCTTCACAATAATAGAAACCCAAGGGTTGCTTAGTCTTGGATACTTCTCACTAAAATAATGAGATAATTATTTGGTCATAGGGTTGGTCATAGATGAAGAGAAAGACCACGAATTGAGGGGGTCTTCCACATGGGGTTATAGTTTGAGATTGGCCAAAGGAGATGAACCCTCCTATCATAGATACCCAGATTCAGAGTCCTCCCTAGGTACGAATCTATCTTCAATAAACATATATATATATATATATATACATATACATATACATATATATATATATACAGACACACACATATATATATATATATATATATATATATAGTGTTTTAAAACCCCAAAATAGATCATATTATTAACCAAACCACATTAATATTCCAATTGAACTCTAGTCAAAGATTCAGTTGCATCCAAATACAAAGTTCATCCCCTTTCAAGAGAAAATATGGTGTATCCATACATTATCTTATAATACAAGAATTTTGGTTAAACCATCCTTAACAATGACTCCATACCATGAATACATTATATTTCCACAAGTTCTCTTAAGTTTCTTGATCCCAATGGGAAAGTGGTTTTCTCATAATTCTTGAGTTTATGCATAGCTCCCTTTTAGATTTTTTTTCAAATGTTATTACATAAGTTCTTATATTTAATATGTCTACATCTCATGTACCATTAGACTTAGTCATTCCCTTAAGGTAACTAGTGTTATAGGTACTGTTGGAGTTCTCTTTTCTTGACCCCAAGGATCTTATGTACTGATGGAGTGCCTTTCAAATTCCCCCCTTGGGCCTTATGTACTCATGGAGGCAGCCATTCTCCTTAACCCATGGACCTTGTATACACATGGATGACTTTCTATTGGCTACAAACACATTATGTACTAAGGGCATGATCACCTCATGACCCCATGGGACTTATATGTACCTTTAAACATCCCTACTTTACCCTATAGTTGACTTTAGGGTTCTACCCTACCTAGGATTTATTGAGATGTCATAACTTCATTTCATTTCTCTTATTAACTACACCATGTTTCAGGACAAGGGTCACCAATGTCATTATATTTGTATCATATGACTCATCCATCTCAAGGAGAGTCTATAACTTAGATGTCTTTCATATACTTCCCTTAAATGTGTTATCCTTCATTACACATCTTACATTGAGATTTATCTAACCAATGTTTTCATGCTTATATATTTATGCATCTAGGGAATCAAGCCCTACACACCCCCTTCTTTTCCACACTCAGTGGTATTAAGATTTATCTACTTAGATGCATAATTATTACATTTATTTCAATTTTCTTTACTTTCCATCTCATTTTCCCTAGGATTTCCCTCACAAAGGTTTTCACATTTAATATATGTTGGTATTACATTTTCCATTATTAAGGACACGTTATTGTAACTAAATAAGGTGAATTTCTTTCACTCCTTAGATTCCATACCATCTCACCATGTTCCATCTTTTTTGTACGTTAAGGTTCTTTTAGGACACTCAAGGTTTCCTTAATTCTCAAAAGGAGGTTGGTCAACTCACCTTTCCAGGGAAGGTCCTAATTTAGGGTGCCTTCTTGGCTCATAAGAGGAGGTCACTATTTCTAGCCCAACCTAACCCCATGGGTTTCAGGTTATTCCTATCCCTTAGATATTTTCCCATTCTTGGGTTGACCCACCCCAGGTCGGGAAACCACCCCTTTTTGAAGGTCACAAAATGCACACAAAGCAGTAGATTTAACACACACTCAGATAAAATTTACATGAGGGTCACCCACTTTGTATCGTTCCTCTCCTTGAAGGTCAAGCTACTTTCATCTTATGTATTACCTTATGTAATCATTGGTTTCATATATGCATATACAAAACCTATCATGCGCACCATACATGACTGCTTGTCCTCTGTATACTTGCATGCATGATAATTGTAAGTATCTAAACTGGGGTACAATATTTGAATTACCAAACCCATTTTGTTTCATCTATCCTTTTCCCTTATTTATGATTTGTTTGGGTTAGGGTTATTCTTTCACCCACACTACTCCCATAACCCAAGATTACAATCTAGGGTTAGCATTAGGGTTAGGACTACACCCTGTATTTTAGGTTTTTATGATTCCCTTGATCCATTAAGGTTTTCATAGATACTAGGTTATACCATTCAAGTCCTTTATCAATGACTGGGTTTTCCCACCCATACCCAGGTCATTCTAGGGTTTACCTTCACCAAAGGGACATAAATGAAATACCACATTTTCTCATCTAATTCTCTAATCAATATTATATTCCAATTTGTAGAGGATGCCTTAATCCTACTTTTCCTTTAAACACTAACTAGATATGAGGAGGAAAATGTATAATTAGGGTTTTCTAGCAAAGAGATGAGAAGTTGACGAAATTAGAGATGAGAAAACTTAGGGAAATATTATTTCAGCCATATAGGATCTGGCCAGTCAGGCACCATGTTGGCTAAGGGATTCCATGTATACCAACTTAATGGTGCACAGGAAAATGATTCCATCCTCAATATATTTGATCCTTTGTAGACACAATTACCCTTAAAGAATTCCTTAATAATTTTCCTCATAATTCTACAAAATATCTGAAATTAACAATAATTAGATATTATATGATGAATGTGGGCTCTGATACCACATGTAATAACCTCATCTTTGACTACCCCCTGATAAGAAAGGACCTTAAAATCGAGAGTCAATACCTAAACATTTCTAGGATATACGTTTAACGAATAAAAAATATTATTAATTAAACTTCCATTAATTAAACATTTATTGTTTATAAGATGTAGAGAGAGGCTCTTCTAAGGATTCATATAAAATTTACATGAGAAACTAACGTATGTGATAAGAAATACTAAGACTATCTAACTAATCCTCCTTGTGTCTTATCTTTACAATCTTCAAATGATTTCGTGTAATTCACCAAGTCTTCATATCTTTATACATAGGGTAGTTACCTAAAACGTTAGTAAGAAATGCACTTATTAGTATATCTTTATATCTTTTGTATGGTGAAATCAAAATGTGTGCTAGTATAATAATACTACATAATGTTCACAAAAAAATGATTACATATATGAAACTTGTATTTTCATTACATATTATAACCCATTCTTAGTATGTAATCTTAGGTGTAATCACTACCCATCGTTGAACTTATGTGTATTATCCCATAATACATGCAAACCAAGGTTTCATATTGGCATTATATTTGAACTAAAGTAAATAAACATCCAAGACTTATATTTTGCAATCAAATACTTTGGAAATCATCCAAAAAACCATCAATGATACAGAATGCAAGTACTCATACATAACCATGTATCTCAATGAAGAACCATGTAGTATACTTCAAGTACTTTAAGTGTGTATCCAAACATCCACACAATTAACATAATCAATCAACATAATCTCCATGAATGTATACTTCTAAAGTGTCACCATACATTCAAACATACAAATTAGGTCTATATTAGATCCTAGTTAATGTACTAAACAAAGGTGTAGGGTCATCTTAGGCTCAAACAACAAATAAGGGACACAAATCCTGATTCCATCATATCACAAGTCCAAAGGTTTATAATTCTAAGTTAAACATTTAGTGTAACCTTAATTCATTGATTGATAATTATATCAATATAACCTTAGATTAAATCAAGTAACATCAATATATCATAATATCAACATAAGATCTAGGGTTTACTTCAATAAACACTTGATATTTATGTATTATCTATAATCTTAAAGTTATGACCATAATTAGGCCATGTAACTATGTTATTCAGACTTTATGCATTTTTTAAGCAATTACACATATAATGTTATTATCATCTGAGTTACCCGTAATTAGCTACTTTAATTGGAAAATAACTAGATTTGGGCCAAACAAGAGAGGCCACATCATCAAGTAACACCTTTACTATAAACATCATAGGCTTGGGCTCCAAGTAATGGGATCCAACAATCTCATCTCTATGGACCACGTGGGTTGGGCTTTGATAACTAACTAAATGACCTGAAAACCCATGCACATTGACTTAGATGTGTCACGTATATTAGGGCATCACTATCATTTTGACAAGGGGATTGTCCCCCCTCTCCATCCCCCCACACATTTGTTGCTGACCAATGATGGTTGAGTTTAACCCTTAGTTGACTCCCTCCCTCATGCCCTAGAAGATCCAACCCCTGATCAAGTTGTCTTTGACCTAGGTTGTTGAGGTCATTGGCCTTCACAATAGGTCGTCAACAAGATCAAGGAAATGAATAGAGGTATGGGTTTAATGAGAGGATAAGGATATTCAAAGATGGGTTCGTACCTTAGTTAATGGATAGGAAGGTTGTAGAAGATTTGTGGGTGTCCAACAATGCATCACCACCAAGTTTCGAGTCTCACGGTGGTATGATGCATAGATCTTGACTTGCATCACATGCAATAGGTACAAAAGGTTGACAATTCATCATGAAGGATTCTTGCTAGAAGAGACAACCATACACAGTTTGAGTTATCTTTTTGGAGTCCCCAGGGAGCTTAGGCCAAGCTACTTCTCTAGTAATGGTCAAGCGTCACTGGTAGGGGCGTTGGTTGCTGGTGTTAGCACTAGACCTTGGTGGCTAGGTTCAAACGAGTTAGGGGCAATTGAGGGTCGTTTCATATTATAAAAATTCCACATAGATCCATTTTGTAGACTTATATAAGAAAAGGGATATGGGAAGAGTTGATAACGATCATCCCCAACTCCTTGGTATCTCGGGAAAGTTGGGCATATATTATATTTTCATAGTAGCAACAACCCAAGGGTTGGTTAGACTCAACTTCTTCTCCCCAAAACACTGAGACCATTATCTGGTCACTAAGTCAGTTGTAGATGAAGAGAGATAGATAGATAGAGATAGAGAGAGAGACTATGAATGGAGGGAGTTCTTTCATATGAGAGTCTAGCTAACTCCACATGAAGGAGATGAACCCTCCTATCATGGATACCCAGGTATGTAGTCCTCCCTAGTTTAACATGTCCTCAATAATGCATTTATTTTGGGTTTGAGAAAACCCCATAATAGATAAATAATTATCCAGACCACATCATCATCCCAATTTATCTCTAATTTTGGGATAATATTTCTTTAGATACTATGCATTGTTGTTTATGAGATAAGTCCCTAATTCATTCACCTATTATTCAAAACTTGGTTTCCAAAATAGGTAAATAATTATTTAATTAATCACCTAGGTCATATCTTATCTTATGATATTCTAAATTCTCTTCCCTAACCATAGATTAGGGTTATCTATCACATAAATTTATAATCAAAATTTATCATGTACACAAAATACACCTTGTCCTAGTTTGTATTCCACAAACCCATTTGTAAACAGTAATGGGCCAAATTAAGCTAGATTTGGGTTCTAGGGACCACAACACATTCCTTGGACTTCAAAAGGTGCACACATTAATTATATCCTTAGTTAGGAACTTACGGCTTTGATTCATCATAATATATCAATTGAATCATCAAATGAATATATTCACTTGTTATTACATTATTTACTTAACCTAAAGACTTACTCTAAGTCTAAAGCTTGAATTCATAGTTCTAGTTAAATTGAAGTCATTCTATTGACCTCTTCATCATAATATTACTTTGATCATCTTAAAGTGAAAATCAATACCTTAATATTGAATTCATAATATAAATTTGCAAAAATTTTAAGATCTTAGAATAATTATCTTCTTCCTCTTTCATCTTATGAGATTTGAATTCAACACCTCAACTCTATTACTCATCATCTTCTTCTCATTTCCTCTACTCTCCCTTGCCACCAACACTGAAGAAACTATGAAAGTGGTTGAGGTGGACGAATATGATGAGAAACTCCACTATGACATTAGGGGATAAGGGGTGGAAAGGGAAGAAATGGTTGGATATGGATTTTCTTGTTAAGGATGGAGACGTTGTGTGTTAGCCAACTTAATGAGCTTGATCAAACCCAACCTAACGCTTAAGCAAGTTGACATTGTGCTTAAAAGGGATGAGCTATTGCACACAATATAGGTTGATTGTGCGTGAGAGCAAACTATATCACACATGTAAGGACTTCATGATGATGCTTCAGAGAGGTTGACTTTGTGAAGAAGATACATTACAAGAACAAGTAACCCGATTTGATGTAGTATGTGACCCTACTACAAGATATGCAAACATAATAAATAATTATTTTTATGATCTAAAACCTAGGGGTGTGAGGGCAGAGGCATAGAGATATGGACTAGGTAAAATAGTAGACTTGAATATCTTTTCTTGAAGGGTAGCTTTTTTCTTATGATACATCATGTTGGACATATGACACAACTTTTTGTAGCTAATATTGTTGATTGAATTACAAAATCTAATAGTGACATATTGTTTTAGACAATGACACAACTTGGTTTTTATCGAACTCGATTGTCAAAGATTTTGAATAAACTACTAGAGAAAAGAGGTGTTGGTCTATGACATGCCAGGTTGGTATGTTGACATGCTATGTAAATGATTTACATGTTGTGATGATAGAGGAACTCAACTATAACTAGAGATACACACTGTGTAACTTAACTCTAGGGCCCTTATAGATCCAGTCAAGACTAATCTATAAATACTGGAGGAATCACACCCCATCTATTGATGAATTTCAAAGATAGCGGTGGATATTGGAGATGAAAGATTGAAATATCTTTGCATTTAGACATGTGGAGCAGAGATACATGGTTGTTACATGGTCAGGATGCCTTCCACCATGGAAGAGATGGCCATGGGTTTACTTATGTTGAAAATACCTTCCACTTGTCAGTGTAGCTGGACCTAGACTTGTGCTTTGGGAACACAAAAGACATATTCAAGAGGGTTGGATCTAGACTTTGTTCTTGGGGAAGATGAAAGATAGAATACATTGGGAATGCTAGACGGTGAATATCATACTTTACCTATATGGATCTAAGATGTATATATGGATATATGATTGTAGAGATTTAGATCCATGATTGTGATTTTAGATCCATTATTGTGATTTTAGATCCATTATTGTGATTTGGATCTAGACTCTAGATGAGATGATAAAGACCCTAAAAAGAGAAAGGGGATTGGAGATGATCCTGAAGGTAGTCAGTCATCCATGATAACTGCCCCGCTACAGGTTGAGACTTGTTTCTTTCTCTCTAGGATTAGGATTACCATGTAGATATATGTATTTTGTGACAGACAATATGATAAGTGTGATAGATACAAGAGAGGCCCCTCTTCTTTATATAGGAGAGGGTGCAAATGACTCTAGAAACTTTTGGACCTGAATTGACTCTATATTGGCCTAAAGACTCTCGCCCATATATGATATAACTATTATTCTAACAGTTCAAATTGACTATTATGGCACTTCTAGAAATTTATTTTGAGTGGATATGGTACAAAATTTTGGCATTTGGTACATGGAATCTTCACCTCAAAATATATGTATCTTGATAGTATCCTGCTTAAATAGTGATGTCAAGTTATACATATGCCCATGTATCCCACTACTAGTGAATCATTTTTGCCCATTAAGTAGATTGGGACACTTCACTATAATGAAGGACAATCAATTGTACATGTGTCTCTACATTACCATATCTCATGATGAATTTATAGTTCATATCTTCAATGTAACATCTAATCTAAGAAGTAAAATTATTTTACATGTTTGTACTATGCAAGATCCAAGTTTGAGGGGGTCATTGTTTGAGCACATCTAAAGGAATATTTATATTAGATTGATGGATTATCCATTCAAATCTCTCCATCATCTATTACATCCACTACTTCCGCTTCATCTCTAATTCCCTATTGGGATTGACGTCTAGGGCCACATGCTAGAGTCATATCTTAACAATTTTCTTGGTTTTGGAATTTTATCCCATTTCTCAACACCTGATTTAAGTCCTTGTATCAATTGGAAAATTAAAAAAAAAATTCAAACTACCTTTTTCAAAATCATTAAATAAATCATCTACAAAATGGATTTAGTGCAATCTATATGTGGGGTCCAACACTGACTAGTTATTTTTATTGGTTTTAATACTATGTTATTTTAGTTGATATTTGAAGTATACATGTACATACTTTATGAAAAATCTTACAAAGTTACCTTTTTTTTAGGGAAACATCATGATATCACTAAAGGCAAGCCATACGACATCTACAAAATAATACTCTTACATGAATGTACCAAGCAGAACTCCTTTGGTAGACCAACATAACAGAAGACTCAGATTGGGATGCGATAGGTAAATTACATGTACCAACCCCCTTTCTTAGTGGCTATCTAAAGCAGCTATCATAGAGGGAAGCCATCAATCTGCACGAGCCCTTGAGAATATTAGGGAAGGAGTAAGAAGTACATCCAATGGAAAGAACCATCTCATCTATGCTTGAGGCCAGCCGAGAAGTTGAGAGAACGTACGAAAATCAAATAGCAAGAAACTAAGCAAACAACACATGACAAAAAGCACAACTAAACAACAAAGGGAAACAAACAGAAGAGACAAGGCGACCAAGGAGCCACCCAAAAACCGAGAAAAACACACAGGAATAATGTCAAGCAGTAAGGGAGCACCACCGAGGAGGATCGGGAAGGAGGCCAAAACCCAAACAATGCAGATATAGAGGAAGGAGGGCTCGGGCAGATGAACGGTGGGGGGTAGAAGGCACCGGGAACCCCACCACCACTCCTGGCCACCACTGCAAATAGGGGGCGGAGCACCCGCACGAGGCACAGACCCAACTTACTCCTCCTCTACCGAAAGCACCAAGGGGCGCCCGAGCTCACCGGCAGCCGGAGAAGCGACCCAAGAACGACCAAACAAACAACTTGAAACAGACTGACACAAAGGAAAGCAAGAAAAAGGAGAAGAGAGGGGCACTCGACCCCCAGGGAAAACGTCCCCCAGTGAACAGAGCCACCACAAAAGTGCTAAGCACGCCCCACACCGTTGAGACGCCGACACCCAGAGACTCCCAGCGGAGCAGCCACCACCTTCCTCCGAGTCATTGCGCCGCTGAGGATGTGCGAGGAACGACGGAGGAGAGACAACCAAAGGCACCGACCTTCGTGGATCCCTGGAGAGGCCGAGGACGGAGAGTGCTCAGGGGGATAAGGGCTCGCGACGCGTCGTAGATGAGCTTCCTCTCCCCCCGAGCAGCGTATGCGGAGGCTAGCCCTAGAACGCTCTGCCGATCACGGGAGCTAGTGGGGGCTGAGGTCTAAATTGTGTTCGTCTAGCAACTATCTTACAAAGTTACCTTATTTACTCTCCACCTTTGAAAATTGTGTTTATACCCAATATCATATGCATATCAAGACTTTAAAAATAGATAATTCACCTACATATACTTCTTCAAACATTTTTCCACATCACATGATCATGACATATATGGAAGATCCCTTTCCCACACCCTCAACAAGAGAATGATGTGGTATAGAGGAACTATCTTAAAATATTATTAAGATATCTAGAAACCTTTTTTGTATGATTTTACTTCCCGATAAGTTTACGCATATGTTGTTATTGTAGCTGTCCATTCCTTTAGTAGGATACCTACTATTTTAGTGGCACTTGTAGTATTTCTTATAATTTACTCCAAACCACTCCTTATTGACATTTGTTTATCCATATTTTTTGTCCGTCTTCCCTAGACACAAAGGGGACAAACAAGCACCCACGTTTGTTCATTGTTTTTTTGTTGGCTATACTCCATGTTATAATAGATCTCATTATTATTGTGATAACCTCAAACATTATAAGTTCGAGATTTGATTCAATAATATGAGTTGTGAATCAAGACTGAGCAATGAGCAAAGTGATATGACTTGGTTTGATGAGCTCAAGATTAGGACTTGGATTGAGTCTATAATTCTAGAAAATAAGGTCAATCGAGATTAATTTATAAATATACTTTTGTTGAGATTCTTATGGTAAATCAAAGTTATAATTGTGTAACTAAAAATATAGTGAAGCTTATGGATTCATTACATGGCCTAAGTTTGAACAATTGGTGCTAGGGTCCAAGCTAAGCCTATTGGACTACTATTTAGTTTACAAATTGGCCCTCAAGATTCAAATTGTGAATTTACTATTTCATGCTCATACTAAATACCAATGATAATTTAATTTATTGATAAAGGAAATAAGAGATCATAAACAAATTTCTAAAAGATTTCACGTTTCCTTGTAGACTAAGAAATTTATTCTATAATTTTTTGGGTTTCGCTTGAAAAGCAAGAAAAGGTCGTTCGTCATTCCTTTTTAGTCTCAACTTTGTTTAAAAGTGAGAAAGGGATATTGTAAATATATTCTTAAATTTGATATTATTTTTAGGATTCTGAAGACCTAGATGATTTTTAGAAGTCAATGTAAGTTTTATGATATAATAGATAATCATCCCTAGATTTTTTTAAATTAGATGTCATTTTTAGTTAAAAAAATAAATCAGGGGATAAACCTAGAATTAGGCATGACCTTATGATGTGAACACTGTTTGTGATCATCATATAATAATATGATATCGTCAGGTCATTGTCACTCACCTTAACCTAATTGGTGTGAATTTTGGCAAGAAAAATGTTTTGGGTTGGGTGACCTCAAACTTTGGAAGATTTACATCTAATTTATAATATTGAGTTTATTTAAAAAAAATAAATTGATGTTCTTATGGTAAATAAAAGTCTTAATCGTGTAGTTATGAATATAGTGAAGATTGTGGATTCTTGAGGGAGCTTAGGTTTGAACCATGGGTAATAGTATCTATGCTAACTCTGATTGGGCTACTATTTAGTTTACAAATGGGTCCTTCAAGATACAAAGAGAGAATTCAATATTTCAAGCCCATATTAAATACCAATGATAATTTAGTTAGTTGATAAAGGAATTATGAAGTCATAGACAAATTTTTAATAGATTTCAAGTTTCCTTATAGACTAAGTAACTAATTAAAGAATTTTTTAGTTTTTACCTGAAAGGCAAGAAAAAGGGGTGCTTTTTGTTACTTTTTGGTCTCAACTTTTGCGTAAAATTGAGAAAGGGATATTCTATATATAATCCAAAATTTTGGTATTTTTGACGAATTCTAGAGACCTAGGCCACTTTTAGAAGATAATAGAAGTTCTATGATATAATTGATGATTAGTTTTGGGATCTAGTTTAAATCATATGACATTTTCATTAGAAGACATAGGTTAGGGGATAAGCCCAGACCTAAGGCATGACTATATGATGCAACCACTGGTACTAACCAGTGGGTGATGATCTGATGTTGTACGCTCATCTTCTACTTCTGGATGAGAGTTAAATACAACGTAGAATGTTGAATCTCTTTGTCCCCATCTAGTAAACAATATATTCAATAATATTTGCATTGTGTTGATGAGTTCAGCCCGAGCCTAACAAGCCTTGACTTGGCCATTATCTTCCCCACTAGAGATATTCGCCAAAATCATAGGATGTATTAACCATTAAGGCTAACCATTACCACCAAATTCCTTGGCCCCACACTTTTACAAGGCCCCAGGGGGAACCGTCATGATGGGGGAGAAATCAACCTTATCTTGAATTTCACCCAAACACCACTACAACACTCCATTGAGTCTGACCACCATATATGGCAAGCTAGACCTTCATCCATCAACTCACAACCCCTCTAGCCAATTACTTCGACTCAAAGCTCTTCTAAGAGTTCACAAAGTACACCAACCTCCAAAAAGGTGTAAGGAAGCCTTGAGACCAAATCCAATCCCTAGATTTAGTTGCGTGGAGTCCACCATCATAGCTCTTTCTTGGTCATTATGCAATCTCCTGAGTAGTGGAAACCCCCATCCAAACTTCCAACAAGCTATACCAACTACTAGTTCATCGTGGACCCATGCAATTTACCTTCCACAAATCTCTAATTTTGTGTTTCATCGCTTGACCTAATAGTAGCTCTAGACACCACTCATGCTCTATGGGGGAATCATCGAGTTTAGTAGGGTCTGGTGATACATCCCTATTTTAGGGCTCCATCTTGTGTCTTTTTAAAGTTGAACATCTAAACATGTTAGAATGCAAGTTAATCCCCTCAATACACACATTTTTGTCAAATGCACTTATAGACGTTCTTTGCATGTTTTTTAGGTACCTGGACCATGTTGGATGGATAAGTGAGATAGATGGTTCCAAAGAAGACCCCAAAGCTTCCCCAACCTACCCTTGGTGGCGAAGAATCAACCCAAGAAAAGAAGTACATGGATTTCAAACAATGGCTCTCAAAGTGCTATTGAAGACCCTAACACGGCCGTGGTGACAAGGAACCGTTGCACTCGCTAATGCAGAAATCATAGTAACACCTCAAGTCTTGACAAGCTACATCAAATTTGACAGAAGGACCGTGCTACCCAGCAAAGACATGCTAAGAAGACATCAAATTGGTCCTTCTAGCCAGCACGACCATGCCTCCCAAGACTAGAATGGGTGTGTTGATGAGAATGACCTCCCCTTCATCTCACCTACCATGTACATGCAACCCAACACAACTGTTCTACCTAGATCCCACCATGGCCGTACTACCCAACATGGCCATGCTACCAGCCTTCATTCCACCACCTCATTATTGATATTTTCCATTTTCCTCCACAACCATTCTCTTCCACCATGGTAGCTCAAACCCCCACCCAATACAACTGTGCTGCTACATAAAACCTAACTTCTCTGCATTGAATTTCCAACAATACACCCACTTACCAACTTTTTCTGATGTCTCCTATTGTTTCTCTTTTGTTGGGGTATGCTTCCAACCCTAGGTGGAGGACTTGGATGAAAAGGCTAGATGATCTAGACTTAGATTGTGAAGTTAAAGCTTGGAGACAATCTTTAGGTGGTTTAGATTTCCACTACATGGATCCTTATTGTAACACCCCTGACCTGGGTTATGAGCTAACCCTAGGTGTTTTGCCTAATTATGAAATTAGATGGTTGTCATTATCCTTTAGTATATAATTAAAGCTTCTATGGAACATATGTTTCCATTTCTGTCCCTTATGAACCAATGTTGAAGTATTGTTTGCAATACATGGACCTATGTGCAATTTGCCCAATCAGAGGGGCTAACTTGCAATTTTCACATGTTTATATGTTCCTTTAATGTTGAGACAACATAAGTATGAATATGATGAAGTATAATGGATTTTCCAAGCTTGGGCATCAAGATGCAGCTTGTGGAATGATCCTTATGCTTAAAAACCCTAATTTGGAGTAAAATGTAATTTACCCAAATTATGGGGTGTAACCTGTAAAATACACCTTCTAGAACATCTAGTATGACTCTTGACATCATTTAGAGTAGAAATGATGAAAGGGATGCTTCAATGAAATAATCAGATGAAAAGAATGATCTTTGAAGTAGTTTCACCTAGTATGAGCATGAAGACCCTTCATATATGTATCCTAGTTGAAAGATGGCTTTCTTTACCCTTAGATCTTTAGTTTAGATGGGCTTTTCATAAGCTTTGATGTCTTGGACGTGCCTTAGAAACAAGGAGGGACTTGGATGAGAATTCCATGTACTAGAGGTCCTTAAGGTGGAAAACTACCTAAGGTATATAAGCTTAGTTCCTTTGCAAACCAGGAAACGAATCACTTCTCCTCTTCATTTCTCTTCTTTCTCAAAACAGCCAAGGCAGAGCTCTGGACCTCTGGGAGACGACCAACTAGTGCTAAGGTGAAGGAGAAACCATCTTCAAGCTCGAATTCATGGTGGAATTCTTCTTAAAAGGTTGGTTTTATGGTTAACTGACTTAGGTTCTTTATTTTAGCCGACCATCCCCATCTTTTCCTTGGAGAATCACCTCTGGCCGAGTTGAGGAGCTCAAGACACCATTAGAGGCTTGAATCTTGGAAGCTTGGAGCTCTAGGAACAATGTTCTAAGGCGGGTTTTATAACTCTAAACTCCTAGCTTTATTATGCATATCTTTGTTCTTACTTTTTGTGCTTAGTTCTTCTTCTACCTCCCTTCTTCCTTGCACTTTTGCAAGCAAAACGGTGGTGTAACCGACTTGAACAGAGGTTGAGGATGATGGGCGTGGATTCCTAGGTAACTTTATCAAACGACCTTGGACCCTTTTGGTCCAAACGGTTGCAACCCGTTTATGGTCAAACGATTTCAACCCGTTTGATCTCAAACGATCTTGCAACATCGTTTGGATCAAAATGGTCTCAAGACCGTTTGATAGGGTTGACCAAGGGACGACCGTTTGAGGGTCTGTTCATAATATATTGAATTTCATTTCTACAAAGAATTATAATCTAATTCCTAACCAATTGAGAGTTGAAGGCACTTCAACACCCTAACCCTAATCGGGTTGAAATTGCTGATTTCAAGTATAAATCTTGTTGAGTTTTGGGTTGAAGGACCCAAACGGGTTCAAAACCGTTTAGGGGTTCATCCAAACGGTCTCACACTCGTTTAAGCTCAAGTGGGTTCACACTCGTTTAAGCTCAAGTGGGTTCACACTCGTTTAAGCTCGAGTGGGTTCACACTTGTTTGAGCTCAATTGGGTTCACACTCGTTTAAACTCATGTGGGTTCACACTCGTTTAAGCTCAAGTGGGTTCACACTCATTTGAAATCAAGTGGGTTCACACTCGTTTAAGCCCAAATAGGTTCACACTCGTTTAAGGTCAAATGGGTTCACACCCGTTTAAGGTCAAATGGGTTCACACTCATTTAAGTTCAAGTGGGTCCACACTCGTTTAAGGCTCAAATGGGTTCAAGGTTGTTTGAGATTAAATGAGTTCAAGGTCGTTTAAAACCTAAATGGGTTGAAGGTTGAAGGTTAAACCCTAAACCAATTGGAGATTTTCAAGGTTGTTTATACTTAATCACTTGAAGGTGTAAATGGTTCAATGATGATCTAATCTAAACTCTAATGGTAACTTAAGACATTAAGGGACTAAATGACTAATGAATTGACCCATGATGATCAATGGGTAAATTACCAAAATGCCCTTGAGGGGTTAATTTGAGTGATACCTTGTTCTAATCAAACCCTAATCACTTGATAGTGATGATTTGGTTTATGTTAATCAATGAGGACTTAAACCAACCCTATATAGAGTGATATAATCACCATCTATTAGTAAGGAGAGAGAGAAATTACCATTTATGGTTAAAACTCAAATAAAGTACCTTCAATGTATATGAATATGTAGGATTAGGGCATGATCCACTTATGAGAGATCATGAAAACCCTAATTAAGATGATTGATGAGTCTTAACCTAATTTGAAAGCATCAATGATGATGTTTCTCATTCATGATGATACTATGAGTTCATTTCGCTATGATGTGAATAGTAAACCCTAATTTTAGGGTAATCATGAGTAATGTGAATAGTAAACC
The DNA here is from genome assembly GCA_963693085.1 of Alisma plantago-aquatica. Classification (NCBI taxonomy): domain Eukaryota; kingdom Viridiplantae; phylum Streptophyta; class Magnoliopsida; order Alismatales; family Alismataceae; genus Alisma; species Alisma plantago-aquatica. The sequence goes on from OY856411.1 coordinate 92,704,342, forward strand.
CTAGTTCATAGTAATATGTTCAAATGAACAATAAACTCTAAACTCATGTTATTCCTTTAAGCATGAATTCTATGATCAAGATATGAGATGAGGAACCATTATTCCTAATCATAATGAAAGGGTTGAATAACTCTAAATGATATAAATAAGGGAATCTTACCCTTTGTAAGGACATAAAAGTATAACCTTGAATTGAAAGGTTAATTCTGTCTTATTGACTACTAATCTGACTATGAATTGTTGATTATTATCAATTGATTTAATCATGCAGATTCTTATAAGAGAATAATCATATCCAGGTAAGGATCATGACATCATATCCATTGAAAGTATGTCAATAGCTTATGAACCGAAATAACTATGTTGCCTAGATACAAGTGGCATCATATGAAACTGATATGCCTTGAGGGCCATGAATGACATCAAGGTCATGCTAATAGATGACTTGATGCTGACATGTCACTTGATAGCAAGTGTTATGATGATCTAAGGGTGTAAGTAACCATGTTCCTGAATCATAATGATAAGATGATTAAGAATTGATATCCATCTGATAACTGATATGAGTAATACCTGTTACATTTAGTATTCTTCTGTTATAGCCATGTTTAGTACTTGAATGTTTGAGAACATGTATGATGTTAAAAGAATAATGAAATGTACCTAATAACCAAGTATAATCATATCATGTAGAGCCCGGATCATAGATCCATCATTGTCAGAGACCAAATGATGGTGAAACATGTTTTCCTAAGGGGACTCCTGGATCACATACTCTTGAGTATGTGGGGGAAATGGATGCGTAAATCCTTACATCCTAGTGTAGGAATTGATGTAGATTTATCATAATCCATCAACCCTTCACTACAAATCCAAATGGTGAGATGTACCACAAATCTCCCAAAGAAGACACAAACACCGCATCGGTGAGAGATAAATAAGAAATCTTCCGTTGACGAAGAGAGTACAGAACGCCACTGTAACTCTAAAATAGCGAAGGACCAGATTACCCTGGTAAGCTATAACAATAGAGACACAAAGTGTCCTGCAAGCAATCCTCTAACTGACTGAGGAAGATGGGGTCTTAAGAATCTGACTCTTTTAATGACCTATGTATGATACTGATGCAACTTACTAGTGATCGGTTGGAGTATGAGCGGTATACCTCATCTCCACAGGGCATAATAATGTTTGTAAAACATAATCAACCGCGTAGCATATCTGCTTAGGTTGAACCACGAGAAACAATGTTTGGTGTTACATTGCTTACATTAATGATATGTTCAAATATTTTGTACACATGTTCTTTATATGCTTTAAAGGAATGACTGCTTAAGTAGAAGTTGCTTCACTTGTTATTAAATCTGTTGTTGCATGATTTAAGTTACCTTGCCTATGTTTTTTTCTTGATTTTCTATATAAAGTTTCTAGTTGAGAGTTATAACTCTCGCTGGGACAATTTGTACATTGTCTCACCCCGTAGATTTCAACTTTTTAGGTGGTCGTCGAAGATGAAGGATCCCGTTTAAGGATGAGCAACAACAGCAACAACGGTACCGAAGGCAGTAGTGAATCTCAGGTGGAGATACTGATTGTTGAGTTATATAGTTAGATAGTCCTATGCCGTCTCTGTACTCTCAGGTCCTAGGAATCAGTGGTTTGAGTTTTCGGTGTTGGCTCCTGAGATTTTTGAATCATGTTGTATATAACTACTCGAGAAGTGGTTTAACATAGATGTAAACTATTTACTTGGTTTATTATAAGAAGGAGTTTTATAATTTCCAGATCTTGTCTCAAAAGTTTTAATTCCCAGTAATTTTTCATATTCTGCAACTAATCAAATTCTTCCGCTAAGTTTAAATCGTGTTTATATCATGGTTTTGGAGATCGGAGCCCACAATTAAGTGGTATCAGAGCTCTAGGTTCGCCGAGTCTACAGATTCATAGGACTTAGGATGTCGAGTCTATCTTTAGTGTTTCTTCCTCATCTAATAGAATCTTCTGCTCCTCAGGAGAAGAAGATATATAAGGACAAGGAGTTTGTTGCAGAAAGCAACAATGCTACACCTAGAAGAAGTGCAGAGGAGCAAGCAGTAGAGGAACACTTACCTGAGGTTCCCCTAATTAATCCAACCATGATAAGGAATCCTTCCTTAGGAATCACTGTTGGAGAATTTAGGGCAACCATGATGTATCTAGTGGAACAAACACTAGCAGTACAACCCAGATTGCCAGCTCCTAATGATGATGTTTTGGATATCCATAGGATATGTAACCCTCAGTAGCAGGTTGAAGAAGAAGTAAATGATGAAGCTTTGAACTCAGAGCAAGCCTATGCTCAGCCTCAGCGTGATGAATCAGCCCATAGTAATGTAGGGATTAGAATACAGCCAGAGACCAGGACCTGTCATAATTGTAGGAGGCTTGGACATATCAGATCTAATTGTCCAGAAAGGATATATAGAGGAAGAATTGAGAAAAGGCCTATCCAAACCCAGAAGAAAAGGCCTGGAAATTCCAGAAGAAAGAAGTTTCTGATGTCATTAATACAACCAGGACCTAGTACCTCAAGGCAATGGGTATCCAGAAAGGATAAGGAATCCTTTAGACCACAACAACTGGAGAGACGCTGCTACAACTGTGGTAAGATGGGGCATTTGATGAAGGACTGTCGATCTAAGCTTGTCTATGTGACACAACCTCCGAGACAAGGGCAACAAGAATCACAGAGAAGGCAATCTCAAGGAGCATCTCAAGGACGTGGACAAGCGTCCCAAGCTGGATCATCTGCACCAAATCAACCACAGGCGATAGTGAGGTTCTATGCTATGAACCCACCTGATGCAGTGGTCGATCCACGGATTGTGGCAGGTCAGATGAAACTTTTATATTCTGATATGTCTAAATCCTATGTAGTATTTGTTTTGATTGACCCGGGTGCTACACACACTTTTATCACTCGAAGAGTGATCCGTAACTGCAATATGACAGTCAGTCATAAAGCAGATAGTTTGTTGTTGAAGACTCCGTTGAGTAAGTTTGCTGTTATGCAGGTGGTATGATCTCCCTGCATCCTCTTCTTTTCTAATCATCGCATTCAAGTGGATCTTATACCCTAATATGCAAGGATTTGATAAAATCCTCGATCCATGACTGGTTAGACAAGATAAATGGTATTTCTTATAAATCTCTTTATGATCTTTTGGATAAAATTGAAATAGTAATTGATTGAACTATTCCTTGATTGGTCTCATAAAATCTTTCAATGATGCATCAGATATACGTTTCATATTACATGCTTACTTCTATAAGAAGAAAAGGTATTAAAGATTTGATCTGGATATAGGATTCAGTAAAGTTAATAATTATGTTTGTAAGGATGAGAAAAGAGAAGGAATATGATAGTACTCAAGTACATATTTTCTTACCTCAGTAATCATATACCCTGGCCAGGTATACAATTACTGATGATAAAGTAAATATGGAAACTCTTAAATTATTATCTTTTGATTACTCTGATCAAGTAGTCAATCTGAAACAACCTAAAGAGTATCATAAGATAAGAAAAATGAGAATAAAGAAGGTCAACCATGATTGGTGATGGTTGAAAGAATATATGTAATAAGCCATGTCCCATAATAAAAGGAAGAAAGAGATATAAAGTGTTGATAACACAAGTAATTAATACCAAAGAAAGAATGTTAAGAACATCCCTTGTTAGGGGTTTATGTTCTTAAATAAACATAGAATTTTAAGAACATCCCTTGTTAGGGGCTTATGTTCTTAAAATAAACATATCCTTCTCCAGAATGACTGTTAAGTAAATCCTTGTTTGACAAGAAAACTTTTCTTTATGATAAGAATGTGTAACTGATAAGATGGTTAATGCATATAATAAAGAGAGTTAGTATGCTAATTATCAGAAGTGATGATACACTCAGGGTGCAAAGGCCCTTATATGGTCTCAAATAAATATCAGGGCTTGATTTTGATCCTAAGAAATGTTGATCGAAATTCTATAACATCTCCCAAAAAAAATAGAATGTCACCTAAGGATGTAATAATGTAATGCTGAAACAATATCTGCCTTCCCCTTTTCTTCCTGAGATTTAGGGGACGAAATCCTTGTTAGGGGTTTATGATTTGTAACACCCCTGACCTGGGTTATGAGCTAACCCTATGTGTTTTGCCTAATTATGAAATTAGATGGTTGTCATTATCCTTTAGTATATAATCAAAGCTTCTATGGAACATATGTTTCCATTTCTGTCCCTTATGAACCAATGTTGAAGTATTGTTTGCAATACAGGGACCTATGTGCAATTTGCCCAATCAGAGGGGTTAACTTGCAAATTTCACATGTTTATATGTTCCTTTAATGTTGAGACAACATAAGTATGAATATGATGAAGTATAATGGATTTTCCAAGCTTGGGCATCAAGATGCAGCTTGTGGAATGATCCTTATGCTTAAAAACCCTAATTTGGAGTAAAATGCAATTTACCCAAATTATGGGGTGTAACCTATAAAATACACCTTCTAGAACATCTAGTATGACTCTTGACATCATTTATAGTATAAATGATGAAAGCGATGCTTCAATGAAGTAATCAGATGAAAAGAATGATCTTTGAAGTAGTTTCACCTAGTATGAGCACGAAGACCCTTCATATATGTATCCTAGTTGAAAGATGGCTTTCTTTACCCTTAGATCTTGAGTTTAGATGGGCTTTGCATAAGCTTTGATGTCTTGGACGTGCCTTAGAAACAAGGAGGGACTTGGATGAGAATTCCATGTACTAGAGGTCCTTAAGGTGGAAAACTACCTAAGGTATATATGCTTAGTTCCTATGCAAACCAAGAAACGGATCACTTCTCCTCTTCATTTCTCTTCTTTCTCAAAACGGCCAAGGTAGAGCTCTGGACCTCTGGGAGACGACCAACTAGTGCTAAGGTGAAGGAAAAACCATCTTCAAGCTCGAATTCATGGTGGAATTCTTCTTAAAAGGTTGGTTTTATGGTTAACTGACTTAGGTTCTTTATTTTAGCCGACCATCCCCATATTTTCCTTGGAGAATCACCTCTGGCCGAGTTGAGGAGCTCAAGAAACCATTAGAGGCTTGAAGCTTGGAAGCTTGGAGCTCTAGGAACAACGTTCTAAGGCGGGTTTTATAACTCTAAACTCCTAGCTTTATTATGCATATCTTTGTTCTTACTTTTTGTGCTTAGTTCTTCTTCTACCTCCCTTCTTCCTTGCACTTTTGCAAGCAAAACGGTGGTGTAACTGACCTGAACAGAGGTTGAGGATGATGGGCGTGGATTCCTAGGTAACTTTATCAAACGACCTTGGACCCTTTTGGTCCAAACAGTTGCAACCCGTTTAAGGTCAAACGGTTTCAACCCGTTTGATCTCAAACGATCTTGCAAGATCGTTTGGATCAAAATGGTCTCAAGACCATTTGATAGGGTTGACCAAGGGACGACTGTTTGAGGGTCTGTTCATAATATATTGAATTTCATTTCTACAAAGAATTATAATCTAATTCCTAACCAATTGAGAGTTGAAGGCACTTCAACACCCTAACCCTAATCGGGTTGAAATTGTTGATTTCAAGTATAGATCTTGTTGAGTTTTGGGTTGAAGGACCCAAACGGGTTCAAAACCGTTTGGGGGTTCATCCAAACGGTCTCACACTCGTTTGAGCTCAAGTGGGTTCACACTCGTTTAAGCTCAAGTGGGTTCACACTCGTTTAAGCTCAAGTGGGTTCATAATCGTTTGAGCTCAAGTGGGTTCACACTCGTTTAAACTCAAGTGGGTTCACACTCGTTTAAGCTCAAGTGGGTTCACACTCGTTTGAAATCAAGTGGGTTCACACTCGTTTAAGCCCAAACAGGTTCACACTCGTTTAAGGTCAAATGGGTTCACACCCGTTTAAGGTCAAATGGGTTCACACTCGTTTAAGGTCAAGTGGGTCCACACTCGTTTAAGGCTCAAATGGGTTCAAGGTCGTTTGAGATTAAATGAGTTCAAGGTCGTTTAAAACCTAAATGGGTTGAAGGTTGAAGGTTAAACCCTAAACCAATTGGAGATTTTCAAGGTTGTTTATACTTAATCACTTGAAGGTGTAAATGGTTCAATGATGATCTAATCTAAACTCTAATGGTAACTTAAGACATTAAGGGACTAAATGACTAATGAATTGACCCATGATGATCAATGGGTAAATTACCAAAATGCCCTTGAGGGGTTAATTTGAGTGATACCTTGTTCTAATCAAACCCTAATCACTTGATAGTGATGATTTGGTTTATGTTAATCAATGAGGACTTAAACCAACCCTATCTAGAGTGATATAATCACCATCTATTAGTAAGGAGAGAGAGAAAGTACCATTTATGGTTAAAACTCAAATAAAGTACCTTCAATGTATATGAATATGCAAGATTAGGGCATGATCCACTTATGAGAGATCATGAAAACCCTAATTAAGATGATTGATGAGTCTTAACCTAATTTGAAAGCATCAATGATGATGTTTCTCATTCATGATGATACTGTGAGTTCATTTCGCTATGATGTGAATAGTAAACCCTAATTTTAGGGTAATCATGTGTAATGTGAATAGTAAACCCTAGTTCATAGTAATATGTTCAAATGAACAATAAACTCTAAACTCATGTTATTCCTTTAAGCATGAATTCTATGATCAAGATATGAGATGAGGAACCATTATTCCTAATCATAATGAAAGGGTTGAATAACCCTAAATGATATAAATAAGGGAATCTTACCCTTTGTAAGGACATAAAAGTATAACCTCGAATTGAAAAGTTAATTCTATCTTATTGACTACTAATCTGACTATGAATTGTTGATTATTATCAATTGATTTAATCATGCAGATTATTATAAGAGAATAATCATATCCAGGTAAGGATCATGACATCATATCCATTGAAAGTATGTCAATAGCTTATGAACCGAAATAACTATGTTGCCTAGATGCAAGTGGCATCATATGAAACTGATATGCCTTGAGGGCCATGAATGACATAAAGGTCATGCTAATAGATGACTTGATGCTGACATGTCACTTGATAGCAAGTGTTATGATGATATAAGGGTGTAAGTAACCATGTTCCTGAATCATAGTGATAAGATGATTAAGAATTGATATCCATCTGATAACTGATATGAGTAATACCTGTTACATTTAGTATTCTTCTGTTATAGCCATGTTTAGTACTTGAATGTTTAAGAACATGTCTGATGTTAAAAGAATAATGAAATGTACCTAATAACCAAGTATAATCATATCATGTAGATCCCTGATCATAGATCCATCATTGGCAGAGACCAAATGATGGTGAAACAAGTTTTCCTAAGGGGACTCCTGGATCACATACTCTTGAGTATGTGGGGGAAATGGATGTGTAAATCCTTACATCCTAGTGTAGGAATTGATGTAGATTTATCATAATCCATCAACCCTTCACTACAAATCCAAATGGTGAGATGTACCACAAATCTCCCAAAGAAGTCACAAACACCACATCAGTGAGAGATAAACAAGAAATCTTCCGATGACGAAGAGAGTACAGAACGCCACTATAACTCTAAAATAGCGAAGGACCAGATTACCCTGGTAAGCTATAACAGCAGAGACACAAAGTGTCCTGCAAGCAATCCTCTAACTGACTGAGGAAGATGGGGTCTTAAGAATCTGACTCTTTTAATGACCTATGTATGATACTGATGCAACTTACTAGTGATCAGTTGGAGTATGAGCGGTATACCTCATCTCCAAAGGACATAATAATGTTTGTAAAACATAATCAACCGCGTAGCATATCATCTTAGGTTGATCCACAAGAAACAATGTTTGGTGTTACATTGCTTACATTAATGATCTTTTCAAATATTTTGTACACATGTTCTTTATATGCTTTAAAGGAATGACTGCTTAAGTAGAAGTTGCTTCACTTGTTATTAAATCTGCTGTTGCATGATTTAAGTTACCTTGCCTATGTTGTTTTCTTGATTTGCTATATAAAGCTTCTAGTTGAGAGTTATAACTCTCGCTGGGACAATTTGTACATTGTCTCACCCCGTAGATTTCAACTTTTTAGGTGGTCGTCGAAGACGAAGGATCCCGTTTAAGGATGAGAAACAACAGCAACAACAGTACCGAAGGCATCAATGAATCTCAGGTGGAGATACTGATTGTTGAGTTATATAGTTAGATAGTCCTATGCCGTCTCTGTACTCTCAGGTCCTAGGAATTAGTGGTTTGAGTTTTCGGTGTTGGCTCCTGAGATTTTTGAATCATGTTGTATATAACTACTCGAGAAGTTGTTTAATAGAGATGTAAACTGTTTACTTGGTTTATTATAAAAAGGAGTTTTATAATTTCCAGATCTTGTCTCAAAAGTTTTAATTCCCAGTAATTTTTCATATTCCGCAACTAATCGAATGCTTCCGCTAAGTTTAAATCGTGTTTATATCATGGTTTTGGAGATCGGAGCCCACACTTATGATGTAAGCTTGTAACCCTTTGTTTTATAATTGAATATAGTCAAGTTTTCATTCTACTACTATACTTTGGTCTTTTGTTACCATTATATAAAGATTTGAAAATTTTACACCCACTCCATCATACCTTCTGAGTGTGTTTGGACTGGAGGTTTTATTATTCAAATTTTTAGTAAGGAGGTGATTTCACTTCTTTACATCATGGTATCAAAGCCACTAGCAGTTAGTTATCTAACTATTTCAAACTCATCTCCCTTAGAATTTTTACCTTTATCGTAGGTTGCATATACCTAGTGTCCTTGCTTTGTGCAGACAAAACCCTGATGGCAGGAGACAACTCGACGATTGAGAACCAGTATGGTTACCGGACACCCGAATACCCTAGGTTTTGTCAGGGGACCTCAACTTCTACAGGTTTGGGAGGAGCTTTGACTCCAGAGCAAGAGTTGGAAATGTTTTGACAACTCTTTGCGTCTTCCATGGCGAGGAAGATGAAAGACCCAACTGTACCTAAGAAGGCTAAGGAGTTCTCGATCATGGAGTTCATGAAGATGCAACCACCTTCATTCAAGGGTGAAGGTGAGATAGAGATGGTTGACAAAGATGATGATTGGGTGTTAGCCTTAGAGATGACTTATGATGGTATGACATGTCCTCCACATGGGAAGGTTAGGTTTGCTTCATATGTTTTAGATGGATCTCTAAGAGTTTGGTGGAATGGAATTGCAAGGACTAGAGATATCTCAACCAAGTCTTGGGTGGAATTTTTGGCTCTCTTTCATGGAAAGTACATCTGTACTGTTGCCCTAAAGAAGAAAGAATCAGAGTTCTACAGCTTGAAGCAAGGTTCTTTATCTATTTCTACTTTTGTACAAAATTTTCTACTATTGAAACGTTATGCAATTTGTTTGGGTGAGGAACGTAGGGCTGACCTATTCCTTTAGGGACTCAATTACAATGTGGGTCATGCTCTTACCCCACATCTTCCTTTGAACTTTCAGTAGATGGTTGATAAAGCTTTGGCCGTGGAGTCTTACCTAGGGTTTCAACATAGGGAGTTCGACAAGAAAAGGAAGTCCTCATGTGATTAATAGAAAAGGGACAAGTGTGCTAAGTGCAATGGTTACCATCCTATAGGAAAGTGTTCTCTGGACAAACCTCGTCATAATACATCAATGGTATGTCATTATTGTAATGAACCTGGACACATCCGAACTGATTGCCCTAGGCGTCGTAATGGTCAGGCTCCAACACAACCACAACAAGCACCTCCTCAGAATCAGGGCAATAATAATGGTAACAATAATAGAGGAAGATCTGTGGAAAGAAGAGATGGAAGCGTTTTTGCTTTGGATGGTGAAGAAGTTAATGATGAATATCAAGAGCAAGTTAACCCATAGTTCCTTAGATTAGTCTTTACAAGTTATGTTTCCTTTTGCATGTTGCTTATGTAGTTGGATGTAAGAAGTATAGTTGAACCTTTTGTATCTGAAGATAAGTTTGATTTTGAGATGAACCCTATTAAGGGGTGGTGGATAAGTTTTCTTATGGATGTTTTGATTTCAAGGATGAAATCCTTTTAAGGGGTGGAGTGTTGTAACAAACCAGATCTTGGACCCTACCCTAGAAATATGACCTTTTGGGTTTGACCAAACAAGGTTACATTTAGAAGTGATCCTAATAATCTAATGCATGAATAATGTAATCTAATATGTCATATAATTCATTTGGTCATAATAAGATGAATAAGAACTTAATTGGTTAAGCAATGAAGTTAATGGGCCATTAGTGGGCCAAGTGACATATCTTATACAAGGAGGTCCCAAAAGTGAAAATAGACTTCAAATTCATAATCTACACATCAAAATAAGTCTACATGTCAATTTTCATTTAATTTTGGCCACCTTAAAATATTATGGTAAGTTAGGTGAGAGAAATTGCCTAAAAGGTGTAATTAATTAATAAATATAATTCATGACTCCAAAAGAGGAAAATAATCTTAGATTCGTGATACATAATAAATATAGCCTTTGGGTAAATTTTTATCCAATTTGGAGAAAGTTTGTTTAAAAGGTGAAATTAGGAGAGAGAAAGTGTGTAGAACCTTCAAAATATTAAATAAATGCTCAAAACTCCAACATGTAAAATTTATGGAAAAGTTCATATCTAACACATTAAATATGACTTGTGGGTCAAGTTTCATCAAATTTGGATAATTCTAATGCCATTAATGAAAGAGGAAAGAGAAAATAAGATTTGATTTGCTTAACCCATTAAAAGTTTCCAAAAGGAAAAACTAAGTGTATAATTGAAATCTACATGCCTTAATTGGCCTCTGTGAAAAATTCCACTTAATTTGGATAATGTTTGAACCCCCAAATCAAGAGAGAGGGAATAAGGAAATAATGCATTCACACTTTATTAAATCAGATTCGAGATTAGTATTTTTTCACGTTGTCACCCTATGATTTACTAATTTTCAGATTTCACTTGTACACACTTCTTTCTCTACGACCAGATTTTGATCTAACAGATGATAGATCGTCTCCTACCTTGGGTAGGAGACCGATTCTCCTATGAACAATATCATTGTTTTCCATCACGTATATCTTCTGCGATTCTCGATTATTTTTAAAAATTTCTTCACTATTGCCTTTCTCATTTGATTCCAGTCATTTTGATCCCAAGTTTTATGGGGTATATATACCCTGTGTTCTATACCCTTGAGCGCCACTTGCTGTTCCCCTATTTTGCTCCCTTTTCAGTTTTCCTTCACGTGTGAGGTCTCTGATTCTTTGGGGATTGAGTTCCTGACCTCCGTCGAGGTCTCATACATGATTATCACTCCATGGACCAGCTTCTATAGGTTCCACACATAGCTTCCATACTCCGACTGCTTTCTACATGCTCTCGATTGTTGTCCCCACGTCTGGTACCCCCTGGACCTTCAGAGATGACAACAATCACTTCTAGGTGGCCCCATACTACCATATCAGTCGCCAATTTGGCCTCTTTGCAAGGTGTGTAAAAATCCCTCTTTTTACCCCACGTGCTGGAGTTGCGAGCAATGGTGGAATCTCGAGTTTCCAATTGCCTTTTTCATTCTAGTCTATCGTGTGTAGAGCTTTGTGAAGTTAGTCAACTTCTCCCTTTTTGCTTTAATCTTGGATTCCATCATCCAGTACTTCGGGAACCAAACGAGCAGGCAATGGGGCCGATGCCATGGTTATGGGTTGTGAGATGTTTAGAAGCAAAGATAGATCAGGTTGGTATACCTAATCTACCCTTCTCGATGTTCTATGTTTTATTTTTCAAGCAAGGGCAATATTGTCTTTTCTCCTATTTTGGATTTCTTTTCTGCATGTGCAAGTTTGTATTGTTGTCATTGGGTTTAGCTGAGTTTCCCACTTTCGATTCGGCCAACTTAGCGAGTTTGACCATTGACTGAGTGATTCAATGCTGACATGGGTTTTTGGTATTTTCTGATTGGCCAATTTTCAAAAACTGATAACTAATTATTTACTGATCAGACAAATACAAATAAATAGTCGCTGGATTCAGAAAAATAAGGGCTTGATAATGGTGTAGGTTTTGTTTCATGAATCTGATGTTTTGAAAAGGTGATTTTAATGGATCTAATTAATAAGTTAAAAACTTGTATAATTCATAACTAACAATTTGTAAGTCAGAAAAATATAATAAAAAATGTTTTGAACTCAAGAAAATATAACCTAAAATATGGAATGGTTTTGATAACCTAATCCACTAATAATAAAAACGTGATTTTTAGGGTTTTGAATAATTAATGCAAACCTAACCCTAATTCCACATATATGCATCATAGGTTCTTGAAGGCCTAGGCTTGGACCTAGGCTTGGCTTTGGATAGAGTCTACTCTTAAGTTGAGGTATGTTTGCATCCCCTATTATTCTTTGTTGAGCAATCATATATATTCTTCTTTCTCTTGGTCCTATGGAAAATAGCCTATACACATTGCTCTTATCTTTTGATATCTTGGTTCTTGAGAACTATCTTATTTGTTATTGATCTTGTGATCATGGATATTCTCTTGGAATCTTATCTTGTTGCCTTGGTCCAAGTTGGACTTTTGATATTATATACCCACTGTGATGTGGAAGTTTGCTTATGAATTTGCCCACTTTGAAGTGGATGTTTATTTGTTTGAGTTGTCCATTGTGTGATGGAAACATTGTATATTTTGACTATACTTTTCTACTTGCCTCTACATTAAACATGCTATGTGATTCAATAGCACTAGAGTAGTGTAAATTGCATTGGTTTTGTTTATGGAAGATGTGATATTTCCTGCTCTTTTGGGATGGCAAGGAACCTCATACCCAGGGAAATATGTGTGATTCTTGGCCCATGTTTTTATATATATTTGGGAGATTGGTAGTATTCCTTTCTCTATCATGTTTCAAATTTATGAGGGTTGGCTGCTAATTATGTTTATATTGTTCTAGGGCTATGCTTATCTCACATGCATGCAGGTTGATGATGTTTATGATGGGTTATGTGCCCAAATTGATGATGGGTTATGTATCCAAATCTTGATATGTGCTTATGTGGAACTACTTTATTGTTTTGATTATGGAAAGTATCTTCTTTTATGATGATGATGATTCTTTTCTTTTATGCTGGATTGGGTAGTCCTTATCTCTTACATGGGAAGCCTTTTATATTTTTTGTTCTTTATTTCATATACATTGCTCAATTTTCTTTTTAGTATGCACATACCAGCTTTTGTTGATGTCTCCTATTATTTCTCTTTTGTTGTGGTATGCTTCCAGCCCTAGCTGGAGGACTTGGATGATGAGGCTTGATGACCTGGACTTAGATTGTGAAGTTAAAGCTTGGAGACAATCTTGAGGTGGTTTAGATTTCCTCTACATGGATCCTTATGATGTAAGTTTATAACCCTTTGTTTTATAATTGGATATAGTCAAGTTTTCATTCTGCTGCTATACTTTGGACTTTTGTTACCATTATATAAAGATTTGAAAATTTTACACCCACTCCATCATACCTTCTGAGTGTGTTTGGACTAGAGGTTTTATTATTCAAATGTTTAGTAAGGAGGTGATTTCACTTCTTTACACCTAGTGCTTCCACTACCACCTTTATAAAAATGGGTGGTGGCCACAACACTAGGTTAGCTTCTCTATCCACTCCTTAACATCTAATAGCATTCATTTCTATCTCCCTTGTATTCAAGACCTCTACCTACGTCCCATCTCCTATTTCTACCTAATTTCCAACCAAAACCCTCGTTTTCTAGGGTTTTCACCACCATACCACTTCCATTCATGCCATTTTCCATCATTTGAGCGAGGTGCACGAGGTACTACAACATGAAGGCAAAGATGAGGCAGACTTCCATGAGATACCATGATCGATAGCCTCTTATTTCTCTTTTCTTTGCTCTTTTGTTTAGTTATGTGTAGCTAAGCCCCTTTCAGTGAGCTGTTTGGGTGCAAAAATGATACTTTGATACCAAGTTGGGGGAAGATAATTTTTAAACTCTATGATTTAATTCTATGATGATTTCTTGCTATTTGTATCTCATTTCACATTTCTCTACTTTTGGATTATATTTTAAAATATCTATAGCTTGTGTTTGTGTGCTTGAGTCCACCTAAGTCTAGGAGAAGATATCATATCGGGGACTCTCCAATTAGTAGATACCTAGATACCACCCTATCTCCCTCTACATATAGTCCTTCTCCTACACCTAGGTGTGGGATCTAAGTAGCTAGTATAGCATTGATGGTGCAATTGCCTTGGAGTTTTCTAAAATCTAGGTGGTGAGTAATGTGGGGTGAAACACACTCACCTCTATTCCCAATTCTACCTTTGGCTCCCAATTACATTAAAGACCCTATGCTAGAAACCTAGATTAGTCAAATCCTAGTGAAATGTCACCTATACCTTAGGCTAACTAATAGTGTAGGGTGATTTCTTAGCATTTGAATAGTTGTTTGGTTTAAGTAATCTAGAATGAATGATCTAGATTGATTGTTCCATCTTTCCCCAATTGGAATCTTAGTATCATATTCCCAAACAACCCACATATATTGATCATTGCTAAAACCCATGTTGTTAATTTATCTTGCTCATGCTAGTTAGTTGCTTGTTTTTTATTGCCTCTTAGTTAATTGCTCAATCTTTGCTAATTAGGTTTTTCCTTGAGTAGTTAGTGCTATTTTAAGCTTGCTAGTTTTGATATTGCTAGTTAGTTTTAGTCTAGGTCATTAATTTCTCTAGATCTTTATTTGCTAGTGTAGTGTAGTCTCTTTCTTTTTCTTAACTAATTGTCTTGTCTTGCTTCTTAGACTTAGCTTGCTTAGGATAATTTAATATTTTTGGTAATCTAGTTTCCTTCTTGTTATTAATTGCTTGCAACATTATAGTAATCAACCCAAATCACCTTTAAACCCTAAAAACCCTACTCTCCATATTGGGAATGTGGCCCACATTGACATAGCTCTAGTGCCCCCTTCTATCCTTGTGGATCAACCCCTTTTCTTGCCTCTCACCTATACTATGACATGACTCTTTGTGCTTGTGGGAGAATATTTTTGGTATTGTGAGTGAACCTTGTTTGCGGCTATATAAATTTGAAAGATCACACATGTGTGGAACAATCACACCAAGCTTTTTGGCATCATTTTTGGAGAGTACAGACGCTCAAACTAGCTAGTTAGTGTAGCTTTGATTTTCTAATTGTCCTCATCATTGTTATTCTTTATTCTTTGTGTTACTTTTGCATCTTAGTTTTCCAACTTGTCGTCTTTTATTTGGTTGTGCCTTGTGCATGTGACAACCAACTATTTGAAGTCAAGATGGTAGAATGAGATGTACAAGCCCCTTTAATCCCTCAAACACCCTACATGATGAAGATATTGGAAGAAATCATAAATCTCATGAAGATTCATGTGGAAGGTTCTTCTAATCACTCAATTGACATCATGGAAGATTATTGTGAATGTGTGCAAGTTCTAAATCCTATGACATTCAAAACAACCAAGGCTCCATGTCAAGCTCTTACACTTTCAAAATTGATAAATCATCAAAACCTTTTATGGGAGCAAAAAGGAGATCAAGATTTAAGAGATAGTTCCATGTTTGAAGAAGAATTTCTTATGAGGTTATGAATCCTTGATGAAGTGAAGAGAGAGGTGTCCTTTCATGGACAAACCATTGATCAGATTGAGAAAAGATTGGATCAAATTTCCCTTTCACTTTCCCTTTGTGAAGAGGGAAGACTCCCTTCCTAAAGCATGGCCAACCAAACAATGTCAATGGCTATATGGGAGCTTCTCAAGGAATCTATTCTCCACTACAATATAAGGCACCACTTCATCCTTATGCTCCACCACCACCTCAACCTTCATACAACTTCCAACACATCTCACAACCACCACCACAATATCAACCACAAGAAACACCCCCTTACCAACCACCTCCACAACAACCATCCTACAACCTTCACAATCCTAACCAACTACACCAAAAGGCACCACCACCATCACAACCATCACATCCTCCCCCCCCCTCCCCATGAGAAAGTGGACATGGTTTCAGTCCATAGGTGTGACAAGGATATTAAAGAGCTCAACAAGGGAGGGAAGCAATTTGACAAAGATCATGATGAAAAACTATTTCTAGAAAGTCCTTGTGAGAGTTCCAAGTGCACTACAAATTTTGTAGTCCCACTAGATTTTGTGAAGATAATATCTTGTATCCCACCTTCCTTTGAGATTACACCACCATGTATGCAATTTCTTATCCAAGACATCCCAATGTGATATTTGAAGGTTCTCAACTGTTCTAAATGATTGAAACACCTCTCTTTGATGCCTATGAAGACCCATTACTCAAGGGAAAGAAAAACTTTGGCATGGAAATTTTGAAGGTCTTAAGGATGATTAAGGTAAACACCTTATTGCTTGGTATTATTAAGCAAAGACAAACTTATGTGAAGTTCCATGAGGGTGTGTATACCTCTAAGAAGAAGATAAGAGGGAAGCTTCCTAAAGGGATCACGTTGAATGATCTAAAAAGTTTTATTGATTCTTACTTTGAGATATATGATTATGATCCCAAAGAAGAGAAAATTGGTGAAAAATACTTGAGAATCTTGCATGACCCTTGGGAGGAAGATCAAAAGAATGAAGGCATTTGAGTAGGTTTACTATGATGAGGCTGAAAACATTTTTGTTTGGACAATGATTGATTGATGGAAGAACATCAAGTTTGGATGAAGGCTCTAAACTTAGTGCTAAACCCCTTTTCTTTTCATACTTTTGTTTGTCTAAGAAATACAGACACACACCATACTTGATTGTTTTGCTATTTGTTAATCATGTTAGAGAAGGTACCCATGGAGAAAAGATGATGCATGAAGGAGCTAGACAAGGAGAAGATCGAAATTAAAATGAACAATGACAATTCATAAAAAATCTACAAGGAGTCCAACACACTCATGTTGTTGGCATCTAGAATGGTCGTTTTGCATAGAATGACCATGGTGGCCCTACCCTGCTCACCTAGTGCTACATCGATCCCTCCTTCTCTTGGCGGTTGTTGATGAATGCATATTCATCTTAGTTTCAGTCGCCATTTTTGGCCCAGTTTTGCACTGAAAGCTCTCATATACCCCCTGAATCTACTCATATATAATTTTCCTTTGTTTTAAATGATTATTTAGAGTTTTGATCAAATCCATTCATCACTATTCTAGGATTAAGCCTCTCACTATGTGCACTAGCTTAAGAGATGGTGCCCAAGAAACTTTTGATAATTTGGGCCCTATTTTTTATGGCTAGTTCCTACATCAGAAAGCATCCTCATCAGTTAGAGGATTCATTGAAACATGCCCATCGACCCATAGCAATAGCCCCCCCTGCGGGGGTGGATTTATTCCAAAAGGGCCACCACCATGATAGAAGGAGGGTCACAACCACGACATAAGGATGGTCATGGCTGAAATGCAAAAGTGAGATATGATCGAGGCTAAAATTGTGACATCCTGCTATCACACAGACAACGAAATGCCACATGAGAATGTGCAGAACCGTCATAAACATCATATTACCAAAAACACGAGTTAATTAAAACTGATTGCAGAAAGCAGATATGAAAGGGACTATTACAACCAGATCCACATCTTGTAAGAAAACATATTATATAAATATACATCAACTTAACACATATCCACTGTTCATAGGATCCAGCTGTCCTTTATCCATAAAGGATGTATCACCTATTTATATACAAAACAGACCTAGCCAGGTCGACAACAAGATAAGAAAGCCATACAAGATCATACATCTTGAAACTTCATCAAAACACCTCCAAGGATTAGAGAGTATAGGGATGACTCTAGGACTCTACTACAAAACACCCAACAACGACAACAACATATCCAACCTTGCTTTCTACTATTCTTCTTACTTCTCAACCGCAACCTCATGACCACCACGACATCTAGCTTGATCACCTAAAAAGGTTTTAAACCAATGGGGTGAGACACAGTCCCAACGAGAAACATAACCCCCACTAAAACTATAAAACCTCAAAAGGGAGCAATAACAGATAAAACAAGTAACTGATATAAGCATATCATATATGAGCAACATACTGAGAAGAACTAACTTGTTATAACCTCTTACTGAGATATCTGGGAGGTATATAACTAGATATTTCTTACAGAACATGATTGACAAGATGAGTTATATAAGAACTTATCATAGGACATGAGGAACACATAATTAACTTTCAAGATATAACTAGAGAAACTATACAAGAAAGGACTCAACCAATGTTCCATGTTTTCCTTAAGCAAAATATACTATACGGATGAGTTATGATTTATTATGCCATGAGGAAGTGAGTCGTACCACTCAGATACACACCGACCACCTCTTGGTCACAATCGATTTCCATACAAGGTTAATGGGAGAGCTAAATTCCATGATCTCTTTCCCTTGTGGTCAGTGCACAAGAACCAACAAGCAGGACCGTAGTCTCATTCTTTAAGTGGCCTTAGCCACAAATGGTCAGGCTACTCTCTGCCTAGCCCACCTTGGTACAGGTATCGACACTAAAAAACTGAGCACGTGCCTGTTCACTATGCTCCATCATCTTTGAGCCATGGGCCTGTTCACCATGCTCTATCATATATCCTGAGCCATGGGCCTATTCATCATGCTCCAACCACACTGAGCCATGAGCATGAAACCATGCTCTAAACATGCACTACTACTTAGGGCATAGACACACCCCACATATTCAACAATATGCGTTCCAGGTTAATCCTTAGGAGAACCTATTTTACCATCACCAAACTCCTCAGGATGATGGATCTATGGCCAAGGCAAACTACATGAAAGATTCATTTGTAATTAATTAATATATTTTAAGTGGATTGCAAGATTCAACCAAGTTATGTAACATGCAACTATATCAAGAATAAATAAACATAGAACTCAATATCTTGTGTTACATCATCACTCTTATTCTCAAAGCCATCAAAATCATCCTAATCCTTCACAAGGATCCAACATTACATGTTACCACTTGGCCTCTTACAAATTATCAAGATCCATCTCAATGATCAACATCATAGGGACTCAATCCCATCATCAAGGCATACATTGCCATTACATGGGTAACACACATCATACATCACTGGGTTCATCACAACCCTTGATATTCCATATCATATCATTATCATGTCATCGTCATGGCCTCATCTTACAAATTTTACCTGCATGTTTAGTGGAATCACAAAGGAGCAATGATACATGTACAAGGAACATTTACAACTCCTTATTTTATTATGAGAGTTAACCATGCAACATGGATGAGTATATCAAAGCATAACATTCTTATATATATCAAGCGTAACAGCTGCATATACTAAAGCATAACAAGCATTAGGGTTACTAACCGAACACAAGGCACAACCCTCATTAAAGGTGTATCGGGTAAGGAACAACCCTCACCAAAGATGCAGCGTCTCTAACCAAAGAGTGTGACGCCCAGTACTATATCGATTAAGAATGCAACACCTCACCACCTGCTGTATCGTCCAACACCCTTCTAGGGCTACAACCATATCGGCAAACCACTAGCACCACAAGAAGATATTGAGCAAAACCTCCTCAAGACACCATATCGGGAAACCAACTAGGAACCAACCTGTAATGCCCAAGCGTGCAACATCATATTGGGCAGGCAATGCTGCATTGTGCAACCTGCATCGTGTAATGCCCAGCGACGTGCAACATTGTGATGGGCAACACACCTACAAGGGTAACAAGAAATACTACCCAAGAGGGTGTCTTGCACAGCAGCAGGGCCATATCGCCAAGTACAACACCCAACACTCGACACAACCTCCCAACGTCCAACACAACCCCATACGGTCTAAGGGAACAACTCTAACGTCCTAGATAAGGCCATATTGGTCTAGGACATATCACCCAACAGCTAGGTTTAGGATCCATGTCGGCCAAAAACCACATGACCTATCAGGCAAGGTACCAACATGCCATGACGCCCAACACAGACCATCTAACACCCAAGGCACATCCCTATCAGTCAAAGCATATCACCCAATCTCAAACCTAGAAAAAAGGATACCGGGCAAGGGTCCAAAGGTCGTGACAGGTTGGTCATCTTCAACCTCAAGACTGCCACCAAGAAACCCTATTAGATCAAGAGAGTTGGCTCACCTCTCAACAACCAAGTGAGAGGGGTTTTGCACAACTTCCATCACATATCGGGTAGCAAGGTGGGTCATCCCCATATCAACCAACCCTCCAACCTCAACTAGGTCAACATTAACCAAAGGCTCACCTCTCAAGACCAAAGGGAGATAAATGGATTTTACCCCAAGAACATACCACATGCACCATGGGATTAGGAAACCCTAGGCTCACCTCTCAACAACCAAGAGAGAGGGGTTTTGCCCAAAGAATCCTAACCCAAAGGTTCGGCCAACAAGGTCCAAGAACACCTCTAAACCACACAACCATATCATCATATCCCACAACATCAAGGGCACACACTAGAGAAAAGATATTACTAACAAGATAAGCATGGCCGATCAAGATAGCATATAAAAAAGAAACATGAAGAGAAGGTAATATTGCTAGGGTAGGAGTTATGTAACCTGCCTCAAGAACACTCCACAAGCTCTAAGATCCAAGCACCAAGCTCCAAGCTCTAAGGTACCACCCTTGGCCACCTCAAGAAGATAAGAACAACTCATAACCACCATGGCAAAAAAACAAGCAAGAAGGAGAAGGTGCCAAGGAAAGAGAGAAGGATACTCACCATGAGAGAAGGAAAGGAGCAAGAGACACTCTAGGGTTTCAGCCACCACTAGAGGAAGTAGAAGACTAGAGCTATGTCGCCCTCCAAGCTTCACCAATGAGAGTGTATCAACCAAGACACCAACTGTATCGGCCACCACTCCCTCTTCTCTTGTCGTAGCTCGGCCACCAAGCGAAAGGAAGAAACTAAGGGAACTAAAGGAGCTGCTAGCAAGCAAGAAGGGTCATATATATACAAGGGGGTTAAGTGGGTGTCCATTAGAGGGCTGCTCCACATGTGCTCACCCAAACCACCACTTGTCCAAGCTATGCCACCTTTCTAGCAAAAAGCATCAAGTGTCACTAAGGGTGACACAAACAAAGCTAGGTAAGAAGGGTGTATATCGCCCAACATGGTGCCATGGCCGATAAACCACTACCCGACACACCTCTTGGCCAACACACCTTGCCCGACACACCTCTTGGACGGTACACCCTGCCCGAAACACCAAGCAAGGAGGTGACACCTAGATCAAACTAGGCCCAAGAAAGCCCAATAACAAGCCTAAGCTTCAACAAGCTCACACAGGGCTCAAAGCAAACCAAGCAAGATGCCCAACCCATCCTCTCAACCCTAGAGGATGCAAGGAGAGAGAAAGATATCTCTCAAGGTGACAAACTTGCACAACAACCGTAGAACTTGGGTAATTTGCAAGTTGCACCTCAACCTATCAACAAAGCATAATCAATCCCTAATCACAACTCAGGTGATTAGCAAACATCTAAACACAAGGTTTAGGCAAAGAAAATAGGGTAAGCCCAAAATGGAAGTCAGGCGACTTACAAGCCATAAACTACTACAAAAGGATTTCATCCCCGAAATCTAAAGAGAAAAGCGAGGGATACTTCCTCCTCATCTCTTCCTCAAGCTCCCACGTGGCTTCCTCAATGCCACAATGATGCCAAAGAACCTTCATAAGGAGCATGGCCTTCCTCTTCAACTTCTTCACTCTTTGATCAAAATCAACACTGGACCTTCCTCATAGGTCACATCTTCATCAAGCTCAATTTCAACTGGATGAATCACTATCTCTATGCCTGGATAACTTTTCTTCAACATACTGACATGGAACACTGGATGCAACTTGTGTAACTCTGGCGGTAGCTCTAACTTGTAAGCTACTTTACCAACACGCGCTATCACCAGATATGGTCCCATATACCTAGGAGCCAACTTGCCTTTTTGGCCAAACCTCAACACACCTTTCCATGGAGAGACCTTGAGATACACCTTGTCTCCCATCTGGAACTCCAGAGGTCATCGAAGATTATCTGCATACGACTTCTATCTATCATGTGCCGCTTTCAACTATTGATGTATCACCTTGATCTTTTCTGTTGTCTGCTGCACTAACTCAAGACCCAAAAGCTGATACTCGCCAGACTCATACCAACATAGAGGAGATCTGCACTTCCTTCCATATAAAGCCTCATAAGGTGCCATGTTGATACTCCATTGGTAACTATTGTTGTAGGTGAACTCTATCAAACTAAGAGGCACGTCCCAACAACCTAGGAACTACAAGAAACAAGCTCGGAGAAGATCCTCAAAAGTATGAATAGTCTTTTCAAACTGTCCATATGTCTACGGGTGGAAAGTGGTACTGAACTACAAATGCGTTCCCAACGCTCTGTGCAATTGTTCCCAAAAATGACTCGTGAACTGGGGACCTCCATCAGAGACTATCGTTGCTGGCACACCGTGCAAATGCACTATCTCATCCACATACACTTGAGCAAGATTCTCTGCTGTATATGTTGTTTTCACATGTATGAAATGGGTAGACTTTGTCAATCTGTCCACTATTACCCAAATGGAACCATGATTTCTATCTGTCCTCGGAAGACCAACTATAAAATCCATGGTTACATGGTCCCACATCCACTGCGGTATCGACATGGGTTGCAACGTATCAGCCAACTTCTAGTATTCAACCTTAACCTGCTGGCATATTGCACACCTAGCCACAAACTCGGCCACATCTCTCTTCAAGCCAGGCCACCAATACATGCCCTTCAGATTATGATACATCTTGGTGACACCTGGATGCATAGCATACATCGATGTGTGCACTTCCTCAAGCACTAACTTCCTCAGATCATCAACATCGGGAACCATCATCCTATTATGATAACAAACTAGTCCATCCTCAGACTCATGGAAGCCATCATGCTTCTCACTACCAAACTCTGATCTGATCAACTGAACTGTAGCATCTGCTTTCTATGCTTCTTTGATCTGCTGCTTCAGCATAGGCTTCACTTGCATCTGTGCCATCAATCCTGCCAACAAAGAGACTTCCAACAATACATTCATTTTCCGCAAAGAGACAAACATATCCCGCCTATGTCATATCAAAGAACTCAACTGTGCCTTCTTCGTAGGAAGAGAAGAAGACTTCCTACTAAGAGCATCAACTACCACATTTGCCTTACCAGGATGATACTCAATGGTGCAATCATAATCACTGATCAGCTCCATCCAGCGATGTTGTCGCATGTTTAGCTCACTCTGTAAGAAGATATACTTCATGTTCTTATGATTCATAAAGATATGACACACCTCCCTATAAAGATAATGTCTCCAAATCTTTAATGCATGGACCACCACTTCTAGCTCCAAATCATGTGTCAGATAACTCTCCTCATGTTTCTTAAGCTTTCGCAAAGCAAAAGAAACCACATGATCTTCCTACATCAGCACACATCCCAAGCCCTTCTTTGAAGAGTCATAGAAAACCACATAGCCTTTCCCAGGCTCTGGTAGCACCAACACTGGAGCACTAGTCAGCTTCTCCTTCAAGCTCTAAAAATCTTGCTGACAACGATCATCCCAAACGAAAGGTACATCTATCCTGGTCAACTTCATTAACAACAATGCGATCACACTATAATCCTTTATAAATCTCCGGTAGTATCCTGCTAAACCCAGAAAACTACGAACTTCAGTTGGCATCTTCAGTTGCTCCCACTCTGCAACTGAATCCACCATCTTGGGATCCCCTCTAACTCATTCCCCTGATATCACATGACCCAAGAAAGTCACTTCCTTCAACCAGAACTCACACTTACTAAAGTTGGCATACAACTGATGCTGGTGAAGGAGAGTCAATGCTTATCAAAGATGTAGTTCATGTTGTTGACTGTCTCGACTATAGATCAAGATGTCATCTATGAAGAACACAACAAACTGATCTAAAAATGGATGGAATACCCTGTTCATTAGATCCATGAAAGCAGCAGGTGCATTGGTTAGCCGAATGGCATAACCACAAACTCAAAGTGACCATACCTCATCCTAAAAGCTAAGTTTGGTATGTCATCCTCCTTGATCCTCAACTAATGATATCCAGATCGTAGATCGATATTTGAGAACATTGTAGAACCACACAACTGATCAAAGATATCATCTATCCTTGGCAAAGGATACTTGTTTTTGATCGTGACTTTGTTCAACTACCGAAAATCTATGCACAACTGCATCAATCCATCCTTCTTCTTCACGAACAGAACTGGAGCACCCCACAATTATGTGCTCGGTCTGATGAAACATTTAACCAGAAGCTCCTGTAACTACTTCTTCAGTTCTACCATCTCAGCTAGAGCCATCATATACAGTGTGTGAGAAACTAGTTGTGTCCCTGGTACTAGATTGATCTCAAAGTCAATCTATCGAGGTGGGGGAACACCGCGAAACTCATTGGGAAACACATCCGCGAACTCTCTGATAATAGGCACATCCTCAAGGCTTGCACCTTTTGCTTTGGTATCCATAACATGAGCTAAGAACGCCTTACATCCTTGCCGCATCAACTTCTCCGCCACCATAGCTAATACCAAACACGTCGGAAGAATCTTCCTATCTCCCTGGAAGATCCACTTCTCCCCACCGTCAACAAACACCACTTTCTTGGAACCACAGTCAAACACAACCTTATACCTCTGTAAGGTATCCATTCCAAGGATTACATCAAATCCATGCATATCAGGTGGTATGAGATCCACTTGTATGTTGTGTCCCAAAAAAGATAGAACACAAGATGGACACACTTCTCAAAGAAATGCGGGTCCAACAAGAGGGGTTTCTAACAAGAAGCTATCTTTCTTACAACTAACAGGTAAAAGACAATTGTCAAGCATACTACGAGTGATAAAAGAGTATGTAGCACCTGGGTCAACCAGAATAGATACAAAGAAAGAAGAAGACAAATCAGAATGAAATAACTCCATCTGACCTGCAACTACTCGCGAGTTGACTATCGCCTCTAGCTGACTCATAGCATAGAATCGAGTCGTTGCTTGCTGTTGTCCACGTCCTTTGCTTCCTTGAGCAGATGATCCTGCTTACAATGCTTGACCACACCCTCGCCCTCTGTTACCACTGGATTGCTATCTTTCTGATCCCTATTGACTTTGTCTCGGTTGTTGCGTCACTTCGACGTCTCTCCTTGGGCAATTCCACCTGATATGCCTGACCTGTCCATAGAGAAAGAACGACGGGTCTCTCAGCTACGACCTAGTTGGCCCTATCACTATGACTGAAGATGTGTTGTACGCCTTTGATGGTGAAAAACCATGCCCTTTTCCCTTACTCAGGGACCACTATGACGGTACACTAGAACCATGTATTACAGAAGGTGCAGAAAACCTCGGCTTCTTGTGGCTGTCTGATACGTGCTATTTCAGCACATCTTTTATGCGAATTATTAAGCTTGTCACATAGAAATTCTCCATTCATCTCTTGAAAATTGCACAAAATAATATTTTCTCGTTTTTATCACAAATCTGACAATCATTGCATTTTATTGCAATTTCAGGACATGAGCCGCTCGATTGGTACATTCAACCGATCATTTCACCAAATCAAACCGATCATCAGACTTCATGAAACACTCGGTTTGCCTTCAAGCATCAATCGTTGATCTCATCAGACGACGGATGAGATCGCCCGACTCCAGCTACCAGACGCCTGACTGATGCCCATTACTGAGCAACACTGAGCGGTTTCAAGTGTGCCGCCACCCTAATTAGGGTTGGCAACTGAGCGATGGGTGCGCATTCCAGAACCTTCCAACCGATCAGTTGGTTCCTGAACCGGTCGGTTGGCAGCACGCAGACAGCAAAAGTCCCGGCCGCCAACCTCAAAATAACCCTAAACCTAATGTATAGCCCCCCTCCACCTATAAAAGGAGGGGCACTTCCACCTCTTTGGGGCATCTGGGATTTTTGGTATTTTGGAATTCTGAAGCAATTAGTCTTGTAATCTCTTTCATATTATGCAATAAAGTAGACCTTAGTTCAAGCATAGCTCTTTCATTCTTGTTCTTGTCTTTACTTCCCACCCTAGTGTTAATCTTCTTCTCTCCATTCTTTATTTATGGAGCAAGGAAAAAAGAACTAAGCCATTTCATCGTCTCTAGCATAAGGATTAATCTCCTGATTTCTGGGCTAGACTATGGCTTCATTTCTTTCTTCCCCCGTCTCCCTTTTCTCTATGTGTGAGTAGTCTTTTATCGGGGCAAGGGGAATAACCCCTTAGCCATGGTTTTAATGACTTTTTCTTAAATGATTAGATGGTAATCGATTTTAATTGAATGATTGATCTTCAGATCGCATGTTAATCTGGATGGATATGACCATGGAAATCCAGATTTAGAACAATAAAATCGCTTACATAGACGTTTTGATATGACCGTGGATTTTCATCTTTTAGGATGATAAATTAGGAAGCATGAGCACCAATACCAATGGGCTCATGTGTAGTTTCTCTCTTGTGAGTTTTATATTCACAAACCTTCATCGAATCGTCGTTTAAGATTTAGTTGTTATCACCTAGGCTAAGGTGGTGAAAACCCCTATGAGCCTTGATTTCCTTCTCTTGATTTCATCACCACATCCTTTGTTTTCTTTAATTCTTAGTCTTTCATTCATATAGTTTTGCTTGTGTTAACAATCTTCTTACTTTTTTACCCTTGTGCATGTTTATTCTTGGTAAGTGCATTTCTTCTTGCATTAGTGTAATCACTCAAACCCCCAACTGGACTTTACTTCTGCTTTAATAAAAAGAAAAATACCAAAAACAAATAATAAAGCTCTTCAATCTTTGGGTTCTAAGAACAATCTCTAAATAGTTGTCTTGTGGGATCGACCCTTTATACTACCCTTAAAACTGGAAGTAAAAAAGGTTTAAACTCTAGGATTAACCATCTTAGTGATTGATATAGCAAAATGATGAGTATCAATTTGGCACCGTTGCCGGGGACAACAAATTGTTTTCTCAAACCCCAAAACAATTTTGAATTTTTTTTCTTTATTTCATGCCTTCCGAGTAACATTCCGGAAGTGTATTCCTTTTTCTGCCGAGTTTCCATTCTGGCAGTATGTTTTTTCTGCACACGAATTAACTGCTTTATTTGTGCATGCGACGCCCGAACGACGATTTTCAACCTTTTGATCCGGAAATAGAAAGAGCTTTTCATCGTCGAAACCATCAAAATCTAGTGAGAATGAATGAAGATGAGGTCACCCGTAGGATCGACCAAGCTGTCACAGCTCAAAGAGAGCTCATCCAAGCCGAACAAGCGGAAAGAGAAGCCGCTTTGCATGCAGCCTTTAGGGCCGAGCAAGAAACCATAGAAGCCGATAGGAGGGAAGCCGAAAGGCAAAAACAATTAAAAGACTTTTCTATTCCTAAAACGGCCTATGCACAACATCCGATCATACCCCCCGATATTATTGCTCCACAATTTGAAATCCGAACACAATGGATCACTATGATGCAAGCCAACCCCTTCTCAGGCAACAATGGAGAAAGTTGTCAAGATCATCTTCAAAGGTTCATTGACCTTTGCTCCTTAAACAAACTCCCAGGTGTCTCTGAAGATGCCATCCGCCTTAGGTTGTTCAAATATTCCCTCTCCGGCCAAGCTAGTAGCTGGTACAATACCATGGAGAGCGAAGAACATGTCACAACTTGGGAAGTTCTCCAAGGCAAGTTCCTTGAAAATTTTTACCCCCCGTCTCTCACCTATGAACTTAGGGGTCAAATAACTCATTTTTCTATGTCCCCAAGAGAGTCTTTAGGTGAAGCCTGGAAAAGATTCAAAGACTTAGGAAATGCCCCCACCATGATATCTCTCAAGCCCAACTCATAGCGATTTTCTATCGTGGTGTTGATGATGATACCAAATTCTTTCTCGATTCCTCATCTGGAGGAAATTTCATGCATCAAAGTTTAACTAGCGCATGGGAGGTAGTTAAACGAGCTTCCGAAACAAGGGCTAGAAGAGGGATTGGAGGAATCCTTAAGGTAGCCAAGGCAGAAGTCGATAATGATATCCAAAGCATAACGGAAAGCCTAAAATTAATTGCCTTAAAACAAGATCGGTTAGAGTCATCATTGGTCACACTTAGAGAGTCACCCCATCAACTAAAGGCCATGGATTCCCTTTGTGGTATTTTCCAAGGATACGACCATACCACCCTCCATTGTCAATATCTCTACAACACACCCTTACAACCTGAGGTAGGACAACAAACAGAAGACCTCAACTCAATTCATGCAATACCAGGCCAAGGTTACTACAATCCCAACCAACCTAGAAATCACCCTGGTTTTCAGTACGGAAACCCTTCAGGTGCCGATAAAGTTGGAAATGATGCATACGTCCCTTGTGATTTTGTGATCATGGATATCAAGGAAGATTTACGCTACCCCCTCATTTTCAGACGTCCCTTCTTAGCCACTGCTCGTGCCTTAATTGATGTTGAGGCTGGTACCATTGTGTTAAGACTAGGGAAGCAAAACCTAGAGTTTAGGGTGTTTGAAAGTATGAAGGGACCTAGTCTTGAGGAAGAAGTCTACCTCCTTGATTGCATTGACGAATTAAACCAACTAAGGTAAGAATGGGAATTAGTTGATGACCCCCTATGTACTTCTCTCACCATCCCCGCCGAATGTGATTTTGATAATGAACCATCAAATCAACTTAAGATTCACTTGGACAACTTTGAGGAAATCCCATGTGCTGAGATTGAAGACCTTAAGATGATCTCCACCATAGAAGAACAACCTGAACCACTAAAGGCCCTAGAAATGAAGGCTCTTCCCATAGGCCTAAATACGTCTTTTTGGATGAACAACAATTATGCCCTATCATTATCAATTCTGACCTTACCATTGAACAGGAAAACATGCTTATGGGAGAACTTAGGAAAAGGAAAACAACTCTAGGATACAAAATGACGAATTTAGTTGGGATAGATCAATCCATTTGCATCCACAAAATCCCAATGATTGAAAATAGTAAACCTTCCCGAGACCCACAAAGGAAACTCAACCCAAACATGAAGTAAGTTGTCCGTCTTGAAGTGATTAAAATTTGGACTGCAGGAATCATCTACCCCATCTCTGACTCTCCTTGGGTCAGCCCTGTCTAGGTCGTCCCCAAAAAGGGTGGGACCACAGTCGTTAGGAATGAGAAGAATGAGATCATCCCCACCCGTACAGTCACAGGGTGGAGGATGTGCATTGACTACATGAAACTCAACAAAGAAACTAGGAAAGACCACTTCCCTCTTCCCTTCCTTGATCAAGTTCTTGAACGTTTAGCTCATCAACAATACTTTTGCTATTTAGATGGCTACTCGGGTTTTTATTAGATTCCCATTCATCCTGAAGACCAAGAGAAGACCACCTTCATATGCCCTTTTGGTACATACGCTTTTAGACGAATGCCCTTTGGCCTGTGCAATGCACCAACCACTTTTCAAAGATGTATGTCTGCCATTTTTCAGGGTTAACTGAGACTGTCATGGAAGTGTTCATGGACGATTTCTCTGTCTATGGAGATAGTTTCACCTCTTGCCTTGGAAACCTCTCCCTTGTTCTTGATAAATGCATCGAGTCACATTTAGTCCTTAATTGGGAAAAGTGTCACTTCATGGTCAAGGAGGGTATTGTTCTAGGCCATTAGGTGAGCAACCAGGGCATTGAAGTTGACCAAGCCAAGATTGAGGTCATCACCAAGCTCCCTCCTCCCACCTCAGTCAAAGACATTCGAGCCTTCTTAGGACATGCCAGGTTCTATCGGCGATTCATCCGTGATTTTTCCAAAATCACAAAATCTCTTACCAATCTTCTTCAAAAGGAGGTGCATTTCCATTTTGATACGACATGCATGGAGAGCTCTCTATGTTTGAAACAGGCTGTCACCACCACTCCTATCATCCGTGCTCCCGACTGGGCCCTACCCTTTGAAATCATGTGCGATGCTAGTGATTTTTTTGTAGGTGGCATTTTAGGACAACAAATTGACAAAAAACACCATGTCATTTATTATGCATCCAAGACCTTAGATGAGGCTCAGCGAAATTACACAGTCACCGAAAAAGAAATGCTAGCCATTGTCTATGCATTCGATAAATTTCGCTCATATCTTGTTGGTTCAAAAGTTGTTGTTTACAGTGATCATGCAGCTATTCGCTATCTGATGACCAAAAAAGATGCCAAGCCTCGACTCATAAGATGGATTTTGTTATTGCAGGAATTTGATCTAGAAATCCTAGACAAAAAGGGATCTGAAAATTTCGTGGCTGACCACCTCAGTAGACTTAGCTATAACCCCATTGATGAAAATCCAATAAATGAATCCTTACCCGATGACCAATTGATCAAGGTTGATTCCCAATTTCCTTGGTTTGCTGATTTTGTAAACTATTTAGCTGTAGGTGTATTGCATCCCGAGTATACGGGACATTCTAAAGCTAATTTTTTACATGATGTCAAAACTTATTATTGGGATGAACCTTATTTGTTTCGACTTTGCGCCGATGGTTTATATCGTCGTTGTGTGTCTAATGAAGAAATCATTTCCATTTTGGAACAATGTCACTCTGGCCCCAATGGTGGTCACATGAGTTCCCAAAAAACGGCTAGGAAAGTCCTACAATGCGGATTCTTTTGGCCCACCATCTTCAAAGACTCATACGATTATGTGCTTTCATGTGACCAATGTCAAAGAACGGGTAATATTTCCAAGCGTGACCAAATGCCTCTCACCTCTTGGCAAGAATTAGAGATTTTTGATGTCTGGGGAATCAACTATATGGGCCCATTTCCTTCTTCTTATGGGTTTACTTACATTTTAGTCGCAGTGGATTACATATCAAAGTAGGTTGAAGCCATACCTACTAAAACATGTGACTCTAAACCCGTTAAGAAACTTTTTAAAGATGTCATTTTTCCTAGATTTGGATTCCCTCGCACCGTCATTTCTGACAGGGGATCCCATTTTTTAGAGAAAAGTTTTGTTTCTCTTTTGAAAAAATACGGTGTCTATCACAAAGTCACCACTCCTTACCATCCTCAGACCAGTGGGTAGGTAGAAGTATCCAACAGACAAATCAAATCCATTTTAGAAAAAACTGTTGGACGAACTAGGAAAGATTGGGCGTTAAATATCAATGACGCCCTGTGGGCATATCGTACGGCCTACAAAACACCCATTGGCACCACCCCCTTCAGACTGATCTATGGTAAGTCATGTCACTTACCAATAGAACTAGAGCACAAAGCAAGCTGGGCAATTAAAAGATTGAATTTTGATCTTTCCATGGCTGGAGAGAAACATTTTCTCCAAATTAATGAGCTTGACGAACTTAGGATGAGTGCCTATGAAAATGCAAGAATCTACAATGACCGAACCAAAATATGGCATGATGGTCACATCAAGCGCAAAGATATTAGAGAAGGGGATCAAGTTTTAGTTTTCAATTCAAGATTATGACTTTTCCCTGGAAAACTCAAGTCGAGATGGTATGGTCCCTACATTGTCAAGTGTGCTTATCCACATGACGCTTTTCTTCTCTGGGATAAAGTTTTGGGTGAATTTAAGGTCAATGGGCACCGTCTTAAAAGGTATATCACCACCGAAGATGTTGTCACTTCAGACTCGACCAAATTTCCACCTTTGCAGAATCTGAACCTCACTGACCCTTCAAGTCCCCCAGATTCCAATTAATCTGAACTTGGTCGAGCCACCACGTAAAATAAGGCGCTAGTTTGGAGGCAACCAAACACTATCTTCCCTTCTTGTTTGTTTTCTTGTTTTTAATTTTCTGTTTTGTTTTTTCTTGTTCC
Organism: Alisma plantago-aquatica; assembly: GCA_963693085.1. Classification (NCBI taxonomy): domain Eukaryota; kingdom Viridiplantae; phylum Streptophyta; class Magnoliopsida; order Alismatales; family Alismataceae; genus Alisma; species Alisma plantago-aquatica. Next base: position 92,736,421 of record OY856411.1, read on the forward strand.
TGCAGTCGAGCCGATCAGTTCTATTTACCAGCCGCTCAGTTCGCGGTATGCAAACGACCGATTCGGAAGCCAGAAGCTCGTCTCGTCCGCCGACCATTCCACAACAGTTGAATGCGACCTCTGTCCTTTTAGTTTTTGTGTTGGCGCTTGACGCAGCCCAGCCGATCGTCTTGTCGTCAAACCGATCGGCTCGTGGATCCAACGATCTATTTAACACACCAGACGCAACGCCTTTCTCCCCTCCTCGCAAACCCTAGCTGTCCCCCTTTTTGCTGTTCTCTCGATCGCCCGTTGGCTCCGCCGCACGTCTGGTGCTTCAGCCGCCCGACCGGAGACGACACCACCCATCTCTATTACGACCGACGGAGCCGTCGCCTCTCAGTTTCTCAGCCAGACAACTCACCTGAGCCGACCGTCTGGGTTTTGCACCGCCCTCTCTCATCTGAGCCGACTGCTCGCCTGGTTCTACGGCCGCCCGCTCGGTTTCAACCGCCGCACGTCTTGCTCCCCAGACGATCGACGGAACCCGGGTCGCCACCATTCCACCCATCCATCCTAGGTGCCGAAACGCCCGATTCATCTGCCCGACGTCATCCGTAGCAGATACGCCGAGTGCTCAACCGACCGCCTGATTGTTCAGCCACCCGACTGGCACCGAAGCCGCTCGTTTCGCCGACAAACGATCGCTCTGTTTTGTTCTGCATCGCCACCTCCTCGGCTTCTTCCTCAAGCCAGCCGTCCACTTGCCCAACCTCAGCCGAACGTTTGGTCACTCCAGTCACCTGTCTCAGCCACCGAAACGACCGTTTCAGCAGACCAGACGATCATTTGGTTCTTCAGATGACCATTTGGCTTCTTCAGACGATCGTTTTTGTCTCTGCAGTAGTAATGTTCAGCCGTTTTCGCAAGGGCAAAGGCAAGGCCCCTACATCCTCTTCCAGGGATCCTCCCCGCCGTTCCAGTTCTCATCCCGGAATCCAATTCCGCACACCCTCTCCTACGAGCGAGTCTTCTCCCGAGTTAGTCGAGGAGATGCTTAGGGACATCGACAAGGCGGATGAGCTTCTCCGTGAGATGGAGGGCACTCAGAAGGCGGCCAATGATCCAGACACAACCGTCCCCCGCTCACCCCGGATAGCACCTATTCCGGATAGCTATGACCAGTTTACTAGCACTGACCACCGCCAGCGTTTTGAGGAGATGTTTGCAATTGGTGTTTCTCTTCCTCATTGGGCGTGCGACACAACCATTGATGCTTTGGGCATCCGCGACACCGTCGACGATATCCTCCGTAGATATCACATCCTTAGCTTTCCCTACCGTATCACCTCTGTTTACTGTGATCTTACTCTCAAGTTTTTAAGCACTTTTCACAGGCTACACAATTCTTTCGGTAACTCGAGTTGTAAGTACCAGATTTTTGGGGAAAATCTAGAATCATCCGCCAAGCAAATCACTTCTTTCATCCTCGACGACAGGGATGATTATTGGCTAGACCAATGTATGGCGCGGTCTTAGGACTCCTACCCCGACCATTATGACAGAGATAAGTTTTGGGTGGAGATCACCAGGCTTCTTCCCCGTCTTCCTAGTGGGCCCAAGGCCTCCTGTATTCACAACCTGGTGGTCCGTTACCTTCATCGTATTTTGGCTTGCACCATTTTCAGTCGGGAAGGTACTCAGGGCGCAATCACTCAGGTAGAGCTTTATGCCCTTTGGTGTCTCTTACATGAAGAACCTTTTAACTAGGGAAATGCTATCATTGAGCATTTTGGTACCCAAGCTAGCCGAACTACTTCCTCTTCTTTTCGCATCGGCCACTATGTTACCCAACTCGCCATTTTTTTGGGTTACACCCACATTACCTTCCCTCCACTTGAGCACAAAAATCACCTCATCAACACCCACTATTTGAAGAACAGTAGGTTTATCCATTTGGGTACCGAAGGCGTTTATTACCTTTTGTTCAAAGACACTCAGGTGGTCCTCCAGCTCCCGTGACATTCGCAGTTTGCAGCAGCAAACTACGTCTACGAGTTGACTGATCTACCAGGCCATATCGAGAGATTCTACCTAGAGCATCTAGATCTAGATACCTTCCCTGAGCCACAGCCTCACAGGAGGAGCCTCTCCTTATAGGCACACGACGAAGACACTGGACCACCACCGCCCCCTTCCAGACGTCGCACCAGGCGGCGGCCAGATGATGACTCCGGTCCTTACGGCTTCTACAAGATCCAGACTCAGCTTGATGAGATTCAGAATGAGCAGCAGAGACAGGGCCACCATCTCAATCACATGTACCTGATGCAGCGTTCACAGGAGTCGTGGCATGTGGACAACGGTCACTATGCCCCTAGTCGACCAACTTATGACGAGTACGGAGAACAACAAAGTTATCCAGGCCCTGATTCTCCTTACTGGGCAAACTACTACTCTTCCTACCAGCAGCACCCTCCACCACAGTGACTCTTCCCTCCATCTCGCCCTTAGAGTTTGCTCGAGTCGAGCAAATTTTTAAGTCCAGGGTTGGGGTGGGTGGTACGTGATCCACCCTTTATCTTCCCTTTTCAACATTTTTTTTCTTTTTTTTCTTTCTCTGCATTTTTATTTTGTTTGCGTTGTTTATTTTCAAACATAAGGCCCTTATCTAGTCTGCTGAATGTTGTACTTTATCTTCAAAATCAATTGATAATCAAATTTATTTCAAAAAACTTTTGCAATATCAAGTTCCCTATGATCATTATAGCAATTTTTGGAAACGGTGGCAAGCCTTAGAGTATCAAATAGAATCAATTGTAGATTTTCTTAATTTTAGCATTAGATTAACTTATTCTTTTTACTCTCATATAATGTAGCTACATGTCTCTTTCTATCTTATGCAACGACAAATAAAAAAAAGGTTTTTTGTTGCACAGGAACAATAAATCGCACGCCAAACCCTAAGTCCGGGGTGGCATGCCCTTATTCCATACCCCACAACGGGGCATACCATCAAAAGATGCCAAAAAGAGCACAAAAAATTGTGGTCAATGTAATCACAAGTCCATGAAAAAATTATATCCCAAGTCGAATAGAGGAGGGATTTTTTCCATCACACCTCAAATTCTCTATTCCCGTGCAACAATCAACCCAATGAAAAAAAATGAAAAAAATGATGAGTGTCGAAACGCAAGTTAGATGAAGATTGTCTTTACAAAGTATGATTTAAAAAAAAAGTTATGAAAAATGTTTTCTTGAGAAACATAGTGCTTGCAATTTGTGGTTCTAGGAGATGGGTCGCTTGGCCATGAAAAGGATAGAAGAATTGCTAATATAGGGAGGATGAACTTGTTGTTCAATTTTTTTTTGAATCATTTTTTATTTTTCAAATTGCTTGAGGACAAGCAAAACTTTAAGTCTGCGGTATTTTGATACGTGCTATTTCAGCACATCTTTTCTGTGAATTATTAAGCTTGTCACATAGAAATTCTCCATTCATCTCTTGAAAATTGCACAAAATGATATTTTCTCATATTTATCACAAATTTGAGAATCATTGCATTTTATTGCAATTTCAGGACTTGAGACGCTCGATTGGTACATTCAACCGATCGTTTCACCAAATCAAACCGATCGTCTGACTTCATGAAACACTCGGTTTTCCTTCAGGCGTCAATCGTTGATCTCATCAGACGACGGCTGAGATCGCCCAACTCCAGCTACTAGACGCCCGGCTGATGCCCATTGCTGAGCAACACCGAGCAGTTTCAAGTGTGCCACCACCCTAATTAGGGTTGGCAACTGAGCGATGGGTGCGCATTCCAGAACCTTCCAAATGATCGGTTGGTTCCTGAACCGGTCAGTTGGCGGCGTGCAGACAACAAAAGTCCGAGTCGCCAACCTCAAAATAACCTTAAACCTAATGTATAGCCCCCCCTCCTTCTCCTATAAAAGGAGGGGCACTTCCTCCTCTTTGGGGCATTTGGGATTTCTGGTATTTTGGAATTCTGAAGCAATTAGTCTTGTAATCTCTTTCATATTATGGAATAAAGTAGACCTTAGTTCAAGCATAGCTCTTTCATTCTTGTTTTTGTCTTACTTCCCGCCCTAGTGTTAATCTTCTTCTCTCCGTTCTTTATTTCTGGAGCAAGGAACAAAGAACTAAGCCATTTCATCGTCTCTAGCATAAGGATTAATCTCCTGATTTCTGGGCTAGACTATGGCTTCATTTCTTTCTTCCCCTGTCTCCCTTTTCTCTATGTGTGAGTAGTCTTTTATCGGGGCAAGGGGAATAACCCCTTAGCCATGGTTTTAATGACTTTTTCTTAAATGATTAGATGGTAATCGATTTTAATTGAACGATTGATCTTCGGATCGCATGTTAATCTGGATGGATATGACCATGGAAATCCGGATTTAGAACAATAAAATCGATTATATAGACGTTTTGATATGACCGTGGATTTTCGTCTTTTAGGATGATAAATTAGGAAGCATGAGCACCAAGACCAATGGGCTCATGTGGAGTTTCTCTCTTGTGAGTTTTATATTCACAAACCTTCATCGAATCGTCGTTTAAGATTTAGTTGTTATCACCTAGGCTAAGGTGGTGAAAACCCCTACGAGCCTCGATTTCCTTCTCTTGATTTAATCACCGCATCCTTTGTTTTCTTTAATTCTTAGTCTTTCATTCATATAGTTTTGCTTGTGTTAACAATCTTCTTACTTTTTCCCTTGTGCATGTTTATTCTTGGTAAGTGCATTTCTTCTTGCATTAGTGTAATCACTCAAACCCCCAACTGGACTTTACTTCTACTTTAATAAAAAGAAAAATACCAAAAACAAATAATAAAGTTCTTCAATCTTTGGGTTCTAAGAACAATCTCTAAATAGTTGTCCTGTGGAATCGACCCTTTATACTACCCTTAAAACCGGAAGTAAAAAAGGTTTAAACTCTAGGATTAACCATCTTAGTGATTGATATTGCAAAATGACGAGTATCAATTTGGCACCGTTGCCGGGGACAACAAATTGTTTTCTCGAACCCCAAAACAATTTTGAAATTTTTTTTTCTTTATTTCATGCCTTCCGAGTAACATTCCGGAAGTGTACTCCTTTTTCTGCTGAGTTTCCATTCTGGCAGTATGTTTTTTCTGCACATGAATTAACTGCTTTATTTGTGCATGCGATGCCCGAACGACGATTTTCAACCTTTTGATCCGGAAATAGAAAGAACTTTTCATCATCAAAACCGTCAAAATCTAGTGAGAATGAATGAAGATGAGGTCACCCGTAGGATCGACCAAGCTCTCACAGCTGAAAGAGAGCTCATCCAAGCCGAACAAGCGGAAAGAGAAGCCGCTTTGCGTGCAGCCTTTAGGGCCGAGCAAGAAACCATAGAAGCCGATAGGAGGGAAGCCGAAAGGCAAAAACAATTAAAAGACTTTTCTATTCCTAAAACGGCCTATGCACAACATCCGATCATACCCCCCGATATTATTGCTCCACAATTTGAAATCCGAACACAATGGATCACTATGATGCAAGCCAACCCCTTCTCAGGCAACAATGGAGAAAGTTGTCAAGATCATCTTCAAAGGTTCATTGACCTTTGCTCCTTAAACAAACTCCCATGTGTCTCTGAAGATGCCATCCGCCTTAGGTTGTTCAAATATTCCCTCTCCGACCAAGCTAGTAGCTGGTACAATACCATGGAGAGCGAAGAACATGTCACAACTTGGGAAGTTCTCCAAGGCAAGTTCCTTGAAAAATTTTACCCCCGTCTCTCACCTATGAACTTAGGGGTCAAATAACTCATTTTTCTATGTCCCCAGGAGAGTCTTTAGGTGAAGCCTGGAAAAGATTCAAAGACTTACTTAGGAAATGCCCCCACCATGATATCTCTCAAGCCCAACTCATAGAGATTTTCTATCGTGGTGTTGATGATGATACCAAATTCTTTCTCGATTCCTCATCTGGAGGAAATTTCATGCATCAAAGTTTAACTAGCGTATGGGAGGTAGTTAAACGAGCTTCCGAAACAAGGGCTAGAAGAGGGATTGGAGGAATCCTTAAGGTAGCCAAGGCAGAAGTCGATAATGATATCCAAAGCATAACGGAAAGCCTAAAATGAATTGCCTTAAAACAAGATCGGTTAGAGTCATCATTGGTCACACTTAGAGAGTCACCCCATCAACTAAAGGCCATGGATTCCCTTTGTGGTATTTTCCAAGGATACGACCATACCACCCTCCATTGTCAATATCTCTACAACACACCCTTACAACCTGAGGTAGGACAACAAACAGAAGACCTCAACTCAATTCATGCAATACCAGGCCAATGTTACTACAATCCCAACCAACCTAGAAATCACCCTGGTTTTCAATACGGAAACCCTTCAGGTGCCGATAACTCTAACCAACTTCAACAAAGACCTTCCTACCCTCAAAGCACCAATCGACCACCACCTGGATTCCCATACAAAAATCAAAGAAATTTTGGAAATCACCAAAATAGACAACACTACCAACAATTCCAAAACCTAAACCTTCCACCCCAAAATCTAAACCAACCTCAATCTCCCCAGCCTCCTCAAAATGCCTTCCCTCCTCCTCCCCCAAGTAATCATAACTGGGCAAGCATAGAACAAACCCTCGTGGCCATACAAGCCCATCAAAAGGAAACTCACGCACAGTTGGCCCGTCTGTTTGCCCAACAAAAACCTCCTGCAGGGATGTTTGCAGGACAGCCTGAAAACAACCCCAAACATTCTGAACAACTCAAGGTTGTCTCCACTCATTCGGGAAAAGTGCCTCCCCCTCCCCCTACAGAAGAATCTTCAGACCCACCTCTAGAATTCGAGGATGAGGACATGGTAGTTGTCGAACCCAAAGTCACACCCAAACCATCCGTCCACGAAACCCCTCAAGTGGAAGATGAGGAACCAATTTACAAACCTTGACCTCCCTATCAAGACCGCCTCAAACAAACTAGACTTGATGCTCGCTTCATGAAATTTAGAGATGCTATGAAAAAAATACATGTCGACATTCCCTTCCTTGATGCTTTGGCAGACATGCCCGCCTGGTCCAAGTACATGAAATCTCTCTTGACTAGGAAGTATGTTACTAAAGAATACAAGACTGTTAAACTTGTTAGGACTACCTCTGACATTATCCTAAGTAAGAAGCCTAAAAAAAAAGGATCCAGGTTCCTTTGGAATAGGATGCTACTTAGGTGACAATGCTTGTAGGAAAGGCCTAGCAGATTTAGGAGCTAGTATATCCATCATGCCATATAGTCTTTGCAAAAGATTAGGATTCAATGACATGTTACCCACGACCATGACCATCCAACTGGCAGACTCGTCCACAACTAAACCCATGGGAATCATAGAAGACATTCCGGTTAAAGTTGGAAATGATGCATACGTCCCGTGTGATTTTGTGATCATGGATATCAAGGAAGATTTACGCTACCCCCTCATTTTCAGACGTCCCTTCTTAGCCACTGCTCGTGCCTTAATTGATGTTGAGGCTGGTACCATTGTGTTAAGACTAGGGAAGCAAAACCTAGAGTTTAGGGTGTTTGAAAGTATGAAGGGACCTAGTCTTGAGGAAGAAGTCTACCTCCTTGATTGCATTGACGAATTAAACCAACTAAGGTAAGAATGGGAATTAGTTGATGAACCCCTATGCACTGCTCTCACCATCCCCGCCGAATGTGTTTTTGATAACGAACCATTAAATCAACTTAAGATTCACTTGGACAACTTTGAGGAAATCCCATGTGCTGAGATTGAAGACCTTAAGATGATCTCCACCATAGAAGAACAACCTGAACCACTAAAGGCCCATGAAATGAAGGCTCTTCCCATAGGCCTAAAATACGTCTTTTTGGATGAACAAAAATTATGCCCTATCATTATCAATTCTGACCTTACCATTGAACAGGAAAACATTCTTATGGGAGAACTTAGGAAAAGGAAAACAACTCTAGGATACAAAATGATGAATTTAGTTGGGATAGATCAATCCATTTGCATCCACAAAATCCCAATGATTGAAAATAGTAAACCTACCCGAGACCCACAAAGGAAACTCAACCCAAACATGAAGGAAGTTGTCCGTCTTGAAGTGATTAAAATTTTGACTGCAGGAATCATCTACCCCATCTCTGATTCTCCTTGGGTCAGCCCTGTCTAGGTCGTCCCCAAAAAGGGTGGGACCACAGTCGTTAGGAATGAGAAGAATGAGCTCATCCCCACCCGTACAGTCACAGGGTGGAGGATGTGCATTGACTACATGAAACTCAACAAAGAAACTAGGAAAGACCACTTCCCTCTTCCCTTCCTCGATCAAGTTCTTGAACGTTTAGCTCATCAACAATACTTTTGCTATTTAGATGGCTACTCAGGTTTTTATCAGATTCCCATTCATCCTGAAGACCAAGAGAAGACCACCTTCATATGCCCTTTTGGTACATACGCTTTTAGACGAATGCCCTTTGGCCTGTGCAATGCACCAACCCCTTTTCAAAGATGTATGTTTGCCGTTTTTTCAGGGTTAACTGAGACTGTCATGGAAGTGTTCATGGACGATTTCTCTATCTATGGAGATAGTTTCACCTCTTGCCTTGGAAACCTCTCCCTTGTTCTTGATATATGCATCGAGTCACATTTAGTCCTTAATTGGGAAAAGTGTCACTTCATGGTCAAGGAGGGTATTGTTCTAGGCCATAAGGTGAGCAACCAGGGCATTGAAGTTGACCAAGCCAAGATTGAGGTCATCACCAAGCTCCCTCCTCCCACCTCAGTCAAAGACATTCGAGCCTTCTTAGGACATGCCGGGTTCTATCGGCGATTCATCCGTGATTTTTCCAAAATCACAAAACCTCTTACCAATCTTCTTCAAAAGGAGGTGCCTTTCCATTTTGATACGGCATGCATGGAGAGTTTTCTATGTTTGAAACATGCTTTCACCACCACTCCTATCATCCGTGCTCCCAACTGGGCCCTACGCTTTGAAATCATGTGTGATGCTAGTGATTTTGTTGTAGGTGCCATTTTAGGACAACAAATTGACAAAAAACACCATGTCATTTATTATGCATCCAAGACCTTAGATGAGGCTCAACGAAATTACACAGTCACCGAAAAAGAAATGCTAGCCATTGTCTATGCATTCGATAAATTTCGCTCATATCTTATTGGTTGAAAAGTTGTTGTTTACACTGATCATGCAGCTATTCGCTACCTGATGACCAAAAAGGATGTCAAGCCTCGACTCATAAGATGGATTTTGTTATTGCAGGAATTTGATCTAGAAATCCTAGACAAAAAGGGATCTGAAAATGTCATGGTTGACCACCTCAGTAGACTTAGCTATAACCCCATTGATGAAAATCCAATAAATGAATCCTTACCCGATGACCAATTGCTCAAGGTTGATTCCCAATTTCCTTGGTTTGCTGATTTTGTAAACTATTTAGCTGCAGCTGTATTGCATCCCGAGTATACGGGACATTCTAAAGCTAAATTTTTACATGATGTCAAAAATTATTATTGGGATGAACCTTATTTGTTTCGACTTTGCGCCGATGGTTTATATCGTCGTTGTGTGTCTAATGAAGAAATCATTGCCATTTTGGAACAATGTCACTCTGGCCCCTATGGTGGTCACATGAGTTCCCAAAAAACGGCTAGGAAAGTCCTACAATGCGGATTCTTTTGGCCCACCATCTTCAAAGACTCATACGATTATGTGCTTTTATGTGACCAATGTCAAAGAATGGGTAATATTTCCAAGCGTGACCAAATGCCTCTCACCTCTTGGCAAGAATTAGAGATTTTTGATGTCTGGGGAATCAACTATATGGGCCCATTTCCTTCTTCTTATGGGTTTACTTACATTTTAGTCGCAGTGGATTACATGTCAAAGTAGGTTGAAGCCATACCTACTAAAACATGTGACTCTAAACCCGTTAAGAAACTTTTTAAAGATGTCATTTTTCCTAGATTTGGATTCCCTCGCACCGTCATTTCAGACGGGGGATCCCATTTTTTGGAGAAAAGTTTTGAGGCTCTTTTGAAAAAATACGGGGCCTATCACAAAGTCACCACTCCTTACCATCCTCAGACCAGTGGGAAGGTAGAAGTATCCAACAGACAAATCAAATCCATTTTAGAAAAAACTGTTGGACGAACTAGGAAAGATTGGGCGTTAAAAATCAATGACGCCTTGTGGGCATATCGTACGGCCTACAAAACACCCATTGGCACCACCCCCTTCAGACTGATCTACGGTAAGTCATGTCACTTACCAATAGAACTAGAGCACAAAGCAAGCTGGGCAATTAAAAGATTGAATTTTGATCTTTCCATGGCTGGAGAGAAACATTTTCTCCAAATTAATGAGCTTGACAAACTTAGGATGAGTGCCTATGAAAACGCAAGAATCTACAAAGACCGAACCAAAATGTGGCATGATGGTCACATCAAGCGCAAAGACATTAGAGAAGGGGATCAAGTTTTAGTTTTCAATTCAAGATTATGACTTTTCCCTAGAAAAATCAAGTCGAGATGGTATGGTCCCTACATTGTCAAGTGTGCTTATCCACATGACGCTTTTCTTCTCTGGGATAAAGTTTTGGGTGAATTTAAGGTCAATGGGCACCGTCTTAAAAGGTATATCACCACCGAAGATGTTGTCACTTCAGACTCGACCAAATTTCCACCTTTACAGGATCTGAACCTCACTAACCCTTCACATCCCCCAGATTCCAATTAATCTGAACTTGGTCAAGCCACGACGTAAAATAAGGCGCTAGTTTGGAGGCAACCAAACACCATCTTCCCTTCTTGTTTGTTTTCTTGTTTTTAATTTTCCGTTTTGTTTTTTCTTGTTCCTGCAGTCGAGCCGATCAGTTTGCTTTACTAGCCGCTCTGTTCGCGGTATGCAAACGACCGGTTCGGAAGCCAGACGCTCGTCTCGTCCGCTGACCGTTCCGCAACACTTGAATACGGCCTTTGTCCTTTCAGTTTTTGTGTTGGCGCTTGACGCAGCCCAGCCGATCGTCTTGTCGTCGAACTGATCGACTCATGGATCCAACGATCTATTTAACACACCAGACGCAATGCCTTTCTCCCCTCCTCGCAAACCCTAGTCGTCCCCCTTTTCGCTATTCTCTCGATCGCCCATTGGCTCCGCCGCACGTCTGGTCTATTCACCATGCTTTATCACATATCCTGAGCCATGGACCTATTCACCATGCTCTAACCACACTGAACCACGAGCCTGAAACCATGCTCTAAACATGCACTACTGCTTAGGGTGTAGGCACACCCCACATATTCAATAATATGCGTTCCAGGTTAACCCTTAGGAGAACCTTTTTCTCCATCACCAAACTCCTGACGATGATGGATCTATGGCCAGGGAAAACTACATGAAAGATTCATCTGTAATTAATTAACATATTTTAAGTGGATTGCAAGATTCAACCAAGTTATGTAACACGCAACTATATCAAGAATGAATAAACATAGAACTCATTATCTTGTGTTACATCATCACTCGTATTCCCAAAGTCATCAAAATCATCATGATCCATCACAAGGATCCAACATTACATGTAACCACTTGTCCTCTTGCCAATCATCAAGATCCATCTCAAGGATCAACATCACAGGGACTCAATCCCATCATCAAGGCACACATTGCCATTCCATGGGTAACACCCATCATACATCACTGGGTTCATCACAACCCTTGATATTCCATATCATATCATTATCATGCCATCGTCATGGCCTCATATTAAAAATGTTACTTGCATGGTTAGTGAAATCACAAAGGAGCAATGATACTTGTACAAGGAACATTTACAACTCCTTATTTTATTATGAGAGTTAACCATGAAACATGGATGAGTATAGCAAAGCATATCATTCTTATATATATAGGGCATAACAACCACATATACTAAAGCATAACAAGCATTAGGGTTACTAACCGCACACAAGGCACAACCCTCACGAAAGGTGTATCGGGTAAGGAACAACCCTCACCAAAGATGCAACGTCTCTCACCAAAGAGTGTGATTCCCAACACTATATCATATAAGCACACAACACTTCACCACCTTCTTTATCATCCAACACCCTTTTAGGGCTACATTCATATCGGCAAACCACTAGCACCACAAGAAGATATCAGACAACACCTCCTCAAGACACCATATCAGGCAACCAGCAAGGAACCAACCTATAATGCCCAAGCGTGCATCATCGTATCGGGAGGGAAATGCTGCATCGTGCAACGCCGAGCGATGGGCAATGTTGTGATGGGCAACACACCTACAGGGGTAACGGGAAACACTACCCATGAGGGTGTCGTGCATAGCAACATGGCCATATCGCCAAGTGCAACACCTAACGCCCGACACAACCTCCCAATGTCCAACACAACCCCATACCATCCAAGGGAACAACTCTAACATCCAAGCTAGGGCCATATCAGTCAAGGACATATCGCCAAGCAGCTAGGGTTAGGATCCATGTCGGCCAAAAACTACATGACCTATCAGGCAAGGTACCAACATGCCATGACGCCCAACACAGACCATCTAATGCCTAAGGCACATCCCTGTCGGCCAAAGCATATTGCCCAATCACAACCCTAGAAAAAGGGATATCGGGAAAGGGTCTAAAGGTCGTGATGGGTTGGTCATATTCAACCTCAAGACTGCCACCAAGAAACCCTATTAGTTCAAGAGAGTGTCTCACCTCTCAACAACCAAGTGAGAGGGGTTTTGCACAACTTCCATCACATATCGGGAAGCAAGGTGGGTCATCCCCATATCAGCCAACCCTCCAACCTCAACTAGCTCAACATCAACCAAAGGCTCACCTCTCAAGACCAAAGGGAGATACATGGATTTTACCCCAAGAACACACCACATGCACCATGGGATTAGGAAACCATAGGCTCACCTCTCAAAAACCAAGAGAGAGGGGTTTTGCCCAAAGAATCCTAACCCAAAGGTTCGGCCAACAAGGTCCAAGAACACCTCCAAACAACACAACCATATCATCATATCCCACAATGTCAAGGGCACATACTAGAGAAAAGATATTACTAATAAAATAATCATGGACGATCAAGAGAGCATATAAACAAACAACATGAAGAGAAGGTGATATAGCTAGTATAGGAGTTATGTAACCCACCTCAAGAATACTACTCAAGCTCTAAGCTCATAGCACCAAGCTCCAAGCTCCAAGTCACCACCTTTGGCCACCTTAAGAAGAGAAGAACAACTCATAACCACCATGGCTGAAAAACAAGCAAGGAGGAGAAGGTGCAAAGGAAAGAGAGAAGGATACTCACCACGAGAGAAGGAAAGGAGCAAGGGACACTCTAGGGTTTCAGCCACCACTAGAGGAAGAAGAAGGCTAGAGCTATGTCACCATCCAAGCTTCACCAAGGAGAGGGTATAGGCCAAGAAACCAACTGTATCAGGCACCACTCCCTCTTCTCTTCTCCTAGCTCAGCCACCAAGGGAAAGGAAGTAACTAAGGGAACTAAAGGAGCTGCTAGCAAGCAAGAAGAGCCGTATATATACAAGGGGGTTAAGTGGGTGTTCACTAGAGGGATGCTCCACATGTGCTCGCCCAAACCACCACTTGTCCAAGCTATGCCACCTTGGTAGAAACAAGCACCAAGTGTCACTAAGGGTGACACAAACGAAGCTAGGTCAAGAAGGGTGTGTATCGCCCAACATGGTGCCATGGCCGATACACCACTGCCCGACACACCTCTTGGCCGACACACCCTACCTGACTCACCTCTTAGCCGACACACCCTGCCCGACACACCAAGCAAGGAGGTGACACCAATCTCAAACTAGGCCCAAGAAAGCCCAACAACAAGCCTAAGCTTCAACAAGCTCAAACAGGGCTCAAAGAAAACCAAGCAAGGTGCCCAACCCATCCTCTCAACCCTAGAGGTGCAAGGAGAGAGAAAGATATCTCTCAAGGTGACAAACTTGCACACCAACCCTAGAACTTGGGTAATTTGCATGTTGCACCTCAACCTCTCAACAAAGCACAAACAAGCCCTAATCACAACTCAAGTGATTAGCAAACATCTAAACACAAGGTTTAGGCAAAGAAAATAGGGTAAGCTCAAAATGGATGTCAGGGTCCTTACAAAAATGTTGTGTCGACCGACACTCGACACGGTCATAATGAGGCCAAGGTGTCACGACTGACACCCCAGCGCAACTGTGGCACACCAGCGTGACCACGACACACCAGCACAACCGCAACTGCAGAACAACCATCCCGACCACTACAAATCCCCATGACCATGATCGACGCCTTGACTAAGAAACACGACTGTGACTGTGACACCTGGAAACAATCGTGTGCAAATCTGATACAGTTGTGTAGAGGAGTACCATGAGTGCTACTGAAAGCTACGACTGTGACAGCGAAGTCGATGCTCTCCATATCTGCACCTATAAATAGATGACTCCCTCCTTCATTTGAGCCATCACTTCCGCTCCATAGTTTCGACAGGCTTCCGCTCTGTGCCCAACAAAGGAAGGCGATCTCCACTACCAAAGGCTGCCTCTATGGTATCCTTGCTACTCCACCTTCAACCATCTACCACTCCATCTCCTGTAAGTAAGAGCATGAGAAGAGAAAGAAGGAGAGAGAAGATCATCCTCATCCATCTTGGTGTTCTTCCCCTCCTTGTCCATACCTGCACTGACATTGTATAGAAGACTGTTTCTCCACCGAGGCATGACCATCTTCTTCACCATGACCAAGGTAGAATCTCCCCTTTCTCTTATTCTTTACATTTCTATCATGAGCAACGAGTAGTCCATTTCACTGGGGTGCATGGACTAGCCCCGCTGATTGTGCTTATATGTCCATTTCATAACATTCCATGGCTTGTATATAACTTTCCATTTCGTTGTTAAACATTTAATGCATGCTTTGTGGATTGATCACCTACCTTGCATGATCTATTATATTTCTTTTTTGTGAGAACTTTAATACTTAGGATTTGAATATCGATTAACATGGTTGATGTCCAGATGTGAGCTTCTGAAGGAATATCTCTAGAGTAGTAAGTGTGTGATCTATGGGTAACGAGACATTGGGCCTATAGAGATGCTTACACAAACTCTATTTCCTAACGAATGGTTTCCTACTCCATTTGGATAGTTGTATCTTTCCTGGATGTGTTTTGGATGTGTTTGCATATGTAGTGGTGGTGAAACCCGATTCCACCTCATTAATCCAAATTTAGTTTTAATCCCACTCTTTTACTTTCCTTGCAATTAGTTTAACTAAAATCCAAATTAACTCTTTTTTCTAAATATTGGTCTTAGTTGATCCAGATTCAACTAGAAAGATTCTTAAAACATTGTCCCTTGGGATTCGATCCTTAACTATACTACGATCAGACTTTCTACTTGTGGGTAGTACTATTGCACAAGGTTTTGGTAAAAATGTAGGGATTTCAGCCCTAGGTGGATTTGTTAGTGCAGTAAAAGCCATGTCAGTTATATACTGTGGCTCCATGCCCTTTACCCTACTATTCTTAACTTATATTTCATGCTGAGGATGACATGATTTAAAAGTTTGGGGTGGTAGGGCAGTAAGCCCATCCTTTACCGCATTTGTATTTATGTAACTTGTACTAAATTTTTCCAAGATGATCAAATAGTTTGGCTAACTTTCATACTTATCTATCCCGACCTTGTGTGTTTGCATTCATACATACATGTAGTCTAATTTCATAAATTTTTGGCATAATTTGTCAAATTTTTTTGCTCTTTTTGCCATTCCATCTCATGCATTACATTTTCATGTAGTTTTTGGGAACTTTAGTGTGTTTTAGTTAGAGTTTTTCGATCTATGCATTAATCCCCCTAAAGTAGTTTAGATGTTATTGAGTGCAATTGGAACCATTTTGGCCAATTTTTGCCAAATATTGAACTCCTAATCCAAAAGCATGTTTCAACTTAAATCTTCAATTTTTGAACTAAAAGTTGTTGATCCTTGACAAATGCATGTCATATTTTTAGATTTTATTGCCAAATGATCTTGATTGTTGACTTTTTACATGTGCATTGTCTGTCTTATGTTTGTGACTATTTTGGTTGAATTATTAATTGAGAAAGTTATGAACGCTATAGGGCATGTGGAATCACATGATAAAAATATTAATCTCATGTTGTTCAATCATGTGGTGTGATATCATTTGATGAAGTGTTGGATTAGTTTTCAACAAAATGATATTTTGTATTGAGAACCACACTAATGACCCCTCTTTGACCCGACTCTTCTTTCATCATCTTCATACCCCTCGGCCTCATGAAAGGATGCCTAAGTGCACATATTTAGCCTTTTCCACCTCCAAAAATTTGGGGTGGCTATATCTACATATCCACACTTCACTCTCTCCATCATATGCCCTATCTACACTAAGGGAAAAAGTAAAGAAAAAGAAAACAAGGAAAGAAAAAGCAAAAAGAAAATAAAAGATGCTCATGTTTAAGAGCATCTATATAAAAAAATGAGTGTTAAAACACTCCAATCTCTTGCCACAATCCATTCTTCCATTTTCATACACATTGAGTTGGAAAACATCAAACCTAGCTCACTTCACCCTTTTTCTATAGCCATGTGGGTTAGTTGGTGTGGTTTGTAAGAATAATATTGAATGCATGAAAGTGAAACAACACTCCTAGTCATCATTGATTAATGCCATCATGAAATGGTTTACCCAGAATTACATGAAGGACATACTTGTGTGTTTTATGCTCTATATTCGAAGTGTATGCTCAGTGCTCTTTTCATGACTAGATTGTGAAAGTGTCGAGAATAGAGGTGGAACACATGCACTTAGTCACTTTTGAGACCATTTCATCAATAATCATCTTTTGCAGTGCATTTATCATTCTTATTTGTTGAAAGAAACTGAAGAGAGAGATTAAGTTGGATCATACTTGAGGACAAGTATGTTTTAAGTTTGGGATGGTGATGCAGCCCTAATTTAGGTCTCCGTCTTGTGTCTTTTCACATTTCAATTAGAACTAAACATGTTAGAATGCAAGTTAATTCCCTCAATCTGCATATTTATGTCAAATGTTCTTATGGATGTTCTTTGCATGTTTTTTAGGTACTTGGACCATGTTGGATGGATGAGTGAGATAGAGGGGTCCAAAGAAGACCCCAAAGCTTCCCAACCTACCCTTAGTGGCCAAGAATCCAACCAAGAAAATAAGTCCATGTATTTTAAAGAATGTATCTCAAAGTTCTATTGAATATCCTAGCACAGTCGTGGTGCCAAGGAACAATCATTCTCGCCAATGCAGAAATCATAATAACACCTCAAATATTGGCAAGCTACAACAACTCCAACAAAATGGATGTGCTACCCAGCACGGCCGTGCTAAGAAGACACCAAAATGATCATGCTAGCCAGCATGGCCATGCTACCCAAGACTACAATGGGTCTGTTGATGAGAATGACCTCCCCTCCATCTCACCCACCACAATCATGCTACCCAACACGACCATTCTACCTTGCTCCCACTACGGCCATGCTACCAGCCTTCATTCTACAACCTCATTACTAACATTTTCCATTTTCAACCATGACTATTTTCTGCCAACACAGTTATTCTGACACTCACTCACCACGGTTGTGCTTCCACCTAAAACCTAACTTTTCTGCACTAAATTTCCAACAAATAGCCCCACTTACCCTAGTGCTTCCTCCACCATCAATATATACATGGGTGGCAGCAATAAAACTAGTTTAGCTTCTCTGCCCACTCCTTAGAAGCTCCTATCATTCATTTCTATATTCATAGCATTCAAGACCTCCATCTACATCCCATCTCCCATTTCCACCTCATTTCCACCCAAAACCCCTAGTTGTCTAGGGTTTTCACCACCAAACCACTTCCATTCAGGCCATTTTCCATCCTTGGAGGGAGGTGTACTAGCTGCTACATCAAGGAGGTGATGACGAATGAGACTTCCATAAGATACCATGATCTTCTACCTCTTTCTCCTCTTTTCTTTGCTCTTTTGTTTAGTTTTATGTGTAGCTAAGCACCTAGTGGTGGATTGTTTGGGGAAAAATGATACTTTGATACCATGTTGGTGGAAGATAATTTGTAAACTCTATGATTTCATTCTATGATGATTTCTTGGTATTTATATCTCATTTCCCATGTCTCTACTTGTTCTTTATATCTAAAAATATGAATTTCTTGTGTATGTGTGCTTGAAACTACCTAAGTCCGGGACAAGATAGAATATGTCGGGCTGTCTTGGGATTTTCTCCTAGGTCCAATTAGTGTATCCCTATCTATAAACACATCTCCCCTTACATATGGTCCTTCTCCAACACCTAGGTGTTGGATCTAAGTAGCTAGTATATGATTGATTGGTGTAATTGCCTTGGAGTTTGCTAAAAGCTAAGTGGTGAGTAACATGGGGTGAAACACCCTCACCTCTACTCCCCATTCTAGCTTTGGCTCCCAATTACAAGCAACCCTATGCTAGAAACCTAGTTTATTCAAATACTAGTGAAATATGACCTATACCTTAGGCTAACTAATAGTGTAGGGTGATTTCTTATCATTTGACTAGTTGTTTGGTTTAAATAATCCAGACTAAATGATCAATCTTGGTTGTTCTATCTTGCCCCCAATTGGAATCTTGGTATCATATCCCAACGACCCACCTACATTTAACATTGCTAAAACCCATATTGTTAATTTAGCCTGTTCATGCTAGTTAGTTGCTTGATTTATAATTGTATCTTATTTAATTGCTTAGAATTTTTTAGTTAGGTTTTGCTTGAGTAGTTAGTGCTATTTTGAGTTTGATAGTTTTGATCTTGCTAGTAAGTTGTAGTCTAGGTCATTAATTTCTCTTGATCTTTATTTTCTAGTGAAATGTAGTCTCCTGCTTTTGCTTAGCTAATTGTCTTGTCTTGCTTCTTAGACTTAACTTGCATAGGGTAATTTAGGGTTTTTGGTTATAGTTTCTTTCTTGTCTTTAGTTGATTTCAACATTAGCGTAATCAACCAAAATCACCTTTAAACCCTAAAAACCCTACTCTTTGCATTAGGAATGTAGCCCACACTGACCTACCTCTAGTGCTCCTTTTTCTCCCTGTGGATCGACCCCTTTGCTTGCCTCTCACCTATACTATGACATGACCCTATGCGCTTGCATGAGCATATTTTGATATTAGTGAGTGAACCTTGTTTGGTACCTTATAATTTCAAAAGATCACATGTGTGTGGAACAATCACACCATCTACTGAACGAATCTATGTTTTTTTAGGCACTACCAAGCCCTGGAAACAAAGTTAACCCACTAGTTTACTACTACGACTAGTAGTTCAAAGGATGGAGAGGAAGAAGATGAATCCCAACGGTGGATTTTACTATATTTCCCCCCACTATGTGATTAGTCGAAGTCACCTTGTGAGGGTAATGGTGTCGTTGGACCCTAGTTTCAATTAATCCATCCACATAGATTTATCCACTTTGTATATGTTGACATGGATATACCATATTGGGAAAATATGCTTTATTTGCAATAGTTGTGGAAAATAAATGGTAGGTCATTTTATATTAAACCATATGACAAGATCATTAAAAAATCATCTTGAATCCAAATAAAATAGTTTCATAGATGGAATATGTCTTAGCTAAGGAAGAATGTTGTGATGCAGGAATGTAAGATATATCACATGGAATCGCTAATTTTGATTAATAAATTAATTGAACATGTTGAATATTGTTACTCTGTTATATGATCTGCACATACTTAGTAATAACAACATCTCTACATATTTATAAAATTAGGGTAAAAATTATGTGTATCTGTATCTAAGTTATTAGATCTTTTACATGAGAAGTTAGGGTTTGGGGAACCTAACCCTCTTATCAACCCTAAACCATGACTTTAGGATCAAGACTTGACCATGATCCAAGTCACTTGAATATGTTTATAATAAAATATCCTTGTCCAGATTATGCCTTGTTATTTCATACAACTTTAAGTGCTCAAAATATCATTGATGGTTTTTTCATAAAAAGGTTTTTGGTTGTATGATGAATAATAATTCATATATGTTGATGATGATTTTTGGATATCATATGCCTAAACTACGTTGATCTTTATGTTAGTTACGATTCATCTATAGTTCCATATGTATAGTATACAAGGAATATTGTTATGTTATGAACCCAATATTAAAACTACAAAGGGTAATTCATGTAAGTCAAATCATGTAAAGAGGAGCAAATACACATGAGTTGGCATGACAATTATGGGTTAGAAGAGAAAAATTGAAAATACACATGAGTTTTGTAAGTAATTTATTTATATGTAGTGTACATGTTTAATCATATATGCACACATATAGTTTACACCCATGTACATATAGAAATATACCTGCCAAGTATCTATTTGTCAGTGTTTTAGGTTTGTTGACTTACTTACATATATTGAGATATGTATATCCATATGAATGTATCAAAGATCATTAAGATAAAGTCACTAGGAGAGTTAGATGGATAAGATGGTATTGATATGACCTGTAATGTACTTTTTACCTTTTATAGTTGATGTAACTCCTTTGAGAAGCAATTAGCATCATTTTGTTAGTAAATATAGTTTTGAATGAAATTACTAGTTATAGTTGGTTATTTCTTAATATGCATCCAAAAAATTTGGTTTGTGGTCCTTGACTCTCAGTACACCTTCAGTAAGGGATAACATGGGATGTAGTTGTAACAACTATCACCCTTCTACTGTATGCATGCTTCTATGAAAAATGTCTCATTCGCTAAAGACACAATAAGGAGTGGGACCCCAGAGGGTATCCACTTCCTACTAATTCAAATAAAAAGGAAACATTCCATATATCAGATAAAATTTTCACAAATGGGATAACCAATTTATTCTTAATGTATGTATCATGACACCAAATGTAGTAGTGGAAACAAAATATCTAACTATTACATTGCTTGTTATCATCACTATCTTTCACACATAGGATGAGTCATAAGAAAAGTAACTGTACTGAAGGATTAGTAGAGGCTCATCTAATTACCTCAAGAAAGTCTCCTAATTACTTCTGCTAAGCTTGATGAGGTCTTGGTCCAACTTGGTTATATTCTCCTTGAACTACACCTGGGGTCGGAAGTGTGCCCCAGAAAGAGGAGAAAGGTAGATACATCAGCAAAACACTGGTATGTCTATGCTAAATCGAGTATTGAGAAACATTATGAAATAAAGGACGTCAAATAAGCAAGAATTCCCAAAGGAAAAGGAAAGGACTACCGAACTGGGATTAAAAGGATATGAATTTCAAAAACTATTAACATGGAGAATACTTTCCATTAAACCAACATAAAACTTATGTCACACAAGCACATATAATATTTTTTGGAGCACAAAACCCATCAACATAATATCAACTTGCAAGCATGTTTGATAAACATAGTACTATACCAATATAAATAACAATGGTGGCCACGACTCACAATGTTGAAACTTGATCAAGAATGACGTAATGCAAAACTCCCAATATATTAATGGGTGGAAAGGCACACCCCTATATAAAATACGAGTGGAAAGGTGAACTGGGTATGGAATAAAAACCAACAAAACCAAAGTACTTATGATACTCTAGTGCTACTAAATCATAGGGAATGCATAATTTAAAGGCATGTAAAAGTTTGATCTTTTATAGAATTCATAAAGTTGCCATCACAAAAATGGACAAAATAAACATTAACCACATAAATGCCAAAATTAGGGTTTCTTCAAAAATAGATGTACAAGTTAGAGTCAAAAGAAAGTCCAACAAAATAGGATGATCATTAGATCACAATCCAAGTAGAATCATCCCCTTCATAGGGCCATGCCATGGTTGTCGACCTGCCGCAACACCATGAGTGTAGGTTTGGGGAAAATCACCCCATGCAAGGAAGCTTGATTCCGAGGTGATGAAAGCAAATGAGAGTGACCAAAGTAACTTACTTGTAAGCCAATTGTGCTCTGATGAACCAGAGAGGAGGGGAAAGGCACCACAAACTAGGAGAAGAAGAGGAGCTCAGTGACAACATACTCTAAATCCAATGCTATAATGAGACTAGTGAACTAAAATTTGTGATGATACAAAACCATGGGAATTGTTAGGTATTTATAGGATGTAGACATAAGGCCTATGGATATGGGACTATGAAAGCTCGGGAGACAAGAATTGGGCATTTTTCAAATAATGGAAACCAAGGCATGAGTTACGTATGTTTTAATGCCCAATATTCTCTTGAATTCAATGCACACAAAATCTCAAGGAATGCTTAAGGAATGATCAAGAAATCTGCAATTTACTTGAACACCAGCCCGACACACTGTTCACACATGGGGCTCCTCCTACCCAAGGTAGGAGATGATGTCAACATTGTCAGATCAAGATCCAACGACCCAAGTTACGCATGAAAAAGATGAAGGCGTGTGACACATTAAATGATAAAAAACCTTTCCACTATAAAGTGATACATTAATAATCTCCCTTTATTTCTTTCTCAAATTGAGGTTGCAAAAATTGTCAAATTAAGCCCATATATGGTCGGTTTGTTAATTGATGGACGAGGATTCTAATTTTTGAAATTAGTTTTTACTTGTGGAAACTTTATTATTTTATTTAATTCTTTAATATTATCTCCTATATTCTCTTTTCTTAATGAATTTGAGGCACCTAGAAACTCCTAAAAGATGTGAAAATTGGCCCATAAGCAAACTAAAATATGTAAAATATGATTTTACAAATAATTTTCCCTTTTGGGGTTATTTAACATGTTATGTAATATTTTTGGCTTAAATGTACATTCTCTTACAAATAAGATGAAAATTCACATATAGGCTAATTTTTGTATGTAGTTTTTGAATTTGGGGTTTAATTCCACTTTTAAAGACTTTAGTAATTCAATTAACCCTTTTTTCTCTTATCCAATTTTCTTTTCCAAATTGAATTAAAATAATTATCATTATGCAAATAATGTGAAACTTGGATCCTAAGGTAATTTGGACTCAAAGAACACAAATTCACTATTATATTTTCATTTTGAGATTTCCTCTTATGAGTTATGTCACCATTAGAATTTTTGACACATTAGCATTGTTTTGATCAAAATATTATATTTTTATTATCAACACTTACTTAATGGAGTCATAGTCATTTCATATTGTAACATGCAGACTTATATAAAATATTATATCTTTGTTATCAACACTTATATAATGGAGTCTTGGTCATTTCATATTGTTACATAAAGACTTATATATTCTTCTTATGCATGAAAATTCACCTTTTACCAATTAACATATATAATTTATATTTTCCTTTTTAATTTATATGATTGCACATGAAAATTAAAAATTGTCTTTTAACACATGTATTAATCATATTTTACTCTTTTATGTGAGCAAAGAAAATTTATGTAATACATTTCATAAATTCAGTTCATGTTAGCATATATTTAAATTATTATGTAAATGTCTTTTAATTATATTCTTGTATGGTCACTTATGAATAATAATCATAGAATAGGGTAGGATTCTAGGTTTTGCTTCATTGGAACACTCCACCCCTTAAAAGGATTCCATCCACATATTCTAATAATCCATGTATTATCAATCACCTATATTCCACCCCTTAAAATGTTTGACCTAATAAGTCAAGTTAAACATCATCAAGGTACTATGGTCACTTAAGCATCTTTTAGTTGTGAATTCTTTTAGGTGTTTCATGAATCCAAATAACAAGTAAAAACCACCTAGGGTTGAATTTTAGTTCCTTGTGTAACTAAGTTTACAACCCTAAGTTTCTCATGAAAATGCAAAAAGTCATAGGTTACAAAGGGTAGATTTATAACTAAACATTTATCACAAAACATATATTCCTAGTTGTAACTTCATGCATAAAATAGGGTCAAGGGTATCTTTTCTAGGGTAAACTTCCTAAGGGAGAAAAGATTGAAATAATTAGATAACTGACATCTAATGGATCAATTACCAGACTTTTAAGGAGTGGAACTCAAGAAGGGATCGACTCCCTACTAATTCAAATAAAAAAGAAACATCTCATATATCAACCTCCACTATAAATTATTGCAAAAGGGATGATAACTAATTTACTCTAAATGTATGTATCATGATATCAAATGTAGTAGAAAAAATAAAATATCTAATTATTACATTGTTTGTTATCATCACTATCCTTCACCATGCAAGGTGTGTCATATGAAAACTAAATATAGTAAAGGATCAGTGGAGGGTCATCTAACCACCTCGAGAAATTCTCCCAGTGGGTTCTAGTAAAATTGATGAGGTCCTGGTCCAACTTGGTAATCTTCTCCTTCACCTACATCTGGGGGTTTGAAGCATGCCCCAGAAAGAGGATAAAAGGTATATACATCAGAAAAATGCTGGTATGTGTATGCTAAATCTAGTATTGAGAATTTTTTTGAATTAAAGTACGTCAAATAAGAAAGACTTCCCAAAGGAAGAGGAAAGAACTACCCAACTGGGCATAAAAGGATATGAATTTAAGAAACTATTAACATGGAATATACTTGCCATTAAACCAACGCAAAATTTCTTCCACACAAGCACATATAATATTTTTTGGGAACCAAAACCATCAAAATAATATCAACCTACATTCATATGGGATAAACATAGCACTAGAACAATATAAGTAACAATTGTGGCTAAGGCTCATAACATTGAAACTTGATAGAGAATGACATACTACCAAACTTCTAATATAATAATGGGTGGAAAGACATACCCTGGGCAGAAAGGCGTGCCCCTATATAAAATATGAGTGGAAAAGCGCACTTGGTATGCAATAAAAACCAACAAAAGCAAAGTACTTATGATACTCTAGCGCTACTGAATCACATGCATGCATAATGTAGAGGCAAGTAAAAGTTTGGGTTTTATATAATAAATAAAGTTTCCATCGCAAAAATGCAAAAAAAACATCAACCACATAAGTAGAAAAATTAGGGTTTCTTCAAAAATAAAAGTAAAAGTTAGAGTCAAAAGAAAGTCCAAAAAAATAGGATTATCATTAGATCACTGTAGAATTTTTCACGTGAAGTAAATTCTCAAAAGAGAGAGATTGTGTGGGCTAGTATGTCAAAAGAGTGAGAAACTAAGTTTATTGGTCAAAGATAATAATATGAGATGCAAACATACCATGAATTTAGTGTGACATCAGTGATGAAGTCCTAATATCCCAAGTCTAAAGTCAACTCAAAACTACATATAAAATTCGATCCATCAATACAATTTAATTATCTATATTAGGTAAAAATCCAAGAAATCTAAATCTTCAACAAACCCTAGATTAATTCATGATTTTAGTCTAGAAAGTGGGGACAAGGTTAATGATCATGGATTTGATCCAAGATCTAATTTTGACCCATTAAAATTTTTCTTCAATTATTATTAAGTGAATATGGATTATAAAACCTAAAAATCATGTTTTTGAAAAATGGAATAAGGCAAGGAAATTGGACCAAAAGATAGATAAAATTCTATGGATTCTACAACATATTTTTTTATAATATTTGGAGCTTCCAATAAAAAGATATGATTTTTACAATATTCACATTACTAATTGATTTATATGAGAAATTAGATTTTAAAAGACCAAAATAACTTTGCATTAGAAATTGAAACTATATAACATGACTGGGCATTATTGTCAAAAGATAATGTGAGAAAATCGTGGCTAACGTCAACACAATCATTGAAATTAAAAAATGCCCTCAGTGGGATATTGTGAAATCAATATGAGTGAAGGGTAGTTCGGGGAAACCACAAAGGGGAACCATCCCGCTCATAGGGATGCTCCATGGTCATCAACCCTCCATAGTATCTTGAGTTCATGCTTGGGGAAATCACCCTAGGGAAATAGCTTGATTTTGAGGTGATGAAAACAAAGGAGAAGGACCAAAGTAGTTTACTTGAAGGACAATTGCGCTCCAATGAACCAGAGCAGATGGGAAAGACACCATAAGGTAGGAGAAGAAGAGGAGTTCAAAGACAACATACTCTAAATCCAACACTAATTTGAGACCAGATAACTAACATTTGTGACGAGACGAAACCATGGTTATGGATAGGTATTTATAGGATGCGTCCATAAGGCCTATGGGTGTAGGACTACAAAAGTTTGGGAGATAAGAATTGGGTGTTTGCAAACAATTGAAACCAAGGCACGAGTTAGGTATGGATTAATGCAAAATCTTATCGCAAATTCAATGCATAAAAAATCTCCAGGGATGGTCAAGAAATGACCAAGAAATCCATGATTTACTTGGACACCAGCCTGACACACTGTTCACATGCTGGGCTCCTCCTACCTGAGGTAGGAGATGATGTTGGAATGGTGAGATAAAGATACAAAGGCCCCCATCACATGAAAAAAAAGATGAAGGCATGTGACACATGAGATGATAAAAAACCTTTCCAGATCAGAATTCGAATAAAGTGATACATAAATTATTTTCCTTTCTTTCTTTCTCAAATTGAGGGTGCAAACATTGCCTAATTAAGCCCAAATTTGGTAGGTTAGCTAATGAGGGGTGAGGAATCCTATTTTTGGAATTAGTTTTTACTTTTGCGAAACTTTTAGTATTTTTTTTTTTAGATTATCTCATATATTCTATTTTCTTAATAAATTTGAGGCATCTAGAAACTCCTAAAAGATGTTAAACTTGGCCCATAGGTAAACCAAAATATGTAAAATATGATTTTATAATTAATTTTCCCTTTTTGTTTTATATAAAATATTATTTATTTTTTTGGTCTTCAATATACATTCTCTCTCCTAAACTACACTAGGATAGACACGTTTGTCCAAATAAGGTGAAACTTCACACATAGGCTAATTGGATATGTAGATTTCAAACTTGGGGTTTAGTTTTACTTTGGGAGGCTTTGAGTAATTTTATTTAACACTTTTGTCTCTTATGCTATTTTCTTTTCCAAATAGAATTAAAATAACTAATATTATGCAAATAATGTGAAACTTGGATCCCAAGGCAATTGGGACCCAAAGAACCACAATTTCACTATTATATTTTTTTGTGATTTCCTTTTATGAGTTATGGTACCATTAGGATTTTTGAAACATTAGCATTGTTTTTATCAAAATATTATATTTTTGTTATCAACACTTACTTAATTAATGGAGTGCTAGTAATTTCACATTACTACAAAAAGGCTTATGTTCTTATTTTGTACGAAAATCCATCTCTTACTCAATTAAAATATTTAGTTTATATATTCCTTTTTAATTTATATCTTTTTCGGGTAAGTCATGTGGTGATTTTATTCATCTTGTCCACCTCTTGCAAGCCAATTTAAACTAGAATTACAAATTTTGGAAAATTACAAATTATTAAATATGGTAGTACTACTACCATTATAGATTGTCTCAGACCTATGACTCTGGACTGAGGTTGGGAGGGTTTGATATTGGTCACTGCCTTGTTTGTTTCTAAAGTGGTACTTGGCGAGGGAGTCCGCAAGAGCATTTCCTTCTTGTTTGTCGAATTGGACCAAGGTAGTCGGGCTTCTTATCTTCTGTATTCCCATTATCATACTCACAAACCTAGGTTCCTTCTGAAGTCGTCTTTAAGCATTAGAGCATCCTGTTGACTATCGGTCTCCATGATGACGTTTCGTAGTCCACAGAATTACGTAGTCCACAGACATAAATAATTCTGAAAGCAAGTTCTAGCGCCTTGAGTTCCGCTTCTAGTTGGGTATCTTCCATCACGCATTGCCCCACTCCTCCTTACCAGGAGCCATTGTGGTTTCTAATCACAGCTGCTATGGCTCCTTGAACTCCTTTCAACGCCGCATCAGCGTTTATTTTTGTGAATCCTCCAGTAGGTTTATTCCAATTCAAATTCACCGACGATTCAACCCCTTCTTCGGCCTCACGATCAGCCATGGCCTTGCTAGTCAACTATAATTCTTTTCTAATGAACCGTATTTGGTGTAGATGGGAGGTCTCTCTCTTCTCAAAGATTCATAATTCCTTTTCTTCCATAACCTCTAGCAGGTTATAAGATTCAACATTCTGTGCTCCAGGGTTGATCTCAGGTTCAAGGATACCAATTGATCGAGGTTATCTACTATCTAGAAGTCCGGTGGGTAATTACATGAAAGTAGATTGTGTTAATGTAGTGCAACTAGTACATAATGAAAAGGAACGTAAGTTACTCTTTTTGTATAAAAGGATAATTACATTATTAATTATTGATTTAATTAATTGTATCTTTCCGAAACGGTTCATCAACTTTCCGTTATGTGAATAAGAGATGAAGTTAATTATTTATATAATTAATGGACTTTTTCCCTTAATGGTAAAGATATATATGTTTCGTGTACAAGAGTGATCGAGTGATCGTGTCCGTCTAGGATTAGGACGTGGGGCGTGAACGGGTTATAAAAAGGGAAACATATCATTAGGGTTGGACACACAATGAATTCAGCCTCTCTCCGCATAACACACTGCCGTCAGCCGCCGTTTGCAAGAGACAAGAGATGTGTCTCTTTGACAAAGTGTTTATCTTCTTTCCCTTCGCCCGTCTGAATTGCTACTTCGTGGAGATTTGTCTTCAGAACGTATCAATCATTCAGAAAAGTTGTCTCATAGAGATTCTTCTCCTGAACGAGACGAACAACGTTGTCCTTTTATTCCTTTTACACGATATGTCCGGGTGGTGGTACCTGCGATTGCTGGGCTACACTGGTGGTGCAAATATTTCAGTGTCAAATTTACGTGCCAGAAGAGCAATGTTAAACGCAAGCAGACATGCGCAACAACTCGGCATCTAGTGTTAACCAGACAAGATGAACGACGTGAAGTCATTTGTTACATGAGAGCCAAATGACGTGACGTTAGGCATCAACGTAACGAGCAAGGCTATCGACGTCTAACAACAGTGAGATTAGACAAATGACTTGGCATCAAACGTTAGCGAGACGAGCCAAGAATATAGACTTTGCTGCATTTTTAATGAGTGGATGGACGGGAAGAACATCGCTTATCTGAAGGATTGCAAGACAATAATTTCTTTAAGTATATACATATATAAATATATGTGTCTTGTTTCTCAACGGGACGATCCGGTCAGGAGTTTCTTACGAATTTATTTATGTTCTCCTACAATATTTTATTCTTGTATATCTTATCTTGATCTACCTGCAATTGTTAATTTTTTTTGCAACTATTTTTTGTTGCATGTAACGACGTTTACACCTAAATTATCTAACAATCTTAAAGAAATCATACTTTTTCGTTAATTAGCAATGAAGATCATGGTACTAGCGCTAGAATTAATAATAAACATATGCCTAAAAATTTATTATTTCAATCTTTGTATATTAGCAATGTTGAATATATAATTTGCATAATATATGAGTATGAAGAATAGGAACAACCAAAGCTAAATAAAACTGATCCCAACAATGTGAATATTATTTCTATTGGAAAAAGGCTGATACGAGATGCAAAGAGTTAATTTTGTTTGTGTTAAAAATACAAACTGTATAATTTATACTCTTAGCAAATATTGCTTATTTCCATAACATTATATAGGGATGGTAGAAATAAAATATAAAACTGAGAATAAGGGTACTAAACAGTGCTGCGTTTCAAAGTTTATAATATTTCTAAATGTTTTATTTAGTAGAGGTAAATTTATTCTTGAACAAGTAATTAATGTTTTAATTCTTGGTGTACAAAATTCTGGATGCATGCATTAATTGCTTTAAATTTTTATTATTATGTCTATAGTTGAGATATTCTTAATATTTTAGGAAGTCATTTGACATATATCTCAAATATAAAGGAGAATGTCAATGAGCAGTCTCATGTTAGACATTAATAAACAAGACATACACCTCAAAATTTTGTTGTTATGTCTATAGTTGAGATATTCCTAATATTTTAAGAAGTCGTTTGACATATATCTCCAATATAAAGGAGAATGTTAATGAGCGGTCTCATTTTAGACATTAATAAACAAGACGTACACCTGAAAGATACAAATATCAACTTACATGTTAGTTCTTACCCGACAGTTAACACTACTACAGAAATAGCATTCAGTGTCACTTTTCTGGATCATATAAGGCGTCGGTTGTTTAAGCAAACCGATGTCTATATTCGAAGACCAGCCAGACACGGGTACCACTTTGTATTAAGCGTCGGTTGTTTATAAAAAACTGACGCTTAAAGTCACCCGCGAAATCCATTTTTCGATAAAAAAAAATAGTGTCATTGTCAGCATCGGTTATATACCTAGAAAACCGACGCCTATGTGCGATGAAAATTTGCGCCGAAAATGTCACTTTCAGCATCGGTTATCCTTGTATAACCGACGCTGAAGGTGGTTCCCGCCAAACATTTTCATGAAAATATCGTCCAATTGGACGTCGGTTGTTGCAAACAACCGACGCTAAAGATGTTTAGGCGTCGGTTGTTGTAAACAACCGACGCTATTTGGGAACTTCATAACCTTCGATCGCCCGACTCTTCCCCTTTCTTCTATTTCATTGCGAGCGATTTCTCTGCTACGACGATTTCTCTCCGGCGATTTCTTCTCCAGCGCCATTTCTCCGGCTAGTTTCTTCTCCGGCGCCCCATCTCCGGCGCCCCCTCTCCGGCTAGTTTCTTCTCCGCCGCCTCTGCTGCCCGCCCCTGCTGCCCGCCCTGCTGCTCCAATCGCCCTGCGCCGCCGCCACGCCTGAGAACCGGCGCCGCCGCCACGCCTGGTGTCGTCGCTCCGCGTGCCTGCCCAGTGTGCCGCTGCCTGCCCACCTGCCTGCCCACCTGCCAGCTTCGTCCAGCGTCACCCACCGCCCTAGCTCCTTTCTTCCTGCTCACGCCCGGCGCCACCCCCTTCTTCCTGCTTCGACCACCACTGCTGGGAGCTCGCCTATTTGTCTGCCGCCACTAACGAAAGGTATGTAAGCTGAAATAATTGGGTACAGCTGTAATGCATCGAAGTAAATATCCTATTGCTCTTATATACTAGTAATGCATGATTAGTTTTACTGATTTCCTTGCTGCTTTCAGTGATTAATGATTGGTACTACTGGTTAGTATTACTTTAGTGATTACTTTAATTCAACAATTCATAGTTTGTTATTTACAATTACTGATCTGCTTGCCAATTTTCATGATTAGAGATACTGATTAATAGTAAGTATTGATGAATACTTAGTTAATTACTGATTTGTTGATTAGATATGTATAGAAGTTCCTTATAAATATATTTTTTATATACACATACATGTAATTTTGTATAAAATACATGATGTAGTGTGATCTTAAATCCTAGAGTGTACCCCTTTTGTTCTATGATGGTACCTATGACCCTAAATACATCCATAAGGGTCTATTGTATCCTAAAGAAGATTTATTTCTTCCTTCTGCCCTAATTTTTATATGGATCTTAATCTTATATCCCTTACTCATAAATAAGGAAATATCCTCCCTTATGACCACCTTGATGTGTATGTCCCATATAATCCACATGTTGGACCCTAATGATACAAATTTTTTATGTTGAAAACGAATGTATGTTTCAAGTGTTGAACCTAATGTTGGACAATGTGTTTGTTATAGGTGGTACACATTTATTATATAAGAATGACATCACATGTGTTTGTTGGCCTAGAAAGTCAACAATCATTGTTCTTTATATTACTTGTACATTGGTATAAATTAGAATGAACAATCACTAAATTATATACTATTTGTATGGAGTCCAGCTTCATTGTAGATATCTATTATTGTGTTTGTTGGCCCAGAAACCCGTCCAAGATTGACTCATTAGGAGTAAATCTTGGATAGTCCCCGGTTTGGGACTGTTCTTGAACACCTAATCTCACTTAGGATGTAAGTGTATAATGTGTATTGGGTTTTCGAGAAAATTTTGGTAGCATTTCCCCGTTTGTTCTCTAAGTACATATGTACTTAGAGAACAGCGGGGAAATGCTGCCGAAATTTTCTTGAAAACCCAATACACATTATACACTTACTAGTGAGATTAGGTGTTCAAGGATGGGATAGGTGGTACACATTTATTATATATAAGAATGACATCACATGTGTTTGTTGGCCTAGAATGTGAACAATCATTGTTTTTTATATTACTTGTACATTGGTATAAATTAGAATGAACAATCACTAAATTATATACTGTTTGTATGGAGTCCGGCTTCATTGTAGATATCTATTATTGTGTTTGTTGGCCTAGAAACCCGTCCAAGATTGACTCATTAGGAGTAAATCTTGGATAGTCCCCGGTTTGGGACTGTTCTTGAACACCTAATCTCACTTAGGATGTAAGTGTATAATGTGTATTGGGTATTCGAGAAAATTTTGGTAGCATTTCCCCGTTTGTTCTCTAAGTACATATGTACTTAGAGAACAACGGGGAAATGCTGCCGAAATTTTCTTGAAAACCCAATACACATTATACACTTACTAGTGAGATTAGGTGTTCAAGGATGGGATAGGTGGTACACATTTATTATATATAAGAATGACATCAAATGTGTTTGTTGGCATTTCCCCGTTTGTTCTCTAAGTACATATGTACTTAGAGAACAACGGGGAAATGCTGCCTAATCTTTTCCTAATATATACTTGTTTCCTAATATATACTTGTTTTCTCTGATCATAGAATGGATAGATCATGGATGTCCATTCGTAATCGTTGCACCCCAGAGTTTATATCTGGTCTTGATCAGTTTATTAGATTTGCCGAGGAACATAGGAAAAAACCTACATATAGGTTCTACTGTCCATGTAGGCATTGCGGTAACAACTTGAAAGTCAACACTGGTGAGGAAATCAAAAGTCATGTCATGTGCAACGGGATTGTACAAGGCTATACAGAATGACACTGGCATGGAGAGATTTCAAAATCGAAACCAGTAGATGTCGATAGCAGTGCTTGGGTGGAAGAAGAAATTGCCTCCGATGACGTAAAGTGAACGAACTAGTTCCAGCAGACATCGTTGATGCGATGCTGGATAGTTGTAGGGTAGATCACACCGATCCACCTCCTATCTTTAGAAACATTGTGCATGATGCTGAGATACCGTTATACACAGGCTGTGCTAAGTTTACGAAGCTTAGCGCTGTGTTGAGATTGTATAAGTTGAAAGCTAACAATAGATGGAGCGACAAAAGCTTCACTTCATTGTTGACTTTGTTGAAAGAAATGCTTCCTGAAGGAAACGAGCTTCCAATCTCAACATACCAGGTAAAGAAAATGTTGTGCCCAATGGGAATGGAGGCCAAGAAGATACACGCATGCTCGAATGATTGTGTATTATTTCAAAAGGACTATGTAGATTTGAAAGATTGTCCAAAATGTGGTGCGTCACGGTATAAATTGACGACTTCGGGGGAGTCCAAAACTGGTTCTCCTGCCAAGGTGTTGTGGTATCTACCTATAATATCACGGTTTCAACGCTTGTTTGCAAATCCGAAAGATGCGAAGAATTTGAGGTGGCATGCAAATGTTAAGAAAAATAATGATGGGATCCTACGACATGCGTCTGATTCAAAATTCCGCTCTTTAAATGTAATTGGGTTGATAACACCAAAGGAGTTATAGTGGATGAATTGGGCTTCACTTTGGTGAACTTTGAAAAGATTGGCGAGAAGGGTGAACCATTCATATTGGCATCACATGCGAAACAAATATTCTATATCGATGATCCTGCGAATGATAAATGGTCGGTTGTTCTTCATGGTAAAAGACAGTTCATTGAAGATCCTATAGATGAAGAAGAGTACTATGATAAGTATGATGACTCCAGTCCATTCTCAGTTGGGTTGCCCACTCCACAAAATATTGAAGCTAATGATGACTTATATGTGCGCGGAGATCACAATGAAGGATTGTTAATTGATAAAAGATCACAATTTTAGAGACATGTATGTTAATAAAAATGCTAAATGTTTGCCTTTTTCTAGTTAATACAAATGCTAAATGTTTGCCTTTTTCTAGTTAATACAAATGCTAAATGTCTGCCTTTTTCTAGTTAATACAAATGCTAAATGTTTGCCTTTTAAATGACATTTTCAGATGGCTGACCATGATGAGCATGATGTCCATGATGAGCATGAAGTCCATGATGAGCATGCTGTCCATGACGAGCATGGCGAGGATACTAATGTAAGTTCTAAAAACATATCCTGTATTTCTATAAAATTCATTATCTTCTAGTTATGTCATATATCCTATATTTCTATATTGGGCTAATTTAGTGTGTTTATTTTTGTCAAATTTTAGGTTGATGCACCTGTACCCACTGAAGCACTGGAGCAACTTGATGCGCAGCACCAAACACTTAACAAGAAAAGGGGCATCACTCTGTTGAAGAAGTTATTAGCGCTAAGTGGTAGTGGATCCAAATTGGTGGTGGAGTTTGATAATGGAGGAAATCCAATTGGAGTGAACCACAATAATTTTGTAAACTATCTTGGGTGTACCACTCGGAGCCATTGTGGTGTTAAGTATGATAATTGGCATAAAGTTCCTCAAGGGAAAAAAGACTTGATATGGAAGGATTTATGCGTGAGTTATTATTATTTGCAATGCTATTTTGTAGATTACAAATTCTATTATTTGCAATTCTATTTTGGATACTAGTTAATAACATTTCTATTTTACAGAATCTGTTTGCATTGGATGAGAAGTTGCATCGTAAAAATGTGATACAACGCGCTGGAAAGATGCTTAGGAATTATAGGACAAATCTGAACAGAGAATACATAAAAGAGGGTGATAAGAAGAAGAAGTCAGCCCTTGAACAATGGAACTTCTTGGACAAAGAAGATTGGGACAATTTTGTTGCTTCAAGAAAATCTGAAGAATTCAAGGTATTAGGCGTCACTCCCAATTTAATTAATATACATTGTATTCACCTATTCAAGATTAACATTTAGTGCTACTAACCAAATCGTTAATGTGCATACTAACTAGGCCCTCAGTGACGCACAAAAAGCAAGGCGTGCACTGAATGCACATGACCACACTATGGGTCCAAAAGGCTATGCAAGCGTTCGCAAAAGACTACAGGTGGAGTCTGCGGCTACTCAGGAGTCTGCTCCTACTCAGGAGTCTGCCACACCCATGCCTCGCCATGATATCTGGATAGCTGGCAGGCAAAACAAGAAGGGTGAAATAAAGAAGCCTGTAACTGCTGAGGCGGCTGCAAAAATGGTAAAATACAACTCTTAGAGAAATCGTTTGAATATTGATTATTTGTGGTGTTAACTTACCAATTTCTGTTTATGGTGATTAGCGGGAGCTGCACGAGCAGAGGAAACAAGGCACGTTCATCCCTCAGGGCACAAGGGATGAATTGACAGTTGCTCTGGGTAACGTAGAGCATCCTGGACGTGTTAGAGGTGCCGGCGCTGGTGTTGGCATCAAAGCATTCTTTGGGCCATCCCAGTGCAAACCCAGAGCGGGACTTTCTCAAGAAGAGGTAACCTATTCTTTTTTTAGAATGTTACTGCAAAAGGAAATTCATTAATAAGAAGCTAATGTTTCTTTTATCCATGTATAGGAGAATAAGAGAGTTGAGGATTTAGTTGCTAAGAAGGTCAACGATGTAGTTGCTGAGAAGGTCAAGGAAGAATTGCTGCGGTGACAGGCATCTCAGGCTTCCAATACGCCTATGGCGACCCACTCTTCTCCTGATGCACCGACTGCGAGTAATCCTGGAGACCCATCGCCTAGCACGTCTGCTGTAAGTATTGTTTATGACATTGTAGTTAGTCTTTTCAAGTTGTTATGTTTTCAAGATGATATGTATATATGTATAATATTCTTTATGTAAATTTGTAGGCATTGAAGCCATGCCGCTTAAGAATGCAAGACTACGTTGTTGCAGAGGCGCAGGCTTACCCGTCCCTTCCTGGGGCAATGTTTCACGGGACTCCAATGCCACAGGGCTACGTTCGTGTGAGACCGATACGTGTGTTACCCGATTGGAGAGAAGCTACATTGCCATATCCCCACCCGGATATTGATAGACTTGCTGATGCAGAAGGCGGGGTGATATTGTCGCCCAAAGCAGATGTCGTCTACACGACTGAAATTGTAAGATAAATTTACATTGATTTATACTGTTAATGTGTATATATGATGTCAACTGATCTGAAATTATATGTATAGGTTAAAAAGAAGACACCAGGAGCACCTAGGCCTCCACTTCCACTTCCCGCATTACCCAATTGGGTTCCAACTGACCTAACATACCCGTTAGGTCCTGCTTGTAGGGGAATGGCATGTTGGCTACGGGTACATAATGTACATTGCCCTATAATTATTTCTTTAGATGCAGATTATGCAGGTCAATCATACGATAGCTCTTTATTTATACAAGATATTATTGAGCTGTTTATGTATGATTGGCTGAATACATCAATGATAGAGACATGGATAAGGTGAGATCTTGTTTATACATCCATATACCTTGTGTAAGATCCGGTGATCTGGTTTCTTATATATTAATGCATACGCCTATATGTTTTGCAGCTACTTAGTCGAAGATCATTGCAAACAATTTGCATTTGATCATTTGGGATTTTTGATTCCATCATTGATTAGTTTGGTAGCTAAAGACCCTGATAATGTTCAACAATACTGTATAGATGCTTTTACAATTTTTGGTCAGCAAAAGAAGACGATAATAATAGCTCCATTCAATGTCAAGTAAGTTTACTTTATTTATAATTTGGACTTAAGAAAATTCCATTTTTATTTTGCATTTTGAGTTATTAATTGTTAACTTCTTACCTCTAGCAGTAGACATTGGGAGTTACTAGTTATTGTCCCCGGGACATTCACTGTTTATTATCTAGATCCTGCGGGGAGTACATTGAACCCTAAAATTGGACACGTAATGAGAATGCCATTATTCTGGTGAGAAATATTTCATTTTTATATCCGTTAACATCTTTTATTACATTACTATTTACTTATGCAATTTACTGTGTTATATTAACATGTAGGGGTTTAGATGCATTCAAAAAGGCTGGAGGAAAGGTCCCAAGGAAAAAGAACCAGCCAATAAATTGGGAGAACGTACAAGTAAGTTCCCGACTCCCCGACTCCAATGTATATATCATTGATGTGAATTGTGCTTAGTTGTATTATTTTGTATGTTTCAATTTATAGCGTGCTACACAAGACAATGGCTGGGCATGCGCATACTATGTGATGCGATTTATGCAGATGATTATCAAACATGCCGCATTGGACATCGATAGCATACATGAGGTATTATATATAGTCTCATTAGTTAGTATGAAATATATCAATCTTATTTTTATATTATTACTTATATATATACATCATTCTCTTTGCAGGTGTTTAAAACTGACCACACTATAGGTAAACGCTTAAAAAATATACATGCTCCATATACGATGGAAGCATTACATGAAGTAAGAGAAGAATGGGCAAAAGCCATACAAGCAGTGGCAACTGTAAGATATAATTGGGATGTTGATAGCGATAATGAATGATACTTTGTAAATGAATATTTCTGAATGTTAATACATTTATTTGAATGTTTCTATATGTGTGAATGTGAGAATTGAATTGATGTCTGAATGTATGTACTTGTGTGAAATTTTCCTTGTGACTTTTGCAGGTTTGCGACCTGTTTGTAGGCTGATATCAATGGATGTCGTAAACCTGCAGTTCAGAAAACTGAACTGCAGGTTCTCATCCTACTGACCAGCCACAGCAGGCCTGCAAACAGATATGAAAAAAAAATATATATAAATAGGCGTCGGTTATTTATAGAAAACCGTCAGCAAAGACATACATCGTCGGTTATGTATAGATAACCGACGCCTGATGTGGCCAAAGCAGTCCTGGAAATGGTGTCGGATATTCGTATCGAACCGACGCCTATTTAAACAACCAGGCGTCGGTCTTTTGGTATATAACCGACGCCAAAAGGGTTCGCGCCACAGAAAACGGCGTCATCTAGGACACTTTATGCGTCGGTTATCTACTAAAAGACCGACGCTACATGGAATATAGGCGTCGATCTTTTAGTAAATCACCGACGCAGAAAGTGCCCTAGATGACGTCGTTTTCTGTGGCGCGAACCCTTTTGGCGTCGGTTATCTACTAAAAGATCGACGCCTATAGGTTAAATAGGCGTCGGTTAAAAAACCGATGCCGAAGTGTTCGACCTTTAGCGGCGCCCACATAGGCGTCGGTCGGAAACCGACGCCAAATGGGGTTAAAAGACCGACGCCAAAGGCCGTTTCTGTAGTAGTGTAATTTTAGTGCTAAGACCAAAGATAAGAAATTAAAGATAGTACATATATCTATGGCTAAGAACAAAGTATGTCCTTTATATACAAAGGATAGAATGTTGCCATGTCTGAAATTAAGGATATTATAATTAGATAATTATTTTTTTGAATCTTAATGATGGGTATGTGTCTTTAAAACCTGAAATCTTGATTATTAAATGAGATGGTTTTGTAATAGACTGTAAAATGTAATAAATTATTATTACATACTTCCGTGATACTATGTTCTTTAGCAAGTGATATTTGTGTAACATGGAGAACACGTTTAAGATTTTTGCTGAACATATTTCAAATTGAAATTTAATATTTGAATGAATATAGTTCTGTATGCATGAATCTTGTTTGATCTAATACATAACATTATTGTTTGAGACATATTTTGTTATCTCAATGAAACAAATGATGAATTATGAATTGATTCTAAAATCTGACATTAATTCTGAAATATGTAAAATATATATGTAAACTAAATTGCCTAGAAGAATTTCTATTTATAATAAGAATTCTAAAATTCTAGATTTAGTTCACCATAACATATGTGAATTTAATGAAGTTACTAATAGGAACTAGAAATTATTATTTTATAACATATGTGGATGATTTGTGTAGATATTGTTATGTCATTTTACTTAAAAGTAAAATTGAGACATTAGAAAATTCAAAATATTTTAGATGGAAGCTAAAACTCAAACTAGTAAGGTACTTCAATAATTAAGGTTTCATGGGGAGAAAAACATACCTTGAACTTGTTTGTTGGAATTTTTAACAACTCCACTGTGTAGTTCATGAAGGTTGTTGCTCCTTATACACCATGATTTATTGGGATTGTAAAACATAAAATCTAATTCCTTATTTAAATGGCTAATAACTTTCTCCAGACCTCAAGTTTATTCATACATATGTGGAAGAAACTTTAACTATGGCTTGCCATTTTTTAAATAAAGTTTTCCGTAGACATATTAAGAGTAACCTGAATGAGTTATTGATTGAGAAAGAATTGTTCCTCTAATATCTTCAAATGTGGGGGCATTTTTACTAAGGTATATGTATCTGAACACAAAAGAAAAGAAATTAGAAAAAATGGTTGATGCCATTTTATCGGGTCATGTAAAGACAAGTTACGCCTTTAGATTTATGATTGTAAAATCTAAAATCTTAGGCTATAAGGTTTATACAATTGTCATATTACGTACGAAATTATGTGATAATGTGTTCCCATGAAAAATGGGTGTATCTAAAGAAATATCTTATAAAAGATTCATTATACACATGGTCTTTTCTCGAGTACGTAGAAAGGATGAGAAATGTGGGGGGCAACTTAGAATTTGCTAGTTCTGAATTTATTGATTCTGATGAAATGGCTGAACAAAGGAGAAGTTAACGTACTAAGATTTTCAAGGATGATAGAAGTGAGTTTCTCACTTATAATATCGAAGATGATCTTGTTCCTTTCAAAACATGCTATGAATTCTCCAGAAGCTTAATTTTGGAAAGAATTTGTTAACAAAGAAATCTTATGAATTCTCTCAAATCAATTGTGGAAATTTATAGATTTGTCTTCTAGTTGTTCTAAAGTTGTTAGTAAATGGATCCTTAAGATGAAAATAAATTCAGACTGGATAATCAATAACGTACTATGCTAGGCATGTTGCTAAGGGTTTTACACTCCGAAGGAATAAAGTATTTTGATACATATTCTATGTTTCCTATATGAACAAAATCTAAATGATTAAGGCATTGGTTGTCACATATAATCTCATATTCACTAAATGAATGAGAATTCCGTATTCTTACACGGTAATATTCATGAGAAGATATATATATGTGGAACAACATGATAGATTTGTACATTGTAGGAATGAGCATAAACGTGTGTAAATTTATGAAAGCTATTGCATACCTTGAAACAAGCTCCTAAGCAATGATATGAGATCTTTTATAGGGTACTATCAATGAAATGCTTCATTTCTAATAATTTTGATAAATGTATCTACTGTAAAAATCGTCGATGGTTGATTCATGTTGTTATACATATATGATGTTTTGTTTCCAATATAAAAGTAATAAATTAGACTATCATTCTTATGTAACAAGTTTTAGATGAAATATAAATAAGAGTCATTTATGTGATTTCAAGGCCAAAAATCATCAGGTTTACTGATGGTATAACGCTCTAAAAGTCTCATTATGTTGAGAGTATACTAGAGAAGTTTGAGTACACATCATGCAACTATGTTAAGACTCTATATGAACTCATCAAAATGTCTTGTATAAGATTGTGACTGAAGCTCTAATGAATTAATTATGATACTTTTTGGATATTGGAAGTTTGATGCATCTTAAGAACCACACATGTGCATACATTATGTGCAAGTTGAGTAGATACACCAATGATCATGCTAAGACCCATTTAGAAATCTCTTGATAGAGTTTTAAGGTCTATAAAGGGAACGTGTTACCTTGACTTCATTATGACAAATATCCTTTGGTAGTAGAAGGATATAATAATGCATGCCAATTTGTCATTAACTCTAGGAGTAATGGTGTCTTGTGATATATTTTCCTAATAAGAAAATGTGTTGTTTTATGGATTGTCTTAGTCTTCTTATGAAGCTTTGTTGGGTGTTTTATATATGAAATTGAATGACTGCATAAATTTTAATCTAAGTTAGCTATTGAAAATAAATATGATTCCTGTAATTTCATTTCATATTAATAACAATACAACTATAAAAGATATAAAGATTGACAAGTATAATAAAACAACATTGACACATCCAAGTCATACTTATGTCTGTAAGGGAGTTAGTGTCTTGTGGGGTCAAGGCTTGGCTACGTAGGTACCATTCTTTTTTCTTATAAAGTGAATCCTTTGACTATATGTCTTGATATGACATTAGTTGAGAAATTCAGGTTGGGGATGGGGCTGAAACCCCTTCTTATTCATAGGCAGTAGCAGCCCAACCCAAAAGAGTGGATATCCCACGAATTGGGTTCAATGTGGTAATAACAAGCTGTCGGGTGAATTGATGACACTATGTAAATTTATGTTTGATGCTTCATGCATCTGTGTGTCTCTCCCCTGAAAACCTATTTAGTGTCATAAGCTGCAAGTTAGTAAGAGATTAGTCTCTGAATGGAGTCAAGTCCTAGGACATGATGCTAGCAGTACATCCATGGAGACTTCAACTAAGTGATTGATGTTGTGTGGGCCGCAACAAGGAATATGGTTGTTTCCTATATCAAATCATGATTCCTTGATTAGGATGCAGGTCCTTTAATGCATAGTTTTACTTCTTTACTGCCATGTCTTTATTATGTTGTTACCAACCGATACTCTAGAATTCAAGTTCAAGACTTTAGTTCACTTAGTTCATGTGGGAGTCTACGTTGGATAACTTAGGTAGATTCAAACCGAAAGGTATCTACTCAAAGCATAGTATGGAGGACTGTTTGGCAGGGCACTACACATTGGACTTTGTGGGGGATTGTTAGATATATAGCTTTTACAACTATTATTTAGCATGGGTTAAGCCCAATGTACTACAACCAGTACATAATGGAAAGGAACGTAAGTTACTCTTTTTGTATAAAAGGATAATTACGTTATTAATTATTGATTTAATTAATTGTATCTTTCCAAAACGGTTCATCAACTTTCCTTTATGTGAATAAGAGATGAAGTTAATTATTTATATAATTAATGTTCTTGTTTCCTTAATGGTAAAGATATGTATGTTTCGTGTACAAGAGTGATTGAGTGATCGTGTCCATCTAGGATTAGGATGTGGGGCGTGAAAGGGTTATAAAAAGGGAAACATGTCATTAGGGTTGGACACACAATGAATTCAGCCTCTCTCCGCATAATGCACAATAGTCAGCCGCCGTTTGTAAGAGACGAGAGATATGTCTCTTTGACAAATTGTTTCTCTTCTTTCCCTTCGCCCGTCTGAATTGCTGCTTCGTGGAGACTTGTCTTCAGAACGAATCAAGCATTCATAAAAGTTGTCTCATGGAGATCCTTCTCCTGAACGAGACGAACAACGTCGTCCTTTTATTCCTTTGACAGGATTTGTCTGGGTGGTGGTACCTGTGATTGCTGGGCTGCACTGGTGGTGCAAATATTTCGGCGTCAAATTTATGTGCCAGGAGATCAACATTAAACGCAAGCAGACATGCGCAACAACTCGGCATCTAGTGTTAACCAGACAAGATGAACGACGTGAAGTCATCTATTACATGACAGCCAAACGACGTGACGTTAGGCGTCAACGTAACGAGCAAGGCTATCGACGTCTAACAACAGTGAGATTAGACAAACGACTTGACGTCAAACGTTAGCAAGGCGAGCCAACGATATAGACTTCGCTGCATTCTTAATGACTGGATGGACTAGAAGAACGTCACTAATCTGAAGGATTGCAAGACAATGATTTCTTTAAGTATATACGTATATAAATATACATGTCTTGTTTTTCTCAACGGGACGATCCGGTCAGGAGTTTCTTACTCATTTATTTTTGTTCTCCTATAATATTTTATTCTTGTATATCTTATCATGATCTACCTGCAATTGTTATTTTTTTTTGCAACTGTTTGTTGTTGCATGTAACGAAGTTTATACCTAAATTATCTACCAGGTCCTGCCAAGTCGACCATACCTTCATGCAATCCCTTAGATAATGAAGAATGCTCTCTTCTTCAAGGTTTCTTCTTGTACATGTGGCTTCCATTGTCATATGTCGGCGCACTCTGTTTTTGTTGGTGAGAATAGCATTATTGGTCACCTGCCACATGAACATCATGACCCGGGCTGCAACTTGAGATTTCCAGAGAGTTTCTATTGTCCGTATCTTTTGATGTCCTTGTTGACCCGTAGTGCGTTATATGCCGTTTTTGTAGTGAAGTTACATCTCGGCTCAAGCTTTCAAACTCTCAAATCTTCCGCGGATGAATCTGTAGGAGGCAAAATGGTATTGATCTCAGCCATGCTTCAGTTGGGAGCCAATGTTCGAGGAACTCCTGGTCCCAATTTCCAGTCAAAGCGACTAGTATACTCACTTGCAGGTCCTCTATATCTGAAGGAATGTGATGCTTAGCAATATCTATTAGCAACTTTCTACTAGGAAGCCATGAACCATTCCATAGGTTGATAGAATTGCCGCTGACGGGACTCATGTAGGAATTCATTTCCACGAACCCCTTACTATGCACCACAAATGTAGCGAGTCTTGAGAGATTAGTTGTTTTCATTGCCTCTCGGCCTAACAACTTACTGGACATGACTTTGCACCACAGAGTCTGCCTCCTACTATGAATGTCCCAGCAATGTTTCATAATTAAGGCATTGTTCCATTCTCTCATGGATTTTAGTCCAAGCCCACCGTTGGATTTGCTACTAGTTATTCTATCCCATGATATCAGGTGGGTACCACATTTGCTCCGTCTGGCCTTCCATATAAAGTTCCTTGTAGCACCGTCGATTCTATCACACAGTTGCAGAGGAAGTCTTGCCGTTTGCATAATATAAGTAGGTATAGCTGTAAGTATACTCTTTTCCAGAGAAATGCTCCCTGCCATTGAAAGGATTCGGGCTGCTTGAAACTCTTTCTAACACTTCATTATAGGTGATCTTGCTCACCCTCGAATGTAGAAGCAGGACTCCCAAATATCTGCCCAGGCCGTTTGTGCTCTAGAGACCGCTGATCTCACAAATCCTCTCTGCTTCCATCCTACTGTCTGGAGAAGAAGACTTTAGTTTTTTCTATAGAGATGGCTTGTCCTGACGCCATTTCAAAATTTTTAAAACATTTTATAATGGCGTGGATGTTCGACTCCGTTGCCTTAACAAACAAGATAATGTAATCGGCAAAGCACAAGTGTGCTATTTTTAGACCAGCTCTGCTCAACCTCAGTGGGTTCCAGTGTTTGTTTTGAACAACCTTTTCAATTAACTGGCTCAGTATCTCTGTGCACAAGACAAAGATGTAGGGGCTTAAAGGGTCTCCCTGCCTAAGCCCCTTAACCGCCTTGAAGTCTATTGTAGTTTTCCCATTTCAAACAATCTTTGTTTTTCCTCTCGTAATGGAA
Source organism: Alisma plantago-aquatica (assembly GCA_963693085.1). Taxonomy (NCBI): domain Eukaryota; kingdom Viridiplantae; phylum Streptophyta; class Magnoliopsida; order Alismatales; family Alismataceae; genus Alisma; species Alisma plantago-aquatica. The sequence continues at coordinate 92,781,022 of OY856411.1, forward strand.
CTCATCATGTACACTCGTAATTTTTATGGTATACTTGCCCTCATGAGAGTATCTTCAATGAAGTTCCAATCCATCATATCATAAGCTTTAGTAAGGTCAATTTTTATGGCCATTGTAATGGGCAAGGTTTTCCTTCTCATCATATGTATCAATTCCTGGGCAACCACGATGTTTTCTGATATCCTCCTGCCTGGAATGAAAGCACTCTGAGTTGGGCTTATCCACTTTGGTAGCCATTCCTTGAGCTTTTCAACCACCACCTTGGAACAATCTTTAGGATGGTGTTGTTGAGAGATATAGGGCAAAATTGACTGCATACCTTCGACTTCAAGATTTTCAGGATGAGGACGATTGTGGGCTTGCATACTCGGTCATCAATTTTAGATTCCAATAGTGTCTCTCTCACTAATTTCACTGCAGACTCTCTCAAGATTTACCAATCTGATTTGATGAAATGGGTCGTCGTGCCATTGAGACCTGCCTCTTTGTAGGGATTCATATTGCTAAGGGTTCTTTTGATTTCTTTTTCATGGATATCTTTTGTCATAAGACTTTGTTGTTCCTCCAAAATTTGCTCAAAGTTTGTTGCTATTTTGTTGATCATGTGTTTGTCAACCTTGCTTGGTGTTGTGAACAGATCAGTAAAGAAGACAATGACTAATTTGAAGATTTCCTTATCATCAGTTTCCCATTCCCCTCCCGGGCCCTTGATTGCATTGATATGGTTTGCCTAGTTTCTTTGGTTGACATAAGCATGGTAGAAATGGGAGTTGTTATCCCCATCCTTGAGCTAGTTAATGTGGCTCTTCTCTTTCCAGTCCTCCTCCTCTTTTTTAAGGAGTGTATTAAGTTTAGCCTGCATATCCATTAACATATGGTCAATAATATCATCATACCTTTCCGTCAGGTTCCGCTGAAGGATGTCGATGTTGCGGATGAGACACTCCTTTTGTGCTCTAGTTTTCTTTTGACATACAAAATACCATGTACTCAGTCTATGATGTGCATGGCTGAGGGCTTCCAAATAGTTGAGCTCGTTGTTCCAACACTCACGAAGGAGCTAAGGGAACGAGACGTCCAAACCCCAGGTACCTCTGGTTCTAAAACGTCTAGGTTGCCTGCTCCTACTAGTCAATTTAACCAAGAGTGGACAATCATCGGATTCTATCTTAGGGAGGTGAGTCACTGTAATCTCCATGTACTTCTACATGAATGCCTTGTTGGATAAAGCTCGGTCTATTCACCCTTGCTTCAAACCATGGCGAAACGTGAATCGCTGACTTGAGAAGCCTAGGTCAGAGAGTCCTGCCGCAAGAATAGCATCAACAAAGGTTATTGCTTCAAGGTGGTCGAAGGTTTGGTAACCCATTTTTTCTGCTGGTGTCAGGACAATGTTGAAATCACCTACCACTATCCATGGTTCAAGGATCTTGCCACATATATTTATGATGTGTTTCCACAGCAGGATCCACATATGCATATGGGGGTTCACATAGATAAACATTGCCATGTATGAGTTGTTTATTCTACACACCATGAATTGGCAGTGAGCATTGATAATTTCTACCTTGGTGTGTTCGGCATTCCAGCACACCCAAATTCCTCCAGAATATCCTCGGGCTTTAGAACTATGGGAGTTAGAGAACCCTTAGTGGTGGATTGTGTTCATAGCTCTTTCTGCACTAATTCTCAGTTCTAATATCACACTAACACAAGGTTTGCGAGCTGTTATATATTCTTTGAGTACTCTGCATGTATCCATATTTCCAATTCCCCTTATATTCCAACACAGAAAGCTTGACATATCATAAAACTTACCGGGGGGTCGTTTAGGACCTTGGTACTGTGTTTTCCTTATTAGCAACGACGTCTAAAGCCTCCAATATAGCTTCTGTTGTGTGGTTTCCCCTCATTTGAGGACTTATTCTCTTGCATTCCACAATCGACAATGGTTTTGACTTACCTTGCCTCTTCATTCTCGTCCCGCTTCCCTTAATTATATTCCCCACTCTAGTAGCCTTTGGGGTGGCTATGTTAGAGGTAGTGATAATTGGGACGGTCGACATCATAGTTTCTTCTATGCTTGACTGGGTTTTGCTGGTCTATAGTATCTCTTCAGAGTCCATGATGATTTCCACTACCTCATCTACTCCTGGGTTTACCATAGTATGTTCCCCCTTGCCTGTATTGTTGCCCAACAAGTTATTTTTTCCCTCAGTGCATCCTCTCCATTAGTAAATTCCTTCAGTGCTTCTACTTTCTGGGTGTGGCTGTTTTAGATGAGTTAGCTACTTTCTTTTTCTTCCATACCTTCGGTGGCTTATGAGTGGATGGGCGACCTATGGTTTCCTGGTCATGCTCCTCCTCTTCACCTATTTGTTGTTCGACCCCATTGTCCTCTAGAATCTCTTCAAATTTGTGCATGGATCTACTCGGCCCGTCTGGAGGCTTTTCTTATTTTTTCCCCTCGCTTGACAGTTGTGTCTTCCACGATGTGTCTTCCAGGATTCTCTACTCTTCTTCTTTGTAGTGTTGTTATCACTGTCATTATTGTCTGTGCTCTCCTCTACACTCCGGGCGGTGCCTTGATGGCAATGCTTGGATGTATGACCCACCCGCCACAGGTGGCACATATGAAAGGGAGTCCCTCATACTCTATGTCATAGTCATGGACATTTATCAATATCGATGAAGTTAATTCTTTAGTTGTATCCACCTCAAGTGCAAGTCTAGAAAACTTGCTTTAGGTCCTTTTCACAGTGTGATCTTCCACCTTCACCAATCTGCCCAATGCCTTGCCAATGCATTCAAACATAGTTTGGACGTATAGATTTAATGGGAGGTTGAGAACCCTTACCCAACATACTATGTATCTCAGGAGGTTGTTCGAAGGGGTGAAGGTGGAATACCAATCACATACCACGAGATGGCATCTGAAGATTTTTGATGGCCCTCCCATCATGGCCATTTCATAATCCCTTTTGCATGACAATTAAACCACAAAGTGGTTGAGATCCTGTTCATATATGTTGTATCTTCCTACAAAGCTCCACATGGCTCTTATCCTATCTCTTATTGTCATGTAGACGATTTCAGTGCCTAGCACTTTAACTATGATAGTGTACTGCCATGGCCATAATAGTAATTCTTCCTCTATAGGATCAATGATTATGGAAGGCTTTCCTTTTCACAAATTCCCAAGCTGATAGCCTCTGGTTCCAGGTTCTCCTCGAATAACTTGTTGATGAACAATCATGTGTTCTCCTTTTCATTGACCAGTGGTGATGTTCTTGTGTTGGCTGTTCCCCAATAGTTTTATGGTGGGTCTGTAACCGTCCCACATGACATTTTGCTCTACTTTGAAAGCAGAGGAAATTCCCCCTCCATAGACATGTTCCGATCTACATAAGTCAGTCCTTTAGATATCTTGTATGTATCCCCAGAGTTGAGGTCGGGCGGTTTGAGACCATTGTGGTCGGTTCCTCTCATCCTGGCGTATTGAAACTCCAAGCCAGCCTGTGAAATATATAGACTCTTGATTCCCTTCTCCCTGGCTTTCTCCCCTATAGCCATGCCTTCTGTGGTATGGAGTGCTCCTGGGCTTCAAGATCTTCTTTGCCCGTCATGGTCTCGTCTGTCCTCTCGACCGTCTCCCTCTCCTTCACCGTAATTGCTCCAGATTTCTGCTGATCGCCCATTGCCATCAAAATCACTCGCTTCCCTACTCTGCTCCCCCCATCCATAACCCTAATTCCCTCCTTTTTAATTTATATGATTGCACATAAAAGTCCAAATTGTCATTTTAACACATGTATGAATCATATTTTCCTTCATTATGTGAGAAAAGGAAATGTATGTAATATATTTCATGAATTAACGTTCACGTTAGCATAAATTTAAATTATTATGTAAAGGTCAATTGACATTATCCTTGTTTGTTAACATATAATAACAAACCTCACTAGCTTTCTAATCATGGAATAGGGTAGGATTCTAGGTTTTGGTTTGTTACAGAAACTCCTTAATTTTCTACCAAGTCTTATGATTTATAGTTTCTATCTATAGATGATCTTCTTCAAACAACTTCCAGTGAAATTTGTATTAATAGTTAGTTCATACATGTTGCTGCGTGAAAACATACATGGAAGTATTATAGACATAAATCTCTATTTTATATTGAGCCCTAATAAGGTGTTACCATGTGAACTCACTCTTAATTTATTCATTTTTATTAAAATCATCATGTTTTTTATGTCATCCACACATAACTCCCTCTTTCTCCTACTCTTGTAGTTACTTTGGGTCTCATGCACTCAACATAAAATGGTAGCAGGACATGGCTGATGAGTTGTACATTTTTGTGAAGACATATACATTGAAGGTTGTTCCATTTAAAACCACAAAAAATAAACTAGTTTTAAATAGAAAATAAACACTCACCTACACATGAAAATGTCTTATATAATATTGAAATAATATTACATAATTCATTATCATGAAAAAGTAATAAAGGGATTTTGATAATACTCAAATATTATCAAAAGTAAATACTTGATATACTTTGAACACTCTTCTAATTATCAAATAATAATTAATATAGTGTAATGAGAAATGATCAACAATCAGAAGATATCAAGAGGCTAGTGCATTCTTTTCATTGTCATATGATTTTGTTTATGTAGGTATGAAATTCCTAGTACAACATGGAGTCAACCCAATACAAAATTGAAACTTTACAGTCTATAAATTGGAATATGATGTAAATTAAAATATTATTTAATTGTATATTCCAATTCATTTTAGATGTGATAAATATTGTTTGTAATTCAATTAAATTACATGAGAAATATTTTCTTCGAATCAAACATATTTTTTCATATGCCAATAATGTGCCATCACTGATTAAACCAAATGTCAGATATTATAATTTGGAAAACTAATAAGTCACCATATTTTTCAATTACATCGATGTATTTATGGATGTGAGGGATATATTAAAATTTTGTAAGATAATTATCTGCATATGTATGGATTTATAATTTTTACAAATAAATAAAAATACATCATAAACTTATATAAATTATGAATGTATATTAGTTTTGAAACATCCCATAATTATATTATTGTCAAATTTTTGGTTAATATTATTGCTAAATATTTATATTTGTATGGAAATGAACATAAATATTTAGTATTGTTCTACCAACATAATTCATAACGTGACATTAAAAACTAATTATTTTTGAAAAATATTTTGCTAGTTTTTCAATATGATTTTAGGCTTCAATCAGATGTGTAGGTAAAGTTTAGTTATATACTCCATGGATATTGAATATCATATAATAAACATGAGAAACATATATAACAAAAAGAAAAAAACCATATACCTTTATATTTTATGTGTTATGATCATACTTGGGTAGGAACCTTTTGATGTTAATGATGAGAAAAGCACATGTTAATCATACCAAGAAATTTTACTTTATCCATAGAAATCATATTGGGATGGTATTTGTGTTCGTGCACAGAGAGACAGAATCATAAGCAAACAATATTTTTAACCTTGTAGATAGAAAGAGAGGGATGGAAGGTGCTACAAGAAATATGGTTAGGGATGGGGAGGTAGACAACATAGTAGGGTGAAATTAGGAAGTTGTTTAATATGTTAGGAGGTAAAGAGAAATTAATAGTGAAAATTTAAAGAATAGTAAAATAGAGAATGAGCTATACATGTGATAAAATTTAGTGAGGGACATGATAACTTCATTTACTAGGATCATATGAATTAGTAGAACTTTTTGAAATGTTTAAAACAATAATCTAAGAAGATAAGGGAGATAAATGGTTAATGAGTGTCAAAGAAATGGGCATTCTTTGAATGGTCAATTTGTGGCATAGTATCTAGAGAATTAGACATTTTATCTCACCACATTCAACATTTTGATCACTATGAAAAGTGATACATATATAGATGAAAAGAAGATATAAGTGAGAGGAGGAAGGTGGCAAGATTTTAGGTGAGGTTGTTCCAAAGTTTAAAGGAGGGAGGATGAATTTATCAATTGTGAGAAGTTAATGATTATGATTGATATTTGAGAAGAAAGAAAAATTTGAAGGAAAGGAGATGGAATTTTTACCAACAAGGAAATCAATGGATGGCGTATTTGAAGTATAGAGAATTTTTAAACTTCATTTAAAACCACTAAGAAATAAGACATTGCAACAACTACGGTAAAAGAGATAAAGAAAGTATAGTTTCTTTTTATGAAGAAGCTCATAGATATGTGTGTGGTAGTGAAAAAAAGGATGAAAAGAAGAATAAAAATAGAGAATTATGTGGGGACAAAGATGAAGTATAGTTTAAAAAAGTGTTACAATATGATTAACTGAGTATTTTTGAAATGAAATATATATTACTTATATGACAAGCTTGTTTTTTATATTAGCATAGATATTAGATTTAACCTTATTATGTCTGAGAATAATTTTGAGACTTCTCTTATTTTTTGATTTTTTTTCATTTGTTAGGTGAAGTGGTACAACCATGTCAAAAAACACAAATGAGAACCTTTAGTTATTGCTTTAAAACTTCCCTCTAGATGTTCCAACTGGATATTGAACCTGCAACCCATGGCTAACAAACTGAACAGGCTTACCAATTGAACCAATTGACAACTATTGTTTTTTAGAAATGTGTCCTCATAGATGAAATCAAATATAATAACTACAAATATTATTTGTGTACAAAATATAACTACCCTTAATGTTGATAAGGTTCCCATGCACTATTGAGGAGATACAACAATAAATAATTTATGAAGATACAATACGTTGTAGAAAACAAACTATTTATTGGATGTAGCACAAAAAAACTTTGTGACATTTATTCAAAATAACAGTTCAATATTCTGCACACTTTCGTTAGAAAATAAGTTGAATACATCTATATTATTTTTTTGATAAACCATTAAGGCCCACATGAATATATAAATATAAAAATCAAATCACATCAACAAACTTCATTGTCATTACACAAATATATGCACCATAAATTCTATATAACATCTGAAATGATGCTCCAAGAGACATTATATTTTAGAGGAATACATCAATGAAAGTTTCATATGATTTTAACATATAAGAGATGATGATAAAATATCTAAAAAACCATAATATTTCTTATTTAGGATGCCATGACACCTAGAAAGAAGAAATTAGCTAGTACTAAACCCAGATTCTATTTTAAGCACTGGAATTTGACCATGGTAATCTGGAGATTTGAGTGATGTGACTTGTGAATTAATGGGTATTCATTTCTTTCCACATTCATTTCTAGACATTTTTCATATTGTCATGGAGACTATACCAATGAAGTCTGTATTCTATATGGATGATGTATATTCATAGTTGGTAGGCATAAACCAACAACCTTCTTGGATGGTGGTTTTGTAACAACTATTACAATATACCATGCAGGATTTAATAACAACAATGATGTTGGTTTAATGTTATACATGTAGTTATGATCATTATTGTCAGAAAGAAAGCAGTTTACATCATAGAGTGGTTGTGGTTGGAAGACATCATCACAGTTGATAAGGACTTCACTACTGAAGGCATGTTGAACCCATGACCCATTATTTTTGTTTTTTCTCTCTAGGGAAACTGGAGGTTAGTTATTCGTATTGCTCTATAGTATAGGCTAGTATATTGTTTGTAAATACACTTACATCATGGTATATACTTGATGTTTTATTAGAAAAAAATAGAGAACAAACGAGTTAAGAATGTGCTCAGATATGGAATCTATCACTTTATTGAATTCTCTCAATACATCAAAAATTAAGGCTATTGATGTGGGGTCTTTGATTTTATGGAGGTATCTCAAGAGTGGAGATTAATAGGTGTGATAATAGACAAGTATAACTTAATTTGGGCTTAGGTTTCACCTTCTTCAACATCTCCAAAGTTGCTTAGATAAAATTCATTACTATAGATGAGCATGCACCATTAATACCCTTACTATGTAAATCATTGCTTCTTGGCATATATGGAAATTTGGGAATGATAGAATACATAAAAACAAAATGCATCTTAGATAAAGTTAAAGAAAACATTATTAAGGAGTAAACAACCTCTATTGTAAACCTTTGACATCTTGATGGTGATCACAATGTTACTAAGAACCACTAAAATATAGCCTTCACCTTGAAAATAACCTCATCATCTTCACTAGGGCAGCATTCCTTGTGAAATCCATTAAAGCTTAGGTGGGATCCACAATAGAGGTAGTGAAGATTCAACCCTGGTGCTTCCAGTGGTAGCTATACCAACCTTGGATGTAGAATCCCAAGCTATTATTTTGGCCTTCAAAACCTACCAAGATCAGGGATGGCATAGCTTCACCCTCCTCACTTATTTCTCAGAAGAAATCAATGTTAGGTCCTTCTTTAGATCACTATAAATTCCAACCATTAGAGAGAAAACCTAAACCTAAACCTAGATTACGAAACTGAAAAAAAATCTTGACAAACATGTTTAACAAAGTACACAAAAAAATCGGTATACTTTTCCTTTTACTCTTTCATAAAACCTCATAAGACAATGTCACATTAAAGGACAATATATGTAGTTTTCACTGATATTATTGCTCACATGTAATTCAATTTACATCAAAATCTATTTAAATCTTCTTTGTCACAACATCTCTACTGAAAGATTCATACTTAAAACATTTGAAACAACCCCATGAGACTCATATATAGAATGCGTGAGTAGATACCTCCCACCCAAACTTAGTATATGCATCAACATCAAATTACGTATATTGAACTCATAAGAAACTCTGAGATAATACTAAGTTTAATAGGTAATTCTGACATTTAGCACATCCATATTCACTAGTACAGGATTGACCTGAGGCGTCGATTATTTTAAGTCTGTAGCATCACTTTTCGGCCGACGACTAGGTGGCCGTCGCTAGAGATATTGCCCTGTTGGGTTGGTTTTTTAAATAAAAAAAACCAACCTTAGAGAGGTAAATAACCGACCCAATAGAGGTACAAAAACCGACCCTAGAGAGGTAAAAAGCCGACGCCTAGGTGGTAAAAAACCGACCCTAAAGAGGTAAAAAACCGACCCTAGAGAGGTAAAAAGACGACACCTAAGAGGTAAAAAACCGACCCTAGAGAGGTAAAAAACCGACCCTAGAGAGGTAAAAAACCGACCCCTATTGTATGCAAAAATGAGCTACTGATCCCGACATCTCTAAGGTCGGTTATTTAAAAAAACTGACCCTAGAGATCTTAAGGGTCGGTTATTCTAAAAAACCGACCCTAAAGGTGATCTCTAAGGTCAGTTATTTGAGGAAAACTGACCCCTAAAGTCATACCAGTTCCTGTGAAATCTGCATTGAAGCTTAGGGGTCGGTTTTTTTAAAAACCGACCCTAGAGATCTTAGGCATCGGTTTTTTTAAATAACAGACCCCTAAAGTCTCAATTTTTTTAAATTAACCTTAGGGGTCGGTTATTTAAAAAAATCGATGCCTAAGATCTCTAGGGTCGGTATTTTTAAAAAATCGACCCCTATGCTTCAATGCAGATTTTACAGGAATTGGTATGACTTTAGGGGTCGATTTTTTCAAAAAAACAACCCCTAAAGTCATACCAGTTCCTGTAAAATCTGCATTGAAGCTTAGGGGTCAGTTTTTTTTAAAAAAACTGACCCTAGAGATCTTAGGCATCGGTTTTTTTAAATAACCGACCCCTAAAGTCTCAATTTGTTTTCAAAAAAATTGACCCCTAAATTCATACCAGTTCCTATAAAATCTGCATTGAAGCTTAGGCATCAGTTTTTTTAAATAACCGACCCCTAAAGTCTCAATCTTCTTTTAAATTCTATAGATCTTCAGAACAAAAACCTATAAAATAGAATTCTGCATTACAGAGTTCAAAACCTGCACTAGAAAACAATTTGCAAATGCAATGATGCAAGCCAGAAATGAATTCCAAAGCCATTTGCTAGCTTTTATGTCCAATCCATTTTGAATGGATATCAATCTCCAAACCACACACATGCATAACAACAATAATTCACATATTCAGTTAAGACATACTCATACATAGCACATACTAACATTCATGCAAGTCTAAGATAGATTCATTCAGTTGAGACATAACACATTAACATTCATACACATAACACATATTAACAATGATAGATTGCAAATATGAGATGATATTATGTATAATTTATGTCAGATACAAAAGTGATAAGTTTCAAGATTACATACACAAATGAAGCTATGCATTCAATCCAATGCTATATTCACTTCATTAAGAAAAGCATCTGACCACTCTTCTCGGAATTCATTTAACTCATGAAGTGTGTAAGGCTCCTGACTTGTAAAGATCTGCAACAGAAAATGCACATGCTAATATTTTATAAAATGAGTACATCTCACTTGTAAATTTATGATGTTAGTTCTTTATTACCTGATCTATAGTAATCTGATTGTCATTTGATGCTCTGACAATAGCTTGCATATATTTCATCACATAGTAGCCACAAGCCCTATCATTATTTTGTATATGACACTACAAATAAAGAATTACACTTAATGTTAGTAACTGTTATGAATAGAGTTGAGATAAGACTATAATGGTTCACATATAAGAGTTGATATATAAGACTAAGATTTCAAAGTAGCTACCTTGATATTTTTCATCGTCAATGTCTTTAATTTGGCGGGTATTATTCCTCCACCTTCACGAAAAGCCTTAATACCCCTATCAATTAATTGATTACGATAGTTGTCAAAATAGAAATTCTAAGTAGAAAAATGATGTTGAAGCATAACAATTGATTTTGTAGAAACTAAATTTATGCTTACTCCATAGTTGGCAATCTCAATTTCTGACTCCTTGATGTTATTCCCATTGGGTCAAGATAATAGAAAGTCATCAATTTTGGGACAACCACCACTAGTTCCCAATGTCTAGATCTGAGTAAAATGCATATTATAAACAAATATTATAATTTTAAATTTAGTCAATATTAAAATTATATTGAATAATAATACTTACTTGACATTAAAAGGAATTAAAATAATTTCCTTTCCCACACTAGCAAAATATTTGAATGCGGTACAGAAGTACTCATTCACATCCTCAATTTGTGTCTCTACTTGACTAGTGATTGACGGAACTAAGAATCCAACATTCATTATATCAAAGTTTGTCACCCTCAGTATATAAATGGCTGTAAAACATTTGTAATCCTTTCATATATTCGAAATAAGCTAAAAATGTATATTGAAGTTTTCTATATTGAAGAATCCTTACCTTATCCATACTTCTAATATTGAAGTATTTATCCACTCATACTGGCACAAATCTTTAATGTAATTAAGAAAAATATAATTCTCAAAGTCCCTCCCAGCTGCATCTTCTGATATATTAACCAACATATGTGATCCCGATCTTTGGTTCGCTAAGTATCAACACAAACATTTACATTTGCTCCCTAATTGGTCGAATATAGCTTCGGGAATGAAAGAAGGCTTGGACAATAAAACCTATCTGTAGGTAGTTTCCTATGTTCCTCAACAAATCTGATAAATTCATCAAGACCTTTGGCAAACTCTAGACTGCAATGGTTCTTGATAGACATCCAACTTCGATCCATTTTCCTAGATCACATTAAAATTAATTATAAAACTATATAAAACATTTAATATTAATAGTATTGTTGACCTAAGTATCGTACATTGCCCATATTTTGATAATGACTCAACCATTCCATTCATATGTATCTAACACATCTATTTTAGATTGATTTCAGATGTTAGGTACAAGAAAATAATCAAATTATACATTAATCAAACTCATCAAGTTCATGCAAAACTACATGCAAATGACCAAATAAGGAAATAGCCTCAAACGGCTTAGAACAATTTCTTTAATCACTTATATACATGGTTTGTATTGTAACTAAAATGAGAAAAATGTTTGGGATACAAAAATCTATCATTTGAATAGCCAAAACTAATTTCTCAAAATTTCCAACAGACTTTTGATCGGCCGAGTTGCAAACTCGACCTTTCCCTGGAAATATGGGATTATTTGATGGATCGGTCGAGTTGCCACTTCAAAAAACTCGACCGATGACCATTCGGTCCATAACTGAACTGGACCGATCGGTCGAGTTTCCAAAAATCTATAATTTTAGTTTTTGCACCTAATATAATTTGAAGGTCTAATTTGTTTTGTGAGACTTGTGTAGAGATCTATTCACAAAAGTGTACCACCTATCCCATTTTTGAATATTTAATCTCACTAGTAACTGTATAATGTATGTTTCGTTTTGAAAACAAATTCAACAACATTTCCCCTAAGTTCTCCAAGTACACCGATGTAAATGGAACATAACCACTCACATATGTACCCAAAGACAAATGAGGAAATCCTACTGAAATTTTCTTCAAAACTAAACATACATTATACAGTTACATCCGAAGTGAGATTAAATATCCAAAAATAGTCCCAAACTGTGGACTATTCAAAATTTATTCCTAATGAGTAAATTTTGAATGGGTTTCTAAGTTAATATATTTTCATATTTATATATTATGTTAACATCATGCATTGATGATCTCACATATAAACCCTAAAGTGTCAATATAAGAATACCCATGTATAATCTAATATGAATTTCTATAATACAACATTTACATGTGAATGATAATAAAATGTAGATATAAAAACATATTTATATTACTGGTTGAGTTACAAGTCACATAAAATAAAAATTAAATGTAACTAACCTGAGTGACTGAGATGAAAATGAGAGTTGACCATGGAAATAGAAAATGCACAGGAAGAAGAGCAAGAAGACGGCCGTCGAACGACGTCGAAACTACTGCAAGGAAGTAGAAATTCGTAGTGTTCAAATATGTGGACAAACCAAAAGACCAAGAGTGAAATTGGTGGCCACACATTCATTTTAGGGCAAAACCAAACCCTAACTTTTGGAGCGGTGGCTTCAAGGTGGGGCGCCAGGTTCAAAAGTGGCAGCGGCGGCTTCACAGTGGCGCAGCAGCAACAACAAGCCATGACCTTCGGTGGTAGCAGCAACACCTTCGGAATCCATGAGATTAGGCGGTGGAGCAGCAACAACAAGATTCGTGAACAAGCCCAGGAAGGAGGTGTCTTACTTGTAATGCCAGCGACCTTACGACGGTGACCTTCGTGGAGCTCGTGGAGGATGCAGCGACTTCACGAACGACTTTGTCAAAGTGTGGGAGGCGGTGAGCTTCAGACACCAAGGAAGTCTTCGAACATGACGGTGAGCTGGGAAAAGCTTGGCGGCACAACAACAAGGTCAGAAGGAGAAATGACACGGGAGCGAGAGAAGAAAAAAGATCGAAATAGATTTTGACAGTGAAAAGGAAATGAACAAGGCACGCATGACTTTGGAGGTTCTGCCGCACCTTAGGGGTCGGTTATTTGCAAAAAACCGACCCCTTATGTAGGTGATGCCCGAACACATACCTAGGTGGACGGTTAAATGAAAAAACCGACCCCTAAGTCCATACACACCCCCAACTTAAAAAATTAAAACACAACTTTAGAGGTCGGTTTTTAAAAAAACCGACCAAGTAGGTCACTTTAGAGGACGGTGTTTTCAAATAACCGTACTCTAAAGTGACCTACTGGGTCATTTTTTTTAAAAACCGACCTCTAAAGTTATGTTTTGATATTTTTTAAGTTGGGGTGTGTATGGAGTTAAGGGTCGATTTTTGAAAAAACCAACCCAGTAGGTCACTATAGAGGATGATGTTTTTAAATAACCATCCTCTAAAGTAACCTACTGGGTCAGTTTTTTAAAAAACCGTCTTCTAAAGTTGTGTTTTGATATTTTTTAAGTTGGGGTGTGTATGGACTTTAGGGGTCGATTTTTAAAAAAACCGACCCAGTAGGTCACTTTAGAGGACAATTTTTTCAAATAACCGTCCGCTAAAGTGACTTACTAGGTCAGTTTTTTTAAAAACTATCCTCTAAAGTTGTGTTTTGATATTTTTTAAGTTGGGGTGTGTATGGACTTTAGGGGTCGGTTTTTAAAAAAAAATTGACCTCTAAAGTTGTGTTTTGATATTTTTCATAAGTTGGGTGTGTTCTGGACTTTAGTTCATTTTTCAAAAATACCGACCCAGTAGGTCACTTTAGAGGACGGTTTTTTCAAATAACCGTCCTCTAAACTGACCTACTGGGTCAGTTTTTTTTAAAAACCATCCTCTAATGTGTGTGTTAATTTTTTCTTAAGTTGGGCGTGTTCTGCACTTTAGGGGTCGGTCTTTTAAAATAGCCGACCTTTCAAGACCCCTCTAGAGTGGTTCCTCAAGGTCGGTTATTAGGGAAAACTGACCCCTAAGTTCCACAACACATCAAACTTTAAAAAATCAACCCACAACTTTAGGGGACGAATTTTTATAGGAAAACCGACCCAAGAGACCACTTTAGAGGACGGTTTTAAAAAAACGGACCCTATAGGGGTCCTACAGGGTCGGTTTTTTGGAAAAACCGACCCAACAAATATAAGTGGTACCCGAATTTATCCAGACAACTTCAGAGGACGGTTATTTCTAAAACCCAACCCTATAGCTCGACGCGCGAAACCAAAATGAAGCAAATTTTCTCCGCAGGAAACATGTTGGGTCAGTTTTCTAAAACAACCGATGTTATGGTTTTGTGTGTCATGAAAATATGATTTTGCGTGTCTTTTTAAGCGTCGATTATATCTAAATAACCGAACTTGTAGCTATAAGCGGTACCCGGACATTTTTCTATTGACTTGTAGCTTCAGTTTTAGCCTCTTAGGTCGGTTTTTTTATATATAAGTGACGCTAACAGAAGCGACGTTAGAGGCCGTAAATGTAGTAGTTATTATGACAATAATCTAGTCAATTTGGTCAGGTATTTAGTAGTCCAATCCAAACTTTAAACAATTTCAAGAGAATATCTATGCTCATATCAGTAGATTTTAATTACTTCAAAATGAAAATCCAATCAGAGAAGTACCAAGTGTAGATCCAAACTATCAGAGTCAAAACATAACAATGACATCATCTTTGTGACACTCAACCAGATAGACTAGGAACACATCCTATGATCTAGAAGTTTAAGTCCACATAAGAAATGTCTACCAAACAAGAATATTTAAATGATAAATAAATCCAAATTTGAATCCTAGTGGATATCAAATCTTAGCATCAACTAGTTGTCAACCTTTAAGATTAGATTCAAAATAGACATAAAAGAATATGGAAATAGATTATCTCTGTAAAAATGATTGATGTCCACAAAAAGAAAAATATTCAACAATAACAAGTCTATCCACTATAGGTTTAAGGCATGCAACAAAAATCCAACTCATATTCTACACATCTAGTTATCTTTTATTTATTTTCCCTAAAACTACTTGGATTGTACCTCACTAAGTAGAAGTCTCCAAGGTTGATTCTCAGGTTAGCGACTCGCTCTCACTACCTTAGGTTTTATATGGACTTTTAAAGATATATATCTACAACAAACCATAGTCTACCATAGAGTTTCCAAAAGAGGCTGACATACTCATCTTGGTACATGAGATAGGAACCAACATATCACCATATCACATATTAATTTTTTAAGTTTCAAAATTCCATTTCATTGGAGTCTATTTGTTGTAGACATAGAATTTCACAACATAGGGTTTTAGTCCAAAGTCACACCAAATGACTCACTCCAAAATCCTGGTGGTCTAACATAGAGGTCTCGATCCACGCTCTAGAAATCCTTCTCATAATTCTTTGATTACTAAAATAAGGCTGATTTCTTTTCTCCGGTATAGACCTCAGGGGAAACTAACGATGTTTGGGACACCTAACTAGATATGTCATCATTTCACTTGTTTTAATCCTTTTTATCAATCTCAACATCATCATCATCATCTAAGCCTCAGTCCCAACTATGTTGGGATCGGCTACATGGATCCTTCATTTCCATTCAGTTCTATCATGGGACATATTCTTATTGATATGTAGATATTCAAAATCTCTCTTCATAAGCTCATCCCATGTTTATTTAGGTCTTCCTCTTATTCTATTTATTGTGCTTGACTGAATTGCATTGCTTTGTATAGGCACATTAGTCAGTCTAGGTTGCACATGTCTATACCATCAGATTCGACCCTCACACAATTTGTACTCAATGATTGCCACCCCTACATTATTCCTGATATAATCATTTCTCAAGTGATCTTTCCTTCTCTTCCCTCACATTCATCTCAGAATACACATTTCATCCACGTTCATCTTGTTGAAACCTTGTTTCTTCACTGCCCAACATTCACTCCCATAGAGCATGGATGGTCGTATAGTTGTTTTATAAAACTTACTTTTTAACCTGAGAGGGATCTTTAGATCAGATAATACTCCAGATGCATCCCTCCATTTCAACCATCCTGTAGTGATCATGTGACAAATGCCATTTTGGACACCCCCATATATTTGAATAATAGAACCCAAATAACACAATTTATCACATTTTGGTATATCTAATTCGTCCAACTTGGCTCCATCATTCACACTGCGAGATTTGCTGAAATTACAATGCATATACTTAGTTTTTCTCCTGCTAATCACCAATCCATTTGATTCCAATGCCTCTTTCCACCATTCAACGTTATCATTTAATCCATAATTAGTTTTGTCAATCAAAACAATATCATCAACAAATAACATACACCAAGGAATATCATCTTGAACATTCTTTGTCAACTCATCCATAACAAGAATGAACATATATGGGATGAGTATGGATCCTTGGTGTACCCCAACTATGATAGGAAACGTTTGTGTCTCTCCTCTAGGAGTCTTCACACTTACAGTAGAGCTATCATACATGTCTTTGATCAAGTCAATGTATTGGATTGACACCCCCTTTTTCTTCAAAACCATATACAACACTTCTCTGGATACTCGGTCATCAGCCTTTTCCAAATCAATAAACACCATATGGAGATCTCTTTTTCTTTCTCTATACTTTTCCATAAGACTCCTTATCAAAAAAACAACATATATTGTTGATCTTCTATGCATGAAACCAAATTGGTTGTTTGATATCTGTGTTATAGATCTTAGCCTCCGCTCAATAATCCTCTCCCAAAGCTTCATTGTGAGACTCATCAACTTGATACCTCTATAGTTTGTGCAGCTCTGAACATCACCTTTGTTCTTAAATCCTTTTTACTAATCTAAAAAGGAAAAATCATGATCTATCAAGTATGTGTAGTCTCGCTCAACTAGAATGATGTAGAACAAATTAGAGTTAAAAACAAAGACAATAATTGAAATAAGAAGAAAACATGTTTGTAATATGTAACATATATGTTTATGTCCATTTCCAAATCATCTCATATAAGTCATCATCATTGGGCTATTAGATTGAGACATAATCTCATTATCCATCATTTAACCTATACAAGGTATTTTTTTAGGGTAAGACAACTAGCTTTTCATTGCATTGGGTCAGCATTTGTGATTAAATTGAGTTTTCTCGGGAATTCATCCCTAGAGAGGATTGTAACATTGCTTTGTAGATCCGTACTAGCTAGAAAGTAACTAGCTTTGTTGGCCTCTCTATAGATATGCCTAATGTTAAAACCTAGAAGATTATCACTAAGTGTGACAATGTCCTTAACGATTAGGTCCTCATCCCTCTTCCATGCTCATGTTTCCTTATCGCTCCCACCAATTTCAAGCTATCTATCTCCACACTAAGGATGGTGTATCCTTCCTTCATCATCATCCATAGAGCTTCTCTTAGTGCTAATGCTTCCACCATCATTGCCAAAGTTGCCACTTCCATCCTACCTTCCAATGTAGCTTGCACCATGCCACTGCCATCCCATATGATTGCTCCCACTGAGGCTACTGTTCTCGGTTTCCAACATGCATCTACACTTAGTCAAAGGGCATCCATATTAGGAGGCTGCCATCACGTTCTTCTATTTTGGGGGGAAGTGAACGTCGAACCACCTGAATGTAGTTGTTATCTTGTGTAGTCAGTAACCATATTCAGGAACCCTAACACTAGTGTTGCTTCATTGATCAGGGCATCATCAAATAGTTTTTTTTCCTTACTATCCAGGCAATCCACATCAATGTTTCTAGATTTTTAGCTTCCTCCTCGTCATCATGGTTCACTAAGTAGTGTAGCATCACTTCCCTTGAGTTTGCCATATGCATGAGACCTGTGTAGTCTACACTCGTGCATGCCCAAACACGGAGTGCAAACTCACACGGAAAAATTGTGTGGGGTGCATTCTCATTGGTGTTCTTGTACCTCAGACACATGTTGTTTTCTGTCACACATTTGGCAGTCAACTTGTCCATTTCTATACAAGGTATCTCAAATGTAATCAATTTATGTTAATTTGATCTCAACATATTTCTTATTACTTTAGTCAATGTCATAGTTTCCATCAAATATTCACAGATACATTATGACTAGAAACAATATATGCATGTAGAAGTATTATATAATTCATCATGATCAAAACAAGTTTATCATACAACATACGTTTATTCCATCAATTTTAATAAGTGTAATTAAATTTCAAAGCATAAATGTTCATAACAAACTTAATGCATCTCTTTTAAAATTTACCATTCGTCAATTAGGGTTACTATTCAACACATATGTGATCTCATTTGAAATCCATCAAAAGAGACCATTTTCAAAATACAAGTTTTCTATAGACAATCCCATTACAAGAACACATTCTTATGAAGCAATCCACATCTTTGAACTTCATTTTATATATAAATTAAATTGT
The DNA here is from genome assembly GCA_963693085.1 of Alisma plantago-aquatica. Classification (NCBI taxonomy): domain Eukaryota; kingdom Viridiplantae; phylum Streptophyta; class Magnoliopsida; order Alismatales; family Alismataceae; genus Alisma; species Alisma plantago-aquatica. The sequence continues at coordinate 92,799,899 of OY856411.1, forward strand.
ATTTATATACATTCCTTAAACCCTCGTTCAAGAGAATTATTGATTATTATCAGGTATATCACAATGTTAGGGTTAGGGTTAGGTTCTTAGATCCACCTAGATACTACATGATTTTATCCCTTTTTTAAGTTTGTTACACTTATCTTCTCTCATTTCATGCTAATTACATTTTTGGAACCAATCATTCTTAGTGCATTGTGCATGGAATTCTTCTCTCTCATTGACAATCATCAAAGTTCAATTTTTGTATATTACATTTAATATAAGGCAACCCACATATATTTAATGTACATATATGAAAGACTTCCTCATTCTCATAGTAGTAATATTTCACTCATTACTTATTATTATAATTCAGTTCACCCCTGTCCATTTCTTTTCTTGCCTTTAAATACACGTACCGTGTTATTTAACTTCTAATGACATTTTATTAATTGAAAGCAATCCTTATATTCCTTATAAAACTCTCAATTTATAAAGTACTTTGGATCAAGGTTACTTCTTCTGAAATCATAATCTTTAGTTGTCTTCTCACTTCATTACTATGTGACTTAAATAAAAGTCTTCATTAATGTATGGTTTACTAATTATTCCATAAATTATACTACAATAATTGATTGCCTTACATCACTATATTAAATATTTTCACCTTATATTAAAGTAATACTTCCTATAACTCATCATCTCCTCACATTTATAAGATAGTATATAAAATCATACTTTATCTCTCATACTCAACTTAATAAATAGTTTCTAGTGTTTGAAATAGTTGACGTTGTTCAATACATCAAAAGGACCTTATTGTTCACTAGTCCCATGAAGGTGTTAATGGTCGTTCATCAAGGCTATTCACACATATGGAAGCCCTATTTCCAATTGCACACATGTCGTCCATCAAATAGGTATTTATTGATTCATTAGCTTATTTGAGTAAAACTGACAAAACTACCCCTAGACATTTAATAGATCCATTTCAAACTCACATATTGATCCCTATGTACATGTCATATATAATTCTAGAATATAATTGAAATACAGTTGTTGAATTCATTCTTATTAAGTTTCAACATGATCATATTCATGTCAACTCAATTTCCAAGCATATAAATCATTAGGCTAATATTTAGGCAATATTCCTAAAAATGCATAGTCCTCTATCCATATGATTTTTCATAGAACTTCAATCAATAGATAAGGAACTAAACAAATACAACTCATGAGAAATAATTTGAATCATCAACACTTGATTCCCTAATTTCTTCCCATATGAATGCTCGATTGCATACCAATACAAGCAATGATCTTGATTTTTTAGCTAGACCAAATTAGGATTTCAACATGAATACAAAGCTTGAGATGGAGATAAACAGTCATTTCATGTCCAAATCACCTTAAAAATTTCCTATCTAATATGAATTTCTATAAATCCATCAAGACTCTAGACATTGGGTCCTTTTTTTCCCCCATTCCAATTTAGAAACCCTAGAAAAGGAGAATAAGAGAGAAAGAAAGAGAAAATATTGTGATCTACTATTTTTTTATTCAAATTAGAGGTAGGACCAAATCTAGACATATGAGAGAAGATTCACTAGGAAAATATATTAATGAAGACAAAATTACTTTATTTCATCAACTCTAGGAAGATAAGACCCCAGATCATCAATTCCACCTCATTCTCCTTTCAAACCCTAACCTCTCTCTCTCACACACATAAGAACCTTCTATTATAAATCAGGATGACAGATCATGATATCAAATAGAATATTAGGTTAATGACATCCATCAATTGAGGTGATTAGAACATTTACAAACAAGTCCTCCATTGCATTTTTCTCATTACCATTGAATTTGTTTTTGGGTTAGATTTTGCTGGTAAATATCTTGGCCGATGAAGGGTTCTTTAATAATGAAAAATTCACCAACAAATATGAAACATTAACAAATTCATCTTATGTCAAGTATAAAAGACACAAATATAATTTCTAGCCAACTGGATAAGCCCATAATTTAATCAAAAATAAACATTAGACTTCTATATTTCATCATGAATGCATGGTCGATCAAGTTTTTCCTTGATGGAATCTAGGCCAATGAACAGATCCAACCAACAAACATAAATTCTACAAAGTTTTATGAATACTTAGATTTGAGTTATCCAAGTTATATCCAAATTTCAAAGAAATAACAGTTATATGTGAAATACCAAAAATCATTTACTAAACCAACAAATTTATCAAATTTTGGATTCAAATGTGATGAATGCATATTCATCCTAGTTTCAATCGCATTCTTAGCCCAATTTTGCACTTAGATCTCTCTAATTACCTTTAGATTTGCTTCTATATAGGTTTTCTTTAGTTTATGTGAATACCTAGGAGTTTGACCCATTCCACTCATTTCCATGACAGGATTGAGCATACATTATATATTCCCTTCAACAACCGCCCCCTTTGTCAATGTAGCCTTCTTCAACATAGGGTCGTCAACCTACAATATAGCCCCCCCTGCCCCAGCTAGGATGGATTGACTCCATAGAAGGACTATGACTAGGTATTTCATCCATCAACCGCTAAAAAATAGACCCAAATGAATAGACATCTCGTCAACCCATGAGCAGAAGACTGATGATTTTCCATCTCCCCAACAAAGCCCCTATTCTCATTGACCCTTACAGTCATGTCACCAACCTCTGGGGATTTTGAACCACCAATGATCCGACGTACATAACAACCTCATTGGCTGAAAAGGGTCAACACCCATAATGAGAACCTTGGATAATGGTAAAGCATCACTCCACACCTATTGAGCCCACATGAATCCATATTCATCAACCGCTAAAAATCCTTCTAACCAAGACAATGGAATTCACTATTTACGTATCATGTCTAGGGATGGGTCCTCTACTTCTCCTCACACTATTAATACCCGACCCTCTCTTCCTTTTGATGGGATTACCTTTACTCCATTACATCAGGAGGATATCACTCTGTGCCTAGCCAAGGAAAACTATCTCCATAGACCTGTGCTCCATTACGACTGCCATAGATGTCCTGGTGGTGTGTTTGCTCCATTATTCATCCACCGCCCCTTTTTCGATGAACTAGAGTACAATAAGAGAAGGAAGAAGTGAAGAAGAAGATCATCCATGCCCCCGTTGATGTTCTTCCCTTCCTCCTACAGATCAACTCCATCATCAGAGTAGAAGACCACTTCTCCACCGACCCATGACCATCTTCTTCATCATGACCATGGTGCAAGTAGTCCATCTCATTGGGGTATGGGGACTAGTCCCTCTTCCCATGCTTACATGTCCATAGTTTGACATTCCATGGATTTTAAATAACTTTCCATTTGAATGTTAACTGTTTCATGCAAGATTTGTGTATTAAATCACCTGCCTTGCATGATTTATTATATTCCTATGTTGCGATAACTTTATTACTTAGCATTTGAGTAATTATTAACTTGGTGGTTTCCTAGACCATAACTTCCAAAGGGATATCTTTGAAGTTATTGGTACATGCCGCGTGAGGGACGAGACATTAACCTCACTGTTATATCTACATGATTTCCCACACTTAATAGGTGGATCTTGATCATGCTCTAATTGAATGGTTATATCTATCCTGGACATGTTTTAGATGTATGCACGTGTAGCGGTGGAGAAACTCAATTCCACCCTAATGACTTCCGTAATTAACATAGAGCCTATTTTTATTTAACTCTTTTACTTTTAATGCATTTAGTTTAAATCAACCCAAGTCAATATTGGTTCTAAATAATGGTCTTGGTTTGATTGGGTACAATCTTTCAAGATTCTTAAAAATGTTCTCTCTTAGAATTCAATCCTTAACTATATTGTGACAAGACTCATCCTCTTGCAGGTGTTGTTATTTCATCTTGTTTTGGTAAAACCTTAAGGATCTCAACCCCAAGTAAATTTGTTAGTGTAGTAAATAACACATGAACATGATATGAAAATCCTAATTTTGTCTGACTAGGATTTACACTTATCAATTAAAAATAAAAGCATACTTATACTTTCTCATTAGGTTTAAAACAACATAATTATACTATCATCACTTATCAAGATTAAACAATGATAAATCTAGTTAAGCATGTAATTATCCAAGTATACCCTAACTAACTAGATGACTAAGTTTAAATTGGGTCATTACAATCACAGTCCTCAAGCACAATATGGTTTAATTATAAAGATAATGAGGAGAGTATCTTCATCACTAGAGTAGATCTATCTTTCTATTGGAGCATACATGTGATGCCATCACTTCACATGTTATCAAAAGAGCCTTATGTATGAAAATTCATAAGAAAACTTTGACATGCTCTGATAATTTAGATTTTTATATATATTTCCAATTTCCTTCAACTTAGATTTCATTTTGTTCCTTGAACCATTTATCACGAACCTTGCTATCATTTCTTCAGACCATTCATGCTCGCCAAGCCCAAAGATCCTCTCCAAAAGACAAGTCAGGAGGGGGAAGGGAGGTGATGGGTAGCAAGGCCAAATGATGTGGGTATTGGTGGATGGATCCCATTCTCAAGAAATGTCCTTCCCAAAAAATTAGAGATTCAAGTCCATGGGGGAGAGGGACTGTGATAGGTCATGAACAAATGTTCCACAAACCTAAACGTCAGTCCAGACATTTGAGCCACTAACATTATTAATCACCTTGTTGTAGTTGAGTTTGACCTCTTCTAAATGATGGTGGATGAATAAAAAAAATCATGAGAATGGAACATTACTTAGATTGTTGCATTTCATATGAGTCTTCTTCATCACTTGCAGTCATATTTTGATATGGTCATCAAGGAAACATAGAAAAATTGTAAACATTGTATGCCATGTTTTGATCTCTAGAATCTTTGATGTTGAGACTTACAATGCCTTTGATAGAAGTTACTTTTTTCAAGGAAGGCACTATTTTGTTACCTATTTCTAAACACAACAAAAAAACTAATGTTGTGATTTCTTTCATTGTAGGGGGTTGGAGATAAGTGGATAGTTTGTATTGTATAAGAGGGAAGGGTTTGAATGGTAATTTAAGTAGAGTGTTACCGCCATCTTGTGAGAGATGGTTCACTTTTAGCTACTCATGTATTCTTTAATGGTAGTTGAGATGTTTAAGCATGGTAATTCTTATTGAATCTATGATGTAATATGGGAATACCAAGTAACTACCAAGATTTTTGGTGAACTGGAAACCTAGTTTCCTTCATATCACTTTTTTTTAACAGTAGTGGTTTAGCTAAAATTCACTTTGATTTCTCCTTTCACACTTGTTTCCCTAAGACCTTTGCAGGGTAAGGACCCACTTATCATCATATTTGTTGGAGTGTTGACTTACCCATTAAAAGTATATTGTCAACAAAGAAAACCTTGGAAGGAGGGGGTACATCCTGTAGCTAGAATAATGGATTTCACTACCGAACACTCATTGACGTTGCAAAGACTTAGTAGAGGTGTTCCATGTACAATATGAAGACATATGGGCTAATGGGGTTGCCCTATTATACACATTGGGTAGCTTTAAATGAAGTTACATATTTATCCTCCCCATGAATGGGGGTGTTGCCATTGGTCAAAATAAGCACGATGATGGAATGCAATTTTAGACAAAAGTCAACTTTTTGAAGAGCATCATGAATTGAGATAGATTGGTCATAGGTCACTTCCATTGATTGGGGCCTTGCATTTAAATGAAGAGGAGAAAGTGGAATTAGTAGGAAGGAGAACATATCACTTCCAATGATTGGGACATTGTTCGTAGATCACTTTAGTGATTGGAAAAAAATGTTGTTGAGATAGATTGGTAGTATATCACTTGTAGTGATTGGGACATTGGTCATAGACCACTTCAGTTGTAACGACCCCGCCTCCCAGTAACCCCCAATTAAGGGAGACCAAGAGGTCAGACTCGTTATCCCAATTTCTGGATCAAAGGTTTGACAAATAATCAATAACAATTATCAAATATTACTAACTAAATGAAAGGCTGCAATAAAATTTAACTTTTCATACCTTTTTCAAAAACTTGGATATCTACTTCTATCCACATGGAGTCTATTCTAACTAATACTCCTTTGAACTTTAATTCATATTTAAGTCCACATATGCGACTTTACTGATTGTTCTTTTCACTTGTGCCTAAAACACCGACAAACAAAACGTCGGTCATCATAAAGCTGGTATGCGGAGGAAATAATAATCGTGCAACTATGATAACAATGTTATCAACCAATTATCATTTAACATCCAAGATTACAACTTAAGCAATACTACTCAATCCTTACCTATCCCCTATCTCTGTGTTGTCCCTGTAGTGGACCTGGATGCTACCTTCATCATGGTAGATCCCCATTAAACCCCGCATGATCCTACCTAACAGGTAGATCAATATCTAGGGTTGAGTCGCATGGCACTACCCATAGGTAGCCCAATCCCTAACTCATGGTATGCTAAAGAGTCGCATGACACTACCCATAGGTAGTCCAATCCTTGACTCAAGGTGACTTGATGGACCTACCCCAATGGTAGCCATGTACTAAGTCATCCAATGACCTGATGGACCTACCCCATAGGTAGCCATGTACTAGCTCAAACTATAAGCCATAGAGGGGAATAGGATCTGAGCTAGTAGGCACATACCTTAAGTGATAGTCATATCCACATTATAGTTTTCATGAATTAAATTCATCCAACAGTTTAATTCAAGTCATCGAGGAAAACTTTGAAAAACCTCGAAAAACTAATTTGAGATATTCATAAGCGTAACCACATACCTGTCAGGGAGATTTGAAATAGAATCAACCAAGAAGGGAAATCCAATAAAGTAAGTACAAGAATCCTGAAATCACATTCAATTCCTTTTTATCAAAATCTATTGAAACCATCTTGCTACTTAATGTTTCTATTCCTTTTTAGGATTTCTACCTCTTTTAGGGTTTACTTTACAATTAGGGTTTTTACTGCAGTTTACTCTTTTAAGCCCTAATTTCTCATCTATCCTTCACGAAAGTTATTAAGGTTACCTTTTAACATCATATAACCTTAATTTTAGAAACAACACAATTAATCATCAATTAAGTCCATTAAGCCACTTTTACATTAACGCTACCATTTTTATCCTTTTAATCCATGACAAGGTCATTATGCTCCTTTATTATCATTTTATAGTTCATTATGATCTAATTTACATATGAACTCTATTTGTCATTAATTCTACCTTTATTCATTAGAAAATCCTAATTACTACATTAAGGGTATTTATCCACAATTAGGAACTTTTATACTATAAATAGCTTAGAATCATCAAAACTTACCATTATTCATGATTTCGAATAATTAAAGCCATTAAGAGTCACATTTACTAATATTAGGGTTTCAAGGCCCATTAAAGCATATTTATGCACAGGAAACTCTAAATTAACTAATTACGTGCAAAGTTCATCCTTTTTGTGTTTAATGTATCTTTTTACAATTAACATATTAATATCAACTTTAATCATCTATTAAACCCTACGAAATACATTAATCATCTCCAAATAGGGTTTCTTAATCTTTAATTCATTGAAGTTGATAACTTTTTGAATTTCAATAAGAAATTAGCCTTCAAATATATTTTTATTGAATTCCTCTCATTTTTTGAGCAAAATTCATATATTACGCGTATCCATCCGAGCTTTGGTTAATTAGATATGAATTATGCAAAATTGACTTACTTTGGACCAATCAGAGCGCACCACTTGTCCTGCTCCATGCAACGTTGTTCGATTCAATTGAAAACATAATTGAATGATGAAAATACCCCTGTGTAAGTGGCTGGTCCTTCAGCCCGCGGAGGGGCATATCTTTCTAACGTGCCTCCGTCCATCTGCAACCTCGAGCAACCCGATCACTGTCGCCCTAGCCGCCGAGTGCAGCCCTAGGCGATGCTCTTATTCCCAGTTCTGGACCCGAAAGCCAAGACAACTTCTTCCCTTACCTCCATCCGACCTCTATGCCCCTCTAGGTGCTCTCAGCTCCCAACTATGACTCCTGGTTTGGGATGGGAAGCCTGCATTGTGTGACCGTCCAAAGAAGTCGTGCTATTTCTACCACGTTTAGGCTAGGTTGGAGGAACGTCCACAGTGCTTCCCCTTAGCAGCACGCTCCCTCCGTAACTCCTCCACGGCCACACCTTGCCCTAGGATTCAAACTAGTCTTTTTTCTAGGGTTTGTACGTAAGGAAGAAGGATAAGAGAAAAGGACGCGTGGGTTTCTCTCAAACTCTGGCCAAAGGCTCTACCCGTTATATATGGGAGTGTAGCAATGCCCTGGGATGCTTTCCCTTTAAGCAATCAATCCCTCTTTCAATAGGAATTCAATTCCTTCATGAAAAAGCAAGTTTCTCTCTCCTTACTATCCCTTTGATATTTCCTATTTCTTAGATAATTAGGAATTCGAAATTCCTCTCACTTATTCTCTTTATTCTTGCTTTTTAATCCATTAGCACAGATTTTATTTTCTTTTAATAGAAATTACTTTCTTTTTGACAATACCCCAAAATCATTCATTATGCATCATATTATCTTCTTATTTGACATTATTGGTATTTTCTCATTCCTTTTTCTTCATTGGGACTCCATTTAACATTAGGAATCCTTGGGATATGAAATTCCATCAAGGATAACTCAATTATACTTCTTTCCACTTATTTCCCACATTTTATCATTGTTTTCAATTTCTTTCTTAATAATGAAAAATTTAATTGATCTTTTCTTTTCTTTTTGCATTATCTTTGCAACTTTGGACTCCTTGGGACCCAAGGAACCCAAAGGGCACAAAATCCACCTTTAGATTAAATTCTTTTTCCTTCTAGAGGTTTCTACATTTTTCTTTTCTCCATTTCTTATTTATAATGGGGTTTCTTTTGTATTTTCCTTGTTATTGGGCCCAATAGCCAATAAAGCCCACAAAACAATCATCAAGGCTATTGTAAATGAAATCCATTTATTTGAAACAAATCATATCTCTATTTGTTCAAATATCTTTAATATGAGAAATCACATTTCCCACCAAAAGAACCCAAAAGTTGGGGTTGTAACATCCTTCCCCTCTTATAGGAATTTTGTCCTCAAAATTCCATCAAGCAAACAAACAATTCAGGATAAGACTTTTCCATGCCCATCATTGGCCCCTATGTGGCTTTACCTTATCTATGGTGCTTCTAAAGAACCTTTATCATCACATATTCTTTTCTCTGAGTTCTTTCACCTTGGCATCTATAAACCTCATAGGTGACTCAAGTCATTCCAGCCTCCCTTGGGGCTCACTAGGTTCATTGCTCCGCACATGGTCCAGATACCTCAAATAGTGCTCTAAATTGGACACATGGAACTCATCACACATCACATTATCCTGAGGGGTAAGGGAAAAACTTAACCTCCTCCACCAAACCATGTCAAAAGAACACATGCATTAGGGACTCAACTCTCTTAGTTATAACTTAGAGGGGTCGGATTTCATGTTACATAATCCCCCACAGTGAACTACATGTCAGTCTACTTTGCATCAGCTTACGACTCATGTAGTCCCTGGGCTCCTTACAACCATTGCATGATCAAAGTGACTTCATCTGCACACACTATGGTCCTTTCTTGACCTTCTCGAGGTCCCTTCACCAACATCATCTTAATGAAGTGGTGACCGACACAACCTCTCTAACAGAGCTTCCTTACAACCCGATACTAGCTATGGCGGTTATCGTTATATTTTACTGAAGACAAGAATTGTCTCCGTGTATCACCCTAAATGAGCATACATGCTCTCATCAGACACTCTAGTCTGGATCATGCTAACCATTAGTTAGGGGTGATAAGCATCACTAACATCAAGTTCTTCATGTACTTACTTCCACCTTATGGAAGCAAACCTTTAGGTTATAGTGAAGAACTTTTGAACTCACATCATGGTGTAGTTGAACCATCTCTCTCATATGTAGTTTAGTTGGATATGTCCCTTGATAGTACTCTTTCTTTCTCATGTCATCTAGGTAAGGTGATCTACCATAACCCATATTGCATCTTGACCTTCCTTGGTCTAGGGGAGACTTACCACGACATCCATAGTGATGAAATCTCATTCCCTCTCAGGGACTCTTTCATCTTCTATAGTGATACACTAGGTTAATGATGTTCGTCCTTCTCCTTCTGACTTGCATGGCAACATACCCCATGCAACTTCATCTTAAGCATCCAAAGTATTATTATCACTTATTATCCTGGTAGTACCATGGTGTATGGTAATCTTAAATCATGATCTCCTATATGTCATGATTCCTCAAGATTGATTCCTTAGAAACCCTAAACCACTCTCATCAGGGTTTTATCACCTTTTGTTCCAAAGTAGTGCATCTGAGGTTCTACAATCACTCTTTCTTTGCATCGAGACCTAAGCTGGCTAACCAAACAACCATTAACTTGTTCAACAGATCTTGTTCCATCTAAGTGTTAACATGTAACGTCCGGGCCCACTGCCCAAGGCTCTAGTAGAGTTTCAGGAATGACGACTGGCCCCACAGACCACCACTAGCCTTAACTGCGCGCTTTATGTACACTCATGCACAAGCCGGGGTCAACTTCCTGACTGGTCACCCATCCTAGTACTACTCCAAGCCGAGCACGCTTAACTATGGAGTTCTTTAGTGATGGGCTCCCGGAAAAGGAGGTGCACCTTGGTGATATGGGTAGTCCAATCATTCCTTTTAAGATCAACTTATCCGAGGCCTCAAATCCTGGGATGTTACAATCTCCCCCACTTAGACTCTTGACGTCCTCGTCAAGGCTCAACTATAAGGCCTCATAATATCTTCCCCATTTCAGTGCAGACCCACAATGGCCCATGGACACCCAGCTCCCGATCACGGAATACCAACGCAAGGGTGGCTACATCAACCATGGACAGCCCTTTCCTACATGTCTGGACCGCACGGCTCAAGACTGGCATGCCATGCCCATGTGGGCCCCACATACTGGAGGGGTTATGGCTCTGATACCATTTGTAACGTCCGAGCCCACTGCCCAAGGCTCTAGTAGAGTTTCAGGAATGACGACTGACCCCACAGACCACCACTAGCCTTAACTGCGCGCTTTATCCACACTCATGCGCAAGCCGGGGTCAACTTCCCGACTGGTCACCCATCCTAGTACTACTCCAAGCCGAGCACGCTTAACTATGGAGTTCTTTAGTGATGGGCTCCCAGAAAAGGAGGTGCACCTTGGTGATATGAGTAGTCCAATCATTCCTTTTAAGATCAACTTATCCGAGGTCTCAAATCCTGGGATGTTACATAGCAAAACTTATCTCTTTTTCAACTTAGGGTTAACCTAACAACCCCTTTCTAGCCTCTAGCTAAACTAGGCAGCTGCATTTCATCTAGAGCATCTATTACCACCACACATCCTTATGTGTTAGGTAAAGTTGAAGACATACACCTCCATGTATTCCACTTATTTATCTCATCTCAGCTCTAGGTCTATCTTCATCAAGAAAACTCTGAGCTTATTCTCTTGGTTTTTCAAACTCAAGCTTGTATGACTCATATCTCATGATGAAAACACCCTCATAAGATGACTACCTTGTTTCTCTTATTGTTTGTAAATCATCCATGTATCATTCACTCCACCAGGGCAGGTTATTATCTCTATCTTCATACCTCATAGCAACGTTCCAACTCACATCATCTTTTATCCTTGGTGTATGGCATGCATATTGTCCTATCCCTCACTCCCATAACAAGAGGAAATAAGAATTTGGCTACAGTCCAAATATAGAGTTCTTCCTATTCCAAGAGTAGGGATGGTACATTCCACCTTGCCAGTACACCTTTAAATCTAAGTTGAAACGTGCAACTTATGCCTCTACATCCCAAACATCTTGATATCAAAGTTACTTCCATGGAAACTTGTCTCGAACCTACTTGGGTCCACACACAATCCTTGGTCATCTCCTCTAGGTCTATAGTGTGCTGGTATTTTTTGGGGTCATCCCTCTTCCCTTATGCATCCAGAGAGTGCCCTACTCATCCGCCCTTTGGGTCCCATGAGTTCATGAAGGTGATCAATCTCCTAACCCATGGTCCTCAGACAATGATAGTTGTTACCTCCTAACCCTATGGTCATGTGCAACTAGGGAATTAGGCAACTCCTACTTCCATCGGTCTAATCCCTACCTGACCCTAGGATAGACTTAGGATTCTAACTTAGTACATGTTCAACTTAGAACCTTACCCAAGCCTTCATCATCTCTCTCTCTATACATCCATGGGCTGACCTTCATCCTTTCATAGGGGTCATGGCAACCTACCTACCTTGGTCAGGCCCCATACCTGTTACCTCCATGGTAACACAACCACATGCACTAAGAGATGGTTATCTATGGGTCTACAAGTTCATTATCATATTATGTACTTTTCACTTAGCTTCTCAAGATCCTATGAGACCTCTTTAGGTTGCCTCAAACCCCACAAAACTGGCATACATCCTACCAAAGGGTCCCTCTCCCATGATGGGAGGAAACTACAACTCTTGACAACAAGGTCACAAACATCCTTAGGGTTTACATCCATATGGGCATGCTTAACCCAACAGCTACTAAGGCACAAGCAGACCACCTACTAAACCATGCTTGGTCATACTTGTTCTCTTTCCTCAATGCTGGATCACGATCCTACCTTCCCATGTTATCCACTTAACTGTGAGGGGTTCATCAAACATACCTTTAAACTCAAGGGGTTTCCTTTTTCCTCTAAACATGAGGAGTGTCATGCTCGAATCTATAGAAACCCAAATCTCATCATGAGCATCAGGTACACCACTTCCCCTCTTTGGCCTAGGTTCACTTTTTGGGTGCCCAACTACATGCTCAACCTCTTAACCACGAACCAAACATGTACATGGTACAACATGCACTTATTGTCATCCTCCTACTCGAGCAACACTTCTGAGTTGAGTCCTCCTCAAGGACAACCAACAAGGTACAAGGCCTCACAACCTGTTACTAAACCTCTCCATGAGCTAAGGAACTCTTTTTCCCATCTCAGAAGGTAAACATCTATACCATAGGCACATAGGTACTAGAAGCCCCATACTCTCTCTAAGGTTTGGTTCCTCTAAAGGCAACCAAGATATCATCCACTTAGGTTGCATCATCCTCAACTCCCTATTTTTCCTCATATCTCAGAGTCTAGGCTTCCAACCTTCTTGCTTGGGGTCCTGCTCTCTCTCTCTCTAGAGCTAACCCTACAAACAACCTAACTATTAGAGGTCCTCTCTTCATGAAGGTGGATCAAGCTCACAAGCATACCTCTGCATGGTGAATCCTATGTTCATGCTTATGTTTGCTCAAGGTTATCCATAGCTATCCTGGCCAGGGTTTCAACCCACTACTCGCACTACTTACGTATTCTGGGTTCCTACTATGCCATGCTCATATAAGCTCATGGGGTTTCCATAGGTTCTTCTATAACCTCATCAATGAAGGATCTATCCTTCACTCTAACATGCACGACCCTTCCCAGGGTTGGGTCGCCAAAGGTACTCAGTCATCCAACCCCTCATGGCTCATATGGCATCCAAGGCATGTCTATCCAAACACCTCATCATGTCATCTCTCTCTCTAACCTTCACTTAGGGTTAGGGTTAACATCATTCTCAGAGGATGTGCCAGGTGTCCACTTGTAATGGAGATCTCTACCTCCAAGATTAACTCTCTCTCTTTAATTATCCTCCTGACAAGAAGGTCTAGCCTCATGTCTCTCCTGAGGGCATGATAACTTATGTCATACGACCTAAGCATGCATCTATTCTTTCGTTTACGATTAAAATATTAAGCTTATGTCCATGCCATCTTATTTACATGTTTTTTATTAATTTGGTGGAGGATTTCTTAAACCTTATCAAACTTACCCATACCTCAAGAGGGTGAGGAAAAGAGAGAAAACCCTAATCCTTAAGGCCCTAAATAAAATTTGAGTTGAGAAGGGATGAACAAGATGAGAGAGTCCTAAAGGTATCTTATTTCGAGTTAGATCCTAAGACATCAGCCAGTCAGTCACACTAATCAGGGAGTCCTCGTATTCTGACTAGCGGTGTGGAGGAAAATCTTGCCAACCCCCGGATGTGATCCTTTTCTAGACACCTCGGTCTTTCGGAAAATCCTCTAATAACTCCCTTGGGTTCTACCGAGTTTGTAAAATTTAATAATTATTAAAGATTAAATGAGGAATCTACGCTCTGATACCAAATGTAATGACCCCACCTCCCAGTAACCCCCAATTAAGGGAGACCGAGAGGTCATAGTTATTATCCCAATTTTTGGATCAAAGGTTTGACAAATAATCAATAACAATTATCAAATTCTACTAACTAAACTGAAAGGCTGTAATAAAATTTAACTTTTCATACCTTTTTCAAAAACTTGGATATCTACTTCTATCCACATGGAGTATATTCTAACTAATCCTCCTTTGAACATTAATTCGTATTTAAGTCCACATATGCCACTTTACTGATTGTTCTTTTCACTTGTGCCTAAAACACCGACAAACAAAATGTCAGTCAGCATAAAGCTGGTATGTGGAGGAAACAATAATCGTGCAACTATGATAACAATGTAATCAACCAATTATCATTTAACAACCAAGATTACGACTTAAGAAATACTACTCAATCCTTATCTATTCCCTATCTCTGTGTTGTCCCTGCAGTGGACCTGGATGCTACCTTCATCATGGTAGATCCCCATTAAACCCCTCCTGATCCTACCTAATAGGTAAATCAATATCTAGGGATGAGTCACATGGCACTACCCATAGGTAGCCCAATCCCTCACTCATGGTATGCTGAAGAGTCACATAACACTACCCATAGGTAGTCCAATCCCTGACTCAAGGTGACTTGATGGACCTACCCCATTGGTATCCATGTACTAAGTCATCCAATCACCTGATGGACCTACCCCACAGGTAGACATGTACTAGGTCAAACTATTAAGTCATAGATGGGACTAGGATCTAAGCTAGTAGGCACATATCTTAAGTGATAGTCATATCCACATTATAGTTTGCATGAATTAAATTCATCCAATAGTTGAATTCAAGTCATCGAGGAAAACTTTGGAAAACCTCGAAAAACTAATTTGAGATATTCATAAGCATAACCACATACCTGTCAGGTAGATTTGAAACAGAATCAACCAAGAAGGGAAATCCAATCAAGCAAGTACAAGAATCCTGAAATAACATCCAATTCCTTTTTATGAAAATCTATTCAAACCATCTTGCCACTTAAGGTTCTATTCCTTTTTAGGATTTCTACCTCTTTTAGGGTTTACTTTACAATTAGGGTTTTTACTTCATTTTACTCTTTTAAACCCTAATTTGTCATCTATCCTTCAGGAAAGTTATTAAGGTTACCTTTTAACAACATATAACCTTAATTTTAGAAAAAACACAATTAATCATCAATTAAATCCATTAAGCCTCTTTTACATTAAAGCTACCATTTTTATCCTTTTAATCCATGACAAGATCATTATGCTCCTTTATCATCAGTTCATAGTTCATTATGATCTAATTTACATATGAACTCTATATGCCATTAATTCTACCTTTATTCATTAGAAAACCCTAATTACTACATTAAGGGTATTTATCCACAATTAGGAACTTTTATACTCGAAATAGCTTAGAATCATCAAAACTTAACATTATTCACAATTTGGAATAATTAAAACCATTAAGAGTCGCATTTACTAATATTAGGGTTTCATGGCCCATTAAAGCATATTTATGCTCAGGAAACTCTAAATTAACTAATTACGTGCAAAGTTCATCCTTTTTGTGTTTAATGTACCTTTTTACAATTAATAGGTTAATATCAACTTTAATCATCCATTAAACCCTACTAAATACATTAATCATCTCCAAATAGGGTTTCTTAATCTTTAATTCATTAAAGTTGATAAATTACACTACTTTTCGAATTTCAAGAGAAATTAGCCTTCAAATCTATTTTTATTTAATTCCTCTCATTTTTCTGAACAAAATTCATATATTACGCGTATCCATCCGAGCTTCGGTTAATTAGATATGAATTATGCAAAATTGACTTACTTTGGGCCAATAAGAGCGCGCCACTTGTCCTGCTCCATGCAACGTTGTTCGATTCAATTGAAAACATAATTCAATGATGAAAATACCCCTGCATAACTGGCTGGTCCTTCAGCCCATGGTGGGGCATATCTGTCCAATGCGCCTCCATCCATCTTCAACCTTGAGCAACCCGATCACTATCGCCCTAGCCGCTAAGCGCAGCCCTAGGCACTGCTCTCGTTCCCAATTCCGGACCCGAAAGCCAAAATGGCTTCTTCCCTTACCTCCTTCCGACCTCTGTGCCCCTCTAGGTGCTCTCAGCCCGTGGCCATGACGATAGGTTCGGGCTGGGCAGCCTACATTGTGCGATCATCCAAAGCAACTGTGTTGTTGCTACTGCGTTCAGACTAGGTTAGAGGAACGTCCATAAAGCTTCCCCTTAGCAGCATGCTCCCTCTGTAACTCCTCCATGACCACGCCTTGCCCTAGGATTCGAACTAGAATTTTTTCTAGGGTTTGTACGTAAGGAAGAAGAAGAAGAGAAAAGGATGCATGGGTTTCTCTCAAACTCGAGCCAAAGGCTCTACCCCTTATATAGGGGAGTGTAGCAATGCCCTGGGATGCTTGCCCTTGAAGCAATCAATCCCTCTTTCAATAGGAATTCAACTCCTTCATGAAAAAGCAAGTTTCGCTCTCCTTACTATCCCTTTGATATTTCCTATTTCTTAGATAATTAGGAATTCGAAATTCCTCTCACTTATTCTCTTTATTCTTGCTTTTTAATCCATTGGCATGGATTTCTATTTTCTTTTAATAGAAATTAATTTCTTTTTAACAATACCCCAAAATCATTCATTATGCATCATATTATCTTCTTATTTGACATTGTTGGTATTTTATCTTTCCTCTTTCTTCATTGGGACTCCTTTTAACATTAGGAATCCTTGGGATACGAAATTCCATCAAGGATAACTCAATTATACTTCTTTCCATTTATTTCCCACATTTTATCGTTATTTTCAAATTCTTTCTTAATAAAGAAATACTTAATTGATCTTTTTTTTTCTTTTTGGATTATCTTTGCAACTTTGGACTCCTTGGGACCCAAGTAACCCAAAAGGCACGAAATCCACCTTTGGATTAAATTCTTTTGCCTTCTAGAGGTTTCTACATTTTTCTTTTCCCCATTTCTTATTTATAATAGGGTTTCTTTTGTATTTTCCTTATTATTGGGCCCAATAACCAATAAAGCCCACAAAACAATCATCAAGGCTATTGTAAATGAAATCCATTTATTCGAAACAAATCATATCTCTATTTTTTTAAATTCCTTTAATATGAGAAATCACATTTCCCACCAAAAGAACCTAAAAGTTGGGGTTGTAACATCAGTGATCAGAAGAAATGTTGTTTAGACATATTGGTCGTAGATCACTTTTAATGATTGGCACATTGCTTTTAAGAAAAGGGGAGAAAGTATAATTAATATAAAGGACAATAGATGACACAAACACTTTTTTATTGATGACAGGATCAATATTAATATCAATAGGCTACATTCAGCTTCTGAGTTGTAGGGATAGAATGATGTGTCGAGGTTTCAATGAACAATGAGGGTACATGTCTTTGTCTAATGCAGTTTGTTGGTGTAGATTGCTAATCAAGAAACTACTTCTATTTTTACATGATGATCAATGCACATGTCAATGTTCTTTACCAGGACCTTTTTAATTACTAAACTATAAAAAAGAAATAAGTCATGCATATTAGTAACAAACTTTTGAAAACCCTTCCTCATATATCATATGTAATGGACATGACGAGTGGATGTCTATCTACTTCCAGTGAGAGTCATTATAATACCATAAAGAACTTATTTAAGTACTTGTGAAGTATTAAAGGATTAGTTCTATGGTAATAAAAGCAAGAGTTGAGTGTAAATGAGTTGTTACACTGATGCAAGCTTCCAAAATGGTAGAAAAATGATCGCAAAATGCAAAATATAAAATTTATATTCAAGATATAAAAGTGAATAAATGTTGTTAAATGGAAATGTTCCGGGTAAAATTAAAAGTCATTTTATTCGAAAAGGGAATGTCGAGTATCCTTGTGTTATGAATAGCAGATGATACTATATGGATCTAGAAGTTCATATAGATGAACTGACAGATATTCCAAGCAATGATGACAAAGTACAAATACTAAGTCAAACAATGGAGCTAATTGTTAGGCAAAGGAATAACAGATAGCATATTACGACATTCCATCTCATACAAAATTTTGTACAGTGAGGAGAAGGGAAACATGCAATATACTGACTAAACCAAATTGTATCTAACTCACTGGATTACAACACAGTAGAATATGTGGGACATGTTTAGAGATCACTAAGAGTATAATTCAAAGGTGATTGACTCTAAGTGCAAGTGGGAGCATGTTGGTATATATGCCCTGAGAGTCAATCATATGATGTTTGGATTGGTATATGTTTTGATTGATTTGATAAGTATCAAAGGCAAGCTTCCAATTTATTCTAGCTCAATCGATTATGAGATAAATGATGGAGCAGAATGAATGTCTAAAGAATGACAATACTCAATGATGTATGTCTCTGGGTTAAGGACATGAACATGAGAGCATACAGATGTTAAGAGTATGTACATTCTTGTTATGTCCCTAGTCGGATGTCATTGTGGATGGTTGATAGGCAACAACGACACATCAAGACTAGAGTGTGTGTTGGTTGATGACAGTGTCTCCTTAGTCATGATATACGATATCAAACCAAGCACACAGATACATGTTGGAGAAGAGTGTATCAGACAGACACACCATGAGAGTGACACATGAAACCATGACATGTTAGTCAAGTCATCTCTCATAGTGATGGTGGTTATTGTGATTCTTAGATCTGAAATCACTACACTCATCAAATGTGATTGGGTACACTTTGACATCATCAAACACAGTCTTGAAACATGGGTTGTTATAACGGAGATGATTGGGTGGCTTTGACACATGAGATATATTGTTAGTGATAGATATGGGATTTTTCCTTCCTAAGGGAGTATGATGTCCAGGCTACTTGATAAGCGAGACTGAGAAAGGTATGTGCATGCACATGTGAATCAATATATGATATTGATGTCACAACTATCACAGACAGTCTTCTCTAGTTCAAGAAACATGAATGAATGTTGAAAGGATGACAACTCCATTCCTTGAGTTCATTCATGATATCAAAGATAAAGGAATTATACAATCACGGGAACACCAATCACAAACAGTAGGATTAAAAGTTTTTCTCCAACTTTCATTTTCACTTGGGTAGAACTGATGTGCGACTAGGCACCACTCTTTGCTTGCGATGTCATAAGCTAGGTATGGACATTCACTACCAACGTAAAATGGGACCTATAGGGTCACACACAAAGGATTAACCTAGAAGAAGAGTTTATCCATGAATGATGTTTAGGTTTATTACTAAATTGTTTAGGTACTCAATCAAACATTCAATCAATAAACTTGACTTATAATCATCACATTCTAGTGTTGAACCAACTGATTTGAGTGTTAGATCGATTGAGAACCGAATTGATTGTGTTCTGCACAACATGGACCACCAACTGACTGGCTCACTAGGTGAACCGATCGGCTCATGGCTAGTGAGATGACCAGTTCACTCTGGTGAATCGATCAGTTCATTTATCTAAATGAAAAGTGTTGGATTTTCCCGATTTGTGAGAAAAAGGATTTTTTATTTCACTTGTTCAATTCAATTGGGATAAGAATTACTCTTTGCATTAATTAGAAATGAATAAGGAAAGTCAATTGTGGGCAAGTCTGGGAAGTGAAACAATCGGTTCACTAAGTGAACTGACCAGTTCACACTCCCAACCGTCCGGTTCACAAGTGAATTGATCGACTCACCTTGCCAAACGACCGTTTCATTTATGAAATGATCGATTCACCTGCCACAGTGCAAAATATTCATGAAACTTCCAGGCCCTTCTACTCCCACATAGATTGAGAACCCTGACCCTGCCCTCTACTATAAATAGAGGGGTACAGTGGGATTCTCTAGAGACACAACTCAGAACATCAGTTGCTCTGCAAAGTTGTTGTCCTCTCTAGTTGTGGTAGCCGAGAGAGCCCAAGAAAGTTCTACTCATCCAGGGAGGAACAGCTAGGGAAAGACAACTGTAGAAAAGCAACTGATTGTGGGAGAGTGTGTTGGTGATTAGTACACAAACAAAAGGGGACAACTCCTTCTTTCTATCCTTCAAGATGACAAGAGTTCCTGATAGTTGGTGTGGACTATCTATAGAGGTGGGAGACTTCTACCGCTTAGGAGGACGAAGTCAATCACAGTCTGGGTCAAGACCAGGAGTTGTAGAGATTTCGTCAAAGATAGGTGGTTGAAGACCACACTAGTTGTGAGTTACTGTCATTGAGAAAGCCTTAGGACCAATTATATCTCACTATAGCATATCTTGTAAATAATTTGACTAATAAAATACAATATTCCAATTTATTATGTTATTCATATATGAGATAATGATGAAACATAATAAATTTATAAATAATGATATTACTCAATGATGTATGACTTTGGGTTGAGGATCTGAAAAATGAGATCATACATATGTTAAAAGTGTATGCATTCTTCATCTGTCCCTAGTTGGATGTTATTATGGAAGGCTAATATTAAGAAATAACACATGAGACTAGAGTGTGCATTGGTTGATGACAAAATCTCATTAGTCATGATATGTGATATCAAACCAAGCACATATATACTTGTTAGAGAATAGTGTATCAGACAGACCCACCTTGGGAGTGACACATGGAAACCATGATTGGTAGTCAGAGTCATCTCTCATGGTGATGGTGGTGATTGTGGTTCTTAGACATGAAGTCACTACACTCATCACATGTTCTTCAATGTGATTTAACATCATCCACCATGATCCTGAATAAGGGTTGCCATAAAGGTGGTGCTCAGGTGCACTATGACATGTGTGGATAACTATGAGTGATATAGATGGGATTTGTCCCTGCTATTTTAGTTTGTCATCTAGGCCGCTTGATAAGAGATACTAAGAAATGCAAGTCCATGCTGGTGTGAGTCAATATGTGATATTGATCTTACATGTATCTCAGATAGTCTGCTCTAGCTCAAGGAACATGGATTGAATGTTGAATAGGATGATGATTCCATGCCTTGAGTTCAATAAGGATATCAGAGACAAAGGAACTATACATTCATTGTAACATAAGTCACAGATGATAGGATAAGTTGTTCTCCAACTTCTTTAATTACTTGGGTAGCAATGAAGTCTTGCTAGATACCAATTATTGCTTGTGAAATCAAAATACAATTGTGAATATCATTGCTAACGTGATATGGATCCTACCGAGTCATACATGTAGGATTTCATTGGAATAGGAGTATAATTGTGGACGTGATTGGCATGTTCTGAATCAATGTGATTAGTAAAACATGTAGGTAATCTACTATAATAATATCAGAATATAATCTGAATTAATTGGTTAAATTGTTTAAGACAATTAATTATATTCCATTATTAAGTCATTTGGTTGATTCGGAGCGACTAACTGGCGATGGATAATGGAAATTAGTTAATCAATTAATGAGATTAATTGATCAATTAAGTAATTCTAGAATATTCTTTTAGTGGTCCATTAGTGGGTTGTTTTAAATGCAACTGCAACCCTTTTGTTTACCCAAAGGTTCTTGGAAACCATGATTTCTTTCTCTGCTATATGTAAGGGCATGACGACCGGTGTTTAGGCTATCACATATGCTTACACTGAGGTTGGGCTCTTATACATGAACCCTAGTCGTCATCCTCACCAAGTGATAGAGACAAAGAGCAACCGACGCTAGCACGTCATCAAGTAGAAGGATACTCCTTCCCACTAGCTTATGAAGCACGATGTGGAGTTATAATCTATCCATGTGGACAAAGTAGAGACACAGACAAGGAGTTTCTTATGTTTGGAGGATGGACGGTGGTCGTCTATGTATGCTAGGAGTAACACATATCACTAAGTGAAGGGATGTTTCCGAACTTTCTTTGGTACAAGGTTTATCCCTACACACTCTTTCCGAATACGTTGTGTTCGATGAGATCCTCAAGTAGGGTATATTGAGAAAACAATTTATTGCTTCTGTTGTGCATGTCCCTCCACAAAACCCAATAGTGGTATCAAAGAGGCGTCGATCTAAGGTGTATTTAGATTGCATTCGTTATGATTGGAATTTCTATATACTATTTTTTGTAGTTGCTTGTGATGTGAACTTAAACTTTAAGCATGCATGTCTAGACCTAATTCCACATACATTGCAAATCTGCTATTTTTTACTTGACAGATGGGGTCGACAATGAAAAATATATTTTTTCATAGTGCACGTATGTAAAAATTTCATAGAGGGGTGTTGCCCATGCATACCCCACCTAGTCTATGTGGGAGTCAAAATTGTTTAATGGGGAATGTCCCACATTAAAAGGACTACAATCTTAATGTATATATAGATATACCTGTAAAATCATACATCGTCACCGTTGACAATCTTTTTTGTGGTGATTGCATGTGTGGTTATAGCCTAGGACCCTTTTCTGAATGTTGTGGTTGGATGTACATGGTTGTTCTTGGATCCTTTTGTATAAGTATTTGGATTGCATGATGAGCCTCATATTTTATCTGCAAGTGTAATTAATTATATTCGTTCTAAACACCTCTCGAGTTTTTTCTTTTACACATGTTTTCATAGAGATAGGGATAGTTTTGGTTTGGAAGACTTGTTGTGAAGAGGGGACTTGAAGATCCCACTCAAAGGAGTGTTGATGGAGAGGCAAACCAAAGGTCCAACACCAAAGGGTGTCCATGAATCCGTTCATCTCGATGCTGATCAGATGGAGGTTCATATGATAGTAATAGGTTGTCCATGCATGAGATGTGAAAGACCATAGGTGGATAGTAATCCTTTGTGGCTCCAGAGGATTATAGTATAATGGTTTCAACCAATGAATTTCTATTTTTAGATTGCATGTCTGTGGATTGGATATAGTATGTTGTTGGTTGTTTATACTAATGAGTTTCAATCATTAAGAATGATCTTTTACTCAACTAGCTATATCCCGCAAGTATACGAGTGTAGTTGTAGTCGAGGTCGAACACAAGGAGTGTTGGTTAGTTAGGCGCAAGAGTTATGATTTTCAATAATCTAGATCGTTGTACACAAGATGATTGGATTAGAACAACTAAATTATAGATTTAAAACAAAATAGTAAATTATCACTTAAGAAAGGTTAAGATTCAGATTTGGAAAGATCTTAGACTTGGGATTTCACTATCACATCATAGCTTATATTAAAATACGAATTTAAACATGTTAATTAACTTGCAAAGGAGGTTTGTAGTCATCACTCACCTCCCGGTGAAGTGATGATGATTTTAACTCCATACATCACTCTCGTGTATGTATTTCATTTCAAATCACAAACCTTGCTCCTCAACATAATCCCAGCCACTCTCGTGGTCAAGGACAAGTTTCCAAAAGAGTAACTCCATACTCTCAAACACATCTTCTCAGATTATGAAAGAAAGTATAAAACATGCAAGTATGATGGCCAATCAGACAAACAAGCATTTCAGATCTGAAACAACTCTTGGAATATGCAAGAAACTAACATTTAGTATGAAATTCATATGTTCATACAAGCTATGACATGGGAGTTACTCTCCCATGCCCAAGAAAAAGAGTCTACTCATCCATAATGATGTACATCAGAAAATGTGTAGAAATTTCAGAGTTTAGCATGGTTTAGAGAAGGAAAAGCTAAGCAATCCCAAGGAGTAACCAAAGGAAGGTAGAATTACGACTTGAGGACGAAATCCCACTTCTACATCTGCTCCAAACCGGACAAATTTCCCTCCCGAGAAGCTTTGTGGAGTGAAGAAGCTCTGTTGCACCATGGAGAAGAAGCTTGGAGAAGAAGAGAGGAAGAATGGGGGTTCTTTGGCAAGAAACCGCCTCCTTTCCCCTCCAAATCGCCCTCCTATGCTTTAGGCTTGCTCTATGATGAGATAACTTCCGCAAATGACCGGGCATAACCGCCCATTAAGTTCCCACTTCGTTTTAAACAAAAACTCGTATTTTACAAAATGCTGAAACTGCCAGGTGCACGGCGTGCACTTTAGAAATACACGCCGTGTAACTTTCTAGAAACTTTTGGCTCCCAGGTGCATGCCGTGCAACTTTCCAGAAACTTTTATCTTCCTGAAATTCCCAGGTGCACGACGTGCACTTTTGGTGCACGGCGTGCACCTCGCTGTTCTGGGTTGTTGTGTATTTTGCTCATAACTTTCAGTGTGTAGGTCCGATTTACATGCCGTAAAAAGTAGTATTTGTGAAATTTCGAACCCTAAAACATGTAGATACTTGAGGAGTGATCCAATAAGAGATAATATGATATATTACTCATAATTTCATTGCAATATGTAGTACCTACAATACAAACCATGAGATAAGTAAGAATAGCCAAAAATATAGAATCTAGCATGAATGAGAGTGATAATTGAGTCAAAACAACATGAATATGAAACCAAACATGATCCAAAAGATGATATAATTTGTGCACATCAAATCCCCCTAAGCTTAAACTATTGCTTTTCCTCAAGCAAAAAGAGCATAGAAACACAAATGAAGGAATTGTCAAGTTCCTGCATAGATCAAATGAAATGAAAGATGTGTATAAGACCAAACCAACCATGATCAACATGTTTATGCTCATAGCCATCAATTCAACTTAAACACCCAAGAAAGAGATTTTTAGTTCAGTAGGGGTGGTCACAATTAAATGAATCAATCAATTAAACAACACTAAGTAGAATTTGGATGACCAAGCCAAGCAATTAGTGGATGTACAACTCAAACTCTCAACTATTAAGGATACAAAAGATGAAATCTTAATTAAAATTAACAATTTTAGTTGCACTCTCCTTTTTTCCAAAAAAAAAGATATGACAATGGATTATGGATTCCGACACTCGGCTGCTAATGTAGGCTTATGCACACGTGGAGTGTCGGTTGGGGTATTTACCCTCTTTTAAGACATATCACCTAACCATCATGGCCAGATCGGACTTACACTAGGCTAGCATGATATGTGGGCAGTGTAGCCATCTTTTATGGGGTATAAAGATGAGATAAGACAAAAGAAATTTCAAAATTTTCCAAAACATAGGAGAGTCAACTAAATTGCAACATTGGCTAGATTTCATTCATTTGTTTTGAATTTTTTTCATTGAAAGAGTGGTTGAAAATGCACTAAGAGCTTGACAAGGGCATCCCATATTCCAAATGATGTTGTAAAGTTGATTTACTCACAAAAATTGAAACCATTACATGTTTTAAGAAATCAAGGATGGAAAGATGAATGTTCAGGCTAGAAGCATAAACCAGAGTTAAGCACATGTTGATGGCTAAAAGGTTTCATTTGATTAATGCATGCCTTTTACAATTTCTCCAAATGATATTTCTCATCAAAAGAGGACAATAAGTTAAGCATAGGAGTTCTATCCACATATAAAAGATAAACCTCATATCATACTAGATTTGCCACAAGAAGAGCAGAATTGAAAACAAGAGACTGAAATGTGAACATAAAACAAAAGCAAATGACAAGAAGCAAATAACATGAAAGTGAAAAGCTAAAAGAGCTAGGTTACCATCCGGTTGCTCCCCCCTAAGCTTGAAATCGGCAGTGTCCTCACTGCATAAATCAAACTAAAAAGGTTGCAACCGGGTACCTCGTCATGGTGGAAACATCAAAGTCCATGGAGGACCAGTGCTCTAATTTGCAGCTGGAAATTTTTGTGCTAAAGATTTATGCCTCCTTGCAAATATGTCCTTGATTTGGGGCAAGCGAAAGCACCTATTAGCTGCATCAAGAATAGTCTTTTGTATGCCAATACTATTTGTATTTTTATTCTCCTTTGAAGCATCATCAAAATATGAGTTTGGAAGAGTGTTCTCATTATAAAGCAATGCCTCATCTAGAATGTGAGGAGGAAGGACATGTGGCTTGCTTGAAGAATCAACATGTAGAGCATGTGTTGTAGCTTTCTCCCCTTTAGTTGCAACTTCATAATCATCATGGATATCAACATCATCATACTTTGAAGGATATACTTCTATGACAACACCATTCTTCAATATCACCGGCCTGAAATACATAGGGTTCATCTCCGGTGGACTAGGCAAGAAAGGTGGAAATGCTTCTTTTCTAGAAAGAGCTTGCTGGGCAATTTGTTTCTTTAAGATGTGTGCATGAGTGGCAATATCGTCCACCTTAGAAGAGAGTTGGCAAATGACACCCTTCATTGATCTCCTCATTTTGCTGCATTTGAGTTGAAACAAATGTTGCAAGCATGAACTCTAATCTAGGAGTTACTTGCGGTTGTTGTGGCTGAATGAAATTTGGGTTCACATTGTTGTAGAAGTCTGGTGGAGTGTAGCCCATTGGAGAATAAATAGAAGAAGCATAAGATGTAGAAGATGAGTGTCGAAACAACCCACATGCATCACAAATAATATTGGCTACTTGAAATGGTTGTGTTCTTAGCTTCTCAAACCTTTGTGATAAAGTGTCTAGCTTTGCTGCAATTATGTCTATAGCACCAACCGTGTGATCTTCCACTTGCATTCCAGAAGTAGTATGTGAAAAGGATGGGTGGTAGCTTGTAGCCGGACTCCACTGACAATGATTTTCTGCCATATCTTCAATAATAGAATAGGCTTCTCCATAAGATTTGTTCATTAGAGCTCCATTTGCAGCTGCATCAATTAACATCCTTGTATTATAGCACAAACCATTATAGAAAGATTGCAATAGAAGCCAATTGCTTAGACCGTGATATGGACAAAGATGTTGAAGATCTTTGAACCTCTCCCATGTATCATACAAGTTCTCTCCATCCCTTTGAAAATAATTGATGAGTTGACTCCTTAGCTGCAAAGTTTTGCTAGGTGGAAAATATCTTGCCAAAAAGACCTTTAGAAGCTCCTCCCAAGTGTCAATTGACTTCTTTGGAAAAGTATAGAGCCATGCCTTGGCTCTATCTCTAAGAGAGAATGGAAAAAGGATTAGGCGTATCCCATCAGTAGGAACGCCATATATCTTTATGGTGCTTAGCAACTGTAGAAATTCAGCAATGTGGAGGTTTGTATCCTCCATTGGTGTCCCTCCAAATGCATTCAGCTGTAGCAATTGTATGATGGCTGGGCTGATAGAAAACTCCTCTGCCTCAAATTCTAAAATATTAATGGGCCCACTCATGTGCATTGCAGCTGTACCAAAGTAGTCCTTAAGAGGAAGGTCATCCTCCTTGACTAGTTCTTCATCTGGATTCAGAGGATTAGGTGGATGTGGCGTAGATGGTGGTGGTGTATGTGGTATGGGTGTTGGTGGTGTATATGATGGTGGTGAATTAGGTGTGAATGATGGTGGTGTGGATGAAGGATGCATGGATGAATGTCATTTGGATGATGGTGACATTGATGATGGTTGTGTGGGTTGTGATTCCTCCATACATGTTTGGGTTTCACTCCTTGTTGCTCCATGAGGGCTGCAAACAGTGTGTTCATTTTCTGAATGTAGAGATATGCACGGTTCAAGGATCTTTTTATGAACACCCCATATACTCCTACAAATAAAGAAGATGAGTGAGATACAAAAACAAACATGGAAGATACAAAAAATTATGATGATCATGATGAATTATGATTTATGGATATGATGGTGGATATGAAGGTTGTGATCTAGTCTCATTTACTTATCAACAACTCTTACTCTAACAGGAATATCGATGCTCCCCGGCAACGGCGCCAAAAACTTGTTGGTTGTTTACACTAACGAGTTTCAATCATTAAGAATGATCTTTTACTCAACTAGCTATATCCCGCAAGTATACGAGAGTAGTTGTAGTCGAGGTCGAACACAAGGAGCGTTGGTTAGTTAGGCGTAAGAGTTATGATTTTCAATAATCTAGATCGTTGTACACAAGATGATTGGATTAGAACAACTAAATTATAGATTTAAAACAAAATAGTAAATTATCACTTAAGAAAGGTTAAGATTCGGATTTGGAAAGATCTTAGACTTGGGATTTCACTATCACATCATAGCTTATATTAAAATATGAATTTAAACATGTTAATTAACTTGCAAAGGAGGTTTGTAGTCATCACTCACCTCCCGGTGAAGTGATGACGATTTTAACTCCATACATCACTCTCGTGTATGTATTTCATTTCAAATCACAAACCTTGTTCCTCAACATAATCCCAGCCACTCTCGTGGTCAAGGACAAGTTTCCAAAAGAGTAACTCCATACTCTCAAACACATCTTCTCAGATTATGAAAGAAAGTATAAAACATGCAAGTATGATGGCCAATCACACAAATAAGCATTTCAAATCTGAAACAACTCTTGGAATATGCAAGAAACTAACATTTAGTACGAAATTCATATATTCATACAAGCTATGACATGGGAGTTACTCTCCCATGCCCAAGAAAAAGAGTCTACTCATCCATAATGATGTACATCAGAAAATGTGTAGAAATTTCAGAGTTTAGCATGGTTTAGAGAAGGAAAAGCTAAGCAATCCCAAGGTGTAACCAAAGGAAGGTAGAATTCTGACTTGAGGATGAAATCCCACTTCTACAGCCGCTCCAAACCGGACAAACTTCCCTCCCGAGAAGCTTTGTGGAGTGAAGAAGCTCTGCTGCACCTTGGAGAAGAAGCTTGGAGAAGAAGAGAGGAAGAATGGGGGTTCTTTGGCAAGAAACCACCTCCTTTCCCCTCCAAATCGCCCTCCTATGCTCTAGGCTTGCTCTAGGATGAGAGAACTTCCGCAAATGACCGGGCATAACCGCCCATTAAGTTCCCACTTCATTTTAAACAAAACTCGTATTTTACAAAATGCTGAAACTGCCAGGTGCACGGCGTGCACTTTGGAAATGCACGTCGTGCAACTTTCCAGAAACTTTTGGCTCCCAGGTGCACGCCGTGCAACTTTCCAGAAACTTTTATCTGCCTGAAATTCCCAGGTGCACGACGTGCACTTTTGGTGCACGGCGTGCACCTCGCTGTTCTGGGCTGTTGTGTATTTTGCTCATAACTTTCAGTGTGTAGGTCCGATTTACATGCCGTAAAAAGTGGTATTTGCTCAATTTAGAACCCTAAAACATGTAGATACTTGAAGAGTGATCCAATAAGAGATAATATGATATATTACTCATAATTTCATTGCAATATGTAGTACCTACAATACAAACCATGAGACAAGTAAGAATAGCTAAAAATATAGAATCTAGCATGAATGAGAGTGATAATTGAGTCAAAACAACATGGATATGCAACCAAACATGATCCAAAAGATGATATAATTTGTGCACATCATATGTATATATGATACATATTATAAGTATGTGGTGGTTGGATATGTATATGTATTTATATATACACCCCTCACATAAAATATTAAGTCGCAGATGCTTTCCATAGGCATCACACATGAAAAGCTTGCTCAACTATGCATGGGCACGCCCTAGATTGGTGTGTTGTCTATCTCGTGGAAGTGTGATGGTAGATATGTGGGTTTGCCATAAATGAGATTAAAAAGCAATGCTTCCTTGGCCGTGTGGAACATGGATGAGCATTATGTCATTCCTACAAGTGAAAAGACTGGAGGAAATGCCCTCTGAGGACTTCGAGATCACATCTTCGTAACATGTATCAAGAATAGGCAGTCAATATAGGTATTATGTCTCTAAGGCATTGTTTAAGTACAACATGGTAGAGGGTGATCTAGTAGGGCCCAGGTGCTCAAATTAATTGGGTATGTGGAAATCCTAGAAAGACTTGGATTTCCTTAAGGCCAAGATTTGGCCACGGATGTGATCTTGCAATCATTGTCGGAATCATATAGCCAATTTGTCATTAACTACAATATGAATAAATTTGACAAGACATTGACAGAGTTGCTTGGCATGTTGAGAATTGTTGAGGGACAAATGAAGAAAGACAAGCCTAAGTTTGTGTTGTTCATAAGAAAAAGAAAGGGGAAACCCAAGGGAAAATGCAAATCAAAAAAGAGTTTTAATGTTGGGTAAAAGTCTAAATATTTTGCACTTAAAGCAAAAAGAGGTATGATTAAAGAAGACACTTGTCATCATTATCACCAACCTAGATATTAGAAAAGGAAGTGCCATATTTACTTAGAGGAATTAAAGAACAAGAAGAAGGGGATAGAGATCTCCAGTTCAAGTATTTATGTTATTGATATAAATTTATCTACTTCATCATCTTGGGTACTAGATATCAGATGTGGATCTCATATTTGTTCAAATATGCAGGATTTGAAAAAGAAGTAGGCCTTGCTGAAGGAAGAAGTAGAGATACGTGTTTCCAATGGAGAAAGAGTTGCTACTAATGTCATAGGCACATACTATTTATCTATTCCAAGTGGTCTTTAATAGAGTTAGAGAACTTCTATTTCGTACCTGCTATAAATAGGAACATTATTTATGTTTCTTGTTTGGATAAGAATGGATTTGAATTCCAATTTAAGAATGGTCAAAGTTATATTTCTAAAGAAGAGATCTTTTATGGCAGAGTCCCTATTTCTAATGGTATTTACTTATTAGATTATGAGACAAACAAATATAACATAAAAATATTACAAGACTTAAACTTGACGACTCAAACAAAACATATCTTTGGCACTATTTTCTATGGTACATAAATGAGAAATGCATTTCAAGACTCCATAAAGATGGTTATCTAGACTCTTTTGACTTTGAATCAATAGATATATGTGAATCTTTCTTTTGGGCAAGATGACAAAGACTCCTTTCACTAGTCATAGTGAGAGAGTGAGTGATCTATTAGGACTCATACATAATGATGTATGTGTATCTTTTAGATCAAATGTTAGAGGTGGTAACCAATACTTCATTACCTTCACTAAGATTTCAAGAGCTTTGCCAATGTATTCCTGATGAAACACAAGTCAGAAACCCTTCAAAGATTCAAGGATTTCATGAATGAAGTATAGAACCAACTTGGTAAAAGTATTAAGGAACTTCGATCTAATTGAGGTGGATAATACTTAAGCCAAGAGTTTGATGACCTTTTATGAGCTTGTGGTATCGTATCACAGTGGATTCCACCTTGAACACCACAACATAATGGTGTATAAAAAAGAAGGGATCGCACACTACTAAATATGATGAGATTAATGATGTCTTTTTCTAATCTTCTGGTTTTCTTCAGGAGATATGCTCTTGAAACCTCCACATTTACATGAAATTGTGTAACTTCTAAATGGTTCAAAAGACACCATATGAGATATGGAATGGGAAACATCCCGATGTGTTTTTACAAAGATTTGGGGTTGTGAATATTATGTTAGAAAATATTTTCTTAAAAAGCTTGGACCCAAATCAGATAAATGTTACTTTGTTGGTACCCCAAGGAAACTAGGGGTTACTACTGGTACCAACCATATGACAACAATGTAGTTTTTGCCAAGAATGTTGTATTCCTAGAAAAGGAATATATTTCTAAAGGAAGTAGTGGGAGACAAATAGAGCTTGAAGAAGTTTGAGACCAACAAGAAAACATTGAACCTTTAGAAGTACAAGAGGAACATGAAGAGTCAAAAATTGTTGTGTATTCTCAAATTCCTCATGTAACACATGAACCTTTTAGATTAGTAGCACACACCTTGAGTCTGAAAGATTTGGATATCTTGTGACTCAAGAAGGAGATGAGGTGGTCATAGATGATGAGCTAACAACATACTTAGAAGCTATTGAGGGACCAGATTCTAAGAAATTGCTTGAAGCCATGAAATTTTAAATGGACTCCATGTATGCAAACAAGGTATGGACCTCAGTGGGTCCACCTGAAGGGGTAATACCCATAGGGTGCAAGTGGGTCTTCAAGAAGAAGATTGACATGGATGGTAATGTACAAACCTACAAAGTTTAATTGGTTGCAAAGGTTTTCATAGATTCAAGGTGTTGACTATGATGAAACCTTTTCTCTAGTTGCCATAGTTACGTCCATCAAGATCATGATTTCCCAGAAACTTATCAGCACTGTCAGATTTGGCAAATGGATGTTAAAATCGTATTCCTTAACAAGAACCTTCTTGAGGATGTGTATATGATACAACCTTAGGGTTTTATTAATCCAAATGATGCAAATAAAGTCTATAAGCTACAATGGTCAATCTATGGATTGAAGCAAGCATCTCAAAACTGGAATCCTAGATTTAACAAAATAGTCAAAGAGTTTGTCTTTAGTCAAAATGAAGATGAAACATGTGTTTACAAGAATGTTACTGGGAGCACAATAGTATTTCTCATATTGTATGGAGCTGGCATACTTTTGATGGGGAATAATATCCCTACTCTCAACTTGGTTAAAACATAGTTGGTAAACACCTTCACTATGAAGGACTTAGGATAAGCATACTATATTTTAGGAATAAATATCTATAGAGATAGGTCTAAAAGGTTTCTTGGTCTAAGTCAAAGTACATACATTGAAAAAGTGTTGAAAAGGTTCAGCATGCAAGAGTATATGGGAGGAAACTTACCCATGTTACATGGAATAAGTTTCTCTAGATCTTAGTGTTCAAGCTCTTCCGAATAGAGAACATGCATGAGTAATATTCCATATGCATCAACAATTAGATCTATTCTTTGAGCATGACGAGTAGGTGACCGACCTAAATCGAACGTCCAAAAGGAGCAGATTTGAAATAGTCGGACTTTTAAATAACCCGACTCTTAGGCCCCCGCAACGATGATGGGGTCCGAAGTAGCGATCGGGGTCAAACCACAGGAACAAGGGTGGTCGTGCTAAGAACACGGAATCAACACTCTACACTCCGGTAAAAGAAGGGTAAGAAAATGTTCCCGAGGGAACGGTAGGTAAAGATCGGTAAAACAAAAGAAAACTATCTCCAAATGGAGTTACAAGGAAGATTATGGTTTGGCATCTATCAAATTTTTTAGGGGGTTTGTGCAACAGAATCAGAGGAGAAAACATTATTGCCTCAATAAGGAATCAAAGGAGGAAAGCTTAGGCATAACAAGCGGTAGCAGAAAACATCCAGTACCCCTTCTCTCGAAAAGAGTACCTCTGACTAAGCACCAACACCCTCTCTCAATGGTGGTGGACTTGGGTTGGAGTGGAAAGATAACTAAAACAACTCCGACCCTGGGTACTCTCGTACCCCCTGATTGGACCAAACTCTAGAGTTTCAACACCTCTCTCAAGGGAGCTGTAACGGGAAACATGATTCGATAACTAGTCAAAATATGATCCAATCATACAAGCTAGAGTTCGGATGGTACAAAGCAATCATCTAACAAAAGGGACCAAACTTAGAGCAACATGTATTAAAACTCCTCTAATTCCATTACCATGAGCATTGTATAAAAGGTTTAGCTACATTGTGTAAATAAAGAAAGTAAATGACGAAAAAAGGGAAGACAGGTGTCGCCTCCTTTATTTAGGAGGGCGACATACAACAGTGGACCCCTGAGGTGCCTCTAGTCCGATATCGAGCGGGGGCTCTGGCCGACATGCTCGTGTCAGGAGACCAGCCCTGTCGGGCGGTATGTCGTGATGGGCAAGCATATCAGTCAAAGCACCCTCCCCCGATGCGGTCGTGGTCAGGATACCACCCTCTCGGGCGACACACCGTGACGGGTATTCCGTATCGGGGTTGATATCGTGTTGGGCAAGAGACGACTTAGGGTATCAGGTTCTTGTATCGAGTGTAGAGGTGAGCCGTCTCGGACAGGGGTTCATCTAGGAGCCCGACACGTCGGGTAGCCTCCTTGATCGATATCGGGCTGCTGCGGCTACCAGGATGGATTCTAAGTGAACCACTCCCACCCCTCTCGGGTTGGGGAAGTTCTCACCTAGTATCGCCCGGCATGCCTTGGGGAAGCGAAACACTAGCTCCAGATGATTTCCAAGGTTAGCCTTCGCGGGATTCCCGATCTGTCCCATTGAGGTCCTGTACCTGCTATTTATAGGCAGCAGTTGGAAGAGGTTGCGGATCTCCGGGCGCCACGTACTCTTTATCGGCTCCACATGCGTGGCTTTAGGGATGATTGACGCGTGTGTGTCATCTAGCGTAGCTTGGCTATCGCATGTCGGGTTATGAAGGTATCGGGTGCGACGGGCGGTTGCTTCCGGTGCGCGACTCGTCTCACGTGACATGCCCTAACGGGCTGATTAGTCATGGCGGTCAGAGCTCTCTATCGGGTAAATGGTGTGTCGCCCGGTGGAGTCTTCTTGCGCGACACACCTGTGACACACAACAGCTGTATCGGGAAGCTGTACAGTGGGTAATGAGTGTGTCGGCCGATTGGTAGGAGGGTCGATGCAGGTAAACACCGTTAATGGGCCGGGACGGGCCTTTTTGGTGGAAAGACAAAGAAAAACTCTACAAAAGATGATAAAAATGAGTTAAGATTGTAGTGTGACCTGTTTATTCA
Source organism: Alisma plantago-aquatica (assembly GCA_963693085.1). NCBI lineage: Eukaryota > Viridiplantae > Streptophyta > Magnoliopsida > Alismatales > Alismataceae > Alisma > Alisma plantago-aquatica. The sequence continues at coordinate 92,834,679 of OY856411.1, forward strand.
AAAACATGACAAAAAGGAGAGGAAAACCGTTTAAAAGGGCAGTTTTGACAAAGAAATATGGGCCATAAATACCACAAAAATGGGTGTCATCAACTCCCCCAAACATAGTATTTTGATTGTCCTTAATCAATTTTAAAACTTTGTTTTGTGATACTTCTTCTCAACCTGATAGTTTTCAGACAAGGGGTTTGAGCGAGTATTGAGATGCCCTAAAGAGAATATTGTCCGACCACGAACAACGAAGTTCATTTTTCCTGCCTTATTTAAGAAAAATTTCCTCTCCAGCTTCGGTGAGACTTGAGTGCATGATTTCGAAGTTAGCTTTCACACCAAACAGCTTTTTGGAACAGAACGTTGTGTTTTTGGGTAAGTTTAAAGCTTTTTGGGTTTTTCTTGTTTCCCATCAATCCATCCAGGTACGGGTCCGTTAACGGGCAAGTGGTCCCTGCAGTCCAAGCCAGTTGGCTTTAGAGCAGTGATTTCACAGTCATAGTCTTTTGTCGTGTTGAGACTGCATTTTCAGAAAGAGCATAATAAAAACCTGCACCACCTTAGACACAGAGAAAACAAGCTGGAAAGAAGTCGTATCAGGTTTCTACTATAGAGTGTCTTTGTAGAATTGTATAGAGGAAAAATTTGTATATGATAAATTTTTGTATCAAGCATGTATATGTATATGTACACAGGTTATGTTATAGGAAAAAGAACAAAAGGTGAAGTTCAGAGGACTTTTAGTACCTCCCTCACTGATACATAGTACCCCCCCCCCAAAACTTACTTCACATTCTATCCTAGAGTTGTGAAATAGATAAGGTAGGGTAATGTTAACTCAATGAGGGTTAGCAGGTGAGCGCGCCTTTGCCAGATAAAATCTCACACATGTATTCACTACATTTGCTATGGTAGTCGATGTGGTGGAGCTGGTCAGGTGTTTCCTTGTTAGATATCCACTCCAGCACAAAGATGCTGCAGTTGTTGGATAGTAGAATTTGTTGCGGGCTACGGTGGCAGAAATGAAGCTCGTGCCATTTGCTCGCTGCTATCTCCAGGAATGGTTGGATCAGCGTCGCCACCTCATCATAGTATTTTCATACTAAGTGCTCGAGGAGTGTCAACGCTGTCGATGTAAACTGTACTGGATGATCTTTGTTGCTATCCGAGCTGTTATAGAAGATTCCTGCTCGTTGGCGAGTGTACATCGTCAGGACAATCCTGTGGTTGTAGTGTAGGATAGGTAGGAAGATGATGTGTGGAATCCTGCTCTATCACTCTGCCAGAAAAGATTGTTTCTCTCCTGACTCATCGGCAAGGCAGATGTCGTTGAACAACATTGGATGGGCTATGTATGCGTGTTCAAACTTTTTTTGTAGTATTTGGATGTAGGTGGCCGCCACTGATATCGCTAAACATCCTCCTTCTTTTACCATGTCCCTTAAATCATCAACTGGGAATATGACATTGCCTGCCTCATAGATGACGTCTACGGGGGTATTGTCAGCTAACTTCAGAAGGACTTCATTGACCTGCTCCTGTGTTAGTATAGAACTCGAGAAACGGTCAAAGTTGCTCATCATTTCCTATGAGGTTTCAGGCGAAGCGGGGTCTTCCATTCCGCATACTTCCCACAGGATTTCTAACTGCTTTCCTATCCCATAAACGTCTGCGTCCATCTCGACTTCTTTTTATGGAGTGATGCCGGGTTGCGATGAATCATCTTCTTTGTCACTATCCAACAGCTTTTCTGGTACCCCCGCGTCTTGGAAATAGGGCTTCTCTTTGATCAGCAGCAAATAGTAGGTGCTCCTGAGATGGAAGAAGTCTTGGCCCTGAAGATGTCTTATGTTTCCAAAGATGTTTAGCAGCTCCATGGCACGTAAGATGACAAGGGAACTATTCTCACTTCCAGATTCTACTTGGATGGGGAAGTCTCTGATAGAGAAGAAGTTCCAAATGCTGCTATGACGTTGGACTCCTTTCTTGATAACTCGAAGAAGATGCAATGGGAGAAGCCTGGGATTCTTGTCCTCTGGGCGAGAGAAGATATGTCCTGAGCGTGGAACCTCCTCATTGCAACAGCTGAAGAGCTGGACGTCATGGTTCTAGAGATCCACCACGCACAGGAACCAGTTATTGCGGTGCTTGTACGGGGCCAACATGAGGTTCGTGTTGTGTTCTTCAATATGTCGTATCATGTTGGCCACCGCAATGGAGTCGGACGCTCCCATCATCAACCTTCTTTCCAAGGTTGGGGTGGCGTTGTATATTGTTTGCAGACCTATCCTGGTGTTGATATTCTAGATTATGGCACCCTTCAGGACCCTGAATAGCCTTTTTCTGACGACGGCTGGTGAGCGGAACATGTTTCTCAGCGCTCCCCGTCGTACGGCAAAGTAGTCGTCGCTCTAGACGACGTCTTCTTCATCATCCTGCGACCTCAGGACCTTGTTGAGTAGTTTCTAGTCCCTGGTCGTCAAGTATCTGAGGGCCCTTCTGTTGAAGTCAGCCATCTCGAAGGAAGGTATCTCTGATGGCACAGAAAATGCGTCTGTCATTGATCTTCTTCCTCTGGGGGTGTCTTTTGTTAGCGGCGTAGATGTCCCCCCCTCTCCCTCTAATTCATCAGAAGAGTCCTCCCTGATACTGATTGATTCGTCGTTGTCTTCAGCTTCGTCCAGGGGAACTGAGGGAGCAACTTCATCCATGCCTTGGGAGCTTACTTGTCCTACTGGAGCTCCATCGGCTGACTTTTGTGTCGTCCCTTCCTCGGGCGTTGTGGATGGCCCGCTGGAGGGGGAAGAGGATGACATCCTGGGTGAGGACGCTGACGAGGAAGGGTGGGAGCCTGAGCCAGGAGGTGATGATGACCTCCTTGGCTGCCTTGAATGCGGATGACCATCCCTCCTATTCAGCCTCTCCTCGATCATGTCGAGGCGTTGGAGGGCTTGCTACAGTGTCTCGTTGAGTGCCTCTAGTTGGTTGGGAAGGCCAACTAGAGTAAGTAGTTGTCACTCCTGGTTGTTTAGCCTCTGCTGGAAAATAGAAAATTGGTGGGTAAGCAAAGAAAAAGTAGCTGAGTGGCTGTCTGTTACCTCCCACAAGTGGTCAAATCCATGACCCATCATCTGTCCCAGTGACGGAGGGGATGCATCAGATCTCCCTCCCATCCTTGTGATGCTCCTCGTGTGTGAAGATTGACCTGATGAGTGCACGGCCTAACTCGGGTTGGTGTCAATTTTGATTGTTCGCGAGGGCATTGCTTCTGGGTGAGGCGTCAGCACTTTCACAGTTGTCTCTACCTCAACTATTTGTGGTGGCGGAGAAGGGCGCAGCGTGGGTGGTTGTTGCTCCACCTCTCTGTTTTCAGTGACCTCCTCCGTAGCTACCACTATAAACACCGGTGGCGGCGGCGGCGTGGGCTACGCAGCCCTGAGCACCAACTCAAGGATCTCAGCAAATGCCCCATTGCTGGCGTTCGGCTGTGCCACTTCTTCCTCCGCTGAAGGTGCAATAGAAGTCTCACGAGCTACGGCTATCTCTTCCGCGGCAGCTTCCCTCGGGGCTATCGAGGTTGTTTCAGCCCCGGTTGTCTCGATGACCACCACAATCGCTGGCACTTCTTCAACCGCGATAGATGTTATTGTGGCGGCCGCGGCCGGTATGGGAGAAGAGACGACAACTCTATCGGTGGCTATCACTATTTGCGCTGGGGCGGAGGGTGGCTCGGCAGGGGCTGTAGAAGATTTGTCCTGCCGGGCGTCTAAAGGGATCAGCCCTCCCATTGTAGCCACCCTTTCCTGTATTCTAGTCATGGCAGTGTAAGCGGCTTCAACCTCTAACGCTTCAACTTCTTCTTCGGTGAAGACCAGCTTTTCTACATCATAGTTGATGCAGAACGGGAGGGGTAGAAGCTTGGAAGTTCTTGCAAACTTGTAGAAGTAGCGTCTGCCCTCCTTCTTGATAATATTTGCCCGTTGCAAGAACTTCATGTCGATCCTATCATCACCTCTGGTTCTTGACAGGCTGTGCAACTCCTTTGGGTACCCCAACCCCACCGCGATCAGATTGACGATGCCACCCATGCAATACTCCTTGGTGGAATCCTTTATGGGGTATAGTCTATTCAGCAAGAAGCGTCCCAACTTGACCACCTTGCCCTCCATCATGTACCACATGAGATAGAGTTTTTTGGTGTAGATGTTGCTCATCTCATACTTGTTGAAGAGGATGCAAGCCACTAACTTGTGGACGATCCTCCAGAAGCAGGAGTGGATGGCTGCATCTTTGCTTCTTGGCTTGTAGTTTGATTTGCCGGTCAGTTTCTTCCAGACGCTAACTGGGTTAAAGCCATCACCCTTGCCAAGCCTGGTGCCATTGTTCAGCATCTCCATCTCATCTTCTGAGGAGGAGAATATTTTGTTGAGCAGCTTTTCTGAGATCTCGTGCTCTGCGTTGTATACCCCACCTTGCAGCCGGACTGCTCCTCCAAAACTCTCCACTTCCTCTGGCCTGTTCTGGACTCGCCAGAGAGAGGACATGAACTCCTTTTTTTTTATTAAGCCAGGGGTCGCTATTATTCATCCCACACCCCTCTGGTGGGCTAAAATCAGCAAAAATAATACAGCTCCCGCTCTTATAACTCGGGTATTTTCCCAAAAAAAACCCCACCCAAAAAATAATACATGAACTCCTTTGTGAGCTCAGTATATGATCTAGATAAGTTGAAGCATATTGTCTTCAGCCCTACAGCCCCCAAGACGTTGTCCAGCCTGTTGAAGATACTGAGGTGGTGGAAAGATTGCTGGTGGGTGAATCGGGTTGGCCGATAGATCTTTACCGCCAACTCCGTGTATCTCTGCTGGTGCTCTTCATCCCTGGGCACGAACCTTCCTGGGGAGTGAGCCAGAGGTTCTGCCGCTGCTTCTGTCCTTGGCCTCTTCTAGGTCGTGGATGGCCCAGTTGCATCGAGATTCAGGCATTTCTGCCCGACTTTGGTAGCTTCTACTGTGGCCTCAGTGTTCATCCTCCTACCTTGTTCGTCTACTTGGATGATGGTTTGTTTGGTGCGGGCCATTTCAGTTTTCATAAAACAAAAGTTTAGTAAGCATTAATTTTACTGAATGATTCACCTTGCTTGATATCGGGCGGCGGGGTGTGTCGCCTGATATTGGATCGGTGATATATTTTGAAAACTTAACAAAACCTGATAGTGTTAAGTCGATATCGAGATAGCCCGAAACGGTCTAAAAAGGCTAAAATGCAAAGTTGCTTGCGCGATAGGTCAAAAGGCAGGCCCGATAGTAGAGCTACCGGATACAATCGTATCGGGTGACAAAATTGGACGATACGGTGTTTTGCCTGATATTCCTGTGTCGGGCGGCACGAAGTTCGGACCAATATAGCCACAAGTCTATCGTGTAACACCGGGTGTCATCATGAACAACTATATTGCCCGATACGGTTGCTCTGAAAGAGGGTGTCGCCCGATACTAGCAAGATGTGAGGCAATACAATATAAGGTATCACCTGATATAAGGTATCAGGCGGGTGCGCGATAGATGTGTGTCACGCGATGTGGTCAAAAGGTCGGGTACCCGACACAGCGCATGTCGGGCGATATGAAAAGAACTAACGCCTTGTGCCTGATACGAGATGTGCGACACACAAGTGTGTCGGGTGAACCAAGCGATACGCGTATTGTGTTATACCTTTATCTTCAGAGAGAAGTTGCATGACACGGTAGCAGAAGCGAGGTAGGCTGACATGTGAGAAAAGCCAGAGTAAAGTGCACGATACAGGAGTAGGTGAGGAAGTAAATGTCAGTGCCCGACACAGTTAAACCACAATTACTATATATAGCAATCGAGGGCAGGGGTAAAATGGGTAAAACCGGGGCACATGTCACCCGATGAGACAAATCATTCCCGAGACGAACAGTAAAATCAGTCCCATCCATCTAATCAAGGGTTATTTACTCATGCCGCCCGATACGGATGCACGCAGCTCGGTGTATCGCCCAACACGACTTAGCCGATGCCCGATATCAAAGCCTGATAAGGGTGTGTCGCGCGTCGCGCCCGGGACCTTGTCTGATATCGGTCAGAGAACTTGGTATTGGTCAAGGCATCTTGGCCCGATACAAAGCTTCAAAGAAGAATAAAACAATGTAAGAGATGAAAAACTAAAATTAAGGAAAAGAAAAAAAAGTGATTGATGGGTAAAACATCATTGGCCTAAAGTAAAACTCCCAGCCTCAGATAGTATTACTCACCAATGCTTATAAAAACAAGCGGTGGCCCATAAAATGGAGGAGTCTGAGCATGTGGCGCATGCACTGACTCAGGCCTTATTACAATCATAATGTTCATAATGTTTTTCTTGTAGAAAAGGAAATAATGTCCTATTCTACGAAAAGTAAAAACTCGGGTTGCCTCCCGAGGAGCGTTGTAGTTAGCATCGTCAGCTCGATAGCTTTAGATCCTTCACTTTGTGCTTTCAGTTGTTTCAGCATCTTGCAAACTTATCTCTGATCTTCTCATGAACGCTTCATCTTCAGAGTACCTTTTCAATATGTGCCCATTCACTGGAAAAACCTTTGTTGGATTGTCTTTATCATACAGCTCCATCATTCCTGATGGATATATCTTTGCCATGGTGAAGGGTCCAGACCACCTCATTTGTAGCTTACCTAGAAAAAAAAGATGGAGGATTTAAATAACAAAACTTTATCACCTTCACTCACATCCTTTTTCTTCAGGTGGGCATCATGCCACACCTTGGTCCTCTGCTTGTAAATTCTTGCATTTTCATATGCATGTATTCTCAGCTCTTCGAGCTCCTATAGATGTAGATATCTCTTTTCCCCTGCCTTCTCCAGGTCCATATTTAAACCTTAATCGCCCAAAGAGCCTTGTGTTCAAGCTCTAAGGGTAGATGATAGGATTTTCCATAAATCAATTTGTAAGGGGTAGTGCTAATGGGTGCCTTGTATGCAGTTCTGTAGGCCCAAAGAGCATCGTCGAGCTTCATCAACCAGTATTTCCACGTGCGGCTGACAATCTTTTGTAAAATCTACTCAATCTATCTATTTGAAACCTCCACCTGCCTAGAAGTTTGAGGGTGATAGGGTGTAGCAACCTTGTGCTTGACCCCATACTTCCGCAGAAGTGCTTCAAACTGTTTCTCCCCAAAATGCGATGCACCATCACTTATCACAGTACGAGGTACTCCAAAGTGAGGAAAGATAGTTTTCTCAAATAGTTTGATCACAAACTTGGAGTCGCAATTTTGGGTGGCAACAACTTCTACCCATTTAGACACATAGTCCACCGTGACTAAAATGTATTGATATCCTTTTGATGGAGGAAATAGACCCATGTAGTCTATTCCCTAGAAGTCAAAGATCTCGACTTCAACCCAGTTGGCCATAGGCATCTCGTTCCTTCTTCTAATATTTCCTGTCAATTGGCATTCTTTATAAACTTTCACATACTCAACAACATCCTTGAACAGCGAAGGCCAGTAAAATCCTGATTGCAGCACCTTAGCAGCAGTCCTTTCACTCCCCAAATGTCCTCCATAGGGTGAGGCATGGCATTTCCTCATAATGTTTGGCACTTCTTCCTCAGGAATACACCTTCTATACAGATTATCTGTGCATCTTTTAAAGAGAAGGGGATCATCCCAATAATAATTATTTACATCAAAAAAGAGTTTCTTCTTTTGATTGTATGTTATTTCCAGAGGTAAGTCCCCACAAGCAAGGTAATTACAAATATCTGCAAACCATGGCAAGCTCTGATCTCTGGCTTCTACTATTAGCAAGGCCTCATCTGCATAGTTATCATTGATAGGTGGCTCCTTTTTGCCTTCGACTGTAATTCTTGATAAGTGGTCAGCGACAACATTTTCCGCACCTTTCTTATCAATGATCTCGTGATCGAACTCCTGGAGTAGTAAAGCCCACCTTAGCAGTCTGGGCTTAGTGTCCTATTTCTGCATGAGGTATCGTATCGCCCCATGGTTGGTGTAGACCTTTACCTTTGTTCCAATCAGATAAGATATGAACTTTTCGAAGGAAAAAACAATCGCAAGCATCTCCTTCTCTGTCGTCATGTAATTTACATGTGCTTCGTCAAGAGTATGGATGTCATAGAAAATGACATGGTGCCTTTTGTTCTTCTTCTGTCCTAGGACTACTACTACGACATAGTCACTGGCATCGCACATTAGCTCAAAAGGTAGCTCCCAATCTAGAGCTTGAAGGATAGGTGGAGAAACAAGTGCATCTTTCAAATCATGAAAATAATTTAGGCAATCATTAGTGAAATCTAATTCAACATCCTTAACCAGAAGATTTGACAAAGGTTTTGAGATATTCGAAAAGTCTTTTATGAATCTTCGATAATAACCAACGTGCCTGAGAAAACTTCGCACTCCGGTTACATTCTTAGGTGGAGGTAGTCTAGATATAGCTTCAACCTTACTCATATCTACCTTGATACCTCTCCTTGAGACTTTATAACCTAGCACTATGCCTTCTTGTACCATGAAGTGGAGGACCAAATTCTTTTCTTCACAGCGTTGCAGGACCAAAGATAGGTTTTTCAGACAAGCATCGAAGTCCTTCCCAAAAACAGAAAAATCATCCATGAAAACTTCCACGATGTCTTCCAGAAAATATGAAAACATCGAGATCATGCAACGCTGGAATGTTGCCAGAGAATTGCACAATCCAAACGGCATTCTTTAGAAAGCATAAGTACCATAGACACAAGTGAAAGTGGTTTTTTCATAGTCGTCTGGTAAAATCAGGACTTGATCAAACCCGGAATAACCATCTAAAAGCAAAAATAGTCATGATGCACTAATCTCTCTAGAACTTGGTCGATGAAGGGAAGCGAGTAATGATCTTTCTTCGTGGCTTGATTCAGCTTCTGATAATCTATGCACATTCTCCATCCGGTGACAGTCTGGACCGCTACCTCATCACCTTTGTCACCTTTCACAACTGTCATTCCTCCTTTCTTTGGTACCACATGGATGGGACTTACCCAGTTGCTATCGCTGATTGGGTAGATAATTCCTGCATCTCTCAGCATGATCACTTCCTTCTTCACAACCTCTTTTAACATCTCGTTCAGCTTTCTCTCGGGTTGGACCAGGGGTTTAGCGGATTCTTCCAAATTTATGTGGTGCATGCATAGAGCAGGGCTAAGTCCCTTGATATCTTCTACCGAATAGCCTATAGCTTGCTTATGGAGCCTCAACTCCTCGAGAAGCCTTTCCAATTGTTCTTTCGTCAGACTAGCATTAACTATGACTGGATTTCTCCCTTCTTGGTCTAGAAATTCATACTTTAAACCTTCTGGTGGTTGTTTCAGACCTAGCTTGGTCTTGGGTGCCTTTTCTTCTTCTGGTGTCATTTCCAGAGCAGCAAACTTGACTGTCTCTATAACCTCCTCCTCATCACTTAGATCTTCATCAAATTGATTTAGGTAACCGAGGATCTCAACAACCTCAGGATCTTCGGAGTCAGGGTCTTTATTGTTCAACGCCCTCATAAGAGGGTCTACCATTGTGATATCTTCTTCTACTTCTTCACAAAATTGGTTGTAGCTATCCACGAAGTAGGCAGATTCTAGAAGGGACGGCCCTTTCATGGCGTCTTTTACCTTGAAATCTATGACCCTCAGAGTGATGATTCCTTCAGAAACATCAATCAACGCTCTTCCTGTAGCCAAGAAAGGGTGCCCAAAGATGATAGGGCATTTAGGGTCTTCAATAGTGTCAATGACTACAATGTCACAAGGAATGAAGAATCTTCCTACATGAATCAGAACATCTTCAACGAATCCCATAGGACTTTTGAAGGTATGGTCTGCCAACTCGATCCTCATGTTGGTCCTGACCATATCAGTTAAACCCAATCTTTATGTGAGGCTTAAGGGCATAAGGCTTATACTAGCCCCTAAATCAGCAAGACCTTTTCGCTCGACGTTATCTTCAACAGAAAAAGGAATAGTAAAGGCTCCTGGATCCTTCTTCTTGGTAGGTAAATCCACCTTCACGAAGGCAGATGACATACTGGCTAGGTGCACCGTCTCAATCCTTCCTCCTCTTCTTTTCTTGGTGATCAAATCCTTGAAAAACTTGGCGTAGGTTGGCATTTCCTCCAAAGCATCCAGAAATGGCACTTCGTGGTGAAGCTTTTTCACCGACTCCATAAATGTTTCGTATCGCCTTTTAAGATGTGCCTTTATGAGTTTGTATGGGAAAGGCAACTTTGGAGAGTAAGGACTTATTTTACTGATTAGGTCCTCCACAGGTTCTAATTCTAGCTCCCTAACATGAGCTCGTTGGTTCTCTCATTCAGTTGGGTTCTCTGCCGCAACCCCTGGTTCAGGTTCTTCAGGCCTGGCTGATTCAGGGCGTTCTACTGTCTTTCCTGACCTGAGTACCACCATTTTGTTAGACTCAGTGCTGGATGGTATCTTACCTGAAGGATTCTTCATTAACTCAGCCATTTGAACTAGCTGCTGGTCTATCTGGCATTGATGTATTTGTATATCCGCCATTTGGACCTGCATCGTGTTCAGAACACCTGAGTTGGATAGCGCGCTTTGCGCCAACTGATTGTTTATAGTATCTTGTCTCTTGACAAAGTCGAACAATTGGCCCACTAAGTCCGGTTGATCCAAGTTCTTTTCCTGACTATGTTCCTTAGCTTGTCCATGGCCTTGGCTAAGGTTAGAAGCTTGGTGGTTTTGGTACTTCCCTTGCCCTTGAAAGTTTACCTTGTTTGATTGGAAACTGGTTGTTCTTGTGAACTGACCCTGTCCACCTATTTTCTCGAAACCTTGCGGTTGCTTGGGTGGATTATTCAACTGATGTGAGTTTTCCGCCGCATCCTTGTTGCCATAGCTAAAACCAGGGTGGTCCGGTCTTTTGAAGTTGACAAAAGAGACGTTCTCAGCTTCCTCTGCTTCAGATTCACTTTCACTTGACTCGTCAGGTCGAGTGTAAATGCAGTTATCAATACCGTGTCCACCTTCTCCACAGGTGACACACTTCATCACTTTCTCAATCTATTTCTTTCCTTTCCCTCCTGATTCTTTTAACTGTCTGACATCTGTGTCTATCTTTTGGATTTGAGTGGTGATTGCTTCAAGAGCCTTGGATTCGACTGATGGTCCTTCATTAGTGGCTTTCTTAGCATGTCCTCTATTAGTCATGTCGTAGTACGTACCGGCTTGTAGTTCTGCCATGTTTTCTATGATATTTTTAGATCTACTTGGCTTCTTCCCAAGAAAGTCGCTTCTTGAAGTTGCATTTAGTGATACTCTTTCTTCAGGAGTCAGACCATTGTAGAAAGTTGTTATTAGGAAACCTTTCTTGTAATTGTGGCGAGGGAAGTCTCTCTGATACTCCTGATATCTTTCCCAGGCTTCATGTAGGTTTTCTCCTGGCTTCTGGGTGAAAGATGTGATCTTCTTCCTGTTCCTAACGGTCTTCTCTGTAGGGTAGAATGTTTTTATGAAATCATCCACTAAATAATTCCATCCATTCAGAGATTGATGTGGCAGTCCAAGGTACCATGATAGGGCCTGGTCCTCCAAGGAGAAGATAAAACCCTTGTAGTAAATCACTTCTTGTGGCACTCCCCTCATTTTGATAGTATCACAGATATTTTTCAAAGCATCAAGGTGATGGTAGGGGTTGTCATTCTTGGAACTTCCCCTAAAGCTTTTATTTTGAATCATGGAGATCACGGATGGCTTCAACTCGAAGTTTACAGCATCAAACCTTGGGATCACAACTGGGCATCTTGAGTTGTTGGCCTTCGTGGCAGCCAACTCCCGGAGGGTCTTTTCTTCTTCGTCAGAATCTTCATTATTTTTGTTCCTATGATTCTTCTATTGATTATGATGATTCCTTCTGTGCCTATGGTGATGACGACGTCTTTCATGATGATGATCATCCCTGAGTTGTTCTGATTCAGGTTCTTCTTGCTCTTCATGTAAATGATCGTTATTATAACGGTCATCGTTCCCATGCAGAGGTGAGTGTGGTCCAACTCTAGTGTTTCACTCATCCTCGGAAAGAGGTGGTTCCATGTGGGGTGGCATGATGAACGGTGCTCAACTGAGCAGAGTGCTTATTCCCTGAGTACCTGAATAGAATGTATAATCAAGTTCGAAAACTTGTGTTAATGAAATGAACTATTCTACTACACATTCAGGTTAGAAGACTAAAAGAAACTGTGCTACCAAGCTTATTACTAAGCTTGAGGCACGGGAGTGTAGTTAGTGGATTTGGGTTTGTTAACAGTATCGTTTTGCCTTGTCCCCAGCAACAGCGCCAAAAAGTTGACCGGCCTAAATCGCGCATCCAAAAGGAGCGGATTTGAAGTAGTCGGACTTTTAATTAACCCGACTCTTAGGCCCCCTCAATGATGACGGGGTCCGAAGTAGCGATCGGGGTCGAACCACAGGGACAAGGGTGGTCGTGCTAAGAATGCGGAATCAACACTCTACACTCCGGTAAAAGAAGGGAAAGAAAATGTTCCCGAGGGAACGGAAGGTAAAAATCAGTAAAACAAAAGAAAACTATCTCCAAATGGAGTTACAAGAAAGATTAAGGTTTGCCATCTATCAAAAATTTTTAGGGGGTTTGTGCAATAGAATCAGAGGAGATAACATTATTGCCTCAATAAGGAATCGAAGGAGGAAAGCTTAGGCATAACAAGCGGTAGCAGAAAACATCAAGTACCCCTTCTGTGACGTCCCCAGATTTTCTAAAACTTAATCTGATGTGTGATGTCAAAATTTAAACCCTCACCTGAGTGAGAATCGCAATTTAAACATCCCACACAAGGCTAAGAAGAAGAAAGTCAGAGGAAGTCAAAAGGAAACAATCAGTAGCACATGTACATGAACTATAAGAAAACCATACACACATGTTCACCATTCAACATATAATTATAACATGAATTGTTACAACATTTGATATTACATATTGAACAACAAACTATACATATACATGTACTACCACTAAACTACAGGATCTTAAGACAATAGGTCCACATGTACATCATCTAGCCACACAACTCTCAACTATCTTGGATCTTCAAGAGCATAACCACAACCTAAACAAAAGATTACATGCGGTACACATCAGCACAATATTCAAGAATATTGTACTGAGTACGCCTACGTGTCTTTTATATACCTCTCATCATATCTTGGCAATAAGATAAAACTAATACTTGGAAGTAACAGAAGAATATAAGAAAAGTGTATACTTGCACAAAGATATTCATTAGCAAAAGAGAACACATATATTTTAAGCACATTTCCATCATATATCTCGTGCGTCTGCCACCAAGTGGCTTTGACGTCTTCAAGCCTTATGATCCACCACCAAGTGGTTTGTGATCATTATACAAACATCATATGATCTACCGCCAAGTGGTTTGTGATCATTATGCATGCGCTCTACCACCAAGTGGTTTATGAACTCTATTATGATGGAACATCTATATTATGTTTGCAGGTGTTCATAGCCATAAATATGAAAATTCCAGCAACATATCATACAAGACAATCATTTCAATCAATACCATATGCCAAGTCTTTACTACCATATAACACAAACATAATGCATAATAAGCCAAGAAAGAGGTAATGGCGTACCTTGATCGAGAGATAGATCATTCTAAACACATATTCCTCATGTCATCTAACCTTGGTCATCCCTGATAAAGACAAGATCACATACGATCATCAGGTTCTCATCATCATTAACCCTGTTTATATCCATTTTAGGGTTTACTTAACTTAGTAGGATATTCCCACTTTTACTTTTATTATCTTCATCCTTATGTGGGATTTATGTTACTGATGTTATATTCTAGATTATGGTTCATTATATGAACATTAGGTTCCATATCCTTTTTGTGCAAATATTAACCTTAGGTTACATCATTCACCTAAATTAGTGTTTTAAACCATGTATTAAGGGTCAACTTCATAATACATGGATTTTGTGTATAAAACTGATCTCATATTTACATATTATCTTCCAGTTACTAAAATGAGGGTTTTCCATAAATTCCATCATTTATTGAGCATGTATGTATTTATTACATTATATTTAGGGTAATTAGCCCTAAATAGACACATTAAGCAAATTACATGAATTATTACATCAACCTAACCATATCTGACATCATATGCATTGTAAACATGGTTATGGACTTACTGACATTTTTCCATAATTTGATGTCATCGTTTGCTATTTATTATCCATTAAACTAGCATTTCACTAATTACATGATATCACTATTATTAGTGCATCAAAAGCCTGATATTATTCTTCCATCTTGTTCTATGCATTTCTTTGAGAATTTTGGTATATTATATGTATTTTTCTGATAAGCGTACTAATTACTAGAAATTATGCAAGATCTAGGAATTACTGAAAATAATTACCTTGAATGACCACTAAGCGGGAGCCACATGGCTCGTGGCTTGTCTTGTGCAAGTAGCCCACTCATCTCCTAGACCAGCCTGGTGTGGTCTGGGTTCAGGGTTCTAGACCCGGTTTAGTCTGGGAAAAGGCTGGTTCGGTGTTCTCTTGCCCTTCCTCACTGCTCGCTCGCCGAGTCCCCAACGCGAGTCCTCTTTCCCGTTCGCGAGCACTGCCGCACTCGCCTCCTCCCTATTCAGAAAACACAACCAAGATCTCATCCAGGTTGTCTTGCCACCGTGGTGGACAAGGAAAGGGGGAAGAGGTCTCTGATTCTAACTCGAACTCAGAGCTCCCAGAGTTTCTAGCCATCTGTTCGGGATCACCACAAAAAGGAGCACGTCCGCCATGGACATTTCCGCCATGAAGCTGAGCTCCGATGAGTGATCGCTCTAGATCCAGTACCGAAATCAACACATACAAAAGCATAGGCACCGCCTCGACTTTCCTACGGCTGCTTCGGTATTCAAGTGGGCCTTTAGAACTGCTTGATAGTGAGCATGCCGCCGTCAGTGCTTCTGTGGCGCTAAACCAGAAGAGGCATAGTGCCTCCACGCCACAAAAACTCTACCTAAAGACTCCATCGGCGCTAAAATGTCTCCACCAACTCTATTGAGGCTCTGAAACTCAAAGGGAAACCCATTGAATCCTTTTCCGAACTCCATCTCTTCTCCGAAAGGACATGTCTATGTTTGCTACCCTAACCACGACCATACTTGGAATTGAGAAGGCTTTTGTACTGTTATGTATCTAGTGGGTGTTCTTTCAGCTACAGATTCTTCTACATGAGCTCCTATCCTTATTCCTCTCTTCCTCATTCCTATTGTAACTTTGGGTGGCGAAGTTGCTAAGATGAGGAAGTTGACCTCTCCCATCTCTGGTCTGTCTGCCATTAATTAGGCATCAATATGATCCCCTCGTCAAAGAGCACACATCCAGTCAAGAAAAACCACTCCTCATCCAACGACCTCATTCATCATGGTGTCGTGGTGAGTACCCTACTTTGAGGCTGGTCATAACTGCTGCTACAAAGACAGTGTTCATTGTAGTTTGATCATATCCGATGCCTGAGATTAGGGATCTCACTAGGCCAATCTACAGCTCGTAGGACACTGGGCCGCATGACAAAGGGTGATATAGTTTAAGGCTAGGAACAAGTAAAACCTTAGGATATGATATGTAAATATACTCAATAATTCATCATATTTATACTTTGATATCTTCCTCTAGGTACCTCCGAGTTTCATGAAATTTCAACCATAGACTCATCAATACTGAATATACATTTCGTTCAATTTTGATCTCATCAATTAAATACCTGAAAAGGACATAATCTTAGGGATTTAATCATAATATCAACATTCACCGCCATCCAAACTTTATCAAAGCACTTATAGCTCTTAAGATAACTCAACATTCATGAATTCACTTATGTCATTGTACATTTAAGGATTACAAAAGAGCACTCCACCTCACCTTCTCTCGAAAAGAGTACCTCTGACTAAGCATCAACACCATCTCTCAAAGGTGGTGGACTTAGGTTGGAGTGGAAAGATAACCGAAACAACTCCGACCCTGGGTACTCTCGTACCCCCTGATCGGACCAAACTCTAGAGTTTCAATGCTTCTCTCGAGGGAGCTGTAATGGGAAAAATGATTTGATAGCTAGTCAAAACATGATCCAAGCATACAAGCTAGAGTTCGGATGGTACAAAGCAATCATCCAACAAAAGGGACCAAACTTAGAGCAACAGGTATTAAAACTCCTCTAATTCCATTATCATGAGCATTGTATAAAAGTTTTAGCTACATTGCGTAAATAAAGAAAGTAAATGACTGAAAAAGGGAAGACAGGTGTCGCCTCCTTGATTTAGGAGGGTGACATACAACAGCAGATCCCTAAGGTGCCTCTAGCCCGATATCGGGTGGGGGCTCTGGCCGACATGCTCGTGTCGGGCGACTAGCCCTGTCGGGCGGTATGCCGTGACGAGCAAGCATATCAGTCAAAGCACCCTCCCCCATTGTGGTCATGGTCAGGATACCACCCTCTCGGGAGACACACCATGAAGGGTATTCCATATCGGGATCAATATCATTTCGGGAAAGAGATGACTTAGGGTATCGGGTTCTTGTATCGAGTGTAGAGGCGAGCCGTCTCGGACAGGGGTTCATCTAGGAGCTCGGCACATCGAGTAGCCTCCTTGGTTGATATTGGGCTGCTGCGGCTACCGAGACGGATTCTAAGTGAACCACTCTTGCCCCTCTCGGGTTGGGGAAGTGCTCACCTAGTATCACCCGATATGCCTCGGGGACGTGACACACTAGCTCCAGATGCTTTCTAAGGTTAGCCTTTGTGGGATTCCCAATCCGTCCCATTGAGGTCCTGTAGCTGCTGTTTATAGGCACCAGTTGGAAGAGGTTGCGGATCTCCGGGCGCCACGTACTCTTTATCGGCTCTGCATGTGTGGCTTCAGGGATGATTGACGCGTGTGTGTCATCCGAAGTAGCTTGGCTATCGCGTGTCGGGTTATGAAGGTATCAGGCGCGATGGGCAGTTGCTTCCGGTGAGCGGCTCATCTCGCGCGACATGCCCTAATGGGCTGATTAGTCGTGGCGGTCAGAGCTCCCTATCGGGTAAATGGCGTGTCGCCCGGCGGAGTATTCTTGTACGGCACACCCGTGTCGTGCGGCAGCTGTATTAGGCTGTTGTACGACGGGTAATGAGTGTGTCAGCCGACTGGTAGGAGGGTCGATGTAGGTAAACGTCGTTCATGGGCCGGGACAGGCCTTTTTGGTGGAAAGATAAGGAAAAACTCTGCAAAAGATGATAAAAATGAGTTAAGAGCATAGTGTGACCTATTTATTCAAAAACATGACAAAAAGGAGAGGAAAACAGTTTAAAAGGGCAGTTTTGACAACGAAATATGGGCCATAAATACCACAAAAATGGGTGTTATCAGTAGGTACCAGTCAGATCCCAATAAAGGTCATTGTATTTTTGTAAAGAATATCCTTAAGTACTTGAGAAGAACCAAGGACCAATTCCTTATCTATAGTGGTGAGTAAGACTTAGTGGTAAAGGGTTACACCGACACAAGGTTCCAAACCGACAAGGAGGATTATTGATCACAATTAGGTTTTGTGTTTTGCCTTACTGGTGGGACTATAAGTTGTTAGTGGGAGTCAGTTGGTATGTATGCCCGAGATCCAATCATATGATGATTTTAATGGCATATCTTGTAAATGATTTGATCAATAAAAGGCAATATTCCAATTTATTCTATTATTCAGTTATGATAGAATGATGCTACATAAAAACTATCTAAAGAATGATATTACTCAATGATGTATGTCTTTGAGTTGAGGACCTGAATAATGAGATCATATGGATGTTAGGAGTATATTCATTCTTGTTAGGTCCCTAGTCATATATTATTATGGAAGGATAATAGACAACGATAACACATAAGACTAAAGTGTGTATTGGTTGATGACATAATCTCATTAGTCATGATATGTGATATCAAACCAAGCACATAGATACTTTTTAGAGAATAGTGTATCAGACAGACCCTCCTTGATAATGACACATGGAAACCATGATTCATATTTAGAGTTATCTCTCACGGTGATGGTGGTGATTGTGGTTCTTAGACCTGAAGTCACTACGCTCATCACATGTCGTTCGGTGGGCTTTAACATCATCCACCATGATCCTAAATAAGGATTTCCATAAAGGTGGTGTTCAGGTGCATTGTGACAGATGGGGATGAATGTGAGTGTTGTAGATGGGATTTGTCCCTCCTAAAGGAGTTTGATATCTTGGCTACTTGATAAGAAACATTGAGAAATGCATGGCCATGATGGTATGAGTCAATACGTGATATTAAGCTTACACATATCTCAAATAGTTTTCTCTACTTTAAGGAACATTGATTGAATGTTGAAGATGATGACAACTCTATGCCTTGAGTTCAATCCAAATATCATAGAAAAGGAACTATACATTCACTATAACACCAGTTGCAGATGATATGTTAAGTTTTTCTCCAACTTCTCCAATTACTTGGGTAGCAATGAATCTTTCTAGATACCAATTTTTGCTTGTGAAATCATAATACAAATGTGAATATCATTGCCAACGTAATGTGGAGCCTACCGGGTCACACACATAGGATGTCATTGGAATAGGAGTATAATTATGGATGTGATTGGAAATTTCCCAAATCAAAGTGATTAATAAAACATTTAAGGAATCTACTATAATAATATTGGAATATAATCTAAATTAATTGGTTAAACTGTTTAAGCCAATTAATTAGATTTCGTTATTAAGTCAGGTGGTTGATCCAGAGCGGTTAACTAAATATGGATAATAGATATTAGTTAATTAGTTAATAAGATTAATTGCTTAATTAATTGATTCCCGAATATTCTTTTAATGATCCATGAGTAGCTTGTTTTAAATGCAGCCACAACCCTTTTCTACCCAAGGGTTTTTGGAAACCCTATTTCCTCTCTCTGCTATTTATAGGGGCATGACGACCAGTTTTTAGGCTCTCACATATGCTCACGTAGAGGCTACACTCTGATATGTGAACCCTAGTTGTACGTGAACACTAGCACGTCCTCAAGAAGAAGGCTACTCCTTCCCACTGGCTTGCGAAGCATGACGTGGAGTTCTAATCCACATGTGTAGATGAAGTAGAGATGCTTACACTTATTTGCCCGCATTTGGAGGACGGGTGATGATCATGTGTTCATACTAGGAGGGACGCACATCATCGAGAAAAGGGACATCACTGAACTTGCTTTGGAACAAGGTATATCCCTACAACCTCTTTCTAAATACATTATTGTTGACCAAGGCCTCGAGTAGGGTATGTGAAAAAAAATTATTGTTTCTGCTGATCCTGTCGCCTCCAAAAAAACCCACACTTCACACATCACTTAAAGGATCAGAATCTAAGAGTCAACTTGCTAGTTGACTGCCTGGTTCTCAAGCAAGAGCTGAGTAGAGGAAGAAGAAGACTCACTGTGAAAAGACCAACTTTCCCATGACATCCCTTCACATTGGTGAGTATATTTCTGACCTTTTCCCTCATTTTCCTTCACTTGACTTGGAGAGGACACACGGACATGGGCCACTGGATAGAAAGAGTCCATTGGTTAGCCTATCCTAGTTTGCAAGGTTGGGATCGCATCACGCTGCCTAGTTGGTAGTCTGTGATTGGTCATAAGACAATAAAATTTGTAAAAGTCATAGTAACATACAAGATGGTCTGATAATAACATATAGTATATGAATCTTTCATATAAAAATGTGAGGAATGCAATAGGAATATAATCCAGACCCAAGTATGCCTCTAGTTCAAAAAGTGACTATAATTTCTCTCGTCAATGTGTTTAAAAGATAAAAATCCTAATTTATAGGATTTGATGATCTTAATATGTTTAATTTCTCTTAAATGTTCAAAGATTGATCTTTTTGGATAAAAAAGTATCTTTGATAAAACTTGAGATTAATTATTCATGATTTGTTGAATTAGGGTTTTCTTGAGTTAAAAATGCAGAAGGTGACAAAATTAGGGTTTGTAAACCAAAAAGGCATTAAGAGTTATAATTATAGTTTGGGAATCCAAAGCCCTAATGCAACATTAAGTTGACCCCAAATCCCTAACTCGAATCCCAAATCAATCTTAATGGTATATTTTGGATAAAATAATAATACATGGGTATTATGCTTTAATTTTAGGGTAGTTGCTTTATTGGTTGCTCTTATTACCTTTTTTCTTGGACATTAAGTTACTCCCAAGGTAGGTATGAGGTTACACCTATGACTACTCACCTTATCAGACTTTTGCATTTTTTTGAGGTTTTTCATACTAAATGTAGATAATTATTGGTTGTTTAATTCCTGCAATCTATAAAGTCACTATGGATATCACATTATATAAATATAACTTCCTCATTTATCACTTGTGAATGTAAGTGATACATGTGGAATGTAAGGAATATCACTATGCTGATGAATGATCCAGCTTGGAGGGGAAGATTAGGCTTTGGCCTATGTAAGAAATTTCACTATGGTGACTGGTGATCTGGCCCAGAAATGAAGATCACCTCGGGCAAAGTAATATGTATGAAATTCCACTATGGTGATTGGTAATTGGGCCAAGGCCTATTTATGACGTGTCCATTATAGGGATTAAACCCTAGAGAGAGGACTCCCCACATGAATACTCCAGAGAGGGAGCCTCCCATATAGATAAGTTGAGAAGTTAGAAAGAAAATGCATGTTCAATTTTGTAATCATATTTGTTCGTATGGATGACTATACTATTACATCTACATGTGAATAGTTTGTTTCCCCCACATACCACTATAATTTGTTACACTGACCATGTTTTTGCTACACAACATTTTAGGTGAAACTAATAGTAATCTACAATTACATGAAAGGTGAACATCCAGAGAAGAAGTAACTATAAGAAAAAACTTACTACTACAGAAAATGCTTTTTACAACGGGAGATAGAAAACAGTTTTGATGATTGTGTTGTAGTTAGCATACTTAACACAACAAGTCTATTTTCATGTTGTATATTGTATATTTTATACAACACAAGTCATTTACAACATGCCAAACCCGTTGTAGTATAGGGGGATACTACAACAAGTGCTAAAGTGTTGTAATAGGTTGTAGTATCACAACATAATCAAACCTGTTGTAAAAGATATTAATTACACAACATATTGTGACCCGTTGTAATAGTCACATGTTGTAATAGACCATCATTACACAACATAGACTGCCCCGTTGTAATATGTATTAATTGCACAACATGCCTTCACTTGTTGTAATTGGTACATGTTGTAATAGACCATGATAATACAACATATTAAACTCATTGTTATATACCAAGATCACACAACAGACTCCAACCTGTTTTTATATATTATATTTACACAACATGTTGTGAATTGTTGTAATATCCACACATAATAAATCGTTGTAATAGACCACCATTACACCACATTAACTAACCCATTGTAATATACCATTATCACACAACATGTGATGACCTATTGTAATAGCTATATGTTGTAAAAGACCATAGTCACACAACACGATATAACCAGTTGTTACATGCCAAGATTATACAACAGACTCTGACTTGTTGTTATATAGTCAGAACCGAGCTGAACCCAATTTCTTATCAGAGAATTTTATCAGGAACATGTAATCTGATAATA
Source organism: Alisma plantago-aquatica (assembly GCA_963693085.1). Taxonomy (NCBI): domain Eukaryota; kingdom Viridiplantae; phylum Streptophyta; class Magnoliopsida; order Alismatales; family Alismataceae; genus Alisma; species Alisma plantago-aquatica. The sequence continues at coordinate 92,856,461 of OY856411.1, forward strand.
ATTTTTTCGTATAATATTATTATCAAATATATGTCCGAGTTCCTTTTGGGATTTATTGGAATGATACATTTTCACTATGGGTAGATATTTTGACCCGGAACCGACCCAATCCCAATATTATATAACACAAAATATAATCTGAAAATCAGAGAATTATTTTTTATAAATTCATTATCAAATATAGGTCTAGATTTTGTTTTGAATCTAATTTTTTCAATCGGGTTTCTCAATTGAGACACTAGTCAAACAAAATCTAGTTTCGAATTTGGGACTGACTTGGGTCCGGATTTGGTCAGGATATTAGAGTTTTGAAACCCGACCCGAATCAGTCGGTTCAACTAGTTGAATTGTCACTGTAACATACCAGAATCTAGGTTCACAACCTAATTATCTCTTTAATAGAACCCTTTTTTATTTCGTTAGAATTATATCCTTTTTAGTTGAAATAGATTAATTAAAAATATTTGGAGCTAAGAAAATATCATATTTCAAGACATCACCTTTCATATAAAAAAAGTTGATTGGTTACGGACGATACTTTACCATTTAACATTAATTTGGAGTAATACACATTAGATGTCGAATTTTGATATCCCATTAAACAATAGATGAGTCGTTACACTCTTTTGTAGTAATAAAATACTTATCAAAGTTTAACACTAAACAATTATGGTCCATTGTAGCAAAAAAAACTTAATATTTAAAAAAAAAGTTAATATCACCTTGCTTCATTTGACTGGTCATTTCGTTCCTTAATTTTTCCTTATAACTTTGACTTAATTACATTTAACTGTCACTGTCGTTTCTAATTAACAGGAGTGCCCCTTACGATGTGCGTCTTCCGTGTTCACGAAACGCAGAGCGTGCAGCCGTTCTTCTCCCCCTCTTCTCACAGTAGTTTCTCCCCCACTCCCCCTTCATCTCCTTCTCCTCCTTTCTTCTTCCTTTCCGCTTCCTTTCTACCTCCCTCCCAATTTCTATTATCCCTTCCTCCATCATCACCTAAGAACCCTAGCCCCCAACCACATAAGCACCTTGCATCGACTGTGCCAAGCATCGTTCAGGAAGAGTCATCATCGCCGGGCAACGCCACCTCCTCCTTTCCTCCGCCGCCTCCTGCCAAAGGTGTCCCCGCCTGCTCCTCCTACGACACAACTCTGCTGACCTGGTGAGACGGCCGTGTGCGAAGACAGCATGGCCGCATCGATCCTTCGACTTTATCCGGGCGCCAGAACTACTTCTCTAGGCTTAGCTCGAGCTCCCTTCAATCCAATTTGGTAAGCCTAAATTTATGTTCTAACTGCACCTCTTCCTCTGCAAATTAGTGCTTTTAAAAGGCTTGTTCATTGGGGTTCTGATCCCCTTGCTGTGTCGGCAAATGCCCTGTTGAACTTGGGGGCGGTTTCTACAGTACAACCATTACAGTATTGGGTATAAGAGGATGTTTTTTTTGGTAGCCATAGCTATCACCTTGCTTCTATGATTCTTGAACACAGCAGCCAGCTGCACCCTTTCATCAGCTATAAAGGCTGCATCCACGTTAATTTTTATGTAGCCCAACTGAGGAACACACCACCTGCATTCTTTTCTGTTCACTCTGTTGATTATGTCTGGATCGATGATATTGCGTAGATATACAAGATAAACATGGAGAGAGCAGGAGGAATGTTGGTCAGTTGAACATGTTTGATCGGTAAATCCTTAATTGTAAGTTACATATTCCATACTTAGTTGAGCACCCGACGAAAAGAATTATAGCATAATGACTCTCTTTCGAAGTTGTGATAGAACTAGGTCTCTCCTACAATGATAATAATTTAATGGGAATACTTGCATAATTGAATTTTTAATCGAAACATTTTTAATCATGTTTCGGATGCAATTCTATGAAGTACAATAAATATATACTAAAGAATACACCACTATGTCTATCGCTTAAATTGCTATAACCATTGGTGCATGATAGATCAAAGATGGAACTAGGGATCTAAACTTCACTAAAAATTAGTTCCCACTGGAACTAGATTTGTAATTCGCTAGGGTGCTTTATTCTTTGCTGGCTAGGAGATAGGGGTCATGCAGACCAATGTTCATGATGTGCAAATAGGACAAAGATGGATTCTTGAAGGATGGGATTTAGTTATTTAAAAGAGGTCTTGATGCATTGACGGTTCTATGAGAATACTGTGGATAATGTTTTATATTAGTTTTTTCTTCTATTTTTCTTTATCAAAAAATATTCTTATCTATACTTGTAGGAAAGAGTATGGGAGGCGTTTTGATGTAATTCTAGCTTTAACATTGAATTTAATGGCCAATGTGCTGCTATAACTCTAGGGAAGAAGAAATGTCATAGTCAATGGCTTCACCAAACAACATGATGCCACAAGTCGGGGAGTAAAGAGGTATGGGAAGCTGATGACTAGAGGTATAAAGGGATACGAGAAACTAAGGTTCCATGTGTATATATAGTATGAGTTATGGTGGTGTTTCACTAGTCAAGTAAAAGGTATGTCATCCACATGTATCAACATCATGTGACGGTATTCTTGAGTTAATTTTCAAAGTAGTAAGGAGAATATTTAAGAGTAGGAAAATGGTGCCTTCTCCATTCCATGTCAGAGTATGCAAGGGAGTATGACCATCAAAGTTTCTATTAACATCTCACCCTTACCCATTGCTAGTTATGTACTCTATCATTTCATCTCCATATTTATCAATTTTCTTTATTTGTATCCCTTCTTTTCCTCCCTATATATATGCCCAAGCCATGTAAGTATAAACATGCATCCATGTTCTCGTTTGTTTCCTAGAATTGCAATATTAGGGTATTCTATCTTGGATATTTGTGATAGACTGGATTTTCTTGGCTTAATTTTGAGGAAAAAATATCTTTTAAGGTGTGTAGGTTGTGATGGAGTGGACTTTCAGAATCCTTAATTCCCAATGACAAAATGATTAGTACCTTTAAGTATGTGCCATTTTGGATTAATTTGTTGGTTGATCAAGTCAGTGAGTTTTTGCACTAAAGTTGGATGGCATGTAAGTGGAGATAGGATAAATCTATGATTAAAACTCCCTAAAGTTTAAGGTTCCTACAACGAGTTATTGTGGTTTGAAGTTGGTTATTTAATGCATGTATTGGATACTTTAGAAATAAGTCTATTAATCTTTCTAGCCTAAGTTGATCCACAATAGAGACATCACGCAGGCAGAACTTCCCTTGAATATCTATTTTCCCCTATAATAAGAGGGAGTTTGAGCTGCTTCTCTTGCGGAGTTTGAGCTGCTTCTCTTGCGGTTGTTTCATGTTTTTTTACTTTTATTGTATACGATTCCAATGGATAAGTTCAAACTATTTGATATCGAAGTTGGTGCTGTGATTTACCACAGTTAGATTTATTTTATTTGCTTACTTTTTGTATATGTATATTTTTCTATAACAAGATCAGGGGTAACTATGGGTATAACATGTTAGATACAATAGACAAGCTGTAGAATTCTGATAGAGTTATTGCACACACACACTGCTACCATTCT